>JARHVA010002112.1:1035000-2235000 GCA_037957365.1 Torreya grandis
TTGTGACACCATGGACTATGTGATATTTTATGAGTCAAGGAACAAGATTAGAAGTGGGATGATAATTGTCAACATTTTTGAAATTAGGTGGAGGAACAAGATGACTCATGCATGTATTTTTTCATCTAGTGATAACAAGAGGTAAATAAGATTAGGTGTTACAACAATATAATTGGGATTATTCATTATTATTATTATTATTATTATTATTATTATTATTATTATTATTCTTAATTCAATCCTTATTATCCATTCATTTACATAATTGATCTACATAACATACACTATCCATGTAGAATAATATGGAAAGAGTAATTCATTACTTGTGTTAACCAATAATATTCATTCAATTTTGTCATTATTAATGTCTGTTATTAGGGACTAATCATGAGGGTTGAAAATAAAACCCTAAGGCTAAAACAATAAACCCTAGATAGATGAAACTCTAATCAATCTATAAGTTCAAAGGTGAAAAAATTATTTGTGTATGGAAATCAAAAATCATATCATGAAACCCTAAGACGAAAAAATCTGAAAAAATATATTTTTTGAAAGGAAATAAGAAATGAAATTTGAAACCTTGGGACAAATAATCTAAAACCTTGGAAGGATAGTTTGATCAATGTATATGGGTTCCCCAATATGTTTTATCTATAATATGAATTACCTAATCTCATTAAGATAGAAACTTCTAAAACAATTTAGATATTATGATATGGTATTTAAGCATGCATCTAAATGTAAAATTATAAATTTGAATATAATGATTTGATAAGTGCCATATGCTAAATATAGTAGGTACAAAAAATAGATGAGTACTTCTCTTTTTTTGGTGACTGTCTAACTATGACATATGATAAGAGTGAAAATTAGAATAAAATAGGCATGTGGCTCATTTAGTTCTAGAACTGGTTCCTTGTTCTGCCAGGCTAGTTCCACTAGATTAGGTAAATTTTTTTAGTTGATACTTGTATGCAATGAGTAGGAATAATCTGAAAATATTCTATTTAAATATCCAAACATGGAGAAGGTAAATCAAGTATATTCCATTAATACTTAATGAAATCAATATATTGCCAATGGATCCATTAAACCTAGAAATGGGAACACCTACAACACAATATCAAGAGAAAGAGTTCCAAAACCTCTAGGAAATTAACACAATGCAATATCTCTAACTATGTCCCTATTAGAAATTAATCAAATATCACAATAAATGAATGTAAGTAAGGGGATGGTTAAAAACATTAAAATGGGCAAGGATCCATGATAGGTAAATGGAGGCTTAGGATACCTAAGACATATAAATAGTTAGTTTGAATAATCCTATAACCACACCAAGTTTAAGTGTAGAGATAATTCAAACAAGGAGATATGCATTCATTAACCAATTAATTACACAACTTCTATCTACTAAAAGTAAAGAGTTAGGGTTAGAATATAATTACTTTGAACAAGACCTATCAAGCCTCAATCTCTCCATTAGCTAATGGTGCTTTGATATCAAGGCAGAATCCAAGGTCTCCAAATAGAGTGAATACACTAGTTGAGTGATCACACAATCCAAATGAGTGCACAAAACAATGTAGATAAAAGAAACGAAACTAATACAAGAATAATGAAAAAGAGATTGGATCCAAAACCAAAATTATATTAACAAAAACAAAAAATGTGATAAGTACAAATAGAATATTGCTGAGTAACTCCTCCACAAAAGGTGCTCAATAGACCCTCGTACATTATAGTAACTTCTCCATAAAAGTTGGTCAACAAACCCTTGTAATAGAATAATAAATCCTCCACAAAATATGTTCAATAGAGATAGGAATAGAGGAGTGTCATGTCCCCTTAAATTAATATCAAAAATATTAGATCTAAAATTATCTTTATATGGAGAATATTTTTTGTATGAGTTATGCCCTTTCTACACTAGTTAGTGAACCTAAATTTTGGAAAATTTTATGAAATACCACAATAAATTAAAATCAAAACATATGGCATATTTATTATATTACAATAAGTCAAAAAACACTACAAACTAATAAAATATACTCTCCTCAAAAGTTTTGAAGCAACATACATAGTTTGGGCAAAAACCCTTGCTAGTTCCACACACATGCACCACAAAAACTACTCAAAACATAATATAAATTCACAATACTAATAGGATAATTAAAAATCATAGGATAATATTTAAATAAATTGATCTTAAACTATAAATACACATTATAGCTACTTAAAAAACTAACAATCTAGAATCAATGCCTTCAACTCTACTCACATCAATAACCCCCATACAATACTGAACACTACCTGAAATCTATACTCCTTGAAGCTCTGTAACAACTCATGTATGGAATTATATCTATAGATCACAAGGGTTTTATCATAAAATCATTTTTATCCCTAGGTTTTTTTTTCCAAATACTACATTCATTCAAGATTTTTCATTATAGGATGATTTGAAAAAAACTACATGCACACTGTTTCACAAGAGAAAATCATTAGTTTGACAAAAAATCTTTAAGAATAAAATGATGGAATATAAATAACAAATAGGGACCAAACGGGGTACCAAAATACAACTCTTTGATTTATAAAGATAAAAATATAATTATAGAAAGCCATTAGTTGTCATCTTTTTCCACTTTCCATAATTTGCTTTAATTCTACTTTTCTTACTTTTATCTTATTCCCAAAATTTCCCAAATATGCTAGCTTTTTTGGAGGACAAGAATGAAAATTAATTTATTAATTTTATTTAAAATCCACATCACTATCCTTATCCTTAAAATACCATGCCCCGCTTTGGATAATAAAGCATTCAATAATAATATTTTATTAATTACTTGGATCTTATTATCAAAATTAAGAACTAATGAATATTTTGGGTCCAAATAATCAATACTAAATAAAATTATTTTCCTTTCTCCTTATCTAAACCCAAAAATAATATTGGAATGAGAATTTTTTCCATAAAAACAATTTAATTGAAAATTGGACATGATAGTCTGCCTTTCCCAAAATTACTTGCCCACAAGTAATTACAAACCATGATGCTCAAAAATCATTATGCCAATGTGATGAATCAAATTATAATACCCATGTAATTTGAATTTTGTACCTGTCAAATTCCTACCAAAGAGCACTAAAAGATATAATTTCCATAACATCCAAAACATCCTTGTATAACTCATGTAATTTGTTCACCTTTTTTAAAAATAACTTGACCTCATGAGAATAAATATCCAATAAATGTGTAGGAATCAAAACATCATAAATGCAAACCTTTAGAAGATCCATTATGTGATGCATGATAAGAAATGAAAATATAACTTTACTAACTCTTATATTCTAAATGTTACCAAAATACCAAATAAATCTCAAATATCTTCACCATGCTTTCATTGCACCACTCTAATAGGGATATATATGTTGGAGGATATAAATTTAAATGGATTGGTGTCAAAGACAAAGGTTACAAATTCCAATATTATGTTATCTCTACTTGCAATGTAATTAAATCCATGGATATACTTTCCAATTTTTGATTAGGAATGGGAAGTGGTTGTAGCATCCCCATAGGAAGATTTTACCCTCCCTTATTTTGTTGGAATGTTATACATTTTATGATAAGCAAAATAATAACCTTTTTGAGACCCTTTTGGGAGAATATCTCTCTAATATGTCTATAGGTTTTGAAGAAACCTAGATTTATTAATACTGGTGCATCATGAAATGCCTTTAGTATTTTATTTTTCAACTTTAATTTAGGTACAATGAACACTCTGTTCTTTAATAAAATCATCCCATCTACCACTGTTCACCTATCATCCTTCTCCAATCCAGCAAGAATGTTAATATAAAATGTATTCTTAACATACTCAGCTAAGATATAAGTTTCCCAATCTACAAAAATAATATAAATATTGCAAAGAGTGGGCATTCTAGAGAGTGCATCAGATACTATATTATTCTTACTCTTAACATATTCAATTTCAAAATCATGTGCTTGCAACTTACTTACCCATTTTCATTTCTTATCATTCAAGTTGTGTTGCCTAAGGAAGGAATTCAAACTATTATGATATGTCTTCACCACAAATATTCCCTAAACTAAGCACTGTCAAAACTTGGCCAAAGAATGCATGTTGGCAAGCATCTCTTTATCATGGATGGATAATCCATTTTCTAATTCTTTCAACTTCTTAATTTTTAAAGCTATGGGATAACCCTTATGTACTAATATATATCCAATTCCTTCTCCTGAAGCTTCACATTATATAATAAAGGGAAGTGAGAAATCTGAAATAACAAGTACATGACATGAAATTATTACCTCTTTAAGCTTATTAAAAAAAACTTGTGCTATTTCTATCCATGCCAAAGCTCCTTTCTTTGTAATATTGGTTAAGGGTGCTACTAGATGTGAAAACCCCTTAATAAGTCTTCTATAGTGATTGTAAAGGCCTAAGAATCCTCTCAACTATGTTAGTGTGGTAGGTGGAGGCTAATCCAAGATAGCTTGGATTTTTTTTTGATCCACCCAAACACCTTGAGCACTAATTACATGGCCCAAGTATAATATTTATGACACCCCAAACTCACATTTGTATTATTTTTCAAAGGGATCATGTTGTTCTATAATTTAAAATACTATATCCAAATGCTTTAAATCATCCTCTCGAGTCTTAATATAGATCAAAATGTCATCAAAGAAAACCAAAACAAATCTTCTCAATTGATTTTTAAATACATGATTCATACATGAATGGAAGGTAGCTGGTGTATTTGTCAAACCAAAAGGCATGAACAAGAACTCAAAATGTCCACAGTGACATATGAATGTTTTATTATGTACATCCTCATCCCTTACATATATTTGATGGTAACTTGACCTCAAATCAATCTTTGAAATGTACACTACCCCATGCAACTCATTAATGAGCTCATCAATCTTGGGAATGGGGTATCTATTCTTTATGGTCTTCTTGTTCAGGGCCCTATAGTCAATAAACATCCCCATGGTGCAATTCATTCCACATGGAAGTTTATTACATGTATTTTAATTTTAGACCATATCTTGAATAATTATTCTCTCTATCCACATAACAAATTTAAAGCCAAGTAGAATGATATGAGTTTGCTTACCTAGTTTATGATATGCTCCATTTCCTTTATAAAATAGGAGGTGACATATTTTTGTTTCTTGCATTTAAATCATAGGCTAAAAATACTTATCCTTATTTATCGATCATTTTTTTTCCTTATGTTCATCTGTAGTTAATTTGGACTTCCTTCTTATCTAATTACATGGGATGATGAAATCATTTTCAATAGTGGTAAGTTTCCTTTCAACAATAGGATCCACCTCAAATTTCAATAACAAGTATCCCAAAAAAAACACATATATCCCATTATCTTAAACATATTATAAATATTTCATCCTTTTTATGGTACTTTCCCCAATGACAACAATTTTGCAATAATAAAGTGTCAAGCATCAAATCTCTATTAGTATTGTTACTTTCATGCCATACACTATAATCATGAAGATAATCAATTTTATTACCATTATTTGTTGATATAAAAGTTTTTTCAAGAAAAAAATCAACATTAGTTTCCCATGATGAAATTTGTATCATGTGCATGTTTCCCAATAAGGTCCTTATGGAACTCCTCATAAACTACTTGATTCAAGACATTCCTTTTTTTTCATAGGAAAGCTCTAAATGTATGTCTTCCTTTATCGATAATTTTGATACTAAAACGCCATCAACCTGATGAAAAAAAATATTTTTATCATATTCAAGTGTACAAATATCCTTTAAATCACCCTTATGCAACATGGATTCAATCTTTTGAAGATTGATGGGTGAGTTCTGAACAAGAATAACTTTCTCACTTGTGCATATAGTAAGTGATACTTCCTCATTGAATTTATTAAGATGATTTTATTATTGATATATAATATTATAAGTAATTAATTTATTGAATTTCATGCCTCCTAACTTAATGGTAGATTCACCCATTTTTTTATTTCTTCTACTTTCTTGAAAATCTGAGTTTTCTTTATGTTCCACTGTCACATTTTCTTCACTAACCTTTTGTGGTTCTGATGTATCCTTCACCTTTTCTAGTTCTATGGTTTTATTTTTTGGATATTTTTATATATTAACATATTATTTTATCCAACATCTATGACTCAGCTCCCAAGGTTCTTTGTAAGAGAAGGAAAGTTTCTTTCCCCTGAGTTCATTTGTAGTATCATCCTCTTTTAAAGATGTTTTAGCCAAAACTGAATTTTGCATGCTATCCATAAACCTTTTAAATTTATTGGTCATTATATATTTTTTCCTCTACATTTTCATAAATTTATCTTAAATATGATATATATATTTTCTATATTTTAAAAATATCAGTAATTCTCCCATGATAAACAAATCAATGTACCTTATTAAAATATCTAATCTTTCTCACTTAGAAGCATCGATTCTTAAAACCCTATAGGATGGAATGATGGTGGATATTATACCAATATCATTTCCTCTTAAATAAATATAAAAAATATTAGATCTGAAATTATCTTTGTATGAAGAACAATTTTTTTATGAGTTATGCCCTTACCTAGGTAGTGAACCCAGATTTTGATAATTTTTGTGAAATATCATAATAACTCAAACCCAACACATATGTAATATTTACTATATTAAAATAAGTAAAAAAAATTATAAATTAATAAAATATACTCTCTTAATCATTTACTAATAAATATACATAGTTTGGGTAAAAACCCTCGCTAGTTCCACACACATGCACCACAAAGATTGCTTAAAACACAACATAAATTCACAATACTAATAGGTTGATTACATATCATAGTGAAATAATAAAATAAAATTATATAAAACTATAAATACACTTTATATCTTATTTAAAAAACTCACAAATATAAAATCAACACCTTCAATTCTACTTACATTGATAACCTACATACAATACTGAACATTAACTGACATCTATACTCCTTGAAACTATGTAACAACTCCTATATAGAATTATATATATGGATCACATGGGTTTCATCATAAAATCCTTGGTACACCTAGGTTTTCATCCAAATATCACATTCATCTAAGAGTTTTCATTTTAGGATGATTTGAAGAACACTGCATGCACATTGTTTGACAAGAGAAAATTATTAGTTTGGCAAAAGATCCTTTAGAATGAAATTATGAAATATAAATAACCAAAATAGAAAAAATAGGGAAAAAAACTAAGATATTTTATTTATAAATATAAAAATATAATTATAAAAATCCATTAGTTGTCATCTTTCTCCACTTTCCATAATTTTCTTTAATTATACTTTTCTTGCTTTTATCTTATTTCTAAATTATCCCAAATCTGCCAGGTTTTATAGATGATAAGAATGTAAAATTAAATTATTAATTTAGTTTAAAACTCATATAATTATCCTTATCCTCAAATTTCCATGCCCCACTTTTGCTAATAAATTATTCAATAATAATATTTTATTGACTATTTGGACCCTTGGCCCTTCTTATCAAAATTAAAATACAATGAATATTTTATGTCCAAAAAATCAATATTAAATGAAATTATTTTTCTTTGTACTTACCTAAACCCAAATATAGTATTTGAATGATTATTGTTTCCATAAAAATTAATTTAATTGAAAAAGGGACATGACAAGGAGTAACTCCCATACCCAAAATAGCCAATCAATAGAGTTACTTCCTAGTCATCCAATGAACATGTAAACCTAAGTAAGCTTCTCCATGAAAATAGGAAAAATACAAGTGAGGGAAAAAATATCATAATAATTAAATATGAGAAATTAATAAACCCCTAATCTAACACCCATCATAAGTATAACTTGTGGGAGATGTAAAAAAATAGGTCTCAATAACTAGGTTTGATGAGGTACCCTTGTAAAAATCAATATCTCATAAAGTAGATAAAGGATAAACCTCATAGAAACCCACCCCCCACCCCCCCCAAATAGAGACATAAATAAGAGGCTAGAATTCCCCCTAGAAGATGATGTAGTATCTTAAACTTCAAGAAGAGATTGCAAGTGAAGATACTTGCTTTTTGTGAAAGGTTTGGTGAAGATGTCTGTGGTCTACTCTATCATCTATAAATATCTTAGATCAATTATGTCCCCATGAATGAGATCTCTGATTAATTTCATGTGAATATATATGTGTTTGGTCTGATGATGCTAGACTTGAATCTTAAAAATTTGAATATTACTTTGGTTAACATAGTAAATGATGGTAGGCCATTTGAATCAATTACTAATATTTGTGAGAATCCCTTAAATCTGGATGGATTGAATGGTATAATTGATATCCCTCTATACTCTACCTCAATATAAAATAAAATAATAACATTCTACTTCTTTCTTGACCAACTACTCAGACCTAAACCAATGGAGAAACTATAACCTAAAGTGGGCTTGCGATCCTAAATATCACTAGCCTAGTCTAAGTTAGTATTGCTAATTAAGTTAATATCATTGACATCTCTATAATCAAATCTATATGTGTCCTTAATGTAGTGCTTACCAATGTAGGTCATGGGGTTTGTACGTGATTTTGGAGACTAGGACCACTATATATGATATGTCAGGTCTATAATGTGTCAAGTAGATAAGGATTTTGATAATTTTTTGATAAAAAATAGTATTAACCAAAGGTGAAGTAAAATCTACCTCAAGCTTGATTCAAGATTGAAAGGGACTCAGAGTTGGATTTTAATAAACCATGTGAAACTATGAAAGTAGATTAAGAGCACACTTAGGCTATACAAAAGTATTCCCTGAGTCAGACTGATAAATCTGAATCCCAAGGAAGTCATATAACAAGCCCAAGTCTGTCATGGAAAATATGTCTTGAAGATCCATTTTCACTATTGTAATGGATGAAGAAGAGCTACTGGTGATCAAAATATTATCAACATAAAGAACAAAAAATCAAAATTGAATCATCCTACCTTAAGAGATAGATGTTCATATTTGAATGGCATTTGGTGAATCCTATTATAATATATAAGGAATCCATCTTAGCGTACCAATCCTAAGGGGCCTATTTGAGGCCATATATGTATTTTTGAATTTTCACACAAAGGAAGGGTCATCAACAAAATCTAGTGCTTATTCCATGTAAATATTCTCCTCAAGATCAATATTAATAAAGGCACTCTTCATGTCCATATGATGAACATCCCAATGATTAGTTGTCACAATATCAAGTGTGAGTCTGACATAATTCATTTTGGTGACTAGTGCAAAGGTATTTGTGTAGTCAATTATAAGCACCTATGAGAAACCCTTTACAACTAACCATGTTTTGAACTTGTCAATAGACCCATCTACTGTATACTTAGTTTATATATCCATCTACATTTAACCATCTTTCTTCCATTAGAAATAAGTGTCAAATCCCAAGTGTGATTCCTGATTAAGGATTTATATTCCTCATGCATGGAATAATACCACTTAGGAATACATGATGCCTCTCAAAAAGTCTTTAGATTTAAGGTAGAATCATAAAATGCATGTGGCCCACTTTAAAACTTTGAACACTTCTCCCTATTTTTTTTAGGATCTCCAACCCATGTACACTCTACAGTGTCTATTAGCCTAAAGAGAACCAAGAGTGGATGAGTTAGGTAGAGAAACATCATTGTCTAAAAAGTGTCTAAATGTGGATGGAGATGAGTCCCCATAACTACTCTTGGTATTATAATTGGAAGAAGTGTCTTTAACCTTTGGAATGTGCTCAAGTTGATATGAATTATTTGAATCAAATCCAAGTGAGTCTAATAAAGTGAAATAAGTGTAAAGTGTTGAGTTTATGGCACTCTCATGAAATTTAACACTTATCTCAATGAATAGTTCATATTGTTAGATAAATTAGGTGGTAACCCTTGAAACCATTTAGATAACCTACAAATATTCAAGACTTACTTTGAGGTTTCATAGCCTTGAATTTCTTCTTCAATATGCATACCATATCTAGAGATATAAAAACCCCAAAGTGTTTAACTATGGGTTCCTATTGTGTTAAGATTCAAATGGAATTATACCTTTCAAATATTTATGAGGAAAACTATTTTAAATGTAGTAAGCACAATTAATGGCTTTGGTAGAGTAATATGGTGTGAGTGACTTAGAGTGAATCATATAGTTCATCATATATTTCAAGGACTTGTTCTTTTGTTATATAAATCTATTTTGTTGAGGATTGTAAGGAGCTGTCTACTTTAAATAAATCCCCTTTATAGTAAAAATTTGATCAAATAAGTTATTGACATACTCACCCCATTATTTGTTTGAATAACGTTGATGGATTTCTCTAATTGTGTTTCTACAAGAACCTTGAAGCCTTAAAACTTGTCAAAAACTTAAGATTTATAGCTAAGAAAGTGAACCCATGTGTATCTTAAGAATCATCAATGAAGGTAAGGACATACTTAGCCCTTATGAAAAATAGTATAGGAAAAGGCCCAAATATATCACTTTATATTAAATCCAATGATTTTGAAGCCATTTAAGCTTTGTCTTTGTCACATTTCTCTTCAAGATGCTTCCCAAGGATGAAAACCTCACAAAGACCCTTAGAGAAATGGACTTGAGGTAAGCCTTTCACCATGTCATTTTTTTTGAGTTGTTTTAGGTAGTAGTAGTTAAGGTGGATAAATCAATCATTCCATAATTTCCTAACTCATATGAATGAGTTAGTAATGCAGTTAGATAAGAATCATGTGTAAAATGTGAGAAGGTATATAGCCTAGCTTAGTGATCTACCCTACCCACTTCCACTATAGAATCATTATGAAACTCTTTGATTATTACTGAATTTAGTGAAAATTCTACCCTCATACCCTTAATGATGTGAGTGATTTGGTATATTGATAGGAGATTCGCTAAAAGTGATGGAACACTTAGAACATTATTTAATGTTACTCCATCCATTTCAACATACCCTCTCCCTACAACTTTTACTAAAGTTCCACCACCCAAAGTGATGGAAGACATGTTAAAAGTCTCTAAGGAAGTAAACTCAACTTGTGAAGAGCCCATGTGGTGGAAAGCACTTAATTCAATAACCCATGAATATGTTGGAGCTAAAACTATTATGAAAGCCTTACCCTTTTATTTCTCTTTACCTTTGTCTTTTTCCTTACAATAATATCAAGTTGATGAATTTTTCTTCATAGACTTAGGAACACCTATGATGTTCTTTCCTATAAGATGGGTTAGGAGATCAATTTGTTTTTTCATGCACTTGTGTTCATCATGCCCATTTTTATTTCAATAGGCATCCTTAACCTTCTCTTTCTTAGGTTTATCATTGGAAGAGGAGGTTTCAGTGGTTATTATTGTAGATGTTGATTCTTTCTTCTATTTATCCTTGTTCTTTTTCTTCTCTTTATTTGAATCATTTTTTTCCCATTCCCAACAATTAGGGCTTAAGGTTTTGAGGACTTAAATATGCTCATCTATATTAACTTGTCTTGCTCCTGAGTCAAATTGGCAAAAAAGTCATCTAAAGAATGCATCTTCTATGTAGTTCCTAAAACTTTTTTATTGGCATGGAAAGTAGATACAAACACTTAATAATTAGGACCTAGCTTAGAGAGTATACAAATAATAAGTTGGTCATCTTTCTTCCTATTTGACATTCTTTCAATTACAATCTTAAAGACTTAAACTTGGTAAAAAAATCTTAAAGGTATCAAAATTGCTAGGACTTAGGCTGATAAGTTCATTTTCTATTTTTTGACTTCTCATCACATATTAATTCCCAAATAACTTTTACAAAATGTTCCACACTTCATTAGGTGATTTTCTAGGTTCTATATGAAATAGGAAATCAGGAAACATAGATAGACACAATAACCCATAGGCTTCATCAATATGACTATATCACTTAGCATTACACACACACACACACACACACACACACACACACACACACACACACACACACACACACACACACACACACACACACACACACACACACACACACACACACACACACATTTGGTTGAGTTTATAACCCCATTATAATGTGATGCAAACCTTTGCTTCTTAGAATAATTTGCATTTTAATTTCCCATTCATGATAGTTGAATGGCGTTAGAGGGTTAGTTGAACTTGTATCCATTTTGTGCAAAAATCAAATGTAGTGGTTTTTGTTTGTTGATGAAAACAAATAATGTGAATAGAATGAAATACGACATAAACAACATAGTACACCACCCTTGAACTATGAAATGGTGAACCCCCTAAATTTTGTAAATAATGCAACTCAAAATATGTTAGGCATAACTGAGAATGTGTTTATAAAAACTAATGCAAATGTTAAAAAGACATGTTTTGTAAGACAAAATGAAGATATTGGACTTTACACCAATAATTCATCCAAGAAGAGTACACAATGAGCATGAGAGAGAAAGTATTATTTTAAATGTGAGGGGGTTTGGCCACTTGCCAAACTAGACCTCACCCTATGGTTTTCATCAAGCAAAAATATGAGGAGATTTTAAACAATATTTTTTTGTCTTTAAAAAAATCACAATATATCATTTTAATAAAAAAACATTCAAAAAATGAATCCTTGGAAATGATATCACGCCTCTTCCAAAATTATTTTATAAAAAAATAATAGAAAAAACTACCACCTCCAATAAACCTAGCTCACTAGAAATTATGTCCCCCATTTAAAGCATATATTTATAAATTACTAACCTTTAATATCAATATATTTCTAAGCAATTTGTAAAGTGAGTTTGAAACAAAAATTAAAACTTTCCAAGCCTATAAAAGGAAATACCTTGAAATCTATGTAAAATTCATTTAGAAACCATCTTTATTTGAAAAATGTGGTCTGCCTAAAGTGCCATTTGACTTGGATTTTGGAGGGAAGGCAAATGACCAAGCTAAAAGGAAGTCATGATTAGGTATTTGAACCAAAAGGCTATTAGAAGACTATAGGTATAATTGATGATTTAGATGGAACCAAGGTGAGATCCAAACCCATTTTGCATGGTGAGGCTAGATATATCTATGGTAGGATCAAAATATAGGTAAGGCCTTCAAACCAAGTAATGCCTCTGAGCCAATGAGCATGTTATGAACCTAATAGCTAGTTGTGGAAGTGTGAGTAGGTCATGGAAGGCCAAATGATAGTGTAGGGATTTATTGAATGAATAAAACTAATAAGCAAATACTTTGAATGACTATATCAAGACATATGTTGAGATCCCCTGAAACACAAACCATTGAGCTAGTGTGTAGGCCATGGGTCTAAATTTGGAATGCAAACAACTAAGGTTAAATGTTGAGGTGTTATGCTCGAATCTGTACCACATTGCAAGACAACATAACTAGGCCATAATATATCATGTAACTGGGTTGCTTTGATTGAATATATAGCTAATTTCATGGTTTGTAATTGAGACAAAAAACCTATTTGTTAACACATGAGAGACCAAGTGAATAATAGAGCCCACACATCTACATGCAAAAATACCCTATTTGAGATTTCAAAATATACCCATTTTTTTTGAAAACCCTATAAAAAATAGCTCAAATAATTTAAAGATTTAAAAGTAATATTACAACATGGAACCAAACATATGATTATTAGGATGGATTTGATACCAAATCAAAGAAAAATCCAAGGTCTCTAAATAGAGTGAATGCACCAGTTGAGTGATCACACAAGCCAAACAAGTGCACAACACAATGTAGTTGAAAATGAGAATAATACAAAAGAGATTAGAGCCAAAACTAAAATTCCATTAACAAATCTCAAAAATGTGAGAAGTATAAATAGGAGAGTGTTGAGTAACTCATCTATAAAGGGTGGTCAACATACCCTCAAAATAAAATAGTAACTCCTCCACAAAAGGTGGTCAACATTACCAAGAATAGAGGAGTAACTCCCATACCTATAAAAACTAATCAAGGGAGTTACTTCCTAATAATCCAATAAAATTTTACCCCTAATAAATATTCTCCATGAAATTAGGAAAACTCCAAGTGAGGGAAAAATCCCATGATAAATAAATATGGGGAAATAATAAACCCCTACATTAACACTTGTAAGAGATTGTTGTGGTTGTAAGTATCTTAATGGTTGAATCAAGATATAGCCTAAAAGGAATCTTACTATTACATACAAGATTTCACTATGAAATATTTTCCCTCCAAGAAAATATCTAATTAATAACTCCTCCAAATGTAGACTTAGGGTATAAGTGTGAATATTAGAAATTGAAAGTGATTGTTTCTCTATATTGGACAAAAATGGTGACTTGCATTTATAGTTATGGATGACCCTAATACCTCTTGAATATTTAGTCGACAAATTTTGGCCAACTCAATTTAGTCATGAACTAGTTGACTAACCTTGAACTAGGTCAGCCAAGCCAACCTAGTTGTGAAACATGCACAAGAATGTTCAAAATTGCATCGATATAATCGATGTAGTTAGGATAAGATGGATAATAGTTATAACTACATAGATCTAGATGAAATAGTAGTAAAATATATATCTTGACATAGTTAGAGGATATCACATGTTAGGATATAGCTTAGGGGATCAAATATGAGTAAGTTAGAATGAATATGGGAATGATAGATAAACAACAATGTCTCTCATAAAGCACCATCAGTCTGCCCACCCCTTTCTTGGTGTACCCTTTAAAGCATGAACTCATACAGATTAAAAATTTATAATTTTTTACAAGAGAGAAATCATCAATGAATGATAAATTTTAAAAATATTATGTGTATACATATGCCCCACCCGAATCTCATCCTGTGTCACCGGAGTATAACATGGGATGGTGCTTTGGGAATATACATAAAAATGAAACACCTAAGATAACATAATGTAGTGGAAAATAAGTGAATGGAAATAAATTTTAAATGTGTACCTTTACTTATATTGTTATTGAAAATAAGTTGCATGTGTATCAGATGAGGATAGGTGCCCTATGTGCGAAGCAAAACATAGACATAAAAACAAGATAAAAATTCAAAGTTTTTATAAAAATATTATGTTAGCATATAGTAATAGTAGTCAGTGTGGTACAAGTATAGGGTGAATTTAATTATAAATTTTAACATTTTGAAAAATGGATTAAATTAGGGAAAATGGGTGTTGGGGAAAATCCATGTAATGGAATTCACCCCAATAAGTATATGTTTAGAGTTAAAAATAGGAAAAGAAATGGGTAGGAAAGGATAAGTTAAAATATATATCAAGGTTATTTATTTTAGCCCAATAAAAAATTATCATGTAGTCTAAATGATATCATCTAGGTTTAAGTAGTTAGAAATAGAGGATAATTTAAACTAATCGATGTCATATAAACTAGTTGATGTAGTTGAGCCAATTATGGTTGATATCATGTAACATGGTCGACATAGTTGAAAAATAGTAAAATGGTTGATGACTTATGTTTTGGTCAATGACATTATAAATTAACATGTTTGATGTAGTTAAACACATGACCGATGGTGTAGGAAATTTTGACTATATGGTTGATGGCATGTATGCAGGCTGATGTAATATAGGAAAAGACTAATACATTAGGTCATGGTTGATATAATATAAATTTATAGATGGTTGATGAACTAATATACATGGATGATATATTATATAAGATAAGGTGGTGAAATAGCTAGGTACATGGTTGATATATTATTAAAATTTGAAATAAAAAGTCATATTATTGTTTTTGTCTAGTTTATTTAAGTTTTTGGATAGATCCTTAATTTTTCTCTATTGTTTGATATTTTACAGGGCCATCAAATATTTTATATAATGTTATATGTTATATGGTTACCATATTTATTAGAGTGGTTACCTATAGTCAATCAAGAACATTTGATAATGCTTGGATTTAGTGGTATTATGGAGATGCAGTGGATCCCTCTTAGTGTAGAGTTAGTTTCCATGTTCTTAGGAGCATGGGATAGACTAATTAATACTTTACAATGGGTGGTGGATGGGGATACCATATATTTGGGTATCAATTTGGAGGATGTTCATGCATTTTTAGGATTACCTATTATGGGCACACCGATGGTGTGTGACACCCTAGATTCCTATAATGAAAGGAAGGTGTTGTCTATATGGGCCAAATGGTCCAAGAGGTATGATGAGTGAGGGTTTCACATCAAATTTTTAATGTATATATTGACCATTATGTATATCTAGAAGGTGATTATTAGACTTATGATCACTCAAGTGATTTATCATAAGTTATATGGTAGAGTACCATTGTATATTATAGACTTGTGTCGATCTATGTTATATCATGGATATTAAAAGATTTAGGTTCAGTTATTTGGGTGTATATAGTGCAAAATTTATAAAATATTTTATAAAGAGGCCAATAGACTATGGGGCCTTTTATTATATTTGGGAGTTATATTTATGAGCAATCCCCTATGTATAGACTAGTAGGGTTGCCTCATGTCATGGATGATTCCTTTCCACGAGTGTGGATATGGTCACAATATCACAATATGTAGCTTATTACCCATGTGTTAATGTTTAATATAATGCAACATGGGAAAATAGTTTGGCAACCGTATGTGGTAACTTTGGATTCTTGGCCATTATGGCTATTTACTATGCAGTCATAGGCACAAATTAGGATCATTGCACACTATCCATGTTGGATAGAACCTTAGCCATGCTATCATGTGCTAGGTCAATTTATACTACCACATCAAAAAGCTACTCTTGTGGTTCCAACATATTGGGCTCATCATGCAAGGGAGTGTCATGGTTTGATAGGTGGAGGGGTAGTTGTTGAGGTACCAATTACATAACCTCATCATCCTAGGATGGCAAAATGAAGGTGGTAGTGAGGATAACATGTTGCAAGAGGAGAAGTAGTGATATTTTATTAGTATTAGTAGGTATAAGAATAACCATAACCATAAATACAATGATAGAGGAATCAATAGAGGGAGGTTTAGCCCCTCTTGTAGACACAACTACAATTATAATAGGTAGATCCTATATTACATCCAACTCTGAGTTGGAAAATAGTACAAAAATTACCTAAGAGAGCACGACACATGTGTGTCATCCAACTAGGGTACTACATAGGATTTGTGCCTCTTCAAATATATGAGACATAGTATGTGTTAGGTGATCAAGTTTATGGTGTTAATGTGGATGAGTAAAATGTGTTTGTGTTGATTTCTTGCTTAGATAGATAGAGATATGTACTAGATATATGAATGATGTTTTGCATTAAATATGAGATGTGATGTTATTTTGGTTTGAATTTTACATATGCTATGGAAGAGGAGGCTTGATGGTAGACCTTCATGGAGATATCCCACCATGACATTTTGGATGATGTGTTACCACAACAACACAATTACTTGATTTGTTAGTGCCTTCAACCCAAGGTTACATTGAATTTTTTACATTGGTCAGGGAGATTGTTCAAGAGATATGAATATTACCAAATGGAGTTCAAATTACAACACCATTGAGAGTTGGCCAAGAAATTTTTTAAGTGTAGGCACTGGCTCATGACATAGCCACTCATTTGACTACATCTAGTTAAGTATCAAGATTACAAGCCTAGGTGGCTAATCTACAAGGGCAAGTGGGTGGTCTACAATCATGAATGTAGTCGATAAATTGGAATATATAGATAAGGTAATATCAAGACTCTATGGGTAGTGTAACACATCCTCATGATGGACCTCAACCTGAAAATTGTTTTTGTACTATGCATTATTGTATATCACAATGTATATAATTTTTTTGAGTAATATATAGAGAGATGTATTTCAGTATGATTCATGGATGTTATTTATTGATGAAATTTATTTCTAACACATGTGATTATGATTTATTATGCTATGTTAAAATTTATAATGTATGTTTTATTCTTTTTTAGGAAATGTGAGCAAATGCATGGTTCAAAATACTGATAAATTTAAAATTATAAAAAGTTGTAAGTGTTATCAATCTAATTTGTACCCCTAAGAAGGTTGTTCCACCCTTCCTGATTAGATGATAGTATGGAATAACTTCTAGGCTATGTGTATCCTAATTGATGAATTCAATATCTATATTGGGATAGCTCCCTTTATGCTTCACCCAAAACTATTCACTAAACTACTTATATTGTAAGGAAAAGGGGTAAAAGGAGACTAAAACTAGAAAAGGAAACATGGAGGTGATGCACCAAATGTAATTTCCTCTACTTGCCAATGGTTACACCATGAAATAGTAAGTTTATAACCCAATTTCAAAACTTTATGACAAATCCTCCCACATAATTTTTTTTATAATGTTATGGTTATTACAACAATGAAGACGACTAATAAAAAGGCCTAAGTGAAGATATTAATGACATTTCAACACTTGAACTCAACAAAACTATTTGATACACTTCATATGACCTATAAAAAGATGACTAACTCACATAGAGGCATGAAATAAAAGAAAAATGCAAGGAATTAATTTAACTATCGATAACATACATCAACAATTCATTCCAAAATCACTTATATGCAAGATGAAGATAGTATAACTCATCTTGAATTGATCTCAAAGGCAATAACAAGTATTAAAATTGGTAGAGCTTCACTATGCCCACTTTGAGGATGATTACAATGACTTTAAAGGATTAATTTATAGAATAAGATAAGGAATAGAGAGAGATATGATAAATAGATAACTCATTAATTATCCTTCAATCAAATAATTAGTTAAAAAATAGGAAAAACTTGCCACCAAGTCGGCAAGTAATGTGTTGGCTTCTTGTTCTCAAAACTCTAATCCATGTGTTGATGAAGTTCTAACTAAAAAGTGGAATGGAGATCATCTTGACAGGTTAGATGCTTCTTTAATATAACTCCCTTCCCATGGAGTTACACATATGATTCTTTGAGGTCAGTTACAAGAAGTTCAATTAACACTTGGCATACTTGAGAACCTTTTATGACAACTCCTACCTCTTGCAATGCTTCTCTATCATGTGAGGTTTGAATTTGAACATTATAACTATTCTCATACCATATAATTTGCTATAAAATTTTTATTATCCAATACATGTCTATTTTTGTGTCTTGAAGGTTTCCATCATGGTTGATTGCTTCATGGATATAATGCATCAGGTCATGGAACCTTTATTTAGCATTAAAGATTAACTTGAATATGTGGTCTTCACACTTATTTGATAAGGTGGAAAGAGGAATTAATGCCTATAAAATTCAAGAGATATTTATGGACAATAAGGTTCTTATCTCATTTCATGACTCAAAAAATCTTGCATAGAAGTCATTAGATGTTCACCAGGGTGTTTTGAAAGCTCTTTTATCCTTGAAGTCTTAATAAAATTCTAAAACTCATTTTATTGATGTAAGATTGATCAAATTTATTCATTGAGTCTTGAGAGTTACTTTTAACCTATACTAAATGACTTGTGAATGACCATAATACCTATATCTTGGCTCAAAGATCCTCTGTAAATGGTTAGGAAGACTTGTAAACCCCAAAAATCTTATAAGTTTAAAAAGGTAGTTTTTAGGCTAGTTTTTTGTACTATTATCCTCACAAGTCAAAATGTTCTACTTCATAATATGCCTAGGAGATGAATAGGGACCATACACATATTTTTCAATCTATGCTAATCCATATTAGGCACTTAGTAGACTAATATTCTCCATCAGGTCTTTTGAGAGGTTTTAGCAGGGTTTTAGGTGCTAACTTTCTTAAGGATCATTCATAGAGAACAAATTTTTAATATAAAAATTAATGCCACTATATTAGATTATGGATACATTACTAACTCTTATAATATGGATTTTTACCCATGCAACTATTCATGCAAGTTCACACATGATAAAGTAGGGATTCTTAGATAAGATGAGACTGTTAGTGAATTTGAGAAAGCCTAATTTAGAAGCAAAGGTGTGAATGGGATTTTTTTGAGTTAGAAACACTTATTTTAGGTCTGTACAACTTACCATAATTTTTTCAAGTGATTCTCTCAACTTTATAACCTTCAAACCCTCTATAACTTGCATTTGGCTATTAATAGGGTTTGTAAATAGTCTAATGTAACTGACCCTAACATCCTCTAATTAGAACTTTTATTCCTTGTAATGAACTAAAAATTCATAATATACTTTATAAATGTCTTTTCCACTTCCTTAGAGTCTTAATTCCT
Source organism: Torreya grandis (assembly GCA_037957365.1). Taxonomy (NCBI): domain Eukaryota; kingdom Viridiplantae; phylum Streptophyta; class Pinopsida; order Cupressales; family Taxaceae; genus Torreya; species Torreya grandis. The sequence goes on from JARHVA010002112.1 coordinate 1,055,263, forward strand.
CAAACCACTTTAAAAACTTGCACACTTCTTCCATTTTTATACACAAGCTTGTAGATCCATTTATATGTTTCTTAACTACTGGTCCTTGAGATTGAGTTCTATTTAGTTGGTTTTGATATTTGTCATGACTATAATAAGGATATATTATTTTATCATACTCTCCTTGACATCTAAAAAATATATTATCACTTCACTCAATTCCACATGTTTTTTCTCTCATTCTGTCTATGACATGCCTATAAATGCACTCTTTTAGGCCTAAACTCTCATTCTTGATGTTCTACTATATTTGAGCCTATTTTATCCATTGTAACACTATGAAACATGTATCTCATGTTTCATGATCCCATATACATGTTCTGAGTCAAGAAAATTGACATAACCAACTCACTTTGGTCTTCACCAAGGTTAACGCAATCCATTAGGTGTCTATGACAGGCCTATACCTTCACTCCTTCAAGAGGGCTTATGAGTGCCTTGTAAAATTTATTTGGAATCCATATCAAGTTTAAATAACCATCTATCATCAGTAGAAACCAATATATGATTGGTTTATTAAGGCTCCAACTCCACATGCACAAAAACCCTCTTTTTAGGCTCTATAAGCCTGTTAGCTTATCTTAATTATTTTTAAGCATTTTGATGTTTACTTTATTTTATATATAATTTTAAAAAAATTAATCCTTCCCATGAGGTATCACACACCTTATGTGGATTTTCAGACTCATTTCCCATCACAAACCTTGGCACTTTATGCTTACATTGTAGGCAGACTTGTAGGTGACTCTTTTAGGCCTAAATTTCTTTTCACTTACCATGTTATTGATATCACTTTCTTGAATGAACCAAATGATAGCAGAGTGAAGTCAAATATTACCATTAAAAATTATTTCAATGAGGAAAATACAATACTTGTCAATCATTCTCACATTTAACTTGCAAATTTATAACCTATTGGTATGCATGAGACTAAACAATCCCTTTGTCACCTGTGTTCTTCAAGAAGATTGGAGAGAGTTTGATGGTTTGATTGGGATTAATCACCAATCATGGACCTTTCAGTGAGTATTAGTATTTGACCACCAGTATAGCTAATCCAAGAATGTATTGAGAGTTTTTTCATCAGTCACATGCTTGCATTCATTCCTTCACACTTGAAACCTTGTTAGAGAGTACTAAGACTAATGACCTTCATGATATACTATCTGACACTTGATGAGATTTATAATAGGAGTGAGAAGTTGACATAAGTTTATTGAAGACCAATTTAGGTAATAAAACATTCAAACCAACCAAAAACTTGCTTGTAACTTGTATACACATAATATTTTCAAACTTGTATTGATTACTAACACTTTATATCTTGCAAGAACCTATCGAGTCTCAATCTATCTAAGTGCATGCCTTAAGCGGTGCACTACGAAAGGGGTGGGAATACCATCAGTGCTTTGTAAGATTGTTTTTCCTTTTTCCACTTGCCATCTACACTCTTGCTTCCTAAAACCATGAACCCTAGGCTTATTATTCTCTTTCCTATCTATTCCAGTCATTGTCATGCTTTATTCCTTCATTTTTTGCCTTGTTACCATTTTGACCTATTCATCAAACTAGGTTGACCTGGTTGACCTAGTGTGTTTTGGGGACACTTTAGCTTTTTTGGTTTATTAGCCTCCCAATGGACCTAGCACAGACCTAGTGAGTTAGCCTGAAAACATGTGAAGTCGACCTGATAGACCTAGTACAACTGACATGTCCAAATTTGTTTAGGTAAGATACTACTATATATACAAGGTCATTTACCACCATTTCAGAAGAGAGAGTTAAATTTAAGTGAAGAAGTGTGAATGAAAATTTGCTTATTGACCATTCTATTTGAGGAACAAATCTTTAGGGTTCAATACTTTCTTTAGATCTCCAATCTTGTCTTGTGGAGAAGTATTTTGGATGGTTAGGTAGGTTGTGTAGCATAGAGTTTCTTTATCTTGGTTATCCTTATAAACCAAAATAATCTCTTGTCAAGCACCTTGGCCAAGGGATAGATTGAGGTTTGACAAGTTTGTCTTCAAAGGTAAGTATCCTTAACTTGATTTCTCCTTTGTAAGAGTAGATAGATAATGCAATATTTATTCTTTTCTTTCATGTATTATGATTATATATACATTGACATGAGTATATGTCTCCTATACATGTTTAGTCTAGTTTTTGTTTATTTGTTTTATTCTAACCCCCACTTTGTGCCACAAGATTTAGTGTGCACTAGACTAGTTTACTTTTCTTATTATTAAAACAATTTACTTTCTTGTTTGTTAGCATAAGTGAAATATAAAAAAATAGGACTCTTTTAGGGTTGTTGTGTGATTGTGTTAGATTGTAGGATTGATAACCCTTATTAGCATGATATGTTGTGACAAGTGATACAAGTGATCCCCTAGTTGGGTATAATGGATCCCTATATTGGTCATACTCCCGCTTAACAAGTGTATACCCAATCAAAAGTGTAGGTGTGATCTATCTTACCTGATCTAGGATTAATTCATGTCCATCATGCAATTCTAATTATATACATGCTGGTAAACTTGACATGAAACTAACCCTTACAAGAATTCTTTCACAAATTTCATTTTCTTTTAATCATCATTTTTATCATATATTTTGACATACTAAATCGATTCTATCGACCTAGTTCTTTTTCTCTGTGTGTAGATTTTTAGGAATAGGCAACTAGATCGACTAACTCGACCCAATATAGGTTTTCATTTTTTAGACTTCCATGTTAGCCTACTAGGTTGACCAGCTCAACCTAGTGCATTTTCAGATATCTTGTTCAACTTTCTAGGTTGACCAGGTTGACCTAGTGCATTTTCAATAGGTTTCTGTATTGCTTGGTCAACTAGCTTGACCTAGTTTGTAGGTTTTTGATAGATTTATCCAAGGATCTTGATCAATAATCTCCTTCATTTCCATCTTTGAACCATCAAGGTTAGTCTTTTATTCTTTGTCTCTTTCTATTATGTACTTTCCTTTCAATTTTCTAGTCTTCAAAACTGCCCTTACATAGCCAACTTGATCAACCCAATTCTATGTTCTATGTGATGTCTAAAACAACTAGGTCAACCTAGTCAACCTAGTAGGTTTTCCAGACCCTATCTTCAGTATTACTATCTCAACCCTATCGACCTAGTTTTATATGTTGTGCATATAGTGTTTTCACTATACTTTGTTTCAAAGTTGGAATTCACCTTGTATGTTAATCACATATTTTATTTTAGTTATTTTCATGCTTAAAATAGTTTACATAGTCTAATTAGGAGGTTTTTAATTAACCACTTAGTTTCACTATTTCTATTTTATGAACACACGACTAAATCACATAATATAAAAAACATTTTAAAATTTGAATAACCAAGCCAACCTACTTGGATTTCATCACCAAGAGGGAAGCCAACTTGATTCTTTAGTCAGGTATAAATCATGTTTAATGGTATATTTAGGCTAAGCACCTAATACCCTTATCATTGTTATGTGTAAAGTGAGGGGGTGGGCCCTAATACCAAGCCTATATCATTTCCACTACAGTCTCTTTCATCCTAAACTCACCTAAAACCATTCATAAATTGTTATCTAGTACCTTGCTTACAACGAACTCCCTATCATTTAAAGTAATTCATAATAATCTAATTAACATTCTAGGTTGACCAACTAGCTAGATTTACTTTCCAAGTTGTTTGCTTACTCTTTGATCAATTATGTGTGCAAAAACTTTCATTATCTAGTGTTAGTGCAAGATTTTTCTTTGTGTGCATCAATTAGATTGGCCAACATCAATTCAATTGACTATTTGTCTCCCTTTAGTACTTATTACTTTTTCATTATTTTAAAATTGTATTATTTCAACTCATAACTTGATATCAACTTTATAATATTACCTACATCATCATGAATCCAATGCATTTTATGGTTTGTAAAATAGATAAGTAGAACTAAAGATATAGGCAAAACAAGAAATCAACCCCTGTATACTATACTAGGTCAACCCAGTCGACCTAGTATCTTTTTCAGCCTCTGTACATTGTACTAGGTTGGCCTTGTCGACCTATTTCTCTTATAGTCTTTTTACACTATACTAAGTTTTCTTGGTTGACCTAGTACTATCTATAAGATCGCTACCTCTTTTTGTTAGTCACTATTCACTGAACTGGGTTGATATTGTGGACCTTGTATAGTTTTACAATCCCTATTTTTGCACTAGGTTGACCATGTTGACCTAGTACTATTTTTTGTCACTTCTTAATATATTTTCATGTTTATCTATTCTTTTTTCATCTTGATGATATCTTTACAGCCTTCCCTTAGTCAAGAACATTGCATTATTAAGGACCTGGATAGTAGCCTCACTTATTTCATTACTTCAAATGAAACTATCCAATTTCTTCCTTCATTTTCTCTAAAGCCTAAACCACTCACTACACAATTCAATGTATTTGAGATCCTTCATCATAATCCTCTTCCAGATACCAATGTTTTGAATACTTAACCAAATCATACCAATCAAATTGATAATCTAGATGGTTCCCAAATATTCAAAAACCTTGATGATAATACTATTTACACTCTTCACAATAATGGGGGACTTACCAAGCTTCTTTCTTCTTCTACCATACTTAATACAACCAATACTAATGTTGAGAATGCTCCACCCACAAAAAATCTTCCTCCTACCAACACTAACACTTCTTTTCCTATCAACACTAATACCCCACCTTCAAACCCACCTATTAATGCAATTCAACTTATTACATAAGTCATAAATCAAATGAACATCATGCATACTTCCAATCAATCTCAATTGATGAACATGTAACATGATTAGTCAACCACCTCAAGTAATCTTGTCTCAACCAAATCAAAATTTTGTCCCTCCTCCTCTTAGAGATTCTAATGGGAGTATCATCCCTCAACCTCTAATAAATAACAAAATGCTTCAACATCTTAAAAATTAACCTTTAGCTCCATTTATTGCATCCATATATATTGGAAACATTTTTCCAACTATCACATATAATGGGACTATGGATCCTACTATCTTTCTTAAGTATTTTGGTAATCTCTATAAGGAATGGGCCCAAGTGAAGTAATTCCAACATGATGACCTTCCTAAAAATTACCTTAGCTATTTAATCAATGCCAAACAACATCTTAATGAATCTACTCATACTTTCATCAAATAATGGAAGTCCCTCACTCATAAATTGGACCATAACATGAATGATGACACTCTTCTAAAAATATTTGTCACTGCTCTTAAACCTTCTCTTCAATACAAAGTTTGGATCTTTTCACGTCAAACTTTAGAAGAATCCTTAGACCAAGAAAAAAGACAAGACTTTATTATGACTCAATTTGCCATCTCAAAAAACTAATAAAGAACCTTTTCAATCATCATCTCATAACATTGATTCATCTAAGCCTCCCCAACCTCAAAATGGAGCATCCAATTCCACTAATTTTAACCCAACCCACCCTCCCTTGAGTCTATTACAACTTATGATGAAATTTCCACCCTCTAAACCCATGAGCTTTGATCCTTTCAAACCTCCTCTAAAATGGTACAATCTAGATAAATTTTGTTGGTGTTATGCTACCATAGGTCATTCTCATGAGTCTTGTCATGATATTCACTAATTTCTTATTTCTTCCCTAATTGGTCCACATTTCAATCTTGATATTCTTACCAAACAATGTTATTAAGACTACAATCTTCTCAAAATCAATCTCAAGAACCAAAATCACATCAACACCAATTACCTAATGAACAAACCTCATCTAGCAATTTTTTCAAACCATAATTGATCCTTCTTCTTACACCAATTAGTAAAGGATATCTAACATGAAAAAATTTAAACATATTGTTGCATCCATTGAACTTCAACTTATTAGGCCACATGAACTGAAAGAGTGTCTAGTTCAAATGCCTAATCTAAATAATATCATTCATGGTCCTCATTTATCTCCTCATACCTCTCCTACACATCATATGTCACATTCAACATCCATAAAATCTAAAAAACTAACACATTTACCTATTTCCTAATATACCTATAAACCCAATGTAAATCATTTTAATGGCTCAATGTTACCTCATTCCACCTCACATATTTGGGAATCTTGCGATGCCCATCCATATGTCCCTTTAGATCTTGGGGCATCCTGTGATGCCCATCCATATATCCATTCCAACTTTGGGGCATCTTATGATGCCCATCCCTACATCCACTTACCCTTTGGGGCATCTTGTGATGCCCACTCTTCTTCTCCAATGCATAATAATAAACACATCCAGCTTCAAGAAACATTTTGAGACTTATAGACTTGTATTTCACATGCTCATCTTTGATATAGAAGTTAGCATAGATTTTAATTATTCTTTTTGTCTCATGTTTCTTTGCATTTATGCATTTTTCTTCTTTTTCACCTTCTTAAGCATCATAATTTTCATTTATGTTCTTTTGGATTTCTTATACATCAAATTTGACATTTATTTTCATTTATATCCTTATATATCTCTCTTTTATTCTTTGTATTTTTATGTCATTCTTTTCCTTACTAGATTTATGATCATTTTGCCCCTTTCTTTAGCATTTACCTCTTGATGTACCATAGTCTTATTTATCTTTTGACATTTCATCTTTTTGGCACCCCTTGGGTTTTTCTTTTGTGAGTTGTAAGGTAAGACCATGGCTAGGACCTGACCCTCCTCATAAAATTGCCATCTTTTCATGTTCTTTGTGATATTTGTTCTAATATTTAGCTTTTCCTTCTTTTTCTAGATGGAATTTGCACAAATAATCTATGTTAGCATGGTTTTATCCATTTCCCTTGAATTTTCATAAATAATCTATGTTAGCATGTTTTTATCCATTTCCCTCATTCTTATGATAAGGAATCACACTTTACTATCATTGTATCCTTCCTTTTGCCCTTTGTCACATTTTTTGTGATTTGAAGCAATTAAAATTTTTCCATGTGTCATATCCTCTTGATTTCCCCTTTATTTCATCTCCACATTAGATAAAACAAGGTCAAAGTCAAGATAGAACTTTTCTTTCACCTAGATTTATGAGACTCTTAGACCCCATGCTATTTGAAATTCTCTCTCTTAGTAACCTTATTCTAAAGTTTTCAAATGAAATTCATCTTTAGTACCCATGTTTTGTTTTCTAAATCCATATGGAGGAGTAATCTTAAAAAATCCATCAAGAAAGTTAAAATATAAATAATTTGAAAATAAAAAGCAATAATATCTAAAAGGCAACATACAAATCTCAAAAATCAAAATCACACCAAAAGATGCGATTACAAGCACATTTCCTATCTCCAATCTAAGCTCAAACTCCATAGTCAACTTCACATAGATTCGAAGTCCTTTGGGGTATGGTAGGCTAATAGATTGGAATAGGGGGTTTCAAAAAACTCTATGGTGCTATCTATTGTATCCAAATCTTGTACCCTAGAAGAGGGTTGTTCAGGCCTCCTCTAGATTTAGACAATGTTGGGACATTTTTAGGCCTGTGGGTGTCCCTATAAGTGGAAATTAACCTCTAGGTTGAAAGGACTAGCTCCCTGTATTAGCTTTTTGTGCAATGAAACTATTGAGCCAACTTGTATGAATGAAAAGAATCAAAAGTTTGCATAAATGAAAATCCTAGTTTAAAATGGTGATACACCAAGAATTAGTATCCACATGTATGCCCTATACTTATGCACAATATAACAAAATATAGTCTATATCTCAAGTCTAGAAGATTCCAACATAAGTATTTCAATGTAGAGACAAAATGAATGAGATCACACAAGGTAAGTAACTAGAAAGACAACCTGTATAGTCTAGAAAAGTGTTACATATATGTAAAATCTCATATAGCTAAAATGCACTCTACATTACCTGTTGGATAAAATATTTGCTCAAAAGCATGAAGGACAAAGAAAAAAAGGATAAAACATCACTTACTATCACTTTGTGTCTCTTTCATGCCGAGACAAATGTCCAAAACTTAGATAGAAAATAGACTTATGCTTCTTTACTCAAAGGCAAGAAAATGGCAAAACATTCTAGTAAGGCTTCATCATACTATCTTTGAATGATAAAACAAGAGCCCAAGGGAGGGAGAGAAGAGAGAGCTCTTGGGCATCAAAAAGAAGCCTCCAAAATGGTTTTCCATTACCATCCTAGTGAAACTGATTCCAACTACTCTCTCATTCAATTGTAGTTTATCCTTCTCTTTGATTCACCCTCTTGAAATGACCAGGATCACTATAAAACTAATAGTGAGATGAACCTTCATAATAAATGACTCAGATCACTACTATAAACCTTATATTCTTCTTGAGAGCTTCCACATTTTGCACTATAGACCCATTTAGGTTTTGTAAATGGCTTTACCTATAAAACTTATAAGTCAAGCATGTTGGGAAACCCGATTTGCACTATCAAGGCTACTTGCTCTTTTGGTTTTTTTTATTGCTTGTACTTATAAATGTTTATAATCAAAGCTCTTTTAAAAACTTGATTTTTATTGTCTTAAGACCCTTTCACATTTTTTAAGTCCTTCTAATCCTTACTTGCTCATTTGGGTTCTTTAAGGTTCTTTATAAAATTTATAAGTCAATCCTTTGATAAATCCCAATTTTCACTGTAGAGTCATTCAGGGTTTCCAAGTGACTTCACTTCATGCTTGAAGACTTTGGGCATAAACTTGATGACTTGTGACACATCACCAAGTTGTACCCCAATGGCTAGTTCCTTACACTAAATTTGACATCCTATGACATGTCACCAATGTGAACCCAACAACTAGTTTGCCACCTTGAATTTGACATCCTATGACACATCATGTCTTTGAACCCAAACGGTTAGTTTGCCACCCTAAATTTGACGTCCTATGGCATGTCATGTCTTTGAACCCCAATGGCTAGTTGGCCACCATAAATTTGATGTTCTATGGTACATCATATCAATCCATTTGGGTCAAGCTTATTATTTTGGGTAATTTTCTTGAAGTAATTCCTTCAAATAATTTGTCTAAAGGAATTCCTTTAGGAATTTTGGCTTCTAGGAAATGACTAGTTTCCTTCGAGAACTTTTCTTGAAGGACACTTGGGAAAGTGTCCTTCAAAATTTTTTTAAGGACCCTCGAGTAGGGTCACAAGGTCCCTTCAAAAAATTTTGAAGGGTAAGATATGGATAAAGGACCCTTCGATAAAAATCTTGAAGGGTAACCTTGGAGAAAATGGTCAAAAGTGATCATTCAATAAAAATCCCAAAGGGCACTTGGACAAAATGTCCCTTTGGATAAAATTCAAAGGGGTATTCAGGAAATACCAAGGCAAAAGTTCCCTTCAAAAAAATATGAAGGGACACTTGAGCAAAAAGTTCCCTTTAAATTTTTTTTGAAGGGTCACTTGGACAAAAAGTGCCCTTCAGGATAATTCTTGAAGGGTCACTTGGAGGAAGAAATGAGGTGAAGTGCCCTTAATTTTTTTTTTTGAAGGGTCACCTAGACAAAAAGTACCCTTTAGAAAAAAATTGAAGGGTCACTTGGGCAAAAACGAGGCAAGGAAAAGTGCCTTAAAAAATTTTGAAGGGCACTTCTAAGGGAAATGGCCCTTTGGAAATTTTTTGAAGGTTGCTTTAGGTCAAAGCAAAACGAGAAAGGCTAAGACAAAATCTTGAAGGGAAAAAACATCCCAAAGGAAAAATAAAGGGGAAAGGCAAAGAACAAGGGGGAAGAGCCCAAACTAGGAGAGGTCAAAGGAAAAAAACAAACAACAAAATAAGTAACCAAACATTAAAAAAAAAGAGCAAGGGAGAAATGAAAAGATCCAAATGGAAAACACAAACTGGTCATGTAAAAAATGGTCAACATTCTAGTGATTTCTAGGGTAGACATGCCCGCTATGTCATAAGACCAGTCACCTAAATACTTCCATTGGGCATGGAGTCATATAAGGCAAACAAGAGTTAAAATAACAAGCCATGGCCAAACACACAAACTAGAGAGACACACACACAACCAACAAAAGGAAATAAAACACTTGAAAGGGAAACACTAGTGCTCTAAATCACTTATGGAAAACAACACAAATAAAGGAAACACACTAGAACAAGGTATATAAAAGACATGGCCAAAAAGGGTCAAAAGCAAGACTTAAAATGGATCCCATTCACCAAAATAGGTAGATCTTCTCCATCTATTTTGGATAGTTGAAAGAATTTTCTTTTCTTGCACTTGTTTATGATGTAAGGACCACTCCACAAAGTATCAACCTTTGTATGATTGCCTAGTTTTTCTCTATCATCATCTCATTTCAAGACCAAGTCACCTTCTTTGAAAACTCTTTCCCTTGCCCTTTTGTCAAAGGATTTCTTCATGAGAACTTGATTGTGTTCCAAATCTTTGTGTGCATCATCTCTTGCCTCCTACAGCTACATTAATTCTATCAATCTGACCTCTATGGGAGTGCTTTCAAGTAATTTCAGCTTTTGTACATGTTCCAAGGTAGGGAGCTCTTATGATATGGATAGCCTAACTTCTCTCCCATAGACAAGTACAAAGGGAGAATTACCAATTGACTTCTTGGGAGTGATTTTGTTTGCCCATAAGGCTATCTTTAGCTTGTTATGCCATGTTATTTGATTGGTTTCCAATGTCTTCTTGATGATCTTGATGAGGCTCTTATTGGTAGACTTAGACAATCCATTACCTTGAGGGTATTATTTGTATGAGGTACTCAAATTAACTCCACTCTTTACTTCCCAATCAAAAGTTTTAACACTTATGAAGGCAAGTGCATTATCCAAGATGATTACATGAGGAACCCCAAACCTTGTTACAATGCTATCATAGAGTTCTAAGATTGCATTTTCATTTTCCACCTTCAATGCAACAACCTCTACCCACCTTGTAAAGTAGTCTATAACAGTTAATATCCATTTGTGTCTAGCACTTGATGGAGGGTTGATCATGCTAATGAAGTCAAGGCCCCATTGCATAAAGGGCTGGTCCACTTGAATAGGATTCAATGGAAGAGCTACAAGTTTTTGTTTGCTAACAAAGAAAGCACATTAAGGATAAACCTTAGCCCAATGATAATAGTCCTTAAAAAGACTAGGCCAATAGTAACCAACTCTCCTTTTTTTTTAGTTGTTGTTCTAGGAGAGAAGTGACCACCATCTGCACCATTATGGAACTTTTCTATAGCATATAAATTGGTCATTGTTAATGCATCTTAGCAACACATTGTTCACATCCTTATTAAAGATAATGCCATCCAAAAGATAATAAGGAATAGATTTCAGCCTAAAATACCTTCTTTGAGATTTTTTCAAGCCATTAGGACACTCACCATTTTGAAGAAAACCAATTATGTCTTGTGTCTAACTTTGATTTTGCATTTGATCAGCTAGCTAGTCTTGAACTTGAGTTACCAAGGCTTACTCCTTTGGCTCTTGAAATTCAAATGCTAAGTGCTCACACAAACCTCTCCCTCTTACCAATTTGGCTACCTTGATGTCAATGTCATATTCCATCACTTTTGTGATCCATCCAGCTCTCTTCTCATTAATATCCTTGCTTAGGAGAAACTCTTTGGTGCTAGGATGGGAAACCATGACATGGATCTTATTTTTTGAAACCATATGCCTAAAATTTTTCAATCCTATAATGATGGTTAAATCTTGATTCTCAAAAAAATAATATCTCACTTCATTGTCCTCTAGGCCTTAGTTGAAAAAAGCAATTGGATGCTCAACATCTTTATCATTCTTTTGCATAAGCATAGTTGAGATTGTGTCAAGGTTAGCAAAAGTATAAAAAATAAAATCTTTAGCAAAATTCAAATTTAAGAGAGTGGGAGATGCTACAATTGATTTCTTGATTGCCTTAAAGCTTCCTTTACCTTCCTTTGTCCAATTAAAAACTTGGTTCTTTTTTAGCATGGATGTGATAGGCTTTACTATAGTTGCAAAGTTTAGGATAAACCTCCTTACAAAGTTTATTTTTCCCAATAAAATTTTCATCCCTTTCTTGTGTTGAGGCAAAGACAAGCCTAGAATAGCTTCAATCCTTTTGGGGTCAATAGATAAGTGTTATTTTGAAACAATATAACCCAAAAGCTTACATTCATGGACAATGAAAGATGAAATTCTTTGGATTGAAGGATATGTCTTACTCTCTACACTTCTCAAACACTTGCCTTAGATTTTCAATATGATCAGAAACATCCTTTGAAAAAATGGTTATATCATCAAGGTAAAAAACCAAAAACTTATTTATCAAACCTTTGAAATCCATGTCCATTGCCCTTTGAAATGTAAATCTAACATTGGATAAGCCAAATGGCATATTCTTGTAGGCAAAGGTCCCATACTTGGTGCTAAAAGTTGTCTTGAATTGATCTTCTTCATTTACTAATATTTGATTATAACCTGAATAACCATCAAGAAGTGAGAAATGTTAAGAACTTGAAACTTGTAGAATTTATTCCATGGAAGGGAGTGGATAATGATCCTTGAGAGACACTTTATTTAGATCATGAAAATACACACAAATTCTAATTTCTCCATTCTTCTTTTAAACCACCACAAGGTTGGATACCCAAGTTAAGTGCTTGATAGGAAAGATAATCCTAGACTCAATCAATTTGGTCAACTCTTTATTTATGAGTTGTTCTACCTTGGGTTTGATAGGCCTTTATTTTTGTCTTACCTATTTAGCCCCATACTCCAACTCAATGGTGTGATGATCTAGACTTGGATCAAAAAATTTCAAGTCATTTTAATCCCAAGCAAAGATGTCATGAAAATCTTTACATAATGCAATAAAATCTTGCCTTTTTAGCTGAGAATAAACCTTGCCAATCTTCAAAAGTTTGTCCTTGAAAATTAGAACTCTCTCATAGTTATCTTCTTTTGTTGACATGCTCAGTCTTTGGTTCTTATTTTGATCATCATCATTGAAGACACTCTCTAAGGTAATCATCCCCTTGGGCATTTTATCTTTCTTCAGTTGTATAATTTTCTCTTCATAATGATCATGCAACTTCTTTTGATTTCTTGAAGAGAAGCCTGCCTCATTTTTTAAGAAGTGTGCAATGTGTTCATCACTTTCAAACACTTGCCATCACACTTCATTATATAGAATGGAAGGTCTCATAATGATATTTATATGGGATTGATCCTTCTCTTGTTCAACATCAACAATTGAGTCAAAACGTGCTCCTACTGTAGCCAATCTATCAATATATTTGTTCAAGTCTCTTGGTATGGGCTGGATGTTGAACGCATCAAAATCTTCAAGTAGATCCCATAACCTATGCTTGTAGAACTTGAGTAAGGGCTTCTTGGTTGTATATTGACTTCTTACTTGATGAATGACCAGCTCACTATCTCCATAGACTTTCAAAAACTTGATCCCTCTCTTCTTTGCCCATTGGAGACGATGAAGTAGACCTTCATATTCTACCACATTGCAAGTGCAGCTAAAGTGAAACCTATAAGAAGAGTAATAATGATTATTTTATGGAGAAACCAACATGATGCTAGATCCTATGCCTAATTTTATCCTTGAACCATCAAAGATCATATCCCACACACCATTAAGCTCATGATCTTCATTGGTGAGTGAAGTAATTGGGACATTCTCCTTATACATGCAGTAAACTCCCAAATCAATCTCGTCAATGAAAGTGTAAGGATCAAGGCCATGTGTTTCAATGTTATACTTGTCAAGATAGAGGTCAAAAATACCTTCAAGAGGAGAAGATGTTTCACCATCCATGACTTTTTCTTCCTCTTTCCTAATTCGACAATTTTGATTTATGATTGTCTCCAAGTATGGCTCAATATGGAACCTTACTAAGGGTTGAGTCCTTATGGTTAACTTGGTTCCATACTTTGTCTTGAAAGGTAAAAAGGACCAATCAATATAAAGGTATCCTTCTATCTTGGTTGTAAATTCCCTTGACAAGCATATAGCAAAGTGTGCTAGAAGGTCCACCACCACAATATCTTGCATGATAGGGAAGCTTGGGAAGCCATGTAAAAATACTTTCAGACCTTTAACCAATCCTATCATCTTGGTTAGAGTTCCATCCAACTGCAATATGCCTTTACTATGTGGCTCAAAGTTCAAACCTAGCTTATCAGCCACTACTTTAGGCATAATAGTAGTACTTGCTCCATTATCCACAAAATAATTGTAGACCAACTTATCTCCCATAATGAGTGTGAGGTAGAAGGGTGGAGGCTTTTAAACTTTAGTAGAAGACTCCAAAAAATGGTTTGGATAATTTGTGAGAGCCACACTATGATGCTTTAAAGATTGAGGAGCCACATGTATGCTTGTTAACTGCTCTTGCAAAATCTCCTTTTGACTAGGTATATGTAGAACCTCCCAAAGGGATATTCTTGTCTTAATGCTCTTCAATGAGTTCACAATATTTAGAGATGGATAATTCACTTTCTCTTGCATTTTTTATGGTAATGAATGAGTTGTAGCCTACTATGTTGCAATCTTGGCAGTTGCATTTACATTCTAATTTTGTTGAGGAACATGACTTGTAAAAGGTATAGCACTTTGATTGGCACTTTGTGGCTTTGGAGAGGCATCACTTGGAGCTATTCATGGCTCCTAGCCTTCTCCCAATTCTCTTTTATTGGCCTTTGTATTGGCTGAAATTGATATGCCTTGAGTCAACACAAAATCATCTTTTACTTGAAAATTCATCATTTCCACACTTGGGCTACTGCCTTCTCCATGATTATCCCTTTGGCTGGGATATGCTTCTTCTGCTATCATGTAATGAGTAGCTTCCTCTTTTGTAGTTAAAGCATAGCTAGTTCCTCTATCATCATGTGTAAACTAACATTGAGGCTGCCCCCATTGGTCCACATGATCTTCTCCTTGCACTAGATTTGCATGAACTAGATCAATAGCCTTTATGAGAGGAGTAGAATTTGGATTATATGCATTGGGCTGCCTATTGTAACCTTGTTGATTTTTTTCTCTCCCTTGATAATTGTATTGGGATGGATCTCTATATCCTTGTTGAGGATAGTATTATGCATTAAGAGGAGCACTTGCCTAATATTGAGCTCACTTGAGCTAAGCTCTCAATGATCTGATTCCTTCATCCTTATCCACAATGTTATCCACCTTCTTGGGAAAGGCTCTTTGCTTCACATTGGCATTAGGAACTTGTGACATGCTTGGAGCTTCAACTAAATTGTTGGATAAAAAAGGCAAGGAAGCTCTTGGAGAAAGTCTTCCAACCCAAATTAAATTATTCTCAGCCTCAATTACTAGCTCATATGTACCTTAAAGAGTGAATCATCCTATTGATTGCAACATAACAATAACATCGGTACAAATCCCTTTGAGGTATGTTGGGAACACAAAGCTAGGAGTAGGTCTCATGATTGGTGGTAGCCTATACCATGTTCTTTGAGATCTCTCATTGAAATCTCCCATGGATTCATTTGGACCTGTTATTATTACATTTAGCTGATGTATTATGGAAGCATGATCACTCTTATTTTCAAATCTTGTCACCAATAGGTCTCAAAATCCATCCCAACTTGTAATGCAGCCCCCCTCCAACATTCTATACTAGTCAAGAGCTTTACCTTTTAAAGACATAGGAAGCAATCTAATGGCTATGTTGGCCCTAGTAACATTATGGAAATTGCATAAATTAGATATGTCTCTAATATGTTTAGATGGGGTAATAGGACCCTCGCCATTGAAACTAGGAAGCTTTTTGGTAGCGTTTGGAGGGATAGGGTCATATATAGGAAGCTCTATTGGGTTTTGGGTATTAAATTTAGGGAAGGGTTGACATCTATCTATCTCTCCTCTTTCCTCCATTTCTCTTCTTTCCATTTGATTCTCTATTTCTTCCTCTTCTTCAATTTCTTCCTCTCCTTAAACATCTTCAACCTCTTCTTTTTCTTCCCCAAAACCTCCTTGCCAAGGATTTAATAGGGATAGGAATGGTTTAGGGTGTTGTTCTTTAGGAAGAGCTTTAGCTAAAGGGGCTTGGTTAGAAAATATTGAGGACCTTATGAGGACCATGTAGGATAATGTATAAAACTTGGTCTAGAACCAAGGATTCACACCCTTTTGGAGTCACCAAATGCTGGGTTAGGGGTATTTATACTACTTTAGGCATGTCAAGACCATAATTCACCTTGAATTAGCAATAATACTTGGTCCCATTGGGCATGCCAAAACTATTATCTCCAAATCTTGCACCCTAGAAGAGGGTTATTCAGGCCTCTTCTAGACTTGGGCAATTTTGGGACATTTCTAAGCTTGTGGGTATGCCTATAAGTGGAAATGAACCGCTAGGTTGAAAAGGTTATCTCCCTGTATTAGCTTTTGTGCAATAAAACTATTGAACTAGTTTTTATGAATGAATATAGTCAAAAGTTTGCATAAATGAAAAGCCTAGTCTAAATTGGTGATGCACAAAAAATTAATATCCACATGTATGCCCTATACTTATACATAATACAATAGAATAAAGTCTATACCTCAAGCTCTAGAAGATTACAACATAAGTATTTCAATGTAGAGACAAAATGAATGAGATCACACAAGGTAAGTAACTAAAAAGATAACCTGTATAGTCCAATAAAGGGTTACACATATGCAAAACTTCATACAGCTTGAATGCACTCTACATGACCTGTTGGATCAACTCTTTGCTCAAAAGCATGAATGATAGAGAATAAAAGGATAAAACATCTCTTGTTGTCACTTTGTGTCTCTTACATGCCCACACAAATGTCTAGAACTTATAAAGAAAATAGACTTATGCTTCTTTGATCAAAGGCAATAAAATGGCAAAACATTTTGGTAGGGCTTCACTGTACTATATGTGGATGATAAAATAAGAGCACAAGGGTCCTATTTATAGAAAAAGAGGGAGAGAAGAGAGAGCTCTTGGACACCAAAAAAAGAAGCATCCAAAATGGTTTATCATCACCAACCTAGTGAAACTAATTCTAGTTGCTCTCTCATTTAGTTGGAGTTTGTCCTTCTCTTTGATTCACCCTCTTGAAATGACCAGAATCACTGCAAAACCAATGGTGAGATGACCCTCCATAAGAAATGACTCAGATCATTGATGCAAACCTTCCTAAGAGTTTTCATGTTTTGCACTACAGATCCATTCAAGTTTTTTGAATGGATTTACTTATAAAACTTATAAGTCAAGCATGTTGGGAAACCCAATTTGCACTATCAAGGTTGCTTGCTCTTTCAAATTTTTATTGCTTTTACTTCTAAAAGTTTATAAGCAAAGCTCTTTTGAAAACTTGATTTTGCTTTGCTTAAGATCCTTTCAAGTTTTCTAAGTCCTTTTACTCTTTACTTGCTCCTTCAGGTTCTTTAAGGCTCCTTAATTATAAAACTTATAAGTTAAGCCTTTGAAAAATCCCAATTTACACTATAGAGTCATTTGAATTTTCCAAGTGACTTCACTTCTTGCTTGAAGACTTTAGACATGAACTTGACATCTTGCGACACATCACAAAGTTACACCCCAATGGCTAGTTCCTTACATTAAATTTGATGTCCTACAACACATCACCAATGTGAATCCAATGACTATTTGGCCACCTTAAATTTGATTTCCTACAACACATCATGTCTTTGAACCCTAATAACTAGTTGGCCACCTTGAATTTGATGTCCTATGGCACATCATGTCTTTGAACCCCAATGGCTAGTTGGCCACCTTAAATTTAATGTTTTATGGCATGTCATGGGAATCTATTTAGGTCAAGATTATTGTTTCAAGCAATTTTTATGAAGTAATTCCTTTAAACAATTTGTCTGAAGGAATTCCTTCAAGAATTTTGGCTTCTAAACAATGGCTAGTTTCCTTTGAGAACTTTTCCTAAAGGACACTTGGGAAAGTGTCCTTTAGAAAAGTTCCAAAGGACACCTGGGTAGGGCCACAAGGTCCCTTCAAAAAAATTTGAAGGTAATTTCAAAAGGAAATGGCCCTTTGAAACTTTTATGAAGGGCAAGATATGGACAAAAGGCCCTTCGAGAAAAATATCAAAGGGTAACTTTGAAGAAAATGGTCAAAAGTGACCCTTTGGGAAAAATCTCGAAGGGCACTTCGACAAAATTTCCCTTTAAATAAAATCCAAAGGGGAATTTGGGAAAGACCAAGGCAAAATTGCCCTTCAAAAAAATTTGAAGGGACACTTGGGCAAAAAGTACCCTTCAAATTTTTTTTGAAGGGTCACTTGGATGAAAAGTGCCCTTCAAGATAATTCTTGAAGGATCACTTGGAGAAAGAAATGAGGTGAAGTGCCCTTAAATTTTTTTCCAAAGGGTCACTTAGATAAAAAGTGCCCTTCAAAAAAAATACAAAGGGTCACTTAGGCAATAATAAGGCAAGGAGAAGTGCCTTTAGAAAATTTTGAAGGGCACTTCGACGGGAAGTGGCCCTTCAAAAAAAATTTGAAGGCCACTTCAGGGCAAAAAAATATGTGAAAAGATAAGATAAAATCTTGAATGAAAACAAAATCCTGAAGGAAAAACAAAGGGGAAAGGCAAAGAACAAGGGGGAAGAGCTCGGACCAGGAGAGGCCGAAGGGAAAAAAACAAAAAACAAAGAAAGTGACCAAACATAGAAAAAAAGATCAAGGGTGAAATGAAAAGAGCCAAAGGGAAAACACAAATTGGTCATGAAAAAAATGGTCAACACTACCTACTTTCTCATGCAAGTACCCAATCTTTGTAGTAGACTGATGACTCTATAAGGTGTCCTATCATGGGGAGGTAGGGTGATTTTAGTTTTCATGCATTTATCCTTTATGGGATGATCTATATAATCCATTTGTTGACCTAAGACTTGTGTAGCTAAGAGAAGTTCTTCAAAGTCCCTAAGGTTGATAGTCCTCTTATTTTGAAAAATTAAGTTTGAGTGTCTTGACTTCTATAAAGGGTTTCTCTACCTTGGTTTTTCCTTCATTCTCCCCTCCACCCATTTCATTTACCCCCTTGACAATCAAATTGTGATTCCAAATCTATTTTACCTCTTCTCTATTATTCCTTCTTCTTCACCTTATTAAAAACATGATAGCACTACTTTGTTTCAGTTTTATCTAACCTTAGATCTAAACAACATGTTTGAGTAACTATGGATCACTCTTTTATATCATTTATCATTATTTTACTAACTTTATGTTGTGGATATCTAATTCCACACCCATTTATCATTATTAGATGTTTATCTTTATGTATGCTTTCTTCATGTTTGTATTACATATTGAATTACATTTCATTAAAAATTCCTTCTTAATTTTCCTTATGTTTGATTTTTTCATGCCTATCTTACATGAGATTACTTTTTATTTTCTTACATATCTTTGTTATATTTGTCTAGCATTGATATTTCATTTGTCATTCATGTTTTACATGCTTCCCAACATGATATAGTATGTTCTACATTCATTTTTTTCATTCATATTCTATTTATCATTTATCCTTTTCTTTCCAATATCATTTATCATTTATTTCATATTATTTATCATTTATTTCTTATCTTTTGTCATTCATTTGCCATCCTTTTGTCATTCATTTGTTAATCATTTGTCATTCATTTGCCATCCTTTTTTCTATCATTTTCCTTTAATATTCTCAAACCTTACCTTACCAATCCTAATTTTTCAAATTTTCCTAAAATCTCTATCTTTTCCACTATTATATGCCTATTTTCTAAAAATTTCTACTTTTGTCTATTTTTTGTACTAACATCTAAAGATTCGCCTAGAGTAATCTACATTAGACACCTTCATCTTTCTTGCAGTCTACTTCTTTATTTATGGCACTAAGGTAAATTAAAAGTATGTGTTTTTCAATTTGGTCCTTTCATTTATCTTATTTGTTGCTTATTGCACCATACTTAGCATCAGCATTGTGTGTTATCATGTTCTATTTTTGAAGCACCATCCCATGTTGCACTTACATGACATGTGATGAGCTTTGACTGGTGAATATGTATACACATAATATTTTCAAACTTTTATTGATTAATGACAGTTTTTATCTTGTAAGAACCTATCGAGTCTCAAAATCTCTGAGAGCATGCCTTAAGGGGTGCACCAAGAAAGGGGTGGGTAGACCATCGGTACTTTATAAGATTGTTGTTACCTTTTGCCACTTGCCATCTACACTCTTGATTTCTAAAACCATGAACACTAGGCTTATTCTTCTCTTTCCTATCCATTCTATCCATTGTCATATTTTATTCCTTCATTTCTTTCCTTGTTACCCTTTTGACCTATTCAAAAAACTAGGTAGACCTAGTCAACCTAGTGTGTTTTGGGGACACTTTAGCTCTTTTGATTTGTTAGCCTCCTGGCTGACTTAGCGCAGACCTAATGCGTTAGCCCAAAAATGTGCTAGGTCAACCTGGTTGACCTAGTATAGTCAACATGTCCAAAAGTTTTTAGGTAAGATACTACTATATATACAAGGTCATTTACCACCATTTCATAAGAAAGAGTTGAATTAACCGAAGAAGTGCAAATGAACATCTACTTATTGACTATTCTACTTGAGAAATAAAGCATTAGGGTTAAATACTTTATTTGGAGCTATGATCTTATCTTGTGGAGAAGTATTTTGGATGCTTAGGTAGGTTGTGTAGTGTAAATCTAATTTATCTTGGTTATCCTTATAAACCACAACAATCTCTTGTGAAGCACCTTGGCTAAGGGAGAGATTGAGGCTCGACAGTTTCATCTTCAAAGGTAAGTATTCCTAACTTTATTTCTCCTTTGTAAGAGTAGATAGATATTTCAATATGTATTATTCTCTTCCATGTATTAGGATTTCATATACATTAACGTGAGTATATGTCTCCTATGCATGTTTAGTTTAATTGTTTATTTATTTTATTCTAACCCCCACTTTGTGTCACAAACTTTGGTGCACAATAGACTAGTTTAATTTTTTTGTTATTATAGTAGTTTACTTTCTTGTTTGTTAGAATAAGTGAAATATCAAATCATTAGGGTTGTGTGATTGTGTTAGACTGTAAGCTTTGGAACCCTTCCTAGCATGATATGTTGTGACAAGTGATACAAGTGATCCCCTAGTTAGGTCTAACAGATCCCCATATTGGTCATGCTCCCACTTAACAAGTGTATACCCAATCATAAGTGTAGGTGTTCTCTATCTTATCTGATCTAGGATTAATTCATGTACATCATACAATTTTGATTGCATACATAACCTACAACTCATTCAAAGTGAAGGCTTTACTCAATTAATGCTAGAAAATGCCAAATAGATGCTAGGAGAATGGGATTATAGCATTAATATAACCTTTCATGATTTCAAATAATCATCCATTTGTACCAATGATCTTACAAATGCCTTAAAATTGCCCAAAACTAAGCCTCCAGGGGTTTAAGACATCCTATTTTGTTAAGGATTATTTATAAAGCTTAGGTCTTAAATCTCACACATATTATTATGGATTAGAAGTGAATATGGGTCCCCTCCTTCCCTTAAGAGCATTGGTCCTGATATTCTCTCTCCTCAATGTACCAACCTCAAACTATTGACCCTTTTAAGCTTGCCAAGTAGACCTATGAAACCTAATGGAGAAATAACATAGGTTTTTATCTTTTCTAATCCTACCAATTCTTCTCATGCATGTATTTGAGTTTGAGGAGACTAAATAGAGACTTGGATAAGTTTATAAGATGATCTTAAATATAAAATATTTATAAAGATACCTTTACAGGCTTATTCTCTTCAAAAAATTGCTTATTCTACCTTCTTGACCTATTGGAACTAATGACCTAGGTGATTATGAAGCTTTCCTTGACTTGTACAGAGGTGGAACAATGTGCCAAAACATTTCCCACCTTTACTTCCCTATAAATTCTTCATTGTCTCTTATTTAGACACTAGAAAATGATGAATAAGAAGTTATAAAAGTATTTCAATGTTAGAAAAGTAGTCTTAAGACATTTTAGGCAAGATGTACATACAAGTACAAGTACCATGACATTATACAAGTGTAAAATGATATAAGAGACCCTTATTTAATGATATAAACTTTCACTTTTGATCTTCTCTATTAAGTCTCATTACAACATTGGAGAATATCATAAGACTAAAGCAAATGAAATACCTTAATCTTTCCAAAAATACCTTAACTTCTCCAAATTACTTGAAAATGCAATGTGATCAACTTACTAACTCTACTCCTTGGTCTACTTGATTAATTTGAAACACATTCTTCTTGGAGGGTCACCATTCCTCTTCCTTAACCATGACTCATTCTTGACCTTGACTTCACACTCAAACCTTAACCTTGTCAAAGTTACCTTAATATATGCTAAACACAATGGATGTGACCACATTGACTAACTTTGATGACAATACAAGGTGACTTGACCCACCTCTATCTAGACCACCCTAAGAAACTTTGAAATCTATAAAGAACAACATAATGCCTATCACTTTGAGACCCACCATGATCAAGACAAGACTCCTCAAATGGATATAAAAAAAATTAAGATTAGGATGACCAAATTTTTGAATGCTACTCACCTATGGTGACCAATTTTGGCTAACATCTTTGGTGACCTCCTAGGATTGCATGCTTGAAATACATCTAGACTAGTAGCCTTGATAGTCCATTGGGATCTAGGATGATGAATGCTGCTTAAATTAAAGGCACACTTAAATTTGGGCTTGATATTAGCCCTAAAATAAAATGAAATTTGATAAAAATCACAAAACACACAACACACACACACATGTGTCATAAACAAAGGAGGAAGGACAATAATAGAATCAAACAAACAAACTTGTGATCTAAGCACTTAGGGAAAATAAATACGTATTATACAATGTACAAGGATATAAACTGACCTTTATAACATGGTTTCAAATTTATCCCATTGATTGGGATGTTCAACTCCTCTCCATTCAATTTTGTAAGCTAAAAATCATTATGTTTCTTGAAGCCAATGATAACATATGGCCCACTCGATAATGTATCAAACTTGGTATGCCTACTAGGTTTATCCCTATCCTCATCCCATTTTAACATAATGTCTCCTTGTTGATATGATCTTGAAACAAATATTCTATCAAAGGTCTTCTTTACTTGGGCTTGATTAGACTCCATGGTATACATGGCATGGTCTCTTGTCTCTTCCAATGCCATCAACTCTATCAACCTTATTGCTATAGGATCACTCTTCATCATTTAAAATTGATGTGCTAACTCTAGGGTTGGTAATTCAAGAGATATAGGTATCTTGGCTTCTCTCATAAATAATCATGTATGGTGAGTTATCGACAACCCTCTTTAGGGTAATCTTATTAGTTCATAAGGTTGTCTTTAACTTAGTGTGCCAAGCTCTTTAATTTTCTTCCATTATCCTCTTAATGATTCTAATCAAATTCTTGTTTTTGGACTCATATAGTCCATTTCCTTGAGGATAGTAGTTTGAGGAAGTACTTAGGTATATGCCATGTTTAAGAGCCCATTCACTTGTCTTTACACCACTAAATGTTATTGAATTATCATAAATTAATGTCAAAGAGACTCCAAATATGGTTAATATACCCTTAGATAAGTCAATAATTGAACTCTCATTATCCTCCTTGAGGGATATTACCTTCACCCATCTTGTGAATTAGTTAGTAGATGTAATCACCCAATTATGGTTTACACTTGAAGGGGAGTTATCATGCCAATGAAATCAAGACCCCATTGCATGAATGATTGTTCCAATTGAATAGTATTGAGAGGGAAGGATGAAATATTTTGCTTCCCTATGAAAAATGCACAGTTTTGACACCTCCTTAGCCATGCATAAGAGTCCTTAAACAGGCTAGGCTAATAATAACTAGCCCTCACTATTTTTTATATTGTGGTCTTAGGTGTAAAGTGACCTCCTATAGGCCCATCATTAAATTATTCCAAAAGCCTATCAATCTGATTAGTTTCAACATATATAAATAGCATACCATTGAAATCCCTTCTAAAGAGAACTCCATACACAAGAACATAGGGAATGGATGGCAATCTAAAGTACCTTATTTTTTATTTATCCAAACTTGGAGGAAACTCACCTATTTGGATAAATCTAACCATATCTTGTGTTTAACTTAGAGGAGTTAAAGGTACAACTATAGAATGATCATCATGAAATTCTAGAACAACTTATTTATCCTATTAAAGGTCTGATGCTAGATACTCACATATTCCTCTTCCTC
Organism: Torreya grandis; assembly: GCA_037957365.1. Lineage (NCBI taxonomy): Eukaryota > Viridiplantae > Streptophyta > Pinopsida > Cupressales > Taxaceae > Torreya > Torreya grandis. The sequence continues at coordinate 1,079,592 of JARHVA010002112.1, forward strand.
TTACCAACCTGTTACCCTTAATATTCATGTCATATTCCACGAGCTTTGTTATCCAACTAACTCTTTTTTAATTCAAATCCTTGTTCAAAAAGAAGTCTCTTATGGTTGGATGTGACACCATGACATGGATTTTGTTATTGGACACCATATGCCTAAAATTATTAAGGGTCCTTATGATTTCCAACTCTTATTTCTCCATAAAGGTGTATCTCTCTTCATATTATACTATCCCTTGACTAAATAAGGAAATAGGTTATTCAAGACCTTCACCATTCTGATGCATCAACATAGATGAGATAATGTCAAAATTAGAGAAAGCATATAATAAGAAATCCTTTGATAAATTAGGATTGATCAATGTAGTTCTTGGGAAATAAATTACTTAATAACTTCAAGACTATTTTTTCCTTCTTTGGTCCAATTAAAGACTTGGTGCTTCTTCAACATGGCTATTATAGGCTTCACAAGGTTAGAAAAACAAAGTATGAACCTTATAAAAAAATTTAATATTTACAATAAATCTCGTTAAACCTCTTTTTTTCTTGGCAAAGACAATTCCAATAAGGCATTCACTCTTTCAAGATATATGGCAGGCCCATATTTTGAGACAATGTGACCTAAAATCCTACCCTCATGAAATGCAAAAACATACTTCTTGGGGTTTAGAGAGATCCCATATTTCCTACATTTTTCAAAAACCAATCTAATATGATCTAGATGATGACTAGCATTCTTTGAGAAAAGTGTTATGTCATTAAGATAGATTAACACCATTTCATTAATCAAGCCTTGAAAATACATATCCATAGCTCTTTGGAATGTATCACATGCATTAGATATCTCAAATGGCATTCTTTTATAGGCATATGTGCCCCATTTATTAGTAAAGTTTTTTTTATATTAATATTCTTCCTTCACCAAGACTTGATTATAACTAGAGTAGCCATCTAAGAGAAAGAAGCATTGAGAACCTACAACCACTTGAAGAATTTATTCCATGAAGGGTAAGGGATAATGATCTCTCAAAGACACCCTATTCAAATATCTAAAATCTACACATAATCTGATCTCCCCACTCTTCTTCCTCATAGGGACTAGATTATCAACCCATGAGAAGTGCTTAATAGGGAATATGATGCTTGACTCTATCAAATTAGTTAACTCTTTCCTCATTAGAATCTCAATATTTGGATTTATAGGTTTTTGTATTTATTTTACAATATTGGCACCTGGATCAAGTTGTATAGTATGTTGGGCTAATCTAATATTAAACCCCTTAAGGTCACTATATTCCCAATCAAAGATATCAAAAATTTATTTACACAAATCCATAAATGTCATTCTTTTGGCTGAAATACATACCTTTCCAAGTTTAAGAAGCTTATCCTTGAATATAGTAACCCTTTAATGGTGATCCTCTTTGGTAGACATACTCAAATTATCCTTTATCATTTGATAATTCTCATTGAAGATGTTATCAAGAGTTACCAACCCTTTGGAGAGCTTATTAGATATCAATTACACAATCTGATCTCCATATAAATGTTGTAATTTAGCTATTTTTTTAAAGAAAACTTAACTTATTGTTGAAGGAAGTATGTTATTTGCTTGTCATACTCAAAAACCTACCAATTGACATCATTATCTAGTATTGATGTCCCTAATACCACCTTAACATGTGGTTGAGTTTTTTAGTTCTTTGCATCATTAAGAATGTCAAATTGAGCTCCCACTAAAGCTAACCTATCATCATGTTGATTCTCTTTCTTAGAATTAATTATATGTTGAAGGATTCAAAGTCTTCAATAATTTACCATACCATATGTCTTTAAAACTTCAACAATGGATTCTTATCAACACTTTTACCTTTCACTTGGTAGACTACTAGCTCACTATCTCTAAAAACTTGTAATTATTTCACTCCCTTATTTCTTGTCCATTGAATGCCATGAATAAGTGCTTCATATTCAAATGCATTACGAGTACAAATAAATTGAAATTCACTTGTATATTTTTTCCCTTTATTTGAATGGATAAACTAGCATCATATATAACCTTGATCCAATCTTACTCCTTGAACCATCAAAGAATAATTTCTATAGACCATCATTATTTTAATTTGACTTAGAAAGAGCTAGTATGGCTACACCTTCTTCATGCAAATAATAAATACCTATAAAAACTTCTTCAACACTTTTATATAGATCACATTCATGATTTTATAATCTCCACTCATCAGGGAAAAGGTTTTATATGCCTTCAAGAGGTAAAATCAGTTCTTAATCATTGGGATGATCTCCTTCATCAATGATAGTAAAATTCATATTTGAAATGTTTGGTTTGTATGGCTCAAGATGGAATTTATACATAGGTTCAGATCTAATTGTAACCTTAGTTCCATATATAGTTATAAAATCCTTATATGACTAATCAGATGACAAATACCCCCCAATCTTGGTAGTGAAGTATCTTGACAAACATAGAACAAAGTAGGGTGGAAAATCTACTACAAGAACATCTTAAGAAATAGAAAAGTTGTGATAAGCATGGAGATTAGTACTCAGACATTTTATCACAACCACAGTCTTGGTATATGAACCATCCAATTACAAGACACCCTTGGTATTAGGTTCATACTTTAGTCCTAACTTATCAGATATTTGTTTAGATATCACTAAGCTAATTACCCCATTATTTATCATGCAATTTTTCACTAAACAATCTCCAATAATCATAGAAATATAAAAAAGTGGTGGTTTACCATCCTTTCTTGGCTTCCCATTAGTAGGTATAGGTGTGTTTGTGAAAATTGAGCATTCTCTTCTTGTTAATGTTTTTGAAAGGCTGAGTTTAGACAACTCCTCTTGAAGTATCTACTTTTGTCCAGTGAGAGCCAATGTGTCCCAGATAGGAATGCTCACATTCAACCTTTTCATTCGGTCCACAATGTTGATGAAATAACCACCAACCTTTGGCTATCCTTTAAGAGGCTCCACACTACTTTAAGCTTGCATAGTTTGAGGTATGAAAGTGCCTTTTACATTTTTATTTTTCTTAGTTTATTAGGTCTTAGGAGCTACATTAGTCTCTTTTTTCCCTTGAGACATAGAAGGAATAGTGGCTAAATCTTTACCTATCTCTTGATCATATTCAATTACTCTCCTTTTGGACCGTGTATTAGCTATTATAGAAGTATCATTGAATTTAATTTTTCTTCCCAATTGATTGACTATACACCAATATCCCTCTTGTTAATTGAGCAATGTAGCATCATATTAAACTTTATCTCCATTAGTCCTTTGACTATAAACTTTAGCTTGTGTCATATAAGGAATTATTCCATTTTCTATCATAAAAGTTTGATTAAACACCTCATTCTAATTAGTAAGCTAATTATGAGGTTAATCCCATTGAGAATAAAAATCATGTTCTTTCACAAGGATATTTTTAATAGGTACTAAAATTCTATAGGTAGTTGGATTATAACTATTATATGGTCTATCATTAGTAACCTGTGCTTGTCCTTAAGAATTGGCTTTAAAAGGTGGTCTATTTGGTTGATTGGAATGATAGTACTGATGTGGATCTTGTTAAGGTATATGAGGTTTAGGTATCTACCTCTCAATATCCACTAACTTATTTTATTAAGCCTTGCTAGGCTTATTAACTCTTGCATTTCATTTGATTGACTAAGGGAAGCTTTCTCATGACTAGTTAGTGTGGGAATGGGAGAATGAGTTAGTGTAGGGGGTATATATTAGGAAATAATTGCATTGGATGTATTTGGGATATATTTTCTACTTATGTGAGGATATTCTCAACATTTATGGAAACATCATGAGCATATGGTAAGGTCTCTCCTCCCATAGATTGTATCATGCCAACTATGTCACTATTTGAGGCTTTGAGATAGCAAAGGAAGTCATAGTTTGGAGTGGGTCTCACAAGAGTTGGGATCATATCCTATGTTTTTTGAAATATAGAGTTTAAATTATACATAAAATATTGTGTAACTCTCTTGATAGTAGTTAATTGTTCAACCAAAGATATGTGATCACTCTTATCTTCAAACCTCTTACTCAATTTATCTCCTAATTGGTCCCATGAGTCAATAGAATTAGGATCAAATTTCCTATACCAATATATAACCTTGACCTTAAATTAAATTTCCAATAACCTAATATCCACATTCTCTTGAGAAATATTATGAACATTGCAAAAAATTTCTATAACTCTAATGTGCTCAATGGGGGTAATGGTGTTTTCTCTACTAAAGTATGGGATACTTTTAAGAGATTCCATAGGGATATCATAATATATTATAAGTTTTATAGGTAATCAACCATTAAAATAAATAAAGGGTGGGTTTATATCTATTTTGATAGCTTTAGGACAACTTAGAGTATAATGGAAATGAAGTTTCATTCTAAGAGTCTTGGTATAAGGGATAGAATGAAGGAATCTCTTTATCATGACTAAAAATGGAGGTAACTCAACAAATTCAAAAGGAATACCTTTAGACCATGATATTTTAGTCATATTAGGAATGAATAATTTCTTACTAGTTTGCAACTAAGAGCTAAAAACTTAGTGGAGTCACTAGATGCTTCATAAAGGAAGCTATTACTATTATAAATTTGTCAAGACCAACATCAATATTGGACAACCTTGTTGAAATTGTGTCCCATCAGGAATGCCAAAATTGTTACCAATCTAATTTGTAGCTCTAGTTGTTCAAACCTTCTTAATTAGATGATAGTATGGAATAAATTATAGGCTTTGGGTACCCTAATTGATGAAGTGATTCTCTAGATTTGGCTAGCTCCATTGATATTTCACCCAAAAATATTTATCAAACTACTTAGATTGTAAGGGAAAGGGGTAAAAGGAGACTAAAACTAGAAAATAAAACATGGAGATGATGCACCAAATGTAGTTTCCTCTATTTTCCAATGCTTTCTCTATGAAATAACAAGGTTACAACCCAATTTCACAAATTCAAGAAAAATACTCACACATAAGTGTTTCTATATGAAGGTTATGGTTATTAAAACAACTAATATTACTAATAAAGAGGCATAAGTGAAGACACTAATGAAATTTCAACACTTGAACTCATCAAAACCATTTTATACACTTTATATGACCTATGGAAATATGACTAACTCACATAGAGGCATGCAAAAAAGGTAAAAATGCAATGAAGTAATATAAATATCACTAATATCCATAAATAATTCATTCCAAAATCATTTATGTTCAAGATGAATATAGTATAACTCAGCTTGATTTGATTTCAAAGGTAATAACAAGTATTAAAATTAGTAGGTCTTCATCATACCCACTTTGAGGATGAATATAATGCCTTTCAAGGCTTCATTTATAGAAGAAGATAAGGAAGAGAGAGAGAGAGAGAGATAGGATAAAGAGAGAACTAATCAAATGTCCTTCAATCATAGAATCACTTAAAAATAGAAAAAACTTACCACCAAGTCTGCAAGTAATGTGTTGGCTTTTTGTTCTCAACACTCTAATCCATGTGTTGAGGAAGTTATAATTAAAAAGTGGATTGGAGATCATCATGTTAGGTTGGATGTTTCTTGAATATAATTCCCTTCACATGGAGTTACACATATACTTCTTTGATGTCAATTACAACTTTTTAAATTGACACTTGGCATACTTGAGAACCTTCTACACTAACCCCTACCTATTGCAATGCTTCTCTATAATGTGAGGTTTGAATTTGAACTTAAAACCTCTTCTCATACCATATTATTTGATATCAAATCTTGATTTTACAATAAACGTGTAGTTTTATGTCTTGCAGGTTTTCATCATGGTTTATTACTACATGGAGATATTGTATCAAGTCATGGAACCTTTGTTCAACATTGAAGGTTAATTTGCAACTTTGGTCTTCACACTTGTTTCACAAGAAAGTAGAAAGAGGACATTAATGTCCAAGAAGTTTTTTTTTTAATCTATTTCATGACTCATTAAATATTTAATAGATACCATTATATGCTCACCAAGGTGTTTTGAAAGATCTTTGATCCATGAAGTCTTAATATAAGTCTACAACTCATTTTCTTGATGCGAGATTGATCACATTTATTCATTGAGTCTTGATAGTTACTTGAAACTTGTAATATCACTATGAATGATTATTAAATGACATGTGAAGGACCATAATACCTCTATCCTAGCTCAAGGGGCTTTTGTAAATAGTTAGGAAGACTTGTTGACCCCCAAAATCCTATAAATTGGATTAAAAAGTACTCTTTAGGTGAGTTTTCCATACTCATATCCTCAAATGTGCCAATTCTCTAATTAATAATATTATTAGGATAGGAGTATGGAACATACAAGTATTATTTTTAAATCTATCCCAATCCATTTTAGGCAATTATAAGACTAATCTTCTCCATCGGGTCTTTTGAGAGGTTTTAGCAAGGTTTTAGGTGTTACTTTATTAAGGATAGTTCATAAATAACATATCCTTGATATCCCAAATAATTATAATAGATTATAGTAGGTATAATTTACTAAATCCTCCAATATCCATTTATATCCATGAAAATCTACATGTAATTTCACATGTGATGAAGCTGGGCTTCTTGGACAAGACAAGCTTGTTATTGAATTCGAGAAGGCCTAATTTTACAATATAGGTGTTAATGTGATTTTTTTAAGTTTTAAATACCTATTTGATATTTTTAAAACATACCATAACTTTTTAAATTTATTATATCAACATTTATAACCTTTAAACCCTATAAAACTTACATTTGGTCATTGCTAGGGTTTGTAAATAGTCTTATGTTACTAACCCTAACAGCCTCTATTTAGCACTTTTATTCCTTTTAATGAAATAAAAATTCATAAGATACTTTATCAATGTATTATAAACTTAATAATAGTCTTCATCACTTAAATTAATTTAAAAAATTGCATGTTTCTTCATGTTTTATGCATAGGCCTATAGATGCATTTATAAGCTTCTTAACTATTGGTAATTGAGATTCAATTCTCTTTAGTTGGTTTTAATATTTCTAGTGAAATATAATAAGGATGGATATTTTATCATAATCTCCTTCATCTTTTAAAAATATCTTATCACTTCACTCAACACCACAAATGTGCTTTTATCTCATGCTACCTGTGATAGGCTTATAGGTGCACTCTTTTAGGCTTAAACTCTCATTCTTGATGTGCTAATATATTTGAGAATAATTGATCCATTTTAACAATATGAATCATTTATATCATTTTTCATGATCCCATATACATTCCATGAGTCATTCAAATTGACTTGAATAACTCACTTTGGTCTTCACCAAGGTTCACACAGTATATTAGATGTCTGTGACAGGCTTGCAACATCACTCCTTCAAGATTTCTCATGAGAGCCTTGGAAATTTGTTTTTAATTAATATAAAGTTTAATATACCATATATCATCATTATAAACTAATATCTGATTGGTTTCTTGAGGCTCCAACTCTATATGCACAGAAAACCTCCTTCTAAGCTCTATAATCCTACTAGTTTCTCTTAAGTTTTTTTTAACCATTTTGATGTTTCCATTATTTCATATATCATTTAAAAAATTTAAATATTTCACATGAGGTCTCACACATGTTATTTATCTTTTAAAACTCATTTCAAATCATAAACCTTGGCACTTTATGCTTACCTTATATGCAAACCTGTATGTGACTCTTTTAAGCCTAAATTTCTTTTCAGTCACTATGTGATTGATCTCATTTGATTAAATTATCCAAATTATTTAAAAGTGAATTAAAATCCTAACATTAATACTTTTTTCAAGGAATAAACATGCAATACCATTCAATAATTCTCACATTTAACTTGCAAACTTACAACCTATTGGTATGCATGGGACTAAACTAGTCCTTTGTCACTTGTGTTATTCAAGAAGCTTGGAGAGATTATTATGGTTTGATTTGGATTAATATCCAATAATGGAAATTTAAGGGAGTATTAAAATTTTACCACTATTCTAGCTAATCCAAGAATGTATCGAGAGTTTGTTCATCAGTCACAAGTTTGCATTCATTCTTTCACACTTGGAAACTTGTTAGATAGTACTAAGACTAATGACCTTCATGATATACTATATATAACTTGAGGATTTTTATAGGAGTGATAAATTTAAATAGTATTTTTAAATTCCACTTAAGGTAATAAAATAGTAAAACCAACAAAAAACATACATTTAGCCTGCAACACATTCAAAGTGAAGGTTTTGCTCAACTGATGCTAGCATGTGGAAACTAGATGCTGGGATATGGGATGATAGCATGAATAGGACCTTTAATTATTTTTAAAAATCATCCATTTTCACTAAAAATATTCTAAATTCCTTAAAACTTCCTAAAACTGAGCCTTTTGGGTTTTAAGAGGGTTTAAGAAGGATGATTCATAAAGCTTAAGCCCTAAATCTACCACCTCTTATTATGGATTGGAAGGGAATAGAGGTCCCCTCCTTACCCTAATATCATTGTTCCTAATATTATCTCTCTTTAATTTACCAACCTCAAATTTTTGACCTTTATAAGATTGTCAAGCAAACTTATGAAACTTGATGGAGAAATGGCATAGGTTTTGTCTTTTTTGATCCTGTCACTTCTTCTCAATCATGAATTTGAGTTTGAAGAGAATAGAGAGATCCTTGGATAATTTCATATGATTATACTCAATATAAAATTTTTTCAAATAGACCTTTACATTCTTTTTCTCCTCAATAAACTACTTGTTCTACCTTATTGGCCTATTGGAGCTAATGAACTAGGTGATTATGAAGCTTTCTTTGACCTGTACAAAGGTAGAACAATGTGATAAAATATTTCCCACCTTTCATTCCCTACAAATTCTTCATTATCTCTTATTTATATATTATAAAATTATGAATATGTAATTACAAAAGTATTCCAACATTGGAAAATTAGTCTTAAGACATTTTGGATAAGATGTAAAGACAAGTACAAGTATCGTGACATTCTACATGTGTCAAATGATATAAGAGACCCTTATTTAATGATATATACTTTCACTTTTGTTCTTATCTAGTAAATATCATTTAAAAATTTAAGTATATCATAATAATAAAGCAAATTAAATATCTTAATCTTTCCAAAAATACCTTAACTTTTTCCAAATTACTTGAAAATGCAATGCGGTCAACTTTTTTGCTCTGCTCCTTGATCTACTTGCTCATTTTAGAACACATTATTCTTGGAGGGTCACCATTATTATAAATTTACCATGACTCAATATTGACCTTGAATTTACACTCAAACCTTAAAATTATCAAAGTTACCTTAATCTATGCTAAACATAGTGGAAGTTACCACATTGATTGAATTTGATGACAAGACTAGGTGACTTAACCCACCTCTAACTAGACCACCCTAAGAGACTTTGAAAGCTAATAATAAAAACACAATTCATATCAATTTTAGACCCACCATGATCAAGAAAATAATCCTTAAATGTCTATCAATAATTTAATATTAGGATGACCAATTTTTTTAATGCTACTCACCTATGGTGGCCAATTTTGGCTAATAGTAAGTAGATAGAAAGTTTGAAAAAAAATTAAAAAAATGAATGTAAAACCCATCACAAAGGATGATATATGTAAAACATATAATTAAATGAAATTAAAATGATAAATGTCAATCAAATATGTAAATTATAAAATAATTAAATGATGAATAACATAAACAAAAAATAATAATAAATAAGCAATGAAAATAGGGAAAAGCTTGAGAAGAGTGAAAAAAATCAAATTTAGTGCTTGTGCTAGTGTGTGATGGAAGAAATTATGAGCATTAAATGACATGTGAATTATGATGATACTCTGGTATGGAAATATGTTTATGAGGAAATCCTAATTTTATCCAATTTCTTATATTGAAACTCAAGAACTAAGCTAAGAGGTGTGTCAAGGTGGGTATTTTTGAAGAAACCCTAATCCTATCTAAAGTCTGACATTGTAACTCACAAAAAATAAAATCAAAAGGTGTGAGTATAAAGTGTGATCAAGGATGTGATCAGCTAGAATTGATACACATCATGAGGAATATAAGTGATAATAGGAAGTGAATAAGGAGAGTGAAGCACTACTGTTAAGGTGTGGAGCTAAAAGCTTCACCAAATGAGCAAGTTGCAAGTTGCAGGATTCACACAATCACCGACGATGGTCAGGAATAGACCAGAGGCTGATAGCATCGGTAGTAGATCGGCCGACGTCAGTCACAGGCAGACTAGCAGGGACTGATGTCGGTCACCTGTGCGTCCAGAATGCTATTTTCATGGACGAAACAGAATGTTTGCATGGAAAGTTGAACTATTGGTATTGAGTCTGAGTTTCTATTTTAAGTAGAACTAATTTGAGCCCTTGATTAGGATGTGCGTCTAGTGGTTGTAATTTTATGCTCATGAATCTCTAAAGTTATATAATAGGGATAGATCTTCATAGCTTATGGCAACAGTACAAGAATTGTATATGTATATCAATCCAGGTTGTTGGAGTTGATTGTAATTGAGAGAGAAAACTCTTGAGGGAAACAGATCTAGAAAGAGATCTATACATCTAAAAGAGGTGTGGAAGAAAAGAAGTTTCTTCAATTGTAATTCCTTCTGTAAAGAGTTTAATACAGATTTTCAGGGTGGTTTCTTGTATCTCTTGTTCTTTGTTATTTCTGATTCTAGTTACTTATCTTTCTGGTTTAATTCTACATTTAATTGCTTTCATATAGTAATAAACTTTGTTGGTTGATCCCCAACAAGTGGTATCAGAGCTAGGTTGTAGGTTTAGAGTGTGATACCACCAACAAGTGGTATCAGAGCTCAGGTTGACTAACAGGTGTTTCAGATCTGGTTAGTGTGTATTGATTACAGGTTACTCACAGGGATTTTTGTTTGAGTGGGAGAAGCAATGGCAAAAGAAAGTAAACTGAGAATGGAGAAGTTTAATGGCAATAATTACCAATTATGGAGAATGTAGATAGAAGATTATCTGTATCAAAAAGATCTATACTTACCATTAGGTGGAGTTTCAAAGAAGCCCACAGACATGGATGATGAAGAATGGAAAGTTCTTGATAGAAAGGCTCTCGGATCTATAAGATTGAGTCTTGCATCTACTGTGATATCTAATTTATCATAGGAAAAGTATATGGTAGAGTTAATGACTACTTTAGCAAATTTATATGAAAAACCCTCAACTTCAAATAAGGTATATCTTATGAAGTAGTTATTTAATTTGCAAATGCAGGAAGGTGGATCTGTATCTAATCATCTAAATGATTTCCATGGAATTGTAAATCAATTAAATTCAGTTAAAATAGTGTTTGATGATGAAATTAAAGCTCTATTAATCTTATGCTCATTACCTGAGAGCTAACATAGCTTGGTAATGGCAGTTAGTAATACTGCATCTACTTCAAATATTTTAAAAGTAGATGATGTTGTTAGTGTAATATTGAATGAAGAAATTCACAGGAAAAGCACAAAGAAAACATCAGGGAATGCTTTAAGTTTTGAGAGCAGGGGAAGGCAAAAAGAGAAGAGCAAGAAAAGGAGATCAAGGTCTAAGTCAAAGATGAGAGGTAGATCCAAATCTAGAAATGGTAGGAGGATAGCCTGCTGGAACTGTGGAAAGATAGGGCACATAAGCAAAGATTGCTGGTCAAAACCAAAAGAAGACAATCGGCATGAAGGTAAAGAAGAAGCAAAAGTTTTAGGTATTGTTGCACAAGATGCTCTTATATTCTCTTTGCATAATAACATAGAATCTTGGGTTTTAGATTCTGGTGCATCTTTCCATGCAACCCCTAATAGAGAATATTTTAGTGACTATGTCCATGGAGATTTTGGAATAGTTTATTTAGGGGATGATGAGCCATGTAAAATTGTTGGCAAAGGAAAAGTGCAACTGAAAATGCAGAATGGCAACACATGGGTGTTGAGAGATGTCATGCATGTTCCTAGCCTGAAGAGGAATTTGATTTCTATAGGAAAGTTAGGGGATGAGGGTTGTACAATAACTCTCACAGTTAAATCTTGGAAGGTGTCCAAGGGTGCACTTGTAATGGCCAAAGGTAAGAGAGTAGGTACTCTCTATTTATGTAATTGTATTACTGATAATTATCCTTCTATATTATCTACTTCAGATGTAGATGCAAAGTTGTGGCATCAAAGGCTTGGCCACATGAGTGAGAAGGGAATGACAATTCTTAAGTCAAAAGGTAAGCTTTCAGATTTGAAAAGCATAGATCTAGAATTTTGTGAGCACTGTATTTTTGGGAAACAGAAGAGAGTGAGTTTTCTCAAGACTGGGTCAACAAAGAAGAAGCATAAGTTAGAGCTTGTTCACACAGACATGTGGGGACTAGCTCAGGTTACTTCTATTGGAAGATCACAATACAATGTTTCCTTTACAGATGATGCTACAAGAAAGGTATGGATCTATTGTATAAAGAAAAAATCTGATGTTTTTGACATGTTCAAGATTTGGAAAGCTATGGTTGAGAATGAAACAGGTAGGAGATTGAAGTGCCTAAGATCTGACAAAGGTGGTGAGTTCTGCAGCTATACATTCAACTGGTATTGTTATATGCATGGAATACATAGGCAAAGGATGGTTCCAAGGACACCTTAGTAAAATGGAGTTGCTGAAAGGATGAATAGAATAATCATGGAGCATGTAAGGTGTATGAGATTGCATGCTAGTTTGCCCTTAGAGTTTTGGGCAGAAGCTATGGACACTACAGTTTACCTAATTAACAGAGGACCCTCTACAGCTCTGGATGGTGGGATTCCAGAAGAGGCATGGATAGGTAAAAAGGTAGATCTCTCATTTCTCAAAGTTTTTGGTTGTGAAGCCTTTATGCACGTTGATAAGGAAAATAGAAAGAAGCTGGATGCTAAGTCTATGAGGTGCACATTTATTAGCTATGGCTCTAATGATTTTAGATTCAAGTTTTGGAATCTAGGAACTAACAAAATAATTAGGAGCCATGATGTTGTTTTCAATGAAAAATTGATGTATAGTGATCAGCTCAAGAAGCTGAATCAATCTGAGTAGAGCAATGGAGAATTGGACAAGGTGAAGGTCCAAAATGAGCTCACAAGAAAGAATAATCATAGATAGGAAACACAGAGATCAATGTCAGTTAGGAAGTAACTGACGTCAGAAATATAGGAATCGACGTCAGTCAGGAAGAACCGACGTCAACCAGTTACAGGCCTGGAAGTGACTAAGGTTGGTCATTGTCAGAGAATTTGGGTGGACAGTGTGTTGTGAATGAGTCTCAAATGCCCATCAGGAGGTTAGAAAGGGTAAGTAAACCTCCAATTCAATATTCCCCTTCATTATTCTATTTATTGCTTATTGATGGTGGAGAACTAGAGAGTTTTGATGAAGCAATACAGGTGGAATCCAAGAGTCAGTGGGAGCTAGGCATGAATGAGGAAATTGATTCCTTGAAAGAGAACCAAACATGGGATTTGGTTGAGTTGCCACCAGGAAAGAAGACACTGAAGAATAGATGGATCTACAGATTGAAGGAAGGTGAGAATGGATAGAGGAGATATAAGGCCAGGTTGGTAGTGAAAGGATTTGCACAAAAACCAGGTATTGATTTTGGTGAGATTTTTTCTCCTGTTGTTAAAATGACTTCTATACAGACTATACTGTCTTTAGTTGTTATTGAGGATTTGCATCTTGAGCAGCTTGATGTTAAGATAGTGTTTCTTCATGGATATTTGGATGAAGAAATATATATGGATCAGTCAAAAGGATTTGAGGTTAAGGGTAAGGAGAAGCTAGTGTGCAGATTGAAGAAAAGCTTGTATGGCCTCAAGCAAGCTCCTAGACAATGGTATCTAAGATTTGATAGGTTTATGACAGAGCATGGCTATAATAGGTGTCAATCTAACCATTGTGTGTATTTTAAGAGATTGGATAATGGTAGATATATTATTCTATTGTTGTATGTAGATGATATTCTAGTTACAGGATCACACATGCAGGATATCTCTGAGCTTAAGGTGAAATTAGCTCACACTTTTTCCATGAAGGATTTGGGAGTAGCAAAGAAAATCCTTGGCATGAATATTAAGAGAGATAGGAAAAATCACAGGTTGATTTTGTCTCAAGAGGATTATGTGAACAAGGTGTTGAAACAGTTCAATATGCATGATGCAAAATCGGTAAGCACACCTTTGGCTAGACACTTTAAGTTGAGTAAAGAACAGTGTCCTAATTCATATGATGAGGTAGAGTACATGAAGAAAGTTCCATATGCTTCCGTAGTTGGGAGCTTAATGTATGCAATGGTTTGTACTAGGCCTGATATTGCCCAAGCAGTGGGAGTTGTAAGTAAGTATATGGCCAATCCAAGAAAGGAACACTGGAAAGCAGTTCAGTGGATCCTTAGATATCTAAGAGGGACCAGCAGTAGGCATTTGTGCTATGGTGGTTCAAACACTTCTCTACATGGTTATGTAGATTCAGATATGGTAGGTGATTTGGATGGCAGAAGAAACACCACAAGATATGTTTTCACTATTGGTGGAATGACGGTTAGCTAGATTTCAAAGTTGCAGAAGGTTGTTGCCTTGTCAACTACAAAAGCAGAATATATTGCAGTCATAGAGGCTAGCAAAGAGATGATATGGATGACACGGTTCATGGAAGTGCTAGGAAAGGAGCAAGAGAGTTACAGATTATATAGTGATGGTCAGAGTGTAATTCATTTGGCTAAGAATTCAGCCTTTCATTCAAGAACCAAGCATATACAACTTAGGTACCACTTCATTAGACAGGTATTGGAGGATGGTGAGTTGAAGCTGGAGAAGATCCATATAGATAAGAACCCTGTTGATATGCTAACCAAGCCGATAACAAAGGAGAAGTTGAATCTTCATTCAACTTTTGTTGGTCTTCATGATTGAGTTTGAATATGGAGAAGCTTGAAGATGTTGTACAGGTACTGGTGCAGCTGTTTATCTCCAAGTGGGAGATTGTTAAAGTGTGGAGCTAAAAGCTTCACCAAATGAGCAAGTTGCAAGTTGCAGGATTCACACAGTCACCGACAACGGTCAAGAACAGACTAGAGGCTGCCAGCGTCAGTATTAGATTGGCCGACGTCGGTCACAGGTAGACTGGCAAGGACCGACGTCGGTCACCTATGCGTCCAGAATGCTATTTTCATGGATGGAATAGAATGTTTGCATGGAAAGTTGAATTGTTGGTATTGAGTCTGAGTTTCTATTTTAAGTAGAACTGATTTGAGCCCTTGATTAGGAGGTGCATTTAGTGGTTGTAATTGTATGCTCATGAATCTCTAAAGTTATATAATAGGGATAGATTTTCATAGCTTATGGCAACAGTACAAGAATTGTATATGTATATCAATCCAGGTTGTTAGAGTTGATTGTAATTGAGAGAGAGAACTCTTGAGGGAAAGAGATCTAGAAAGAGATCTGTACATCTAAAAGAGGTGTGGAAAAAAAGAAGTTTCTTCAATTGTAATTCCTTTTGTAAAGAGTTTAATACAAGTTTTTAGGGTGGTTTCTTGTATCTCTTGTTCTTTGCTATTTTTGATTCTAGTTACTTATCTTTCTGGTTTAATTATGCATTTAATTGCTTTCATATAGTAATCAACTTTGTTGGTTGATCCCCAAAAACTACATAGGTGATATATAAATCCTTATCAATGATGAGATAGATTAAACAAGTATGCTAATGATAATAATTATCAACATCAAGGACCTAAGACACTCCAAATAGTGAATGAAAATCTCGTGCTAGTAAATTAAGTACATATATCATCCCAATAAGGCTGTATGCAAAAAAATTAAAATGGACCTACCTTCCCATAATGTGTTACCCATTCCTTAGGACCCCTTATAGAGTCATCAGTCTATTACAAAGATTGGGTACTTGTGTAAGAAATTAGGTAGAACTATATAATAAAATGAGACCTCATATCCCATTCTTCTAAACCACCATACCCTAATGGACATTGGCTCTATTATGAGGCCAAATGTGGAGTTTGAGCTTTGACTAAAATAGGACATAAGCCAAATAAAGATTATTCCTTTTAGTGTGAGCTAACTTTTAAAATATATTTGATTTTTGATCATTTCCTTTTATTTGTATGATACATATTTTAACCCTTTTGTATTTTTATATTCTTCCTCCATATGGACTTATAATACCAAACATGGGTGATTTAAGTGACAAATATACACTTATTCACTAGAGAAGAGTACTGAAGACCATGATATTAAAAAGTTCCTAAACTTGCCCATAAGTATGAAATCTCAAAACTGACCAATGTATGCTTCTAATGAAGGGAATAAAAAAGGAAAGATGAGGATCATATAAGATAAATTCATGTAATCAGTGGTACAATGATGGGTATACTTTTAGTTGATCACAAAGATGTAAGGAAGTGAAATTGTAAATGGCATGGACTATATTAGATACATCCAAGTCACTAAGAGGCTATGCTATCCCTAAAAATAGATAGCATAAGTACCTATGAAATCAGTGATCATCTCAAAAAGAGGGGAAATAAATAAATGAAAGTGAAACATGATAAAGAGGATTCAAAGGTGTTACCCAAGTTCAAATATTTAAAACAAAGATTGTAAGTACAATGAAAAAATAAGAATATAAGAAAGATGTCATAGATATAAAGTAAATGTGAAAAACTGAAGTGTTGAAAATGAAATAAAAACATGATATAAGTGAGATATAAACCATAATGTATCACCAATGCTCATATTAAGATGTAAATATGAAATCCAATCATATGATAATGTGTAAAATAAAACAATGTGTCACACAAATATGTCCTCACAAATGTTGATATATATCTTGACATACATCATCAATAAAATTTGATAAGCCCTATTATAACTAACATCTATCTCTGATCATGGTCTTATCTATCTTTATATATATTCGTGTGAAGACTTCCTGATGCATGAGATATATGAATAAAGTATGAGAATGAGAATAATAAGGGGGTGGGTGTGGTGCCTCTTATGAGGGATAATTAATATGAGGAACTTGTACTGGGGTATTATTGATATCTTATAATCTATGATAATGTGTGGGTCTAGGAAAAATCTAAGCTCTCATCTAAGAAATATCCTGATGATGATGCTATGAAGGTGATGGTGTAGGCCATATAAAATCATGGAAATGCTACAGGAGTACTCTAAATATGTTTATATGATGTATAATACATTGATGCCAAAATAAATAGACTTCCTCATGTTTGGGAATATATTTTATAGATATATTAGAAGGTGTTGATCTCTTATTAGTTGAGGCTTGTGTTATTTTAAGACGAAGCACATCAATGCAATATCGAAGTTGTTGACATTGTGTTGAAGTATGCATAATCGTATCATGAAAATAATAAGTGCACTTAGGACTAACTAAGTGAGGAGGTATACTATCTATGTTAGGAACAAATATTTATGCTTGTTTTTGTGTTAATAATGTTTGGTATGCTTGACAATATTTGGCCTAATGACCAACTATCTTATGGTACTCACAATATGGCTCATCTACTCATCATCTAGGTGGACAATCAAATTTTGGCATGGGTAAGATCTCATTAGGTAAATCATCATGTTCCATGTATATATGAGTAGGATCTATAGTTGTAAGAGATATACTCTATGTAGGTCAAAGTAATATAGATAGTATCTCTAGGGGAAGGTTGCTCAAAGGATCTAAAAATATAGAAAATCAATAATGTCCCATCATTACATCATCAAGGAGTACAATCCTAAGAGGTTTAGATGTGATGAGAGTAGAATGGATAGAAGTTAGTACCTAATTCATCTCATACCTATGAACATTAATGGAATAAAAAATAATTTTAGGTTTAGTATAATGATAAGGAACTACATCTATAAAGTGAATGTTACATACATGTGAAGTAGACTCATAATAATATTGTAAAGAAGATCAGTAACAAAGAATTTATACATCCTTGGCTTGAACATAGCCAACTAAGAATGGGTCATATAGGGAATATCAATCATCATAATTAGGTGTATGAAGATTGATATGGGAGGCATCAATTATTCTATCAATTGAATAAGAATAAGGAATTTATTATTTAGGCCTAACTATTGAGGCAAGAATTTGATCATTCGATTTCTAATGAGAATAAGGTCACAAAGAAGGGGGTAATTAAGAAATAATTTTAGAAGGGAGATATGAGGTTTTGATATTAACATTAATCTCATCAGGCTCATCATAATCATAATTTAATAAGTTAGGAGCTATGTTGGCCAAAAGTTTGGGGTGTCTATTGTAACTGTGATTATAATTGATGGGATAGTTAAGTTATTGATATTCATGAAAGGGGATGATAGACAAAGGTTCAAGGGTAGCTAATTTAAAAAATCCATGATATTGGAATTATTTAAAATCCTAAGGATTATTGTCCTCTTAAATTTTATATAGATCACCATTATGGGGAAACTTAACACAGTTGAATGTAGAATAAGCAATAGCTCTCATGCAATGTGTACGTAAGCGAAACTAGATAATTTTATAACTTGTCATAATTAATAATATTCAAGCTTAGAGAAGGTAAAAACTAACAAGTACACTTGGGGATATATTTAAATTTGGGTCATGGCCAATAATGGATCCACTAAACTTACACTAAAGGATCTTTTATCACACTATGGCAAAGGAGAGGTTTCTAAGGCCTCTAGTAAAATCCATCTTGTAATAACCATAGATTGGTCTCTATGTTTGTAGTAATAACAAATCAAAC
This sequence comes from Torreya grandis, assembly GCA_037957365.1. Taxonomy (NCBI): domain Eukaryota; kingdom Viridiplantae; phylum Streptophyta; class Pinopsida; order Cupressales; family Taxaceae; genus Torreya; species Torreya grandis. Next base: position 1,098,445 of record JARHVA010002112.1, read on the forward strand.
TAATCTACTAAATAATATGCAATCTAATCTAGTAAATACATATGCAAGCTAATCTAGTGCTCACTAAAGCTTGTGGCACAAATGGGGAAGATAATAACATGCAAAGACAAATATATCTATAACATAGAGAAGATATAAGCAAGAAGAGAGATAATCCATCATTTACTAACTCTAAAATATCTACTTATCAAAATATGAATGGCTTAGGAATATGCTTACCTTTGTTGAAGTGAACCTATCATGCCTCAATCTCTTCCTTTGCCAATGGTGCTTTGAAAGAAGTTGTTATGGGCTTATAAGGATCACATGGATAAATTAGTTCTAGGTTACAAGACCTCTCCTATGCATCCAAGACTTCCACAAGAAAAATGCTACTCCTTTAAGGGTAAAACTCTAAGAAATGAAACATCTTATTGATTGTATAAGCATTTTTTCTTAGAGTAATGATGTATAATTGATTGATCCTCTATTATAAATGAAATAGAAGGGGGTATATATAGCCATGGATTGACCCTAAACCCCCCCAAAAATTAAGCTGACAAAGGTGGCTTGGTAGACTTCATTATGAAGTAAATTAAGCTATTAGGTCTTGAACTATGTCGGCTTGGACCAACCTAGTTTTGTAACATGTGGTAAATCCTAGAATGGGTTCGACCCAATAAACCTACTAGGATACATGGTAAAAATGGGATTTTTCTTAGTTAGGGGCTATTTTAGGTGGTGAGTTTCTTAGGAAAGCATATAAGTGAGTTTTTAAAGCCTAGGGAAATAAATAGGAGTAGATTGTATTATATTTAAGTGGTGATATAGGGTCCAAAAATCCTACAAAGCACCAAAGGTCTACCAAACCCTTTCTTGATGCACCTTTTAATCCATGCACTTAGAGAGATCAAGATTTAATGGTTTCCTACAAGAGAGACAACATTAGTAATTGATAAAGATTAAAAATATTGTGTGTATACATATGACCCATGTGAATCTCATCACATGTAATACAGTTATAGCATGGGATGGTGCTTCATTAAAAAAACATATAAACCCACAATGTTGAGCTAATAAATTACATTAAAAGCATAATTTGAAATGACATCAAGTAAATAATTTAAAGTATCATATATGCACCTTGATTTAACTTTATAGTTGAATGGTTGTCTTGTTGTATTTATAATTTTGATCATGGAGGGTGCATTAATTTATTTGGACAAACCCTATGAATGCAAAACTAATAATAGAATCATTTCATGCATATGTAGGATGGTCAAATTAGAAATGATTAAATCTCAAAACTAATTAATTTACTTAGAAAAATTAGTGATTTAGGATAGTTAATTAAAAAGGTAGAACCAAAAGACAAAGCATGTAAATGACAAATGCATATAGAACACACTAAATCACATTGGGAAGCATGTAAAACATGAATGACTAAAAGTAATGTATAACACACTAAATCACATTTGGAAGCATGTAAAACACTATAAGTAAATGAAATATCATGCAATAAAAATCTAATAAAGATATGAAAGTGAAAAGTAACCACATATAAGATAATCATGTCAAATCAAACATAAAGAAAGCATAAATGACTAAAAATGAGAATGTCAGTCAAAACATAAGAGAAGAATGTTAAATGAAACATAAATAATAACATGTAAGCATGTAAATGGCATATGTAAGATAAATGAAATCTACAAAAATCAAACAAGGACATGATAGATAGATGAATACAAAGTTCTAAAGGATGAAAAATCAAACTTAGTGTTTGTTATAAAAATATTATGTAAGAAAGAACAACCACCTAATGGCATGAATAATACTACAATGAGATGGTGTAGTAATCAAATGTGAAGGGATGTTTTTGAGGAAAACCTAATCATGTTTGAGGTATTACAATGCAATTCACAAACTAGAATCCAAAATACATAAGAAGGTATATGTGATTAAGGATGTGATTAGCTAAAATTAATATCCAACAAAGGGAAAATCATGAAAATATGATGAAAATAAGGTATGTGAGGTGACATATGGGTGATGTGAACATCCTTAACAAGAATGAGACACTCTAAACAAGTGAGAAAGGATAAGAACTATCAACAACAAGGACTTAGGACACTCTGACAAATGAACACAAAGCTCAGTCTAATAAGTGAATTACATAAATCATTCCATGAAGGCTATATTCATGAAAATGTAAATGTCCTACCTTCCCATAATAGGTTCCTTACTCTTTAGGACCCCTTAAAAAACCATCGATCTACTATGAATATTGGGTACCTATGTGAGAAAATAGGTGTCATTAGAAGTATATGATATAATGAGACCTCCTACCCCAGTCTACTGGCATACACACCCCAATGGACCTTGGCTCTATCATGAGGCCAACTATGGAGTTTGGGATTTGACTAAGATAGGAGATATGCCAAATAAAGATCACATCTTTTGGTGTGATTTGACTTTTAAGATTATTTTTTATTTTTGATCATTGCCTTTTATTTCTTTTATGATTTAGATTTTAAATCTTTTGTATTTTTCTATTCCTCCTCGATATGGATTTATATAACTAATAATGAGTTAAATAAGTGATGAAACACAAGAGATATTATACTTGGTCACTAGAGAAAAGGACCTAAAGATCAATGTGTCTAAAGACACCTAGACTTACCCAAAAGTAAGTGTGAAATCTCAAAACTAACCCATGTGTGCCTCATAAGAAAGGAAATAAGGGAAATATGGGGATCATGATATATCCATCCATGTAATAAGTGATACGATGATGGATATGCTCATAGCTAATCTCAAAGAGGTAAAATAGTGATATGAAAGGGATAGGTCTATCGTATGAAATTCATGTCACTAGAGAATCCATACTAACCTAAAAGGGATTTATCACAAGCACTAATGGAAGTAGTATTCATTCCAAAAGAGGTGGGAAATTAAATATTCATACCAAAAAAGGGGGAAAGTAAATGATCATCCCAAGAAAGGGGGAAGTGGATAAGCATCAAATAATCATAAAGCTACTAAGGCAAATAATGACATAAATAGTTAAAATGATACCTAATAACCATAAAGGAAATAAAGGAAAATGTTTATTAAAATCAAATAACCAAAAAAATAATAATGGTTTAGTAAATTTAAATAAAACAAAATAACCCAAAGGGAACAATGGTGCTAGTAAAGTATGTTTGTGAAGAAGACCTAGTCCTATCTGAGGTATGATAATGCAACTCACAAACTATAAAGTGAAATAAAACCAAAGAACCCAAGGGAAATAATGGTGTAAGTAAAATAAAATAAAATAAAATTAAAATAAAGTGCTCAAAAAAAAAACATGAGACAAACATTACAATCAAAATATATGTTAATGTCTATATTAAATATGAACATGTGAAATACAAGCCTATGTGTCTCCGAAGGTTTCTTGCAGTTGAATTTATTTATTATAAAATGTAGAATAATATTGGGAATCATAGGATGCACCAAAGGGTAATTAAATTGAAGGATGGGCATCACAAGATGCCCCGAAGTCTAAAGTGATATGTGGATGGGCATCGCAAGATACCCAAACATATGATATCAAATGAGGTGAAGCTAAGATATGAGATGCATTGGGTTGGTAGGTGCATTTAGAGACAAGTAAATGTGTTAGTTTATTTGATTTTTAGGATGTTTAAATTGAAATAAGGTGTGTAATATAGGTATGAATAGGTCTATAAGGTAAATGAGGACCATTTATGATGTGCTTTGGAGTGGGAATTTGAATTAGGTGCTCATTTGGTTTGTGTCACCTAAGAGCTTGAGGGTTGACAAATGCGACCACATGTTTGAAGTTGTTAATGTTATTTATCCTTTCATTATTTTTGTATGAGAATCATTTATAGTGGTCTGGACAACATTAGTTGATGAGGTAGAGGTATGAGGTAATTGTTGTTGATCATTAGGTACTTGATGTTGATATGACTATGTTTCTTTAGATTGGACTTTAGAGGCTTAAAGATAGTCTTGATAACATTATTTTGTTATTTTATAAAGATTTAAATGAATACCAATGAATAAATCAAGAATAAAATGGTGAAGATTGTGACAATTGTCACGAGAATGACCTATCATAGCATGCCACCAATTAAACTTATTAGGATTGTACCATATTGGAAATGGTTTGGAAGGATCAAAGTTCATTGGTTTAGAGGGTGGAAATTTATTCTTAAGTTCTTATAGACTCAAGGGAGGGTGGGTTGGCTAAAATTTGGTTGTATCGAATGCTCCCTTTTGAGGTTGAGGAAGCTTATATGAATCAATCTTATGAGAAAATGATTGGAAAGGTTCTTTAGTAGTTGTTTGAGGTGAATCAAATTGAGTCATAATAAAGTCTTGAATTTTTGATTGATTTAGAGATTCTTCTAGAGTTTTAGGGGAAAAAATCTTAAATTTTTATTGATTATGAGATTTAAGAGTGGCAACAAATAGTTTTAAAATAGTATCATCATTCATTTTATTGTCCACTTTGTGAGCTAGAGACTTCCATTGTTTGATGAAAGTGTGAGCAAATTCATTAGGAAGTTGTTTAGAATTAATAAAATGGATAAGGTAATTTTTAGTAAGATCATTATGTTGCAATTACTTTATTATAACATTGACTAAATCCTTGATTTGTTTAATGGAATGTATAATACGTTGATTTTACCATTCAAATTCATTAGCAACAAAGGTTTTGACTAGGATCTTAGTGTAGCAAAGGTATTAGTTTAGACCCAATATTTATAAAGATTACAAAAATATTTAAGAAAGATAATGGGGTATTTATTTCCATCATATATAATAGTTGGAGAAATGTTTCCAATGTCTATGGACACCAAAAAATATAGCTAAAGGTTCATTTTGAATATGTTGAAGAATTTTTTTATATAAAGTGGGTTGAGGGATTATATTCCCATTGGTATATCTAAGAGGAGGGGGAAAATTATGGTTTTGTTGAGTCATGATGACTTGAGGTGGTTGACTGACCATTTGTAAATATGACATTGCATTTACATTATTTGGTAATTGTTAGTTATTTTCACAACATACATTTGTTGAATCATTTGAGAAAGAATTTGAGTTGTATCAATGGGATGAGTAATATTAATAGTGGTAGGAATGTTAGTGTTAGTAGGAGGAATATTACCTATATTGGTAGTAGGGAAAGGATTTTTGGGTGGAGGATTCCCAACATTGGTATTATTAGGAGGACTAGGGTGAGTAACCTCAACTATATTATATTGGGTAATAATTGGTTCAGGATTAGGAAGAAATGAAGGAAGAAATTCAATAGTTTCATATGAAGTAATAATTAAATTGAGGTTTTGATCTAAATGATTAATTATGCAGTGTTATTAACTAATTAGAAGCTAAAAAGAAGATATAATTATGAATTTATTAGTTTAATGAACTAGGTTGGCCACCTACTGAACTATGTCATCCAAGACCTACAGAGTCAAACAAGTAGATCTAGTTGATTTTTAGGAATAAAAATAGTAATAATAAATTATAATAGGTTGTCCAAGTCATATGAAGTCAGTGAGATCTATCTAATTTATTTCTAGGAAAAAAATAAAAGTCTAAAAAAAGGGTTAAAACAAACTAAGTCGACCAGATTGACTTAGTTTTATATTGGAAAAATCCAAAACAAACTAGGTCAACCAACTCAAACTAGTTGATTGTGTATATAATTTTATAAAAACTAAAAAATTTGAAAACATATAATATAATTTTTAAGAATTGATTGATTTTAATGAGAAAAAAACATAAAAACTTAGCTACTTGACAAAATTAAATTACTAAGTTGGTAAGTGTGAACCTAGAAGATAAAACAAGATCAACTATATCAATTTAATAGTTTTTATTAATAATGTTAAATCACTTGCACATAAAAAATAGAACTAAGTCAACCAAATTGAATTAGTTGAAATATTTCACCCAAAAAATAGAACTAAGTCAACCAAATTAACTTAGTTGAAAACCTGCACATGGAGAGTCAAACTAGGTTGATAGGATCGACATATTTGAAAAACCTGTATATAGAGTGTTAAACTAGGTTGAGAGGCTTGAGAGCCTTTGAAAACCTAGGCACAAAATGTTAAGTTGGTTTGATAGGTTTGATCCAATTAAATGTAAATAAAAAAATAAAAACAAAAAATATGCAAGGGTGAGATTCACAAAGGGTTCGCCAGAATGTATGCAAGTGAAACTAGACAGTTATATAACATATGCTACTTAATAATATTCAAACTCAAAAAAGTTAATCAACTAGAAAGTACACTTAGGAATACATTGAAATTGGGGTCATGACCAATAATGGATCCACTAAACCTACACTAAGGAATCTATTATCACACTATGGTGAAGGAGGGGTTTCTAAAGGCTCTAGGCAAAAACCATCTTGTGATAACCCTAGCTAGGTATTTATGTTTATAATAATATCAAAACAAGCTAATAAACTAAACAACTATGCAAGCTAATATAGTTCTTAGCAAAACTTGTATCACAAATGGGGAAGAAATAACATGCAAAGACAAATCGATCTATAACATATATAATATCTAAGCAAGGAGAGAAATAATCCAACATATTTTAACTCTACAATATCCACTTATTGAAATATGAAGGCCTTAAGAATATATTTAACTTTGTTGAAGTGAACCCATCAAGTCTTAATATCTCCCATTGACAATGGTGATTTTTAAGAGGTTGTTATGGGCTTGTATGGATCATGAGGATAAATCAACTCTATGCTACAAGACCTTTCCTATGCATCCAAGACTTCCAAAAGATAAGTGTTATTCCTTCAAGGGTAAAAACCTAAGAAATGAAATCTCATATTGATTGTATAATCATATTTACAAGCATTAATGATAAATAATTGATTGATCCTCTATTATAAAATAAATTAAAAGGGGAATATATAACCATAGATTGACCCTAAACCCTCCTAAAAATTAAGTTGATGGAATCGGCTCGGTCAACCTTGTTAAGTGGGAAATAGAGTTATTAGGACTCAAACTATGTCATCTTAGGCTGACCTAGTTCTATAACATGTGATAAATAGTAGAAAGGGTCTTTTGATTTGTTAGGGGCTATTTTGAGTGACGAGTTTCTTAGGAAAGTGTATAAGTAGGGTTTCAAAGCCTAGGGAAACAAATAGGAATAGCTTATATTGGTTTTTAGTGGTGGTGTGGGGCCAAAAATATTGAGAATACCAAAGGTCTTCTAACCCTTTTCCTATTACACCCTTTAAGGCATGTACTCAAAGAGAATGAGATTCGATGGGTTCTTATAATAGAGACATCATCAGTAATTGATAAATCTTAAAAATATTATGTGTATACATGATGTGTCTAGGGTTGTCTTAGTAAAATGTTATAGATAGAATAAAATTAAAAATCATGACCTTAACTCTAACTCTAACATGAGGGACCATGATTGGGAGCTAAACACAACCAAAAGGATGATTTTTTCTTTGATTATAGCCTTGGCACTTTTTTGGGAAATTTTTTAAGATTGCATCCAGAGTATCCAAGAGTCTTAATGAAGTCAAGGGAAGCAATAAAAGTACATGAACCTTCATCAATCAAGGCATGATTGACTCAAATATCACCCATTTAGACACCAATGAATAAAATTTGATCATCTACAGGAATAAATATTTCATTGGGAGTTATAGAAGCTATAAAAATTTAAGTGAGAGAAACATCCAAAATTTTGTCAACTTATATGGCCATTTCTTCATAGGGTTGGAGAATTTTATCCTTAGACCCAAACAAGGTGGCTTCTTTTCCTACAAATGGAGGTTGAAGGATATTCATTTCAAATAAAATTTGCATTAAATGATTACAATTATGAGGAGAAGTTCTCATGAGTTCAAGAAAAGGAATTTGTGAGGGAAGGTGAGAAAGTTTTACAATAGGATACCACTCATCATATCTTTAGGATATTGAACTAGACTATGATAAAGGTGTATAATATTGAAGTAGTTTAAATGTTGGATGAGTTGAATTGCATTTAAATGGATACAAACTATTTTTTTTAGTTTAGTTTATGTAGTTTGACTATTTAGATCAAATAAAATCAAGTTGTTTGGTATAGTGTGTTGGAGAGGAGGACTACAAACTGCATTTATTAAGTTGGTCGATGTAGTAGTAATACAAGAAGGAATAGAAATAGACTACATCAATATGGTCAATGTAGTTAGTTTGGATCTCAAAAAAATAGATTGTATCAAATTTAATGATTTAATTTGTTTTGATTTAGTTGATAATATCAAGTTGGATGATGTAGCAGTAATATAAGGATCAAATATAATAGACTATATCAGGTTGGATGATATAGTTTAGAAAATATTGTCACACTAGATTGAAGTAGTCAATATAGTTTGAACTTTTGGAAGTATCGATGACTATATCAAGTTGACTAATGCAATTATAGGATATGATCTAGTATTAAATTTTGTAAAATGAGATGGATATGTGTCCAGCATAATTTTGTAAGTGGTAAAATTATTATAAGTGGAATGTGGATAAGGGTCAATGTAAGATCCTACATACCTCATGTTGTTCATGTTGACCACATTTTTATCACTAGTTGAATAATGAGGATCAATTGAGGCTTCCATAGCATTAGAAGGAGGTTGAGTAGATTGATTATTTAGAAGTGGGTCCTTATATATGGCAAGGTGAGAATTAGCTTGATTGAGAGCATCATGATTAACTTTGGAAAAATAGGATTTATCTACCTTGTCATGGGCTTGATGACATCCATGGATCATGGTTTCATGATCAAAAATGGGACCAATGAAACACTCGAGAGAAAAGTTCCTCATATGCCTACATGTTTAATGAGTATGTCCCCAACCTATATGATACCAAAAAATATTTTGTGGATCATATCAGTATTTGTAGGGAAAGTAGGGTAAATTTATCTTATTGAAGGTTTAGGAATAAATTTTTTAATTTATAACTATAGAAAGAGGTTTATTAACATAAACATTGTTTACATACAATGATGAGAAGGGAGGAGGCTTGGATGGAATTTTCATGAAATGTTAGGAAAGATTTGACTCATTAGGGCCACTGGGAATAATATCATGAATGGCATGTATATAATCATGAATGTTTTCAACACTATAATTTTTATCATGTTTATTTTTAGATCTCATTGGCATACAAGTTTTATAAGTATATTAGAAAGGCTTAAACTATCTATTGAGGAAATTTTGATGTTTATCTTGGTCAAGGGCTTTTTCCAAATATTTTGGAGAGAGAGAGAGAGTATTGACTCTATATTAGAGTTTAGGATGGATATAATTGGTAAAAAAATAGAAGAGGTTATCTTATGACATGTTGTGTTCAGATTTGTTAGACAAGACCTTCTAATGTTTAATGAAAGTTTGGGTAGTTTTAGATTCTAACTGTTTATAATTAATGAAATGGGTTTCTTCGAAATATTTTGGAGAGAGAGAGAGAGAGAGAGAGAGAGAGAGAGAGAGAGAGAGAGAGAGAGAGAGAGAGAGAGAGAGAGAGAGAGAGAGAGAGAGAGAGAGAGAGAGAGTATTGACTCTATATTTGAGTTTAGGATGGATATAATTGGTAAACAGATAGAAGAGGTTATCTTATGACATGTTCTGTTTAGATTTGTTAGACAAGACCTTCTAATGATTAATGAAAGTTTGGGTAGTTTTAGATTCTACCTGTTTATAATTAATGAAATGGGCTACTCTTTTTAGGAAGATAGTTGGTTTATAATTTTTTAAATAAGGCATTAACTAAGTCTTATAAACTAGATATAGTATGAGACTTAAATTGATTATACCAATCTATGGCATCACCTGAAAAGGTATTTAGATTAATCTAATATTTGTAAATATTAACAAAAGATTTCAAATGCAAAAAGGATCAATAGATCCATTATAAGTGATAGTAGGAGTGATACCCATTATGTATAGTTTTCAATTTAAGGGATTAATGGTTCATTTTGAGAATGCTTAATGGTTGTATTAAGAATTTGGAGTTGAGGAATAAGATTACCTGTGCATCTATAAAGGGAGGGGGGATTTGGATTTTCAACTCGCATTGAGGTTTTTGAGGATAAATTTACAATTAATTTTTTTTATTTTTCATTTGCATCATTTGATTGGCATTATTATTTTGAAATGTAGCCATTTGATTCATGGCTTGTAACAAGATTTGATTAGTATTTAGAATTTTTTGACCAATAGAAGTGACTTGAGATGCACTAGTGGTAGCATTAACATAAGTAGTAATATGATAACTTTGAGTAGGACTACTAGAGGAAAGACCTACCATAGTAGTGGATATATTACACATAGGAGAAGAGGAAGGAAGAGAAGAATTTGTGTATTGACTTGCCCAAATCCTGTCAAAGTGGTATGTGTAGGTAAAGTGGGGAATCCTATGTGGGGTCCCATCATAAGGTTATAAATGACCATAGGATCATTTCCCCTATGTTAAAGGTTTTAATTTATGGAAAGGATGATTTGATAGTGTATTTAAGATCGCTCTTATCCTCAATTTTGGCATGTGGGGAGGATAGTTAAAAGGATCTATAGGTTGGGAGTTAGAGAGTGAATCATAATGTGTGGTTCTAGGAGTTACATGACTATTAATTTTATATTGGTTATTGATAATATTAAAATGAGATTTAAGAGCTTAATGGGAGTTAGTAAAATCCATCATATCATGTTGTCTTCTCTATTTAAAATCATCAAAGATATATTTCATGATGGAGAGTTGAATTGAAAATTCAGTTGGACTAGATAAGTTATTTAGCCAACTCAGTAAATCAAGAAATCAAAACTATATTGAATAGTTCACTGACATTTTATATATATATACTATATTGAATAGTGAAATGTAGTTTGTAGGATAAAGTCAAACTAAAATCTAGAAGTAAGTTGTATTGAAGTGTTCGATGCAATTAGACAAGTGGGAAATGAAAAACAGATTGTGTTGAACTATTTAATATAGTTTATTTAGAGAATATTTGAAATGATGGTAAATAAACCAAATCAATTTATTTGATACAGTCTAAAGGATAAATTCTAAGGAAAATATGTTATAATTAAAGTGTATGAAGTTGCTTGATAAAGTTTCACACGTAGAGAGCTAAGATATAGGGGAAAATATTGTAATGAGTTGGTTGATACAATTAGGGATGCAAATAAGGAGACTATATAAAGCTAGTTGATATAGTTTGAAAACACAAGAGACTATATAGAGTTAGTTGATGTAGTCTACAAATATAAGTAACTATATAGATGATGGCTAATGCAGTTAAAATACATAACACATAACTATATCGACATTGGTCGATGCAATTTATAATATAAAATATAATTTTTATAAAAATAAGATTAAGAAGATGTAATAAAGGACTTGATTGATTTTTAGGTCCTTATAGATATTAACTCATACATTAGATAGTGGCAGCCTAATGTTTCAGATTACTATGGAGAAATCAACATGCCCATAACCCATTAAACCTAGTATCAAGGGCAAGTTGAGAGTAACATCCTAGCATTAATTACTAACCAATGTAATACATATTCAGATGGATATATGGTTTCTTAAAGTTCAATGTTAAGGTAATCCTAGGCATTTCCAATATATTGTGAGGTATGTGGAAACTAAATTATATGTTTAGCTCTATATTATGGCTATGAGTATTGGGGAAAGCCATTGATGACACGATGTCTATAAATAATAGTCAAGGATTTTAAACAAAACACAATGTATCCCTTCATGATAGTAGCTAAGTAGTTTAAAAATTACTAGAACACAACTTTTAGGAAAAATCAAATAAATGGAAAATAAAGTTGAAAAATCAATATCAAAAAAATAATTTTAGTATTCAATGAATTGAAGTAAATAGGCAATCAATTTGAAATGAAATGTGTGATTAGATTTTGAAATGAAAAGTTTATTTGTCTTGATTGTTCTTGAAAATGAATTAAAAATAGCTATATTGATGTTGGTTGATGTGGTTGTATAAATAGTATAAAACTATATCGAGTAGAAATATATAGTCTATATAAAATAAGATTACAGATATAGATATAAGACTAGATCAAATCTGTCAATTTAGATTGTTAATAATGATTATGATTGTATAAATAAATCAATAAGGTTGATACAATTTATTAGAAATAAATGAAATAGAGGACTAAGTTAAACAGTTCAATGTAGCTTACTAAAAATAAGTGTAATATAGAACTAAATCAAATAGCTCATTATTGTTTATTGAAAATGAAATGCAAAATAGAACTAAATATAAAAAATCAATATTTTTTTCTATAAATAATTTAAACATGTGTATAAATGTAAATATAGAACTAAATCAAACTAATTAATCTAGTTGACTAGAAATGGGGTTACTAATTAATAAAGATGAAACTAAATATATATGTTGATCAAATCGATATAATTTACTATAAATGTTAGTCTAAGATGAAACTATTTTATCTTGTTTGATATAGTTTCTTAGATATATTTCTAAACATAACTAAATTTAATAAGTCTATATAGTTGGCTTGAGAAGATAAAAAGTAGATCTAAAGATAAAATGTGTCACGTTGGTTGAAATGGTGCATTGGTAAAACATAGAGATGAAACTATGTCTCATTATTTGATATAGTTTCCTATAGGAGAAAATTGAGATCGAGCTATAATAACATGATTGATATAGTTCATTGGCATAGAGATGAAACATAACTGGATTGAATTGTTTGATATAGTTAACTTCTAAGGTGAAAGCAATTGTTAGTTCATATCAGGGTCACTAGAATGTATGCAATGAGTTAAGATTTTCCTACAACTTTCCTATCTAAAGATCCAAGTTGGGTAAAAGAATAATATTATGTCCTAATAGGAAGCCAAAAAAACTACAAAATTTATTTAAAATCCTAAAAAACCCTTAATGATTTATTAAAATTTTGGAAAAATGTATATGCACTAGATATTTTTATATATAAGCTAAAAGTCATATTTTTAATTAATATCAATGACTGAAACTCAATATATTTTAAGTAGAGATTGGAAGTGTATATGACCTATTTATTTAAAAATGTGGGACACACCATTATGCTTTGACCCAACTCAGAGAAGGTAAATCAAGTAGATCCCTTTGATACTTAATGAAATCGATATATTACTAATGGATCTACTAAAATTAGAAATAAGAACACCTATAACTTAATGTCAAGATAAAGGGTTCCAAATTATCTAGGCAATCAACATAATGCAATATCCCTAACTTGGTTCCTAATTAGAAATTAATAAGATATCTAAATCAAGCAATGTAAATAAGGGGATTGGTTAGAAACATATTAAAATGGGCAAGGAGCCATGGTAGGAAAATGAAGGCCTAGGATACCTAAGGTGTATAAATTAAGTATATATTTAATTAAAAAAAGGATATATACATTTATTAACCAAGCAATTACACAACTTCTATCTACCAAATGGTAAGATCTAGGGTTAGAAAATAATTATCTTGAATAAGACATGTTGAGCCTCAATCTCTCCCTTCGCCAATGGTTATTTACAAGACATTGTTTTCATTTTAAAGATATTAATCGTTGAATCAAGATTTAGGATAAAATGACTCCTATTACATCCATGATTCCACAAGATAAACTTTTATCTCCAAGACAAGATCTAAGCAATAACTCCTCCAAATGTAGACTTAAGGTAGAATTTTGAGCAATGACATTTGAAAATGAATGTTACTCTCTATTTGATTGAAGTGGTGACTTGTATGTATAATGATGGATGACATTAATCCCTCCCAAATATTTATCTAACAATATCATCTAGCTCAATTTAGTCTTGAACAGGTCGACTAACCTCAAACTAGGTCAGCCAGGCTGACTTAGTTATAAAATGTGTGCCAAAAAGTTTGGATCTTCATTGATCTAGTCAATGTACTTAGGATGGAAAGGATAATAGTTATAACTAAATCAATCTAACTGACATAATAATGAATTTTAGGTCTTGAAAAAGCTAAAGGATACTAGATAAAAATAAATATCTTAGGGGATCAAATTTGGGGAAGATGGAATGGATATAGGAATAATAGATAAACAATAATGTCTCTCACGAAGAACCATCAATCTTCCCATCCTTTTACTGGTGTACCCTTTAAGGTGTGCACTCAAAGAGATTGAAACTTGACATGTTTCTATAAGAAAGAAATCATTAGTAAATGATAAAGTTTAAAAATATTATGTGTATATAATACTAACCTATGATAGTTAGTATTGACACGTGTGAAAATTAGGAATAGTGACCATATAGTCACCTGCACCTATTTTTATAATCTTTGTATTTTTTTCCTAAACCCTGATGATGCATGTAATTAGGTGTGTATGTGAGGGATAAAAACCTACAAGAAGGGGGAAAGTGTAATGGATTGATCTAGATCTAATCACCACAATTTGATGATTGATCATTGCCTACGTATCTAATACTCTGAGAAAGGAAATTAAGGCACATGTAGTTCTCCCACTTAGTGTGATTTTATAATTTTTCTCCTTTGCTACATGTATGAAACTAATGATTTAGATTTGATACTTGATTATCATTTCTATGAATTAGTTTTAGTGTGCTTCAGACATAGATTATGACTACTCCTAGTGATATATTTACAATTTGGGAAGAATAGGGGGAGGATTTAAAAATGTGAAAGTGTACATATGTGTTCTAAATAAGTGCCAAGTCCCTTTAGACTGAGACCTTGATTTTTTTATATATAAGTTTAATTAGGTAATTTACCATGCCACCAACACTATATGAAAATGGATAGACCCTAAGGTGATTTTTGATCTTTAAAATACCTTGGTTGGGAGCAGGTTGATAACAACTAGACCAAGTTATTATCGATTAGCAATACTGACCAAATATTGTAGAACTAACTTGTGTACATGCATATTGAATTGATAGTCTGAAATGTCTTATGAAAGATATTTAGTATGTTTAAAATAAATATTAGGGTTTTTGTAAGTGTATAAAAACAAAATGTAAAGGTTTAATTATAAGATAACATTCAAGTGTGATAGAATGGCATATTAGTCCCTTGTTCATACACTCAAGTCATGTGTGGTAAATGTGGGTCAAGTTTTTCATTATCAAGTATCGAAGACCAGATTTCAGTATTTTAAGGGATGAAAGATTAATTAAAATCCAATTTCCATGTTTTTAATAAGGGTTTTTAAAAAAAATTGGATGGTCTTTTGTTATATTTTATATGTTTCCATTATTCCTTATTTTTTTAATTAGTTTTCTTTTTATTTTTTTCTTCTCAATTTTTGTTTTTTGGATTGTTTATTTAATGTATTTATAACATAACATGCCAAATTTCCATCTCAAATTTTGAATATACTCAAATCATATTGTGGATAAGTCAAAGGAGAGGAGGCATGGGAATTTGTTACTATCAATATTGATATCTTGGGGGTTCTTTTTCTCTAAATTCTACCCCAAAATATGACTATATTTCAACTTATCAAGCATATATTGATCAATTAAACTTTATATTAATTGATAAATTTGAAATATTAATATTAAATATTATTTATGTTTTAAAGTATTAATTTTAATTGTGAATTTATATATTATTTTGATGAGGTTCAACAAGACATCATTGACCCTAAACTCAACCATGGTTCCATAATTATGATGGAGATTTAAGTACTTTATCTTGGCCACTTTTTGAAATGCATCATTACATCTCTATTTTATGGAAAATTTAAATTCAATGGTGGGCCATGTAATCAAAATAGGGATTTGAACCTAAGTATCTTACTTTCAAAAAACCCCATTCACACTATACCACCTCCTCATGAACATTAAACATTCATATATTAAAATTTATTTCCTGGCACAATTTAGAATACCTATATGTTCATAATGTAAAATATATATATAATTTTATACTAAAATATAATAATTTAAAATCCACTTTTAGGGAGGTCAAAAAATAATAAAAATTGGAAGGAAAATGTAAACACATGCTCCTCACACAAATAATGATGTGACATGAATAGTTGAAGGTAGAACTATCTAATTTAGAGCATTTTCTCACTATTATTTGTGTTTTATATTACTTGACACTAATAGCATTAGGAAAAATTCTAACACAAATCTAAGGTATAAATCATGAAAAAAATAAAAAATGACACAAAATGTGTCATAAATTCATCAAAATCTACTAGTGGATCTTTCGATATCTCTCTACCTAAAAAAAGGGGTATCACTACTAGGCAACCTTCTTCTTCGGTCATAACCTTTATTAGTCTCTTTCGTATTTTAGGATTTTCTCCTCTTAGCTTCACTAGCTTCCTTTTCTCACTAACATTGTTAGGAACTACTTGATGATATTATCTTTAAGGCATATAATATACACACTATGTCTTCTAACAATGATGCAACATATGACTTCAAGTCACTCATCTCTTTCTTGATTATTCTACGGATCATTTATTCAAATATTTTTCTCTAATCATATATGCACAAAAGAGAACATTTTCTCTTCTCTTTCATATGTGGAATGTGTGACATTTAGTGTTCTATTTTCTCATTCTTCATATAAATTATTCTCATTCCTTATAAATTATTTTCATTCTCTCAAATTTACAACCATCTCTGATATTAAATGATGCAGTAAATGATAGGGCATCCAATGAAGGACAACCTCTTCCTTAAAAACTTTCCCCATAACCACCAGAAATAAATTACATTATAAATGATAAATTTTATCTTAAAGAAAATTTGATATTGTTCCTTATTGTTGATGAAACATATGATTATAAGCCAAATCTACTTTGTGATCTTTTATAATCGTCAAGGATTAAAAAATAATTAAAATCTATTCAAATCCACTCGAATTACATCACCAACTTAATAATTAAATTACATGTTTAAAAGTATTACAACACTATAGATATATTACTTGCAACATAATAACAATCATCTCAAATTTCCTATTAAACAAACAACAACATGGCTCATGAAATGTACCAACAATTATCTTCAATACAAGAGTCAAATACTTGCTACATGTCTTTTTTAGTATCTTTCAATACAGTATGGATTGACATCCATCACAACTTTGTTTTCAATAATTTCATAAGAATCTTTAAATGTTGTTTTCTTCTTCTCCCTTTTAGTATAGCTCCTCTTTATAATATTTTTCTACAACTATTATAAACAACCATTTGTGTTATAGTAAATCTATAATTTTTCTTCTTGTTACTTATCCCTCTCTTTATTTGAGAGACTCATACCTTTTTAGCTTCCTTATAATGATGGATTCCTCTCTCTATTGACTCTTACATGAAATCCACTATGAAAACTATTTTTTTCATCTAATATAGACTTATTTTCATGACCCTAGAGATGTATCTTTGAAGTAAAAAAGTTCTTGTAAATTCACAAGATGAGGAAATCAATATTTATTGGTCATTAATTAGTTTTAAAACTAAATAAAGTGAAACCATTGCTTAATGTAGAGTAATTTTTTAGAAACAACCCTTAAAGCTTACAAAACCACCTCAGGGTTATGAAAATGTTGTTGACTATTTTGACCACAAGTCAAAATAAGTCAACCCTCTATAGTTGAAAACTTGCATAGGGGTCTAATAGGGTCTTATAGGGTGAATCATGGTCCTAGATAAGGGTCATTTAATGTGTCATTACTTTGGTCATATTCATTTTTAGTCCTTTATGTCATTTCATGTCACTTAAGGTCATGTTTAGGCCATTTAATGAGGTTTATATGGTTTAGCATTTAATACAAGTGTTCCAAAGTGTCTATCAATATCCATGTGTTAGTTAAGAATTAGAGTAACTATCTTAAACTGAAAAACTATAGGTCTCAACATTTGATCAAGAAAATTAGATAGTTAAAGGTAGTTTTAGTTGGTTGTACAGATTATAGATCATATTGGGCACATATGGGAGGCTTGGTAGTGACCCTTTAGGTCCATTGAGATAATTTAGACATTTTATCATCTTTAGAGGTCCCAAAATTGGCAAAAACCCATTTCATTCTTCTATTGCTCTTCTTTGTATGGTAGAAAGGTCAACTAGTTTTGGTTTAGTATGGACAATAAGGATTGATTTAGGTTAAATGATCTTAGTGAGATATAGTACCATTTTTATACTTCCTTTTCATGGTAGGAGTTCATTCATTTGTGTACCAAGGTCTATGAACCATTACTTAGACTTCTACTAACTTTTTCTTTTTGCTCATTCCCACACCTTGTAGGTTTCTTCTCTGTCTGAGCTTGTCTGTACAAACTAGGTAATGTATGTGATAATCATAAGCATGAACATTATTATAAAATTATTCATAACATGGTTTTAATATGTGGAGGTCAATAAACAATCACGAACTATCTCATGTTACTAGTAAAGGACACTATCGTAGTCTGTAGACAAGTTTCCTTCAATAGTGGAGTTATTTTTCTTATTTTAGTTTCCAAATCAAGGTGATTTTATTGTTCACCTCTCAAAATATGATGAATATTATTTTCTAAGTAATTTTGGTCTCCAATTCATCTCTTGATCGAGTGAGAAATCAATAAGAGTATACTCAGTTAGTTTCTTGTAGTCATTTACTTACATCCAGGTTAAGGAGGAACCTTACATAGTCATGGTGGTCAGGCATAAGAATTTCAAAGTGTTGAGATGGCTCTAAGATGGAAAAAATGAGTTTTAACATTTCAAAACATTATAAATTATCTTGGAAGAACCAATCTAACATATACTACCGTGTATCATGTATATGCACCCATAATGGTCTTATTGTAGTCCCCATAGAAGATTAACCATGTTGGAATAAAAGCATTTGAACTTTTTTGAAGACTCCCAAGGTGGAGAAGATCAATTTAGGTTGATAGGAGGCCTAGGATTGGTTGTGAAACTAATACATCATGCACACAATCTTATATTATACCTTCACAACTCCATATATTGTATGTGCACCTACAAGTCTCCACAAAGGACTGTGAGCTTGAAATGCAAGTGTTTTAAGTTTGTTTAAAGGCCTCATCAAGTCTAATAACATGGAAAGTAGTATAGCATTAGTGGTAGAACTACAAGACAACAAACAAAACTTGAATCTTAGACCTCAATTTGAGAAAGTGTATATTTGGACAAATTACCTTAATTCCTCCAAATCAAGGTCTTGTCCATACTTGATGCCACCTTATAATAGGGAAACATGAGGTCTAAACAGATTTGAATGCCTCCATATTGTATCCAAATCATACAAGCAATTCCTTGTAAAAGAAGGTGGTTATTTGGTCAAAGGAGTATGATTCTAGAAGGTTCCCAATTCAGACAATATTTCACTATAGGTTTTCAATATTATCTACAGTACTCAGGAGCTTAAATGACCCTATAATTCAATAAGGGAATGAGAGTTACATAAATCATGACAAAGTGGCCCATTTAGTTTGAGATAGCCTAAATACATTAAAGGAATATAAAAGAAAATGAGAAGTCCAATCGAGGGTCACATCATCACCTACAGGAGTCCCTTTTCTACTCTTAGAAAGACACCTACAGGTTGACTAGGGACTGATATCATATTGGAAGCTAGCAATTTGACTATTGATTTAGCCTTGGAATGTAATATGAGTATTTATAACTAGGATATGAACTTAGAGGCTCTAATTAAAACCTAATACTTTGAAGCATAAGATACAGGGTCTAACTTGGAATACACCTATAGGCATATATTCTTTCTGAGTGAAGAACACAATCATAGTCTACTAATTAGACCTAGTAATGAAGAGTGTACATTGAGAAAGCTAGAAAAAGGGTAGGATGTTGGATATGTTTTATAGGGCCTTCAAAATGGCTACATCTACCTCATGAGATATATAAGATGAGAAAAATGGATAGAGACTGAAGTTCAAGCCTCAATCATATGGTTAATAGATAAACCCTATACACAATCAATATTATATAGTCTACCTTGAGGTTTTGAAGGGTTGAAAGGATTATTAGTGTAATAAAACCTTTAAAATTGGTAAATATGGTATTTATGACCTATTTTATCCCCTGAAATTCCCATTTTCCTTGAGCAAATAAGGGAAGTGCTCTCTACTTTATCTTAGATAGAGGGCACTCCCATAGATGTAAAACTATAGGTTTTAACATAAGGAGGGTAAGGAAATGAGTTGGAAGTACTTGTAAACATTTTATAATAGTATTTTATGTTTTTATAAACATTAAAAACATAACTAAAACCTTGAAAGCATTAGAAACCACACAGGTTAGTTTTGGGCATCAAGGGCACAGTCATGCCTATTAGGCCTTAACTAGGCCTAAAGCCCTAAAGGGGACTAAAACCACTTATAAGGCCAATTGAACCTTATAATTAATTTTATGACCTAAAGGGGAAGATATTAAGGTGTTTATATATATTTTTTATATAGATTAAATCATAAGCAAGTCATTTTCTAACTTAAGAACAAATCAGGGGTATGTAGAATGTACTCCCAAGATCAAGAGGCTAATTTCGAAAGATCACACCTATACAGACAAGGTACATGGGAGCTCAAGTAATTATGAATAGTTTTAGGGGATCCCATATCTATAATTTGTGTAATTTATTTAAGTTTTTTATGTCACAATTTTATGAATCATCCTTAAGGGTCAAAACCACTTAAAACCCTCCAAAACCCATACTTTTGATCTGATTGGAAAGAAATGGATAGTAATGAATTAAAATTGGGATGATTGATCATAAAAGTGTCTTGAAATTGTATAATATTATTTCAATCTCCATTCCATCTAATTGGTTGATACTCTACTTATATGGACAAGGCACAAAATAGGGTTTCTTGATAGATTTTGTGTCTTGCAGGTACAAAATAGAATGAAAAGGTGAGAATCATTGGGGAGGTTAAATTGGGACTTGTCCTAAATACCTTTTTCCATTTATGTCCATATATATGCATAAAATTTCTTCAGCTAACTCATTCATCTTAGGTAGTCTCAAATAGATAGTGAACATGAAGAATAATTACCAAATGAAGAGATGAGAGGCCTAATTGGGATGCCTTTTAAGGTCTATATAATGGATTTGAAGGTAATGGTACTATTTAAAAGTGTAATATCACCCCTTACATATATTATATTGAGAAAATAAAATCCATCTTGGTGTCAAATGTGAAGATAAACATGTAGAGTTAGTAATGGTGAATGCAGATGATGAGAACACTTATCCAAAAGAAAACCAGTGGTTAGGGAGACATCCAATGCATGATTAAGCTTGTTTATAACCCCCCATCATAGTGCATATATTTAAACTATTCATAGTTTTATTTTAAGTGCTCAAGAGATACCTAATGATGAGGGTAGTTTCTAAGAATGTAGTTGAGAGTATCATATCCCAATTTTGGGAAGTTTAATGTTTTTTAGGGACATTTGTCCAAAGAAACCTTTCACGATCTATTTCATACTTTAGTATTATACACATATAACTCTCTCTCTTATCTTAAGACTTGTTCTTGTGACTCTTGAACTTCATTCTTCACCCTCCTCTCATGCATTCTATAAATACAAGCTATTTTGGCTCTTGTATCCTAATACCACACCTAGTATGGTGAATCCCTACTGGTTTGATGTTTTACTTTATCTTTGAATAATACATGAAAACTGGTTTTATGTTAAAATCATCTTGTTTAAGTGTGTCAAGTGCTATATAGTGAGGTCTAGTGATAATCTTTTATCCTTGCTTCTCTTTATCCTTTCATGCTTGGTGCAAGAAGTTTCCATTCTAACCAGTCATATGGAGTTTAACTAGTGTGTTTCTACTCTATTTAAGTGTATAAGTAACCTTAGTGTCTACAACTAACCTCTAGTTCAACTACCTTGAGTAGTTTCATGCATATCAGCTCCATATTGAAATACAAAATTTAGAGTATTCTATAAATTTGAAGTTAGTGTTGTCAGTCATGTCTCATAGTGAAAAAGTATGATGATATTATGGAAATATTTATGGTGTATCACCCTCATAGAATAGATTAATTTTCATTCATATTCCTATCTATTTTCATCCAAATAATCAATTAGTGTAGGTGATAATCACTTAAAGAACATTTAGGGAGCTAGCACTTAAACCTAGAGGCCTACCTCTACCATAGGCAACCCACATGCATATAAGTATTCTAATGCTACCCAAATCTTAGAGTAGGATTGAACAACCTCTTATAGGGTGCAATATTTAGTGAAAACAATTTTGGCATACCCGGTGGCATCATTGTCCTAAAGACAACTTGTCAAGGTGATCTTGGTCTTGATAACATCACATCTGCATATGGTGTTCTACTCAGCATTTGACGACTCCATTCAAGGTAAAATAAAGTTTTATACCATTTTTTTTCATATTCTTGAGTTAATACTTCATAGTAATTAATAGATAATATTTTATTAGAGTTTTCAATCTTATAAACCCACCTCTTGAAGTTCAACATCCCCAACCTATCTTGACCTTGGAGGAACAAGAAGACTTTACAAGCCAATAAGATCAAGGGAGTGAATAAGAAATTGAGGAGAACATGGCTAGGCAACATTCCTTCCCAATATTTAATACTAAAAATCTTATCCATCTTGATGAGTATGATGGCATACCCCCTAATGCTACTAAGAGTGTCCCCACATTCAATGGTGAAATTCATGTTACCCCTAGTGAGAATATTAGGGATATATCAAACTTATGTAGTTAGATAATGTTACTGAAGTCAATATTGCTATTAGTTTCCTTACCATGTACCTTAGAGGGAAATAAATTGATTGGTATAGGAATCTGCCTGATAGTTATATCACCACTTGGGATTATTTTGGAGAGTTGTTGACATCAATATTTGAAGATAAAAGTGATCACACATCACTCATCCATCATATCAATGTGATTCAAATATCCCCCTAGGAGACAATGTATGATTTCAATGAGACATTTCAAAGGACTTGGCATAGGCTACCCCCTCCCATGAGACCACCTACAAGTGTTTCTTACATATCTAATAGCTATTAGAACTAACATAGATATAATGTTACAATCCATGGGTGGTTATGCTTTACCTAGGGCTTATGAAATTGCCATTAGAGCTAAGAATGGACTCATACATGTTGGTAAATTTCCTTCAAAAGTGTCTATGCCTCTATTGATAAATACTTATGTTGCTACTCCAAGTGTTTCCCAAATTTAAAATGCCAACATAAAGTCAAGAATTGATCCTAAGAAGATAAAAAAGAAAATTGATTGGGAAGCAAGGTCTAAAGCCTTAGAGGCTCAAGTTAGGAAACTCAATCTATAGTATGGAGTGAATAAAAATCCCTATCCTTATCCTTAACAAGGGAACATATTTCCACCTCAACAATATAGGCAAGGGAGAGGTCAAGGGCATCTTAACTTCAAAAGGCCTACTAATGCATACAATCCTAATTCCACCTCCAACACAAAAACAATGGTGCCAGTTCATAGTGATTTGATCCAACAGAGGAATGGAAACAAGGTTAGTTCATAGATGAAATGAAAGTGGAGAGAAATATTTGGTTTCTCAAGGAGGAGTCACTCCTCAACTATTAATAGATGATGAGGTTCTAATGCAAGCTAATGAAGGATGACAACCCCAAGGAGTGAGTTTTACTAATTTCCTAGTTGAAGAAACCTATGCCCTTAATCAAGGTAATTCTATTGTAAACAATACTATATCTAAGAGAAAGGCTCTAGGATATTCCAATGGTATGCCTACAAGTTTAATTACTCCTCTTACAAGGCAACAAGACATGACTGCAAGTATGAAAGTCACTACAACTCCTACACCTCCTTCAAATTAGAATGTTAGAAGGTGTTAGCTCTGCAAATAACACCCTAATAGGGGTCAAATTTATTCAATTTTGAACCATACCTAGACTAACATGGGAATGGTCTAAGGCTGTGGGATGCCTATACCTAGACCAAACCTCTAGGATTTTTTATGAGGCTAGCTCCTCAGATTTCATAATTTGGACCTTTACTTCTAAAACCTAAAACTAGTTGGGGTGAAAAGGGGTCAAGATAATTGCATAAAGTAAAAACTATTATAATGTGTGGTGATGCACCAAGAATTAGTCAGATCCACTCTCAAACTCATATTCATTATCACACTATTAGGCTATGATAGAAGCTAATGCAATGTTTGCTATAGTCTCTATGCAATAGTATTTCATATAGAGGTCAATTTGATACACAATAACTAGGGAGAAATGAAAGTAAGGTCTAGCTAAAGACACTTAAATTTAGTTGTCCACTATATCCTTGAGATATCAATGCTAAGACATAAAATATGACCTACAAAGAGAATTGCTAGCACTTAGGTTTAGCTTGGACATGCAAGAGGAAGATAAAAATCATATTTACATATCAAAAAAACACAAACACACTAGATATAGATTAGTAAAATACTACAAAATCAATATTCACTACTCCAAGAGGTGTCAAATATAATTTTGGTAGAGTCTAGTCATACTAGCCGAAGGGATCCAAAACAATAGCTCAAATGCCATACTTATAGAAGGCATGAAGCAAGAAAGAGGGAGTTTTAGTGATAAAAAAGAGAATCAAATGATCTCAAATACTTTTGAAAAGTTGTTACAATAGCCTCCATAAATCAAGCTCATTTAAATCCTTTGATTGATCCAGGTCACTCTAGTGCACTCCAATCCATTATACCACTCCATTATTCTCTTAATGATGCTCCATGGTGGTTGAAAATGGTGGGATCAAGTTTATTTCAACTAGGTCTTAGTAATAGTGTAGTTAAAATAATTAGATCCATCATTTAGAATCATGTCTTGCTACCAACTACTCCTGATTGGTTATCATGGCATGCATAGTGGAGAGAAAGGTCCCTTTCAAGTATTTGGTCCATATTATGAATTATTGGGGTCCACATGTTTGTCTTCATGGCACCCTTTGAAAAGCTAGCTCTTTCCATCCAAAAATGGTGAACATAGTTAGAGTAATAGCCCTTTATCATGTAAACTTATGAGCCAGAGGTCCATATTTAGCCACATGGGTGGTCCCTTTATGTTCTTTATACTTTAATGCATCACTTATGGCCTTTTAATGGTGTTTGGCTGAGCTTAAAAGGTGGGAAAATGACCATTTAAAATCCTATGTTCATGGCCAAAAATAACCTCTCAACCTCTATCAACAATCCCAAGCTCACCTTTTCTTTAATTGGTTGTCAAAATCCAACTCATCTCATTAACACATTGACTCAACTCACTCCATTGATTCTAATTGGTATGAATGCTTGA
Organism: Torreya grandis; assembly: GCA_037957365.1. NCBI lineage: Eukaryota > Viridiplantae > Streptophyta > Pinopsida > Cupressales > Taxaceae > Torreya > Torreya grandis. The sequence continues at coordinate 1,123,809 of JARHVA010002112.1, forward strand.
GAACCATCGATCTTATACTAGTTGAACATGTCCTTGACACCTATCATGTACACATTCTCTCTTGAGATTCATCGACCCTTTAACCTCTGCTCATCATTAAATCTTAATGTATGATGTAACACAGACTGTTTGATCAACTAGGACCCATTGTTTAAAAGAAAATGACTATTTTATGACCTTAAAAATGGCATCTTCTTTCCTATCAAATGATGTTTGTGTGACCATCATTGATGATCACATGACCATCAAATTTATGCTCAATAGGATCTACCTTGTTTTGTATTAAATTTTATGTCTTATCAACTGTTATTTGGCATCCTATAGAACATATTTGACATCCTACCAAACATCAAATTTAAGAAATATGGATTGTTTCCTCAGCTTTATTTTGACATTCACATGAATGTCTTATGTTGTAGTTCTATTTTTGAAGGCTTAAAATATGAAACACAAAACTCATGGAGTGACAAAACTTTTAGCAGATGTTTATGAGGTCAAAAGGAATAAACCCATTTGATTTTTTGGTCCTATGAGCTTTCTAGGTGAAGATATTAAATGTTTAAGATGGTTGGTCTATTTCTGCTCTTACGTGATGTCTTGGTAATGGTCAAGCTCATTTGGCTAAGTATGGGAAACTTAGAAAAATAGGATTGAAAATCCAACTTTACACATACATAAATCCATTCACACTTTGTTATAGGACCCAAAACATGGTGCATATGTTCTAAGCTCAAAACTAAATAGACCCATATGATCATTTCTTCTTGGCTTGTCCACACATGGAAACTATGATGTTAGTAAAGTGCCCACTCAAAATTTATACCACTAGGCTCAAGTGTCTCAAAGAACACAATGAAGAACCAAATGGATCCTAAGCACTTCTAATCCATTCCAATCATTCTTCCCATGGGGGTTTTGGAATTATCATCCTACCCTTAGAAAATGGCAATTTACACTTTAAGTGAACTCAAAGTATTTCTAAATCTCTAATATGTTGCATGATCCCTTAGGTCCTCTCACTTCATCCAAAACTTGCTCAACTCTTGTTCCATCTTTGATATTTAGGACACTACATTGCATCTAGGTAAGAACTTGGTATGCGGGCCAAAATGGCCAACATTTTTGGGGACTCAGCTGGTTTGACCAGTCTATTGGTCATGGAACCTAGACATTGATCAAGCTTGTTTATGATGGTTAAACGAATGAAATGCTACTTTTAAAAAGAATCTAATTGATTTATAAAAACTCCTTTTGGATTAATTAGGGGAAAATAACAATAAATAAATAAATAAAATACAAAGCAACAACCTAAACAATAACTAGAACAATGTGCAAGAGCACTTGGAGGAAAAAAGACCTATTTACCTATGATACAAGGGTAAGATCTGAAACTAGTCGTAGAAATTGAGATACCTCCCATTGAAAGGGATGGGAAGGATGTCACCAATAAATTTATCAATATCAAAGGCATTTCTCTATTTTTAGCTTGTGATGACATAGGGTCCACTCTAAAGGCTATCAAACTTGGATTATTTTCTTGGTTTTACACGATCTTAATCCCATTTGAGGATTATGTCACCTTGTTGAAATGCCCTTGAGGAAGATATTTTATCAAATGACTTCTTCACTTGATGCTAGTTGGACCTCATGGAATGCATGGTATCATCCCTTATTTCCTTTAATTATATTAGTTCATTCATTCTGACCTCCATTGCATCACTTTCTAGAAGCTCTAGTTGGTGTGCAAGCTCCAAATCTAGAAGCTCCAATGAAATTGGCAGCCTTGCTTCTCTTTCATAGACTAAGATATAAGTTGAATGACTAGTGGATTTATTGGGGGTAATCCTATCAACCCATAAGGTAGTTTTCAACTTTGTATGCCAAGATCTCTGATTATCTTCCATTATTATCTTGATAATCCAAATTACGATCTTATTGGTGGACTCACCTAGTCCATTACCCTATGAATAATAATTTTATGAAGATTTCAAATAGATACCTTGCTCAATATCCCACTCACATACCTTTGTACTGGTAAATTCCAAAGCACTGTATAATATTATAGTGGAAGGTACCCCAAAATAGGTGATTAAGCTCTTATAGAACTCAAGGATAGAGTTCTCATTTGCTTCCTTCAAGGGAACTGCTTCCACCCACCTGGTAAATCAGTATGTAGCTATTAAGACTCACTTATGGCTATCACTAGATGAGTATGAATCATGTCAATGAATTCTAAACCCCATTGTCTAAAAGGTTGTTCAACTTGAATAGGTTTTAGAGGCATAACAACTAGTTTTTACCTCCCTATAAACATTGCACATTTTACACAATTCCTAATCCATGCATGTGCATCTCTAAATAAATTAGGTGAAAAGTAGCCAGTTCTAATGATTTTTTATATTGTGGTCCTAGCTATAAAATGGCATCCTAAAGGACTATTATGAAATTTATTAAGAAGCTTATCAAATTGATTAGATTCAACACATCTTAAGAGCATACCTCCAATGTCCTTTTTAAAAAACACTCCATCAATTAGAATGTAAGGCACTAATTATATCCTGAAGAGTCTTCTTTGTGATGCATTTTAACTCATTGGACACTCTCCTATTTGAATAAATCTAGTAATATCCTATGTCCATCTTGTAGGAGGAGTATTTTTAGGTCCATGTTGAGTGCCTTGGATTACCAAAACTATCTCTTTCTCTTCTTTCACATCTTATACAAGATGTTCACACAATCCTTTACCTCAGACTAGCTTTAATACCTTAAATTCAATGTCATCCACCATACACTTAGTGACCCATCCATATCTCTTTTTGTTTAAGTGTCTATTAAGGATAGAATCCTTCACACTTGGATGAGCTACCGTTAGTATAATCTTACTATTTGAAACCAGATGCCTAAATTTCTTCAAACTTATTACAATAGCAAGTACATATTTCTCAACAAAACTATATCTTTTTTCATAACCTTTTAGAGCTTGTCTAAATAAATTAATAGGTTTCTCTAGACCTTCATCATTCTATTGCATGAGCATAGTTGAAATTGCATCTAATGTAGAGAAGGCATAAAAATAGAATTCCTTATTGAAATCTATATTTATAAGTGTGGGGGCATGAGATATGGCCTCCTTGATGGCCTCAAATCTTATCTTTCCTTATAATGTCCATGTGAACTCTTTTCCTTTTCACAAAATATGAGTGAGAGGCTTGACCATCTCTAAAAAGCTTGGAATGAACCTCCTGATGAAGTTGATCTTGCCCAAGAAGCTCTATAATCCTTTCTTATGTTTTGGTGATGATAGATCAAGGATTTATTCTATCCTCTTTGGATCAATGGAAAGACATACTTTGGACATAACATGTCCAAGAAGGCTTCCTTTATACACTAAAAAAATGCATTTCTTTGGATTCAAAGAAACCCCAAATTGTTTGTATCTATTAAAAATAGCTCTCAAGTGTGTTAGATGATCATTTTAAAAAAACTATTATGTCATAAAGATAAAATAAATCCATATCATTCAAAATACCATGAATAGAAACATCCATTTCTATTTTGAAGGTGGTTCCATCATTGGAGAGCCCAAAGGGCATTTTAAAATATGCATAGGTGCCCCATTTTTTAGTGAATGTAGTCTTATGTATATTTTCCTATTTTACCATGATCTAATTATAGCCAAAATATCCATCAATAAATGAGAACCTTTGATAACCTACCACCTTTTGTAGAATTTTATCCATAGAGGGTAGTGGGTAATGGTCCTTTAGGGACACCTTATTGAGGTCCCTAAAGTCAACATATAAACAAATATCTCCATTATTTTTCCTCACTAGCACAAGGTTTTACACCCATGAAGAGTGCTTAATTGGAAATATTATCTTGGATTCAATAAATTTATAGATCTCTCTTCTCATGAGGTCCTCCACTCTAGGATTGGTAGGCCTTTGTTTCTGCCTGACTAGCTTGGCATTGCCTTTCAATTCAATGGTGCATTGTGAAATTTTGGGATCAAATTATTTCAAATTTTTTTACTCCCAAGTAAATAAATCAAAAATTCTTGGCACAAAGTAACAAATGTATCTCTTTCTTCTATTGTACTGATCTTTCCTAGCTTTAGCAACTTGCCCTTAAATATCTCTATCTTTTCATAGTGTTATTCCTTAGTTAAGATGCATGTTTTCACTTTTATTACTTATTCATATTCATTTAAAATTATTTTTAATTTCAAAATCCCTTTAGTCATCTTATTAGACGTTATTTTTACTTTTGATCATCATATTGATTTTGAAACTCGTCTTGATTCTTATGGCATAATTATGCCTCTTGCATTAGAAAACATATGATTTGATCATCATTGTCAAAGACTTGATAACTCACCTCATTGTCAAGTATATTTGGTCTACATATAACCTTGACCTTACCTAGGATTTGGTTTCCTTTGATTCCTTCTGATATCTCATATTGGGCACTAATGGTTTCAAGCCTATCTACATACTAGTTTGCTTCTCTTGGTATGGACTAGATATCAAATGCCAAGAAATCCTTTATGAGGTCCCATACCTGATGCTTATAGGATTTAAAATGGTTATTCTTGACTTCACGTATGCCTCTCACTTGGTGTACTATAATATCACTATCGCCCTTGACTTAGAGGAGCTTGATACCTCTCTTTCTTGCTTCTTACAAACCATGCAAAAGGGCTTCGTATTCAACTATATTTGATGTACAACTGAATTAGAGTCTTGAAACTGAATGGTACCTTTGAATTGAGGGTGAAAATATCATGACCCCAAATCCACTTCAATTCTTTGACCTTGATCCATTAAATAACAAATTTTATATACCATCTTCTTCTTGGGTAGTGTTAGTTGAACAAGGTACAGTAGCACCTTCTTCAAGCATGCAATACACTCCTAAGTCTACCTCCTCAATGTTTCTATATGGATCAAATCCATGACCCTCACCTACCCAATCATATAATTATAAATTTAATACACCTTCAAAAGGAACATGAGGTTATTGTTCACTATCATTCTCATCTTCCTTAAATATGGCAGAGTTGGCATTTGTAAGGTTAGGCATATAGGGTTCTAGATGGAACCTAGAAATAGGTTCATATCTAATAGAGACTCTGGTTCCATATTTAGTTATAAGAACCATGTATGACCAATTATATGACAAATATCTTCTAATTTTGGTAGTAAAGTCTCTAGACAATCATAGGGCAAAATATGGAGGTAGATCTACTACCATTACATCTTGATTAATGACATAATTTGGACATGCTTCTAAAGTAATTTATAGATCTTTTAAGATGCCTAATATCTTAGTAGGCGAGCCATCCAATTTGAGAACACCTTTTTCATTAAGTACATATTTGAGCCCAAACTTATCTACTATGGCTTTAGGCATCACTAAGGTTGAAGCACCTGAATCTATCATGCAATTATTATTGGAAATATTGTCATTGATGTCAAATTAGCATTTAATGTCTAAAGGTGTTTTTAATGTTTATATCTTGGCTAAAAGTGTGTTGATATTAATTAAATATTAACAAATACATTTTTGGCTGTATAAATACAAAAGAGGGCCCATGAAGAAGTTGAAGAGCCATCACTAAAGACAAAAGAGGAAAAGGACACATTTCTCCATGAAGGGTCACCTGGAAGAATTTGAAGAGTCATCACTAAAGACAAAAGAGGAAAAGGATGCATTTCTCTATGAAGGATCACCTAAAGGAATTCAAAGAGCCACTAGGTAAAGACAAATAAATAATTCAAAGGATCATGAAAGTTTGAATGCCAAAGGTCATTTAGAAAGCTATAAAAGGAGGCTTGGGAAGCCATTTTGTATTATGGAAGTGAATGATTTTATCTAGCTGAGAAGAGTAGAGGAGAGTAGAGAAAAGAGAAGAGATATAATACTATGCTATCATTTATTGAGAAAGAAACATTGAGAGATAGTGGTGTTTTATACACAAATGGGTTGGTGCTCCTATGGGTTGGTGCTCACAAATCATTGTTGTGTTGGTGCTCAACAAAGGGGTTGGTACTCCTGCAAGTTGGTTCTTGTGAACCTTTTAAACTTGAGTTGGTGATAATTTATATACTTGAGATTGTTCTCCATGGTTTTTCCCACTTTGGGTTTCCATGTTAAAATATGGTCTCTCTCTCTCTATTATGTGGTGCATGTTATTGCTTTCAATTTTATTGCATATCTTGAATGTATGATTAAGTGGTTAAAGCAAAAGGAATTTGATTAAGTAAAAGACATATCCCATGCTTAACAATTGGTATTAGAGCAAATTCCTTTGGAAAGAGTTTAACAACTTGAAGGTAGATCAGGGAAAGCACAAGATGGCCAAGTAGCTAAAGAAGGAAAATTAAGAGTTGAAATCCATGGTTGAGGCTCTTAAGGAATAGGTGTGTATCTTAGATTCTAATTTGGATATAGAATTGAAAACAGATAAGATGTTTATTCATGATCTTAAGAATCAGCTAGAGGTTGTAAATTCAAGATTGAAATCAAGAGAAGAAGAGTGTAATTAGTTGAATGTTGAGTTACGTTCTTTGAAGGATAATCATGATAGGCTCATAATGCAAGTTGAGAAAGATCATGAAATATCAATATAAATTAAGAAGGATGAAAGTTTTAAAGGTAAATTAAAGAAGCCAATTGGGCAGCCCAATGCTTTCAATTTTTCAAATTATTTTCATGACCATTATTTTTTTTGTCATCATGTTGGTCATAGGGCAAGAGACTGTATGAGGAGAAATAATCAGTCAAAGGGAGATCTCAGTCACATTCAAGAAAAAGGTATGAGAAATGTTGTTTTCTTTTGTTGTCATAAGGTTGGCCATATTGCTAAATTATGTCTAAATAGAGAAAATATATCTTCAAGGTATGTCAAAGGATACAAATCCCCTAAAACGTATGAGAAGAGAAAAATTTAGTTTAGAGACCTAAGATAGTAAAGGTTGATAATGTTGAGTTTAAGAGTGAGAATAAATTACATACTATAGTGGATAAAGAATTAGATAGGAAGGACTGTGAATAATCTCTTGTTACATTTGAGCATGAGCCTTGTCAAGATAAGACAATTGCAAGAGTTGAGAAGATGAAAAACATCATGAATGTTGAGGTTAATAAGTCAAATAAGTTAGACATGCTTAAACAGATTCTAAGAAAAAGACACAAAAAGATCAAGGAAGTAATAGAGGAGATGTGGGAATCTCCTAAGACTATGTTCTAAGACCGTTTGTGTGGGGTGTCTCTTCTAAGCTTCAAGGAGATATTTTTAAGAAAAAATGAAGCATTGTGGATGTTGTTGGGTCTTGGATATGTTGCATGACAAGAAGGTGAGTTGATATATTAATTTGTATATCAGTTGAGGGGGAGATAAGTGTAAGCTGCAAGAAATAAGTAGAGGAATTGGTACAGGGAGCAGGTGTAGAAATAGGTACATGAATAGGTTTAGGAAACAGGATGTTATAGTACTCAATTTTAGGTTGGCATGTGCAATACAGGTTTTCAAAATTGGTGATAGTTTCAAGTTGCCATCAAAGACAAAGGGGGAGATTGTTGGAAATATTGTCATTGATGTCAAATTAACATTTGATGACTAAAGGTGTTTTAATGTTTATATCTTGGCTAAAAGTGTGTTAATATTAATTAAATATTAAAGAATATATTTTTGGTTGTATAAAGAGAAAAGAGGGCCCATGAATAAGTTGATGATTCATCACTAAAGATAAAAGAGGAAAAGGATGCATTTCTCCATGAAGGGTCACCTTGAGGAATTTGAAGAGCCACTAGGTAAAGACAAAGAAAGAATTTAAAGGGTCATGCAAAGGTGAATGTCAAAGGTCATTTGGAAAGCTATAAAAGGAGGCTTTAGAAGCCATTTTGTATTATGGAAGTAAATGATTTTATCTAGCTGAGAAGAGTAGAGAAAAGAGAATAGATATAGTAGTGTGATATCATTTGTTGAGAAAGCAACATTGAGAGATAGTGGTGTTTTATACACAAAGGGGTTGGTGCTCTTGTGGGTTGGTACTCAGGAATCATTATTGTGTTGGTACTCAACAAATGGGTTGGTGCTCCTACAAGTTGGTGCTTGAAAACTTTATAAACTTGAGTTGGTGATCATTTATATACTTGAGATTTTTCTCCATGGTTTTCCCACTTTGGGTTTCCACGTTGAAATCTAGTGTCTCTCTTTCTCTCTATTATGTGGTGCATGTTATTGCTTTTAATTTTATTGCATATCTTGAATGTATGATTAAGTGGTTAAAGCAAAGATAATTTGATTAAGTAAAAGATATATACTGTGCTTAACAATTATGTACTAAATAGTCCCCTCTAATGGCTGATAGATAAAATGGGGGGATTAACAACCTTATAAGGGTGAGCAACATTTGAAGATTGTATTTTGCTTTGGATTTGATTGGGAATTTGGTTAGGGGATTGGTTAGGCTAACTATTATTGAAAAAAATAGTACTCACTTTATCAACTATATTTTCCACATGGGAAAGCTTAGAGAGCTCTTACTAGATAATCTCCTTTTGCCCTAGGATAGACAAAGCATCATACATGGACATAGTTGCATTAGCCTTCTTCAAATGATCCATAATATTAAAGGGAATATTAGTACCTTTGGGTTGCATCTTGGAAGTAGGAGCATCACATGGCATTTAAGTAACATGAGGAATAAGGGGGAATTTTCTTATTGTCCATGAGGTTGGGGCACTTATTGATTTGTAGGAGCTTTAACATCTATATTTGAATAAGTAGGTTGTTGACTAGTATGTGGAGATGATGAAGAAATCTTAGATTTCCCCAAGTTATCCTCCAACATTCTCTTCTTAGCCCTTATTTGAGCTAAAATTGGTTCATTTGTCCCTTGTGAAACTTGTCCCATATTAGTTACTACATGCTCAAACACATGTTCCCCTTATTGAAAATTCATGCATGTGGTATCATTTGGTGATTTACCCATGCTCCCTTCTTGTTGTATTTGAGCTTCTAATAATGACATGGTAGGTTTCTGTCTTGACTCATTTTAAGGGCTTGTAGTGGGGGAGGAATCATATCATGGCATTAGAATAAAGGAGCATGTTTCCAACTAGGGTCTTGATATATGTCTATAGTAGTGGACATCACCATCTCATTGGACTATCCCTCTGACTACCATTGACCTTCTTGAGCATAGTTGTTCTTAGTTTGCACAACAACTCTAGAATTACTCGGATCATTACAATTATATTGCCTTGACTAAGGCTTCTACCCTTGTCCTTGATGATTTAATTGATAGGGTGGCCTATTATAATGATAATTCTAATTGGTATTTTGATATGGTCTATAGGGTGGAGCTTGTTGCCTCTCCATGGAAATCAACTTGTTTTGAGATTTGAGGAGACTCTTTATATTCCCTAGTTTTGTAATTTGATCACCTTCCATTTGATAAAAAAATTTCAATCTAGAATTGGAGCAATAGTAAGAGTAGGAGGGTGTATCTCTAGAAAGAGAGGCATTGGGGACCTTAGAGCTAACTTTCATGCTTGTATAAGGCAATTTTCAACCTTAATTACTACTTCTAATGCTACATGTAGAGTGATCCCTCCCATGGATTGAATCATCATAGCTACATCTAAATTGAGAGCCTTCAAATAGTATAGAAAGGCATAGTTGGGTATAGGCTTGATCACTATAGGAATTTTGTCCCAAGTATTTTGGAATCTGTATTTAAATTCCACCATGAATTCATGGTTGAATCTATTGATTATTGTAATTTTTCTACAAGTGAAAGATGATCAATTTTAACCTCAAAGTGCTTATACAAGACCTCTCCAAACTCATCCTAGTTGTTGATAGATGTAGAAGCCAATCCTCTATACCATTTAAGTGCCTTCCTTTTGAAAGAATTTGCTAACAACCTCATTGTTATATTTTATTGGGTCATATGATGCATTAAACATAGGTTAGCAATATCTATAATGTATTCTATAGGAGTAACTAGATTTTCTCTTGTATAATAAGGAAGGGCCTTCAAAGTTGAGACCATAATATCATCCCATTGGGTAAGGTTTAGAGGACTACCACCATTAAATGGCACAAAGTCTTATAACTTAGAAACAACCATCTAAGGTATGGGATTTATGACAATGTTTAGCTGACTAATATTGGCTTGAATAGGAGGAACAAGAGGTGTAGGTGTAGGTTTGAAATGAGAGGATTTTTTCTTTGTTGATTGGAAAGATAGCTTAGAGAGAATTGTCCCTTTCTCTTTTATAGAATATATTATGACAACTCTTGGGGGCATGAAAAAATATACAAATATGGAAAACAAACTCTATAATGTGCTACTATACTCAGATATGCAAAATTATACAAATAAGAGGTCCCATCGGGCATGCCAGAATTGTTAGATATCTAGATACCACCCTAATAGGGGTTAGATTTGTTCAAGTTTGACCCATACCTAGACTAACATGGGAATGGTCTAAGGTTTTGGGATGCCTATACCTAGACCAAACCTCTAGGATTTTTTATGAGGCTAGTTCCTTAGATTTCATAATTTGTACCTTTACTTCTAAAACCTAAAACTAGTTAGGGTGAAAAGGGGTCAATAGAATTCCATAAAGTAAAACCTATTCTAATGTGTGGTGATGTACCAAGAATTATTCAGATCCACTCTCAAACTTAGATTCATTATCACACTATTGGACTATGGTAGAATTAATGCAATGTTTGTTATAGTCTCTATGCAACAATATTTCATATAGTGGTCAATTTGATACATAAGAACTAGGGAGAAATGAAAGTAAGGTCTAATTAAAGACACTTAAATTCCATGGTCCACTATATCCTTGAGAGATCAATGCTAATACATAAAGTATGACCTACAAAGAGAATTGCTAGCACTAAGGCATAACTTGGACATGAAAGAGGAAGATAAAAATCACATTTGCATACCAAATAAACAAAAACACACTAGATACATATTAGCAAAAGATTGTAAAAGCTATATTCACTACTCCAAGAGGTGTCAAATACAATTCTGGTAGAGTCTAATCATACCAACCTGAGGGATCCAAAACAATAGCTCAAAGGCCATACTTATAAAAGGCAAGAAGAAAGAGAAGGAGTTTTATCTCTCAAAAAGAGAATCAAATGAGCTCAAATCCTTTTGAAAATTTGTTACAATAGCCTTTGTAAATCAAGCTCATTTAAATCCTTTGATTGATCTAGGTCACTCCAGTGTACTCTAGTCTATTGTACCACTCCATTATTCTATTGGTGATGCTCCATGGTAGCTACAATGGTGGGATCTAGTTGCTTTCAATTGGATCTTGGTAATAGTGTAGTTATGACAATCAAATCCATTATTTAGAATCATGTCTTGTTGTTAACTTCTCCTGACTAGTTGTCATGGTGTGCATAGTGGAGAAAAAGGTCCCTTTCAAGTAGTTGGTCTATATTATGAACTATTGGGCTCCACTTTTTTGTCCTCATGAACCCTTTGAAAATCTATCTCTTTCCATCTAAAAACGGTGAACATAGTTAGAGTAAGATCCCTTTATGATGCAAAATTATGAGCCAGAGGTCCATATTTAGCCACATGGGTGGTCCCTTTATGTTATTTATACTTTAATGCATCACTTATGGCCTTTTAATGGTGTTCAATTAAGATTCAAAGGTGGAAATATGATCCTACAAAACCCTATCTTAATGGTCCTTGATCCTCTACAAGTTGAATACATCTTTGACACTTGTCATGCACACATTCACTCTTAATATTTGATGACCCTTTGACCTTGACTCGTCATTATATCAAAATGTATGATGTTACATAGACCATTTGATCAATTAGAACCTATTGTTTGAAATCTAATGACTAGTTCATGACCTTAAAAATGACATCCTCATTCTCATAAAATGGTATTAGCATGACCTTCATTAATGATAGAATGATCACCAAATTTATGCTCAATAGGATCTACCTTATTCTATCTTAAAGTTGATGCCCTGTTGACTATCATTTGGCATCCCACAAAGCATATTTGACATCCTACTGACCATCAAATTTAAGCACATATGAATTTTTTATTGAACTTTAATTTGACATTCATGTGAATGTCTTATGTTGTAGGTCAATTTTTGAAGGCTTAGAACTTAAAATTCAAAAGTAATGGAGTGACCAAACTTTCAAGATATGTTCATGAGGTCAAAAAGAACAAACCCATTTGATCCACTAGTCCTAGGAGATTTCTAGGTGAAGATATTAAAAGCTCAAGATGATTGGTCCATATATAATCCTACATGATGCCCTAGTGATGGTTGAGCTCATTTGGATAAGTATGGGAAACATATAAAAATCTAAATAAAGAGCCAACTTTGCACATGTATAACTCCTTTTCTGGTTCGTTGGAGGATCCAAAACTTGGCACATATATTCTAGGCTCAAAACTGAATAGACCTATATGATCATTTCTTCTTGGCTTGTCCACACATGGAAACTATGAAATCATTAAAGTGCCCACTCAAAATTTCTACCACTAGGCCTATGTGTCTCAAAGAACATAATGAAGAACCAAATGGATCTCAGGCACTTCTAAGCCATTCCAAGCATTCTTGGCATCCTGTGAAGGATATGAAAATCTCATCCTATCCTTAGAAAATGAAAATTTACACTTTAAGTGAACTTAAAGTGTTTTTAAATCTCTAATAAGATACATTATCCCTTAGTTCCTCTCACTTAATCCAAAACTTGTTGAGCTCTTGTTCCATATGTGATCTTCATGACACTGCATTACATCCAGGTAGAAACTTGGTACACCATCCAAAATGGCCAACATAAGGTATACTCAAGTTTATTCAATACCTTAAGTTCTAAACACTTCCTTGGCTCCAATAACTTAAGTGAAGGTGAATACTCTTGCTCTAAACATTGTAGTATCCATTGAAAAATGACAAGGCATTTATCTCTCTTTGAGATGTCCTTCACATGCCTAGACAAAAGGAAATCTTGTAGAAGTATCTATCCACAATCCATATTAGTCCTCCATCATCAAGCCTTGGTCATGGTATTGTTTCCCTCACCAATTCTTATAATAACATTGTGTAACCCTCTACCAATTTTTAAGAGCCTCCACCCTTCTACCTCACTCTCATTATTGGGGATAAACTTTTTCATAACTACATAGTTGATAGTGGATCTAGTATTTCAATGATGCCCAAGGTTTTAGATGATAAATTAGGCCTTAAATATGAACCATATAGTAGATGGGTACTTCAAATTGATGGGATACCTACTAAGTCAATTTAACTAGTCAAGATTTTGAAAGTTTTACTTCATGATTATCCTAGCTTCCCCATCCTTCAAGACATTATGGTTGTTGACTTGCCTACTCAATTTATTATTTTCATCTCAAGAAATTTCATAGGCTACCTCTCAACTAATTGGTCCTTATTGTACTTAAATACAATATATGGAACAAAGGTCACCATTATAACACAACTATTGTCCAAGTTTCACATTGATCCATATGTGGAAACAAGTTCTAATTTGAATTTCACCATCAACGATCAAGAAGAACATGTTAGGGAAGATGCGTCATCCTATATAATTGAAAGCATTCTTGATATTTTTAAAGATGAATATGTTACTAACACATATGAACATGATCCTTATAATTTCATGGAAGAAAATTATTTCAGATTATATCTCTTACATGAGGAAGAAATGCTAATACCTTCACTCATCAAGGAAGAAGGTGAGAATGATGGAATGTGTAGGATGTTTTTTTACGGATCAAGGATTAATATTGGTGTAGGATCTAGTGTTATGTTTTTTTACCCATCCAAACAATATTACTATTATTCATATAGGTTCCAATTTAGTTGTACTTATAATGTGGTTGAATATGAAGGTTTGATTCATGGTCTTCAATGGGCAAGGAGAAAGGAATCAATAATATACAAGCATATGGGGATAGTGAAATTATTTTATATCAAATAAGGAAAGAAATTTATACCAATAATCCTTTGCTAAATTACTATAATCATAGGGTATTGGATTTGGTTGAAGACTTTAATGCATTCAATATACAATCCATCCCAAGAGAGCAAAACAAACATGATGATAGGTTGGAATCCATAGGGGAAAAATTTGACACACCTAATTATATTAAAAGAGAGATAAATAAATCACATATCAATATCATTGTGAGGTCTTCCATCCCTGATAATGAGATCTCATGGAAAGTGTTTGATAGTGACAAGCACATTGTGTAGTTTTTTTCAAAATGAAGCTGAGTTCTCTTCAAGAAATCAAAAGAAGATTTATGATCAATATGAAAAATAGGTTGTAAAAAATAGGGCCAAATAAGATACCAAAAGGATTGGTCACTTTAGAGAGTATCTTTAATGAAGATGATCAAAGGAATAAGGATAAGATGAGCATGCCTACGAAAGAGGAGAACTATGAAAGAGTCTTGATCTTCAAAGAGAAACTTCTAAAAAAGGTAAGATATATTCTCCATATAAAACAAAAGCATTCATTGGGTTGCATAGAGAGTTCCATGATATATTTTCTTGGGAATGAAAATAACTAAAGGTTTTTGATCCTAGTATAACCCATCATACCATTGAATTAAAACCTAGAGTTAAAACTAGTTAGGTAAAAACAAAGGCCTATCAACCCCAAAATTGAGTAACTCATGAGAGTAAAAATCACTAAACTCCTTGAGTATAAGATAATCTTTCCTATTAATCACTCTATTAGAGGTACAATCATTGATACAAGGGGTGAATCAATGAGCTAAATAATCCAAAATTTAGTTTTTATCTTTACAATTACTTAACCAGTTACCACAAGTATTCATGAAGCAATTATATCATTCAAATAAATAAACAAGAGAGACAATGCAAGAGCAATCACATAACAAAAAACATAAGTGGGAAACCCTCTTGGGGAATAAAACCCATTGGAATCTTTAATTGGAATATTATCCTATAAAAACAAGATCTAATTTAGACCAACTGCAACTGATCAAGGAACTACAATCCCTATTTAGTGAGACACCAATCCCATAAGGTGCTATTACACTTGTCTAGCTGAGTTGCAACAACAACCAAAAATTTTAGTAAGTTTTACATTACAAGGAGGATAAAACCACCTTATATATTAAGCTACCAAAACAACACCTATGAAACACTTCCACCTCTGAACTAATGATGGACCTTTGCTAATCACACATCACCTTCACTCACATTAAAACAATAAGCTCTCTATACTCTCAACAGAATTATGACCAAAAAATAATATCAACAATCCTAAAAATAAAATACTCTTCAAATCATCCTCAAGGAACTCTACCCTTCCTTCACTCCATAACACACATACAAGACTCTCTCAATTATCTCCTTAGTTTCTCTCACACTAATTTAGAACCAAAATTTTTTGGTTCTACTAAAATTGGTTGGGTATGGGAAAACACAATCAATTTGCCTAGGATCCCAACTTTGCATATGCATATCTTTTGATGCACTACATCACATGATCTATAATTAAGCATAAATAAACTAGGTATAAGAGTGAATAAACCCATATGATCACCTTGTCCTTGCACCTCCATGCATGTGAACACTGACCTCATCAACATGCTTACTCAATGTTTTCTAACCATATTGTAAATTTGGCTAAGTATGGGAAAATAGTGAAATCTGTCTTAGAAACCAACTTTTTACCCTCATATCTTTGACCAAGTTTTGATGCATGACTTAAGATATGGTGCATAATAACTAGGGACTAAAGCGATCACAACCATATGACCATCTCCCCTTGACTCCTTCCCATGTGGCAATGGTGATGTCATCAAACTACCAACTAATATTTTTTGCCACTGGACCCAAAGTGTCTAGATGAAAACTATGATCAACTAGATGAATTCAAAATATGCACACAAGCTCTCAAAGCATGGATCATATCTTATAGGACCCCTTTCACATGTTTAAACCTCCATACTCATACCTTATCCTCTCAAGCTATGTCAATGATGAAGATTAACCAACCATACATAAAGCACATTAGAATAAACACATTGCACATTTTGTCATTCACCTTACACACTATGTCATTATCACATAGATTATCAAGGATCTTCATTGAATCACCAGGGAACCTCCATAACACCACTAGGACATCACTATGAAAACTCTCCAACAATATCCCCCTTTTTCATTTGATGTCAACACCTATAAATATAGTAATATATAGCTTACCTTCTTTCTCTTAAGAGCACTCCTACAATAAGAACTTTCTCCTTAATAGGAAATTTCTCCCCCTTTGACACAATGACAAAGTGGGCACACACTGATCCTAAGGACCTAAAAATACTAACAAAATAGGAAAGGAATATCTTAGGAAGATGATACAAACTCCCCCTTACCTTGAGCCACCTTTTCTTGTCTTGACAAACTTTCACTTACTCCATGCCAAAACTCTCTTCAATCAAGCACTGCAACCAATGAAGAAATAATATCCAAAAGAATTGAAATCTGATATAACTTACCAAGAAACATTTTAAAGGGAACCCCCCCCCCCCCTTAATATTTATAAGTAATTATACTTTTTGAACATCTTCATATCTCCAAACACCATGAAGAACCACCATGAAGGCTTATTAGCATTCTTTCTCAAGACATTTCCATGATCACCAACTCTACTTCTACACTAAACCAAATAGGAAACATGTACTAGACCAACCTGAGAACATACCTTCATATACTCACACCTTACTCTTTTGGAAAAACTAAGTAAATAAGCACTCTTCCTCAAAAACTTCTAGAGCAAGTCTTATGAATATGTTGTTCCCCCTTAACTAAAGACCTTCTATTGATTCATAGAGAGAAATAACACCCAAGCTTTGTCTTAGATACTCAAAATTAGCTTTTGAAAATAGTTTGGTCATAATATATGCAAGATCTTTTATAGGCATTTGAAAACTTGACACATTGATTAATCACTCGTTCTTTTAAGAAATGATATCTAATAGGAATGTGTTTAGTTTTTTAGTGCATAATAGAATTTTTTAAGATATTAATTACACTAGTATTGTCATAATAAATAGGACAAGGTCCATTTTTTCTTACCTTGTAATCCTCCAAAGTTTGTTTCATCCATATGACTTGTGTGTAACAAGAGGTAGTTGCTATATATTTAGTTTCTGCACTTGATAAAGACACTAAGGCTTGCTTCTTGCTGAGCCAAGAGACCAAACATTCTCCTATGAAGAAGACTTCACCACTGGTACTCCTCCTATCATCCACACAACCTAACCATTCAACATTAGTATATGATTTCAAAGAGAATTCTTTACTCCTAGGATACTATAAACCATAATCTATGGTGCCTTTGAGATATCTTAAAATCATTTTGACTGCTTTAAAGTGATATTATCTAGGATCATCTTCAAACCTTCCTACCAAAACTACATCTTGTATGATGTTAGGCCTAGATGAATTAGAATATAAAATACTTCCAATCATGGATATATACAAGGTTTGATCAAATTTTGGTGAGTTATCCAATTTGCTTAACTTGCATCCTATTATCATTGGAGTGCCCATTGGCTTACAATCCATCATGTTAGACTTCCTTAGCATATATTTGATGTATTTAGCTTGATAAAATGAAAATACCTACATCAATTTGATTGATCTATAATCCTAAGAAGTAAGATAGTTATCCAAACACTGAAATTTCAAACTTAGTCTTCATTGTATCTACAAATTCTCTACTCAATTTATCATTATCAAATCCAAAAATTATGTCATCAACATATACAACAATTATCAATTGATGATTACCTTTTATCTTAATATACAAATTACTATCAGCTGTGCCCCTTTTTAAACCTTGACTCAAAAGATACTTATCTATCCTATCATACCAAGCTCTAGGAGCTTGTTTAAGACCATACAAAGCCTTCTTCAATTTACATACAAAACCTTGATTATTTGACATGAATTATCTTTCAGGTAACTCAATGTAGTCTTCTTCTTCTTCTAAGTTACCATATTAAAATGCAGATTTCACATCCATTTGATATACCTTAAATCCTTTGAAACACACATTAGCTAAAAATAGACTAATTGCTTCCATCCTTGTCATAGGAGAAAAAGTCTCATCAAAATCTATTCCTTTAACTTGTGCATATCTTTTACACACTAGTCTAGATTTGTTTCTTATGACTTCTCCTTTTTCATTCATCTTATTTTTTAAAAACCCATTTGGTACCTATCACATTTTTATCCTTTGGTCTAAGAACTGAGTCCCATGTTTCATTCCTTTCTATTCAATCAATTTATTCATTTATAGCATCATTCCAAATTTCATCTTTGAGAGCTTCCATAAATGTTTTAGTTTTAGTCATGGATAATAGAGCTAAGTCTTTTTTATTTTGATTGATCAACATTCTCCTTCTATTATGTAAACTTGCACCAACATTTATAATAATCTAAGATATTGGACGATCTTTTTGAATTATTCTAGATGGAGCTTTAGTATCTAATGTTTTTTCCTCCTCTTCATCTTCATCATCTATTTGAATATAAAACTTGTCATTATTTGTAACGACATCCTGAGTTGAGTCACTTACCTACAATTTTAGCTTCTTGACTTTACTTGTCTCATCTACTCTTACATTTGAACTTTCAATAATCTTGTGAAATCTCTTGTTGAAGCATCTATAGGTGGTAATAATAGAAGAATATCCTAAGAAGATGTCCTCATCATACCTTGAAACAAATTTACCAAGATTATATTCATCTGTTTTAATGAAGCACCTACTCCCAAACACTCTTAAATGTTTAACATTGGTTTTTCTATTCTTCCATAACTCATAAGGTGTCTTATTATCATTTACTCTGATTTGACATCAATTTAGGATGTACATAGAAGTCTTGGTTGCCTCTTCCCAATAGCCATCTGATATTTTTGCATCTTGAAGCATGGTTTTACCTATCTCAACCATAGTCCTATTCTTCCTTTTAACCACACCATTCTGTTGGGGTGTTCTAGAAATAGAGTATTATCTTCTTATCCCATGTTCATCACAGAAATCATCAAATTTATGAGACCAAAACTCACCTCCTTTGCCTAATCTCACACACTTAATCTTTGAACCCTTATCATTTTCCACAAGAGCTTTAAATGCTATAAATTTTACAAAAGCTTCTAATTTTTACTTAAGGAAGAATATCCAATTCAACCTAGTAAAATCATCAATGAGAAGCATGAAGTAATTATTACCTTAAATACTTTGAGTTATCATAAGTCTAGTCAGATTAGTGTGGATCAACTTCAATGGCTTTATAGTGGAGAATTCCTTGTTCTTGTATCTTCTTTTAGTTTGCTTCCCATGAAGACAAGCCTTCAAAATAGAATGAGGAATCTTAAAAATCTTGGGCATATGCCTTACCAACCCTTTTAAACTGATCTTTACTATATTATAAAAATTTATATGTCCAAGTCTTCTATGCCAAAGTCATCTTTCTTCCAAATGCCTCATGAAGCATTGTTCCTTCTAGGATTCCTAAAATACATACACGTTATTTGTTTTATGAACTAGTTCAACTAATCTATCAGTTTATGCCTTTCTTAATTCACATACATTATCATGAACGGTTACAACATTTCCCTACTTAAACATTTGGCTCACACTAAAAATATTATGTTTCAAACCTTCTACATATAAGACATTCTTAGTCTTTGTATGACCATTATCCAAAATCACAGTACCTTTACCATTAATGTTAGCAGATTTGTTGTCACCAAATCTTACTACACCTAGGTTAGTCTTATTTAGAGAGACAAACTTGCTCTTGTCACTTTTCATATGATTTGAGCATCCATTGTCTATGAACCATCTCTTGTTCTCATCTTCTTGAGTGTGTAAAGTTGATTGAGCAAAAAATGACTCTTCCTTTTGTGATCTACTTGGATTTTGCTTCTCTTGTTCTTTAGACTTTGTCTCCTTAACCATTTGATAGTTTTAATGGCATATATATCCTTTTTCCAAAAGGATCTAATGCATTTCTTGGCTATGTGACCTTGTTGGTTACAGTTGTAACAAATGAGATCCCTTTTGATTTCTAGAGAGAGAGCACAATCCTTATATCATGACCAAATTGATTGCAAGAGAAGAAATACCCATTGAAGCCTTTTTTTATGTTTGGTCCCATTTTTTTAATTGATAATTACCTCTCAATGTATTTTCATTCTTGATCTTTTTGATAGAGTTGGCATTCCTTTTGTCTTTGGATAAGAGCACATATGAGTAATTTAAAACCTTATTCTCACATTATTCCATTCTTTGATTGAGACTTGTATTCACCATGACCTATAGATTCTTGATAGTTACTCTAAGATTTTGAACTACATTATTAACTTTTGATAAAGTAAAAACTAGATTGTCTTGAAGCCAAGCCATAATCCTTTTATCAACCATTATACCTTTGATCACCTTCGAGCTATTAAGCCTTTACCCAAGGACCTTAATTTGATACCAATTATTAGAGGTACAATAATTGAGATGGGGCTGAATTAGTGAGCTCAAATAATCCAAACTTCAATTTTGATCTTTATAATTACTTAACTAGTTACTACAAGCATTCATGAAGCAATCATATCATTCAAATTAATAAGCAATAGAGATAATGCAAGAGTAATCACATAACACAAGACATATATGGGAAACCCTCTTAGGGAATTAAACTCACTAGAACCTATAATTGGACTACTATCTTATAAACACAAGATCCAATTTAGAACAATTGTAACTGATCAAGGAACTACAATCCCTATTTAGTGATACACCAATCCCACAAGGTGCAACTACACCTGTCTAGCTGAGCTGCAACAAAAACTAGACCTTTTAGAAAATTTTACCTTACAAGGAGGATAAAACAAACTTAGATATTGAGATAAAAAAAATATCGCCTATGAAACACTTCCACCTTTGAACTGATGTCACCAAAACCTAATGATGGACCTTTGCTAATCACACATCACGTTTGCTCACACTCAAAAAGCAAGCTCTCTATACTCTTAATAGAATTATGACCAACAAGTCATATCAATAGTCCTCAAACTAATATGATCTTCATCTCATCCTTAGGGCACTATACCCTTCCTTTGATCCCCAACACACATACACAAGACTCTCTCAATTATCTCCTTAGTTTCTCTCACACTAATATAGAACCAAACATCTTTGGTTCTACTATTTATAGATCAATCTTGATCAACATCATCTTGGTCAGCCATTAATAATATTTTAACCCTTAATAAATCTATAATATAGATATTAGGTTCAATAAAATATATATTGGTTGGCCATAACACCTATGGGTCACCCTTAAGCAGCTACACCTTTTAACAAGGCACTTGTAGACCTTATAGTTCTCATGGAGATCCATTCACATATTAGGCTCACCCTTTAATAAAAACTTAGCTTGCCTATGGTATGCTCAAACAACTCAAACATAGACCTTATACATATAGTCACATTGATGAACAAATAGTCAACTTCTTAAGCATTGTTCAAACTCAAGAAAGATTAAAAACACCTCCAAAAACATACAAATAAAATTCATGGATTTTAAAACATGGTCTAATAACTAATTCATTATGAGACATCAAAATATCATCAATACAAGCTCAAATATCCTTCTTGGGCCACTTGTAGAACATATACATAAACATAGTCAACTTTAGAGCTTCATAAATATGTTTGTACTCACATTCAAATCTTAAAATCTATATTACCAGATGCATCTTGGAGTCCTATACCACTTTTATTTTTACTTCATGAGAAAATTTGTCTTCTATCAAAATATATAGTCGAAAAATGAGACCTTTGAACACCATGCTTGAATCTCATGTCCTCATTGCTTAGATTAAATGCACACCATTGATGTCATTTGATATTTAACATATAGGTTCCAAATATCAACCATTAAACCTATATCACTTTTAACTAATCTTGTGAAATATTTAAATTTTGACTTCATGCTCTTTATCAATCTCCATGGATCAGTCAAGTCCTTATCAAGCATCACACATTGTTCAATCAATCTATATGAACACATGATTTCCATAGGATCTTTATCATGTACCTTTCCTTAGATGTTAATCATCATGAACTTATCCTAATTTTTCTCAACATGAATAATTCATCTTAGATATATATGATCACTTGTGTACCATTAGATCTTCATTAGGTCCTAAACTTTAACTCTGCTAAGTAATTATCAAATTGACCCATTTGACTTTATGCACTCCATTTGATCTAGAAGTATGAACTCCCACGAACCATTAGATCTTCACTAGGTCCAAATATTTTTAAAAAATAAAATTTACTAATTATGGGGACCATGTCAATATGCATGAGTAGTCATTTTTGCACTTGAATAACTTCTTCTATACTTACCCACAGGATCTTAAATTTGGACCAAGTGATCTCCTTTCTTAGGAGAATCCAACCATGTGACCCACTACACCTAAAAATATCCTACATGTGAGATATAACACCATTAACATGCCTTCTCATTAAATTCTTCCACAAATTCAACCATGTCCAAATCTACCTAAGAGGCCAACTTTGATCATCAATATCTTTTGTTGTGATACAATGCATGATCTCAAACTTATCACAAATGATCTTTGTTAAAAAATCAATAAACCCATATGACCATATTTTATTGAAACATTCACAAGTACAAGATATAACACCTTAAAAATTCTTAATTGCCTCTTTATACCACACTAAAAAATTGGCTAAGTATGGGAAAACACAGTCAATCTCCCTAGGAGCCCAACTTTGCATATGCATATATTTTGATGCACTGAATTACATGATCTAGAATTAAGCACAAATAAACTAGGTCCAAGAATGAACAAACCCATATAATCACCTTGTCCTCTCACTTCCACACATATGAACACTAACCTCATCAACATGTTTACTCAACTCTTTCTAACCATAATGTAAATTTGGCTATGGGAAAATAGTGAAATCTATCTTAGAAGACAACTTTGAACCCTCATATCTTTGACTGTGATTAGATGTATGACTTGAGATTTTAAACATAAAAATTAGGTACTACAATGATCACAACCATATGACCATCTCCTCTTGACTCCATCCCACATGGAAATGGTGACATCATCAAACTACCAACTAATCGTTTTTGCCACTAGACCCAAAGTGTCTAGATGAAAACTATGATCAACTAGATGAATTTCACTTGTAAAAATAACCTCTCAAAGCATGGATCATATATTATAGGACCCCTTACACATGTTAAAACTTCCATACTCATCCTTGATCCTCTCAAGCTATGTCAATACAGAATATCAACCAACCATACTTAAAGCACACTAGAATAAACACATTACACACTTTGTCATTATCACATAGACTATCAAAGATATTTATCCACTCAAAAGGAAACCTCCATGACACCACTAGGACATCACTATGACAACTTTCCAACACACACAACTTAGGTTGCTAACCTGGTCCCTATTAGAAATAAGAGTGGAGAAATAAGGCTCTATGTGGACTTTAGAGATCTCAATAGATTGTCACACAAAGACGACTATCCATTACCTCTTATGAAACAAATTCTATAAGTTATTACAAGTTCCTAACATTTCTCTCTCCTAGATGTATATTCTAGTTATAATCATATTTTGGTAAATGAAAATGATCAGTTCCAGACTACTTTTACTATAAAATGGGGAACCTTTGCTTATAAGAAAATGCCTTTTGGTTTGTCAAATGTTGGTGTTAACTTTCAAAGGGAAATGGATATGGATTTCAAGGTTATAATCAATGATATGTTATTAGTCTATCTATATGACATAACTATTTTCTCAAAGGATGTAAAAGATCATAATGCAATTGTTTGAAAGGTATAAGGAGTATGGGGTATCTCTTAACCCAAAGAAGTGCATCTTTATTATCCATGAAGGTAAACTTATAAAACATATTATTTCTAAATATGTCTTAAATATTGACACTAAAAGGATAGAGTCTATTCTAGGCCTATAATTGACCTTACACAAAAAGGGACTTCAAAGTTTCTTAAGCAAGATAAATTTTGTGAGGAGGTTAATACCTAGTTTAAATATTTGGTAAAGCCTATCACAACCATGCTCAAGAAGAACCAGGATTTTACTTGGAAAATTAAGGTAAGAGAAGCTTTGAAGAAATCAAACAATAAATTGCATAAGCTCATACTCTTGTGAACCCTGATTTTGCTAAAGACTTCATATTGTATACATTTGATAACCTTGATGCTATATCATCTATGATTATGCAAAAGAATGATGAAGGTGTTAAATAACCTATTGCATTATTTAGTAAAAGTTTAGAAGAGTATGAAGTCAAGTATACATTTGTGGATAAATAAGTCCGTGTCTTTATAAGAGGCCTAAAGAAATTTAGACATGGTTTCAAACAATAAGATCCATATCATGGTCTCTCATCCTAACACTAAGGAATTATTTTTTAGCAAAGACCTCAATGAAAATAGGGCAGGGTTGATTATAAAGGTAATGGAATATGATATTGATATCAAAGTAACTAACTTGGTAATAGGTATGGCTCTTTGTAAACACTTAGCTTCATATTTTCATGAGCCAAAAGAGGAAGTATTGGTATATCAAGATTACCCCCAAGCAATTAGAAAGTTGGACACAATACTACATTATATTCTTATAAAATAGTGAGTGTCCTAATGATTTGAGTAGATTCAAAAGAATATATTTTAGGTTACAAACTATTCCTTATTATTTTGCATATGGTGTACTCTTTAGAAGAGATATGAATGGTGTGTTATTGAGATGTATTGATAATGATCAATTTGGAGTGTCACTTGAAAATTTTCATAATGGAATAGGAGGTCATTTCCCTCCAAGAACCATAATTGCAAAGATAATGAGGGTCGGGTACTATTGTCCTAGTCTCTTCAAGGACTGCTATGCTTGGTTAAGAAGGTGCCCTCAATGTGCTTTCTTTGTAGGCAAACAAAAATTGGTAGTTCTCCCTTTGAGACCCATCCAAGTTGATCAACCTTTCATGCAATGGGGTCTTAACTTCATTGGCATGATCAATCCACCATCAATTTCTGGTCAATAGTAGATTCTTATAGCCACTAATTAATTCACAAGATGGGTTGAGGCTATTGCATTGAAAGAGGCCAATGAGAGTTTTATTTTGGAGTTCTATGAGGGTATTAATACAAGGTTTGGGACTCCTATCATCATTTTAAATTAATGCACTTAATTTCATTAGTGCTAAGATAACTTATTGGGTAAATACCAATGATATATACCTTATTACATCCTCCAATTATTACCCCCAAGGTAATGGTTTGGTAGAATCTACTAGTAAGAACCTAATCATAATTATCAAGAGGATTTTAGAGAGTAATCAAAGGGCTTGGCACACCAAATTAAATATATCCCTATG
Source organism: Torreya grandis (assembly GCA_037957365.1). NCBI lineage: Eukaryota > Viridiplantae > Streptophyta > Pinopsida > Cupressales > Taxaceae > Torreya > Torreya grandis. The sequence continues at coordinate 1,149,354 of JARHVA010002112.1, forward strand.
GGATGATAGAATTGCACCCAAGAGGTCAACATGTAATTCTCCTTTTGTTCTTATCTATGGGAAGGAAGCCAAGTTGTTTATATCCCAAGAGTTACCAGCTTTCGAGTTGGCATACCAGTTGGAACTACTTGAGAATACCCAAATGGAGGTAAGGATGAGAAAATTAATAGAACTGAAAGAGACTAGATATAATGATTATAATACCTTGTAAAATCACCAAGTTATAATTAAAAAGTCATTTGATAAGAAATCAACTCCAAGAGTCTTCCAAGAAGGTGACATAGTCCTAAAGTGGGATGAATATAGATCAAAGCCAAGAAGGCATACTAAGTTTGATACTTTGTGGAGTGGGACATACATCATCATCAATATTAAACAAATGAACTCCTTTAAACTAGCTAAGATTAATGGAGAGGAATTGGTAATCCCTATAAATTATATTCATTTGAATCCTTGATACTAATGATATGAAATTTATTCTTTTAAATGTTAGGTTAGGTGTGTTTTTTATTTCTATTATGTGTGTGTTCCATAAGTGTTCTTGAGAACACATGTGTTTCCTTTGGTGTGTCTTGTTTGTGTTTATTTTCCTATCTTTAGTGTGGTTTAAAAGGCATTAAGTGTCAAATTTGTGCAGAGATTACTCCATGGCCTAATGGATAGGAGTAGTCTATTGGTCATTGGCAAAGTTGACTTGCCACCCTTAGGAAATCACCAAGAATGTTGACTATTTTTTACCACAAGTCAAAATAAGTCAACCCACTATAGTTGAAAAATTGAATAGGGGTATAATATGTATTATAGGGTGAATCATGGTCCTACATAGGGGTCATTTAATGTGTTATTACCTTGATCATATTCATTTTTAGTCTTTTATGTCATTTCATGTCACTTAAGGTCATGTTTAGGCCATTTAATGAGGTTTTTATAGTTTATAAATTAATAAAAGTGTTATAAAGTGTATTTCAATGTCCATGTGTTATTTATGAGTTAGATTAACTATCCTAAACTGATAAACTATAAGCCTCAATGTCAAATTAAAAAAATTAGATAATTAAAGATAGTTTTAGTTGGTTGTACGGAGTGTAGAGCATATTTGGCATATGTAGGAGGCTTGGAAGTGACCATTCATGTCCCTTGATCTCATTTCCATGTTTTATCATATATTTAGATCCCAAAATTGTCAAAAAACCCATTTCATCCTTCTATCACTCTTCTTTGCATGCTAGAAAAGTCAACCAATTTTGGTTTAGTATGAACAACAGGTATTGATTTAGGTTAAATGCTCTTAGTGGGAGATAGTACCCATTTTATAAGTTGATTTAATGGTAGTATTTCATTCATTGGTGTACTAGACTTTATGAACCATTGCTTAAAAGTCTACTAAATTTTTATGCTTGCTCATTCCCACACCCTATAAGTTTATTCTTTGTTTGAGCTTGTTCGTATAAACTAGGTACTTTACATGATTTTTATAAGCATTAAAATTCTTATAAAATGATTATTAACAGGGTTTTTTATGTGTGAAGGTTAATATTCAAGTATGAACTATCTCATGTTGCTAGCAAAGGACATTGTCATAAACTACAGACACGTTTCCCTTAGTAGTGGAGTTTCTTTTCTTGTTTTGGTTTCCAAATCAAGGTGATGTTATTATTCACATATCAAAATATGATGATCAATATTTTCCAAGGAATTTTGGTTTCCAATTCATCTATTGAGAGAGTGAGAAATCAACAAGAGTATACTCAGTCAGTTTCTTGTAGTCATCCACTTACAGGCAGGTCAAGGAGGAAAATTGCATAGTCATGGTGGTCAAGCATAAGGATTTCAAAGTGTTGAGATGGGTCTAAGATGAAAATAATGAGTTTGAACCTTATAAAAGGATATAAATTGGCTTGGAAGAACTAATCTAACACATAATGCAGTGTATCATGTATATGTACCCATAATGGTCTTATTGTAATCCCCATAGAAGACTAAGCATGTTGGAATAAAAGCATTTAAACTTGTTTGAAGCCTCCAAAGGTGGAAAAGATTAGTTTAGGTTGATAAGAGGTGTAGGATTTGTTGTGAAACTAATACATGATTTACACAACCTTATATTATACCTTCATAACTCCATATACTATATGTGCACCTATAAGTCTCCACAAAGGTCTATGACCTTGAAATGCAAGTTTTTAAATTTTGTTTAAAGGCCTCATAAAGTATAAAAACTTGGAAAGCACCATAACATAAATGGTAAAACTAAAAGACAACAAACAAAACTTAAATCTTAGACCTCAGTTTGAAAACTTTGTATATTGTGACAAATTGCCTATTTTCCTTTGAATCAAGGTCTTGTCCATACTTGATGCCACCTTATAATAAGGAGACATGAGGTCAAGATAGATTTGAATGCCTCCATATTGTAGCCCAGTTATAGGGGAAATTATTTGAAAAATAAGGTGGGTTTTTTTTTTCAAAGGAGTATGATACTAAAAGGCTCTTAATTTAGACAATATTTCACTATAGGTTTTCAGTATTATCTATAGTACTCAGGAGCCTAAATGATGCTATAATGCAACAAAGACATGAGATTTGCATAACTCATGAAAAATTGGCCCATTTATTTTGAGAAATCCTAAATTCATTAAAGTAACATCAAATAAAATGATTAGTACAATTAAGGGAAACATCATCACCTATAAGGGTCCATGTTTTCTCTCATAAAGACACCTATAGGTTGACTAGGGATTGATAGAATATTAGAAGTTGGTAGTTTGATTGTTATTTTAAGCTTAAAACATAATATGAATATGTCCAACTAGGATATGAACTTATAAGTTCTAAGGAAAACCTAATACTTTGAAGCATAAGATATAGGGTCTAACTTAGAATACACCTATAGACATATACTCTTTCTAAGTGAAGGACAAAGTCATAGTTTGCTAATTAGACCTAGTCATGAAGAGTGTACAGTGATAAAGTTGGAATAAGATTAGGGTGTTGGACATGTTTTATAGGACCTTAAAAGGTGATATATACCTCCTGAGATACATAAGACAAGGAAACAAGATAAATATTGAAGTTCAAGCCTAAACCATATGGTTAATAGACAAACCCTACACATAGTCAATATTACACAGCCTACCTTGAGGTTTTGGAGTTTTGAAAGGATTATTGGTGTAATCCAACATTTAAAATTGATACATATGGTATTTATGACTTATTTTAGCCTCCCACACTCCCATTTTTCCTAAGAAAATAGGGTAAGTGCCCTATATTTTTCTCAGATAGAGGGCACTCCCAGAGAGACAAAATTGTAGGTTTTAACATGAGGAGGGTAAGGAAATGATTTTAAAGTCCTTGAAAACATTATATAATGGTATGGTAGGTTATTATAAACATGAAAAAACATAACTAAAACCTTTAAATAATTATAAACTTCACATGATATTTTTGGGCATCAAGGACATAATTAGGCCTACTAGGCCTTGACTAGGCCTAAAGCCCTAAAGGGAACTAACACCAATTATAAGTCCAAGTGAATAATATAATGAATTTGAGGACCTTTATTTGAATATATGAAGGTGTTTATATCTTTTGATCTATAGAGGAAATCATAATAAAGTCATTTTTTGACTTAAGAATAACTCAGGGGTATGTAGAATGTATTCCCAAGCTCAAGAGGCTAATTTCAAAATCTCACACCTATATGGAGCTCAAGGAGTTATTAATAATTTTAGGGGGTCCCATATCCCTACTTTTTGGAATTTATTCAAGGTTTAGACATCACAGTTTTATGAATCATCCTTAAGGGTCAAACCACCTAAAACCCTCCAAAACTGTTACTTTTGACTTGATTGCAAAGAATTGGATAGTAATGCATTCAAAATGAAATGATTGACTATAAAATTATTTTGGAATTGTATAAGACTCTTTCAATCTATATTTCATCTAGTTGGTTGATACCCTACTTGTATAAACAAGGTAAAAAATAGGGTTTCTTGACAAATTTTATGTGTCATATAGGTACAAAATAGAATGAAAATGTAAGCATCAATGGGGAGGTTCAATTAGGACTTGTAATAACTCCTTATGTCCATTTATTACCATATATATGCATACAATTTATTCCGATAACTCATTCATCTTAGGCAATCTTAGACAAATAGTGAACATGAAGAGTGATTGCCAAATAAAGAGATGAGAGGCCCTATTATGATGCCTTTCAAGGTCTGACTAATGGATTTAAATGTAAGAGGACTGTTTAAAAGTTTCATATCACCCCTTACATGTATTTTATTGAGAAATTGAAATCCATCTTGTGCCAAATGTGAAGACAAACCTGTGGAGTTAGTGATGGTGACTACAAATGATGAGAAAACTTATCCAAAAGAAGACCAGTAGTTAGGGACACATCCAATGCATGATGAAGCTTGTTTCTAACCCACCAATTAAACTACATATATTCAAACTATTCCTACTTTTCTTTGAATCACTAAAGAGAGACCTAATGATGAGGGCAATTTCCAAGAAGGTAGCTAAGAGTATCTGACACCATTTTTGGGAAGTTTAATATTTCTAAGGGACATTTGTCTGAAGAGACCTTTCATGGTTATTTCATACTTCATTCTTCTAAAAATGTAACATTCTCTCTCTCTCTCTCTCTCTTAGCTTGACACTTATTCTTGTGACTCTTAAACTTCATTCTTCTCCCTCCTCTCATGCATTCTATAAATGGAAGCCTTTTTGGCTCTTGTATCCTAATACCACACCTAGTATGGAGAAGCCCTACTAGTTTGATGTTGAAATTTTCCTTTGAATAATAAATTCAATATGTTTTCAAGTTTAAAACATATTTTTTAAGTGTTTGAAGTGATGTATAGTGAGGTCTAGTGATAAGCTTTTATCCTTGCTTCTCTTTATCCTTTCATGTTTGGTGTGAGAAGTTCCCATTCTAACAGGTCATATAGAGTTTAACTAGTATGTTTTGACTCCTTTCAAGTTTCTAATTAACCCTAGTGTCTACAACTAACCTTTGGTTCACCTGCCTTAAGTAGTTTCATTCATATCAGCTCCATATTAAAATATAAATGTTAGAGTATTCTAGAACTTTAAAGCTAGTGTTGTAGGTCATGTCTCTTAGCGTAAAAGTATGATGATCTTATGGAAATCTTTTTTATGTATCACCCCTTAGAATAGTTTACTTTTCATTCATATTCCTATCTCTTTTCATCCAAACAATTATCTAGTATAGGTGATAAGAACTTAAAGAACATCTAGGGAGCTATCCCTTAAACCTAGAGGACTACCTCTACCATAGGCAACCCACAAGCCTAGAGGTATTCCAATGCTACCCAAATCATAGAGTAGGCTTGAACAACCTCCTATAGGGTGAAAATTTTGGTGAAAATAAGTGCCTCTTAATCTATAAAAATGCCCCTTGATGCAAACATATGGATTTACACTACAAAAATTCCTCTTTAGAAGCCATAAATTTTCCATACAAACTCAAAATAAGATGTCATTTTCTATAAAAGTGCATAAATTTGTAAAAGCCTTCTTTTTGACTATGGTCCCCAAACTCTAGAAGAAGTAAAAAGGGGGCATTTTTTTTACTATGGTCCCCAAACCCTAGAAAAAGTAAAAACAAAAAGAAGGAAAAGGGACCAACCAAGTCCTAAAGAGAAATAGAGAAAAACAAATATAAAACAACTAAAATACTACCAAAATACATCCCTTAAGGAGTATAAGTAATGCCAAAAACAAAAAGTAGTTGGAAGAGAACCAAAAACATACTACATATTCAAGTTGGAAAAAACATCTTCCCAATAACTTTTCATATATTTGAGGTTTGAGTCAATCTGAAGGATTAACTTTTCCTTATCAGTATCTTTAAAGTTTTCACTAAATTTAATGTTTTTTCCCTTGCCCTTGGAAGATGTCCTCATATCAAATAGTTCCCCCATGTGTGATTTTAGATTTTCCACATTATAAATTCTTTCACACATATTTTAATTACTATAATTAACCAAAAAAATGATTTTGTTTTTAAGTTTATCATATTTATATTCAAGAACACTAACCCTATCTATGAGCCCTTGAATTTGTAGATTATGATCATTGTCAAAGTCTTTTTTTGCTAGTTTATAATTATCCTGCTACAACATTTTCACTTTTCCTTTTAGATTTGATAACTCCCTCATGAACAATATCATTATAAAAATTTTCAAGTTGATTTATTCTTCAATATTATTAGTACTTTGTTTACCTTTTAGAGAATTAACTAAGACATTGAATTTTTCATTCAGGTCATAAGCCTAGCTACCTAAAAGTTCCCCCTCTTTCTCCTTAGGACCATTAATGAAGATATGTTCCTATTGTTGATTTTGAATCATTATTATTATCATTTACATAAAATTCAAGATAGATTTCAAATTCAAGACACATGTCAAAGTTAAGATCATGATACAAGGTAAGCTACTGATTGTGTACTAGGTATCTTGAGAAACCTAGTCCAATCCTAAGAAAAGGTATAAGCTTGAGTCATAGTGAGGCTTGGTGATTTATGTTAGTATAGGAATTATAGAGTGAATAAAACTATGTTAACATGATCAAGAGGTAAATAATATTCTAGATGAGTTCAAAGGTTAAGTTTGAAGCTTAGTTCATGCATGAAGAGACCTAGTGAGAAGACACAGGCTTGGGGTCTTTGTAAGTTGAGGGTAATGAGACTTGTGTAAAAATTATTGGAAATGTGTGATAATTTTATTATGTTTTATGAAATTATTATTATATTTTTATAATATTTAAATAGGTTTTAGGGTGTGATCATGGTCCAAGTATGGTAGGTAGTTCAAGGCATAGTGTGCAAAAAAACCTAGTGTGGCCTAATGAGGGGTCAAGTTATTTTCCCAAAGTAACATAACCCTTGAGAGAATTGAAATAGGTGTGATGGATTGTTTTAAGTATGTTTACCAATTTTTATGTCATATCCTATAGGATAAATCATGAAATTTGGTGATAAGATTTTATGTGTGCACAGAATGGGGTGTTACAAACCTGAGAAGAAGTTTCTCATGCTCGTTGACACATGTAACCTTTGCATGAGATATTTATAAGTTCATGAAAGTTTGATAAGATATATATATTTAATTTAATATCATTGGTTTTATATTTGAGTTGAAATCCTTTATGAATGATTGCTAAGAAGGTAGGGTAGTCAAAACCCTTCTAAAACCCTAACAAAGACCTGATGGAGAAGATTTTGTTTTTGATTGCATATAATGGATTGATAATGATAATGAGATGATTGGATAATGTAAAGGAATATCTAAGCTACCCTCAAGTGGTTTTTTTTGTCATGATAATGAGTAGCAACTATAGAAAAACCCTTGTTTCTCAAAGTTTTGATATCGAAAGAAGGGTTGACTAGGTCAAATCATGAAAATGATTAGAGGTTGAAGCTTAAGACTCATATTTTATTACCATGGTTTTATTTTGAAAATTTATATAATTTGTGTCAACTATTTTGGTCACTCAAGTTAACCTATTGCTAAATTGGGCTAATGATGGAACAATGAGAAAAACTAGTCAAAGGGAGAAAGTGATTAGGGAAGAATTAACAGGTTCAATTTGTGTATATTTAATTATGAAGTATTTTTATATGAATTTTTATTATCAAAATTAATTTTTATTATTTCCTAATCAAACCTAAGGGTTGAAAATGTTTCTCAGAAGTTGACATGACAATCTCAAATGAGATAGTGAAACCCAGGACTGTGAGATTAGTTTGTGAGACAATTTTTGATATATAGCCTTGAAATATAATTTTTCCAAGATGATATAATAATGTTTAATAATCACATAAATTTATTTGAATATTATGAAATTAATCACATAGGTGTTCTAATATTTGATTAGTATGACTGTGTTTTTGGAGCTACAGGTGATTTTCTATGTATGAGTGAAAATGTTGTTCCTGAGCCTTTTTGCTTAGATTTGATGAGTCAAATTCATATTATTTTATTATATATGTCTCATAGGTTCATTTAAATATATTTTTATGTATAATATACTCTTATTAAAGTGTGAGAAGTCATTGAATCCTATGTGCAAACCTAAGTGAGCACATGAAAGTTGTTGATTTGAGGTCTTTTGCCCTATATGATGAAATATAATGGACTTGGAAATTACCTTGAGTTCATGGAGATAATATTAATGTGGTTTTATTATTTTTTTATGTGTAAAATTTTAATGTTTGAGTCAAATTTGAAAGATAGAATTTTTGGTAGTAAGAAGGCCTAATTATGAATAGACCTAATTGGTTAGTTCAAGTAGTGAAATGGGCCAAATGGTGTTGGGGACCCAAGGTAAGATTATAAAGGGTATATTTTAGGCATTTATTAATTTTTTCATCAAATTTTTAAAACAAAAAGTGTTCCAAGGGGTTAGAGTGGTAACATGTGGTTAAGATAGACCTAATTGCATTAGGTTTCTATTAGGCCTAATGGTTGATTTGGTCCTTATGGAATAAGACAAACATATGTAATGGTTGTTTCAATTGTGAAAAGTTTTATTTGATAAATTTAAATGTTAATCCATGTATGAATAGGTTCATTACTGACCAATATGGGTGAGAGAAAGAGTCAAGTACAAAAGAAGGATTAATAGGCCTAAAATGACTAGTTAGAATATTGAGTAGATGAGTGAATGAGATAGGTGTTTAGAAACCAGGTAAAGGTATTTAAGACAATAATATATGTATATTTAATATTATATTAGTATATAACTATGTTTTTATCAAGGTCATTTGACCTAATACTTCCAAGAAAAGGGCTAGTTGAGTGAGAAGGCCTAAGAGGTTGTTTGAGAGAGATTAAAGAGTAAGAAGTGAAAAAGAAGGTTATAATCTAAAATTGAGTTAAAAAAATATGTTTAAAGGTGATAAAATATAAAATGTGACTTATTTAGTTCTGATTAACCTAGGGGGTTGGTGCCTCCTTGCAAGATAGAGCTTGCAGAAGGCTAGTTGAGTAGGTGCTTGACTAGGTAGGGGTTGGAGCTCCTTGTGGAGCTGGCGCTTCACTAAAATTTGGATTGACATTATTATATTGTATTAAATTTGAATTTTCAAGTGTTTTTTACTACCCAATATGGTTTCCCATATATCTCTTGTGTTCTCTTGTGATATGCTTGTGTAGTTGTTTGCCTATGCATTGATCATTACTTGTATATGAATGAGTGCTTCATGAATGATGATTTTAGTTGAATATATATTGTTAATAAAATAATAAAAACCCACTCTTAGTATATGTAATTCTAATATTTGGTATTAAATCAGGTCCTTTGAATGAGGTGTAATAACCTAAAGGAGATTCTAAGCAAATGAAGATAGTCAAGCACAAGGTGGTTTTTATATAAGCAAGGGTCCATTGTTAAATGGACCCAATTATGATTTTTAGAGTGTGAGAATGAGTAAATTTATGATTTATCAAGGTAATTATGTTTTTAAATTATTATTATATGGATATAGTGCACCCCTTATTCCTCCTACATATGCAACAGGAAAGAAGTCTAGTGATAATAATTCAAAAGCAATGAATGGTATTCTATGTGGCCTATCAGAGGTAGAAATTCTAAAGGTAATGCACTGTATGTATACCAAATAAATGTGGGATAAGTTAAAAAATATTTATAAGGGATAATCCAAGGACAAATTGGCTAATTTTCAAACCCATAGAATATAATTTGAAAGCCTAAAAATAAATGAAGATGAGACCATTGCAGCCTACTTGTTGAGGGTTCATGAAGTGGTCAACATCATAAGAGGTCTAGGTGAATATTTGAAAGAGTCTATTATTATTAAAAATATTTTGAGATCCATAACTCCTAAATTTTATTATAAGGTATCTATTGTTGAACAAATGCAATATCTAGACAAGCTAGAGATGGATGGCCTTCATGACACCCTAACAGCCTATGAGATGAGGACAAGTGAAGGAAGACCTAAGAATAAGGAATTTGAATTCAAGGTATAAAATAATCCATAGGAGAAGAAGATAAAAGTTAATAAAGTCAAAGATAATTATTAATTCAATATTGATTATGATGATTTAATAGCTATGTTTGCAAGAAATTTGAAGATAGGTTTAAGTAAGTACAAGGGCAAGATGCCTTTTAAATGATTCAATTGTGGAGAGATTGGACACTTTTATCACAAATTCCCTCATAAGAATAAATAAAAGGATGATGAGGATCATAATTAAGGTCATGATTATGATAAAATATTCTATAGGTCTGATAAGATCAAGAGAAACTTTAAAAAGTATGATGACAAGAAAAAGTTATTCAAAAACAAAAAGAACCTTTACACCAAAGAAGATTGTAACTCATCTGATGAGAGTGAGAGAAATGACTCTAATATTTACCATGAAGATGATGGACCTAATTTAAATGAATTTATCTTTATGGCTGAAGAAGCAAGTTGCTCAAATCAAAAAGAGTCCATATGGATTGGAGGTATTGTTGGTATATCAGATGAAGCAGAAGATGAGGTGGACCTTGAGGCTAAGTTGATGAATACTCTAGAAGAACTAAATATGGTAAATAATAATAATAAGGTGATTATGTCTCTTATCAAAGACTATGAGGAGAAAACTAACTTGTTTGAAGCCAGACTAAGCAACAACTCCAAGGAATAAGAGGAAATAATCAAACAGGTGGAGACTCAACTTGAAATTATGACTGCTAGTTTAAAGACTAAAGAAGAAGAATGTGTAAGGTATTTAACTGAAGTGGATTCCATAAAAATAGAGTTAAATCATAAATCAAGTAAGGATAAGTCTTTTGTAAGGTTTTAAAATAGTACCAATGATCTAGACAACCTTTTGAGTAGTCAAAAGACTGTTAATGATAAAACAAGTCTCAGTTTCAATGAAAACCAAAAGAAGAACATTAATGTGATCAAGAAGGTCAATGATCAATAAATAATGAGGGTAATATAATATTCAAGGCTAATCTAATCAATAAACTTACTTTTATAAGGTATGTTAATAATTTCAATGGTTATTGTTATTCATGTAACTGATTTGGTCATAAAGCAAGGCATTGTAGAAGACCCTCCAAGAATGAATATGCTTGGATATATGAAGATAATTATCAATCAAGAGATATGATAAATAGTGTTTTTCCATCAATAGTAATAGTGTGTTTCAATTTTCATGAAGTTGGTCGTATTATAAAGTACTATAAACATGGATTCTCAAGACAAAATAAGAAAGTTGAGAACCCTAGAATACAAGAAAGAAGACAAGATATAAAGTGGAAAATCAAGGTGTATAAGGTTGATGACTAGTATACAAGTTCAAGTGGACTATTTTATATGGTAGAGCATAGTCAATATACAAAGGAGTGCCAATAATTTTCTCTATTAGCTCATATTATTAATGAAGGAGATAAGACCAATATAACAAGATATAATGTTGTTCAAACAAAGATTGAGGAGGTTAAGCCAAAAGGAATATTCAAACCTAAGAGGATCATGAATAAATTTCATTATATTAAGGACATGGAGATTTGGGAATATCTTGAGTTTATGTTTTTCCAGTTACCTAGAATAGAGGTGACTCCATTAGGATTCATAGAGGCACTCATCTTGTAAGTAAGAAGCATGAAGGATACTCAGTCATAGGGGGAGTTTTGTGGTCTTTGATAAATTTTAAATTCAAGGTTTAGTCAAGAGTTTTATAAATGTGTTATCACAAGATATAGGTCACAAATAATGTATATGTTTACTTGATCAAACCAAGTCATAATTTTGATAATGTCTGAATCTCTCTTGAAGACAAGGGGAGCCAATCATGTTCCAAGAATATATATGTGTGTCTAATCTATGTTAAGTTTGTTTGAAAATAAAAGATGTGTTTTCTCAAGTCCAAAGATTAGATAGTTTCCAAGAAGATGACCCTTTTTCATTAATGTCAAAGGGGGATAAAGTTTTTGTTTAGGAGAAAGGTCAGTATTGAAGAAGATCCAACTTGGGGAGTTCTGACTGTTCAGGGTTGTATAAATGTTTACCATCAATGACAAATGGGTATATTTTTGAATAAATGTTATTATTATTTATTTTCAAGCATTATTTTTTTCATTAATTTCAAATTAAAGACACATGTTAAATTTAAGATCATGATACAAGGTAAACTACTAATTGTGTACTAGGTATCTTGAGAAGCTTAGTCTAGTCCTAAGAGAAGGTATAAGCTTGAAGCATAGTGAGGCTTGGTGATTTATGTTATTAAATGAATGAGAGAGTTCATAAATATATGTGAACATTAGAAATAGTCAAATAATAATTCATATGAATTCAAAGGTCAAGTTTGAAGCTCAGTTTGTGCATGAAGAGACCTAGTGAGAAGACATAGGCTTGGTGCCTTAGTAAGATGAGTGGTATGAGACTTGTGTAAACATGGTTGGTAGTGTGTGATAATTTTATTATGTTTTATGACATGGGGATGAATTTTTTATAATATTACAAGATGTTTTAGGGTGTGATCATGGTCCAAGTATGACTAGTAGTTCAAGGTATAGTGTGTAAAGATACCTAGTGTGGCCTAATGAGGGATCAAGTTATTTTCCCAAGGTGTCAAAACCCTTGAGATAATTTAAAGAGGTTTTAGGGGTTCTTTTAAGTATTTTTAAAAAAATTTAGGTCATAACCTATAGGATAAATAATTAAAATTGGTGATAAGGTTTTATGTGTGTACAAAATGGGGTGTTGCAGATCCGAGAATAAGTTTCTCATTCTCGTTGGCATGTGAAATTTTTTCATGAGATCCTAAGTAGTTCATGGAATTTTTATAAGGTACCTATTTTGAATTTCATAGAATTATTTTTTGTGTTGAGTGGTAATCTGTTATGAATGATTACTAAGAAGGTAAGGTAGTCAAAACCCTTATAAAACCCTAATAAAGACCTGATGGAGAAGATTTTATTTTTGAGTGAAAAAAATGGATTGATAATGTTAATTTGATTATTTTATATTTTAAAGGACTCTCTTAGGTACCCCTAGGTGGTTTTGGTTTGTCATGAGAGTGAGCAAAATCTATAGAAAAATCCTTGTTTCTCAAAGTTTTGATATAACAAGAAGGGTTGACTAGGTCAAAGCATAAAAATTATTATAGGTTGAAAATTAAGACTTGTATTTGTTTATCATGTTTTTATTTTCACAAATTATATCCATTTTTTCAACTAATTTTGTCACTCGAGTTGACCTATCGCTAAACTGGGCTAATGATGTAATAATGAGAAAAACTAGTGAAAGAGAGAAAGTGATTCGGGAAGGCTTAACAGGTTCAATTTATGTAAATTGAATTATGAAGTATTTTTATAGGAATTATATCTTACCCCCATGAATTTTTAGTGGTTCCTAATCAACCATAAGGGGTTAAAATGTTTCTCACAAGTTGACATGACAAGCTCAGATGAGACAATGAAACCTAGGATTGTGAAATTGGTTTGTGAGATAATTTTTGATATATAACATTGAAATATAATTGTTCTAAGATGATATAATAATTTTAAATAATAACCTAAACTTTTTTTAATATCATGAAATTACTCACACATGTGTTCTAAGCTTTGATTAGTATGACTACGTTTTTAGAGCTACAAGTCATTTTCTATGTATGAGTGAAAATGTTGTACCTAAGCCTTTATGCTTAGATTTGATGAGTCCAATGAATATTATGTTGTTTTATAGGTATATAAGTTTAATTTTAATACAATTTTATTCATAACAAACTCTTATTAAGGTGTGAGAAGTCAAATGTTCTTGACTGGGTTTTGAAGCTTGTGTGCAATCATAAGTGAGCACATGAAAGTTGTTGATTTGAGGTCCTTTGACCTATATGATGAAATATAATGGAATTAATGATGAAAATGAGGTCATGGAGATTATATTAATGTAATTTTATTATTTATTTATGTGTAAAATTTTAATGTTTGAGTCAGATTTGAAAGATAGACTTTTTGACAATAAGAAGGCCTAATTGTGAGTAGACCTAATTAGTTGGTTCAAGTAGTGAAATAGTCCAAATGGTGTTGGGAACACAATGAAAGATTGTCATGGGTATATTTTATTAATGTATGAATTTTTTCATCCTTTTTTTAGGATGAAAATTGTTCTAAGGGATCAGAGTGGTAACGTGTGGTTAGGACAAACCTAATTGCATTAGGTCTCTATCAGGCCTAATGATGGATTTGGTCCTTATGGACTATGACCAACCTATGTAATAGTTTTTTCAATTGTGAAACATTTTATTTGATAAATTTCAATGGTAATAAATGTATTTATAGTTTTATGTCTAACCAATATGGGTGATAGCAAGAGTCAAGTACAAAAGGAAGGCTTAATAAGCCTAAAATGACTAGATAGAATATTTAGTAGATGAGCGAATGACATAGGTGTTTGAAAACCAAGTAAAGGTATTGAAAAACATTATATAGGTATATTTAATATGATATTAATATATAAATATGTTTTTATAGGTTTTTATCAAGGTAATTTTACCTAATACTTCCAAGGAAAGGACTAGTTGAGCGAGAAGGCCTAAGAGGTTGTTTGAGAGAGATTGATGAGTAAGAAGTGCAAAAGAAGTTTGTCATATCTAGTTGAGTTAGCAAAAAAATTTCAAAGGTGAATTACTTGATTATGACTTACCTAGGGGGTTGGTGCCTCCTTTCAAGATAGAGCTTGTAGAAGACTAGTTGAGTGGGTGCTTTAATAGGTAGGGGTTATAACTCCTTGTAGAGTTGGTGCTTCATTTAAATTTGGATCTTGACATTATAGGGCATACTTATTATTTGGGACCAATTTTATTGTAAAAATTTTATAACATTGAATTATAATTGGAGATGTATTAACCTATGAATCAATTTATTATTCATTTGACATGAGTCTAATCTTCCTTAAAATGTAGATGATCCTAGTTCATCTTAAATAGGATCAAGAATTCAAAAGTTGGTTTTTGGTGATCCACTGATCCAAATCACTCATAATTTGGTATATTTGATTTAGATTTCATTTTTTACATGGTTAAATAAATTATATTGTCCAAAAATCAATTAGAGTACAAGGATCCTCTGACTGAGTACTAATGGACCTAGAGTATTAGGTCTAAAAGAGAATTTAGTGATATTATAAATGTTTAGTGATTAGTTATTTGAAAGTTAGTATTTCAAAAGTAATTTATAGTCTTCACAAGATTCAAATAGTGTTTTAAAATAACAACATATAAATCAAGGGTCATTATATTTTGTGTCAAGAGTGTATATAATCCTAAAAGAGGCTAAATTTGGTTAAACATGACTGCATTAGTTTTTGTGGATAGTTGGTGATGTTTGGAACTTGTAAAAAACTTTTGTAAACTTTGTATTATTGTCTGAGTCTCTGATAAGATTGTTTTGATTCAGTAAGTGAAGTTATATAAGAATATATTTTCAAGGTATATCAATGTGTTAGTACCCAATTTTGCATATAAGAAGTTGTCTTTTGTCAAGTTCAAAGATGTTGCAAATATACTATCCACAAACATACATGCCTTATGATTTAACTGATTTTATCACAAGATGTCATAAAATGTATTTTTTAAACCTATGGCCAAAACTTAGCCTTTGTAGTACTGTTATGCCTATTTTATACACCCCCCCCCTCTAATTTTTTCAAAAATTAGTACTTGTTGCAATAGAGATGACCCTGTCATAATATTTAAAACTATGTCAGGGACCCTATTGATCAATAATATTCTTAGATGCATTTTTCATTATAAAGTAATAATGATTGATTGATGAATTAATATTTATGTTTCTAAGTGGTTTTGAAAATCATGGTGGATTAATGAATAAAATATGCATATATAGTTATGAATGTGATCAGTTATTTTGGTTTTTAGCACAATTCAAATTTGAAACAGTGTCAATTGTGAAATGCACTTTTAATTTTAATAGTTTTGATAGATTTATAGTGATTCTTTGATTTTCATAGATGATATGATTTGATTAATGGTTCATAATAGATAATGATGATATGTCAATGGTTATTACTTTTGAAATCATTACATTTGAAAAATCAATACATTCGAAAAGCTATTCTAAAGGTATAAATTAGATTCATGGCTCACTTTAATTTACTACTGATGATATAATGGACATTTGAAGTGTTTATATGCTTAAGTTGAGTTAGTAATGTTGTCATTCTATCTTGTCTAGCCTGTAGTTTCATTCTTTATCTGATGATTTGGTGTTTCGACTACCAAACTACATGATTTGAGATCATGGTTCTCATATTTCATAAAATTATAAGAACCTATTCAACATTATAAGTCTTAGTCATTTTAAGATTATAACAATTATTAAAATCTATAAACATACCTTTGAGGCATGGATGACATTCTATTGTCTCTATGATCATAGAGATTCATATGGTGTAAAGGATTTAGATCTTTGACTTGTTTCATGGAATAATTTGATGACATAAGGTGTTTTTAGACAATATTCACATATATTTTCAAGGTTTTAGTATTGTTTATTTTTGAAATCCTCATAATGTTTTGAGGGGCCTATATAATGACATGATTAAGGATCCTTCAGGTCATGATGTTAATATATTGATGTTTGCTAAGGTATGAAGGTCCATCATGAAGTATGTTGTTTTGTCATGTATAGGTTGTAAATTTGAAGGGTTTTGATTTGAATATAAACCATATTCATTGAGTCTATTAGCTCAATGATCTAGATATTGAATGGAAAATAAGGAACATTGTGGCAAGGTGAGTTGGCATGAATATTAAAATCAAAGGGATGGCCTCAAAGTTTTGATATTGACATGAAGATTTGGTGGTAATGGAGTTTAATGTGCAATGGTATTTTCTCAAACAATAGAAATTAATGTATGATTTAATATGAAAGAATAGTTATCACTAAGTTTAATCATGATTACAAATGGTTTAGCAAAGTTACTAAAGTACTCATGGTTTAATGTGAACCAATGAGATTTGAGCATGGTATTCAGTTGGTTGTAGTGGTAAGTTGGCAAATATAAGTGTTAATTTTTTCTGTTATTATTTCATTGTTCCAAGCTCTGATGCAGAAGTAGAGCCTTGATCAGATAATCTTTGAGTTGTAGAGCAAAGTCTTAGTGAAGGATATTGGATAAAAAGTCTCAGGGTGCATTGCCAGGTATGTCTCTATAGTGTTGATTGATTTTATTTTGAAAATATCATGGTGATTTATAAAACTTGCAATTTGTAGTAAAGAAATAAGTGTTGGTTGAAGTTTTGAGTTGCATGCACAAATGCAGGTTTAATCTGCATGGTTATTCCTAGGAGCTTGAAGTTAATTTTTAGTGGTTTTTATGAAGAAATGCAAGTTATAGAAAATATTATGCATCTATCTGCATGATGATGGTTTGAGAATTTTATTTTTCATATGGTTAAGACATCATCGATTATGCATAGTTTTGTATATATGACTAAAATATTAGAGTTTAAGGTTTTCTAGTTAATATTATCATGCATATAAAGGTTCCCATTTGTTCAATGGAAATTTTGAGAAAGTTTCTCAACATGCACGATAAGCTTCTGGTTTTGATATTTTGGGTTCTATTTCTTTCAAAGGATTATTTTAAAGTTGTTGCATGGAAGAAATCAAGAACATTTTTTTACCTGGGTTCTCAATTCTCTAAACCTTCACCTTTCAAACATATTTAGAGATCTAGTCTTTATTTCTAAATTCCTAGTTAATGGTTTTGATCAAATCTCAAATTATAAAATCTTTTCCATCTCTATGGGTGAGTACATGGAATATTGGAAGGTTTGTGATGCATGATGTAAATGATCAATTTTTTTGATTTTGATTTTTTCTATTTTATTGAAGAATAAGGGTATTTTTAGATCAAGTCCTAGTTTTCATAAATGAAATCTATCAAAACGAAGCAAGATTCTGAGTTTCTATACAAAAATTTAATATATAATAGTTTTCTAAAATTTTCAAGGAGACAGGCATGATAGCTTTTTTTGTTTAATGACATGGGTATTTGATAGTTTCAAAGTAATTTACAAGGATTTTTGTGTATGATACTCAAAATAAGATAAAAGGTTTAATTTTTGTTTTAAATCCTGATCTAAAAATAGTAGATATACTTCTTCTCAATGGCTTATATCTCACTTTTCTAAGGTTGTGTTGTCTGAATATATATTTAGAGATTCACTTAGGATAATTAGAATGATATATTTGAAAGCATTTGTGTGAAGAGTTGTCTGAACCTCAAATTTCATGAATGAATCCTTCTCACTTTAGTGTAATTTTGAAAATTTTGAAGAATAATGATGCATGTTTGGGTTTTTGTAAAGGAAGTTTTTGTTCATTAAAAAATTTCATATGGTATATTTATAGTGATTTAATTTTATAAAATAATTTACATACATAAAATGAAAGTATTAGTATTTTTGACATATAATGGTATGACAGTTTGCATGTGTATTTGAAGTTAATGATGTTCGCTTGTATAATTTAAAAACCAAAATTTGAGACTTCAAGAATTAGTTTCAGTTTGGTTATTTATTGTGAATTAAGTATATGGGGATTATCTAAAAAAAATAAAGTTTTATTTTCAATATAAATGATTTTTGGGTTGACAATTTTTGAAATTTTGAATGATTATGTGGAAATTTAAATGGAATCAGTCGGCCATTTCACAAATAGTATGCTATAAAAAAGAAATATTTCATAGATATTTATGGATAATCTCAAGTTTATAAGCTTAGAAACTAATTTATAGTTGCAATGGTGATTTGTAAGGATTCAGCTAAAATGAGATTTTTATTAAAATTAAATCTCAATATTGAAGTCTTAGGTTTTATTTTGAAAATGGACATAGAAGTTAGAGTTCCTTGATACATCTCATTTGAAATTTATAGGACATTATATTAGAATAAACAAATTAGTTTTAGATATTATTTGATGTGGTGACTTTGAAAATATTTTTAAAGATTTTTGTAGCTTCATTTGGAATGGCTCAGTTTTAGAAAATTTTGAAAGTTATCAAGTCGATTAGAATCATGTTGGTTTAAAAGCACAGTCATTTGCCGATGAAAAAATGAGATACTTTTGATAGATTCTTGGTTTGCATTTGGAATTACATTGAAGTATTCTGAAATGAAATTATGATAATATTTGGGGATTCAATGGAAAGTGTGATACAAATAGATGGTTTTTAGTTTATGATACAGTTTAGTTTTAGTTTATTGTGATATAGTAGTTTTCAATCTTATTTCTTGTGGGCATTTGTTATTTCTCAGTCTTAGATTTGATTTTTATATTTCAAATTGATCATAATGTTAGGGTGGGACCAACCTAGTTCAATCAAAAGTAATGATAATAAGGGATGGGGTCAGAGTTTTAGTAGTGATGCTAATCAGTCAAATCCCAATAGAAATTTTCCTACTGGTGGTTTCCATGCAAGGAATTTTGGTCCTAGATTTCATAAGAGAACAAGAATGTCTATACATTTTGATGCTTCAGATCCTAAATTTTGAGATATCCAAAGTAATTTACCTGCTAACCCAACAAATAGAAGTTATAGGGTTAATATAAGTTTTTTAGCCATAAGTTTGGAGCCTAAACCCCTTCTCAAAGTAGTTCATCTCATTGTTTGGATAATAACCCTCAACATTTTTCACTTTAGCCTCTTAATATTAAATGAATTAAGCCAATTGTTGATCTTCTTCCTGTTAATCAAACCACATAGCTTCAAATGGAGACTACCCATGCTAAAAACTATAATAATTTGGCTATTCCTTTAGATATACTTTATCCTTCCAATGTAGAGCCTATTGGAAAATGTAAAAGGTTGAGTCTCACTGCTTCCCCTAGTGAGCCTATCTTGAGATCTAAAAGATTGAATTTGGGAATAGAAGTCTATGCTAGTAGAAGAAAGATAATGAACATTCCACCTTTCAACATAGAAAAGAGAGCTGTAAAAAAGAGAGTTGAAAGTTAGTTAGAGCCTGATACAC
The DNA here is from genome assembly GCA_037957365.1 of Torreya grandis. Lineage (NCBI taxonomy): Eukaryota > Viridiplantae > Streptophyta > Pinopsida > Cupressales > Taxaceae > Torreya > Torreya grandis. The sequence continues at coordinate 1,169,414 of JARHVA010002112.1, forward strand.
CCATAGAGGTCAGGTTGTTGAAAAGGATCAAGCTAGATATTGATGATAATGCGACCGATGCAACAACAAGATTGGTGTAGTTATCTGCAACTGAAATGAAGTATAATGTTTGTCTTAATGCACAAAACAAACCAATAATCGAAGTAATTTCTAATTTAGATGATTACTAGTCATTCAAAGGATAAATTTTTATTTTATTGTTGAACTTTTTCATGGTGGATTTTGAGACTTCAATTTTTAGACTTTTGATATATTTTTATAAATTTTGAAAAATACAATAGTTTTAAAATTTTGATATAAATATATATGCTTAAGTTATTTGACATGCATTATGGATTAATATAAATAAGATTTATTGATCTTTGACTTATTTATTTTATTATTTAAATATGTATTATATTATATTATATTATTAATCAATGAAGGTCCCCACCCATTTAGATTAGTGGCCCGATCTATATTTAATAAACTTGATCATTTAAGACTTTTAAGTCTTAATTAAACTTATCCTTAACCAATATTTGTTTACAATAATTGATTTTTTATAATTCAATTAGTTAGCATAAACTAATAACTAACTAAAGTTAGATATAACTTATTTGTAACTAAATTTAAAGGTATTAAAAGAGATTAAGGACGCATTTGGAGACAAAACAACAACAAGTATTGAACACTTAGATATTTTTTGAAGTCAATCATTCATCTTTCTTCTTTCAATGCAACTTCTCTAAGATAGTATAATTCTTGCATATAGACCCAATGGTACTTTATCTAACAGTAGAGTAATTACTTATCCAACATAGGTATATCTAGCTTTATTTATCATCTAAAGTTTTCTCAGCTTAACATATTTTGATAATTGCTATTTGGAGTCCTATGCGCAAATTTTAAATATTCAAACTGAATAATGATGAACACTTCACTATTTTACAACACTTCATTGATCTAATTTGATTATAGAATTGTCACTCAAGTTATTGTAAAGGAAGAATGTTAATTTTCTTAATAAATTTATATTTTTCTATTAAGATGACTCTCTTTGAGACTCGCACATTTTATTGTAATCTTTTTTTACTCTAATTTTGAATATAATTCTTGCTTTAGTTTTTCTTTAATCTAGTTTTATTTCTATTTTATTAGTTACTTTTTTTTCTATTTAGTTTAGTTTCATTTATGTTTAGTTATTTATTAGTTACTTAGTCTAATTCTTGTTCTTTCTTTGGTTAGATAGTAATAGATTCTTTCTTTGTTTTGATCTCTTTTTAGTTTTGCTTTTAGAGTTTAGTTCTTTAGTGTTTATCTTAATAATTTCTTAATCTATTAGGTTTCCAATTAGTAGTCTTTTCTATTTTTTTTAAGATAGTCATTAGAAGTTATTTTTATAGTAATTCCTATTTAGTTTTAGTTCAAATTATTTATTTGATCTTTTAGTCCTTAGTTTTATTCTATTTTGAGTTTGTGTTTGATTAAAGTATCTTATTTTAGTTAGACTATATAGCTTAAACAAATTATTGTCTTTTTCTTAGTTGTTTGATTTTTTATTAGCTTGTTAGTCTCTCTCTCTCTCTCTCTCTCTCTCTTTTACATGCTTGAATACTTTATCTTTTTCTCAATTTTTTTCTTTATGTTTTTGGTTGTTTCTTGAAGTAAACTTAAAGAATATTATAACAAAGAAGTAAGATATTCTTAGAACAAATATATATTTATTGAGTTAGATTTATATTTTTGAAGAGATTATCTAACTCATAGATTTTCTCTGTTGGATAGCATAGATTACAAGTTCTCCTCTTAATTGATTCATGATTGATAAAATAGATTTTTGATTGTTATAATAGAATAAGTTATATTTAATGACTTATTAATTATTTCTCAAAACTTATTAAACCCCCCCCCATGTCTTTAGGATCATAGATGAACCTTTAGAACCCCATGATTAGACTGGTACGATTCTACCTTGACCTTTGTGATAGGTGAAACGGTTGATTCATTGATGGTACAATTTTTTATCATCAATAAATTTGATGACTCCGCTGAGGAATCATTCAAAATTTTGATTTGTTTTTAGTTTTATTTTCTTCTTGTTAATGGAACTTGGAGGTCAACAACCCCCTATTATTCAACCTAGAATAGATATAGAAGATGATCAAGTTGATATTGCTTTAAATTTAATATATTATGCATGGTATAATCATCTTAAAAATATTCATCAGGTTATTGAATTCATAAATCAAGAAGAAGATATTATAGATTTAAAATTGATTGGTATTCAAATCTTACTATTGAAACTCAACAATTTTAAATTCAAATAGAATAATTCAAAAAGATAGAGCAAGAGTTTTAGCTACTAATTCTAGACCTATAACTCATTTTATTTTTAATTCTTTTTCATTTGATGATTTTGTTTTGCTTACTAAAATTACTACTAAAATATATATAATTAGATCAAAAACATCAAGCTCAATCTATTCAAGTAAAAAAAATTCAAGCTTCTAATGAGAGATCAACTAGTGGGAGAATAACCAATAGTAGAGCAGAGACTAGAGGATCTGATTCATAAGTTGTAAAATAATATATAATAAGATGATCTCATTGAAGGTGAAGATGAATTATAAGCTTAAAGAGAATGGTAAATATTTGTAGTACCATGGATTTATGCTAATCCAATTAATGTTGGAAACCATCTTGGTAAGTTACATTCTCTTAAGGGATTGAATATACCAAAAAAAATTGGTACTATTGGAGAATCTTAAGAAGATAACTTAAAAGATTCTAGAATGGTTTGTGCTATTCTTGGAATAACTAATAAAAAAATCTTAAGATTTTTTGCCCAAATATTATAAGGAAAATCTTATCATGCATTTGTTAGTTTACCTGCTAAAGTTATTGACACTTGGAGAGATGTTGAAAATTAACTAGAGTTATCTTTTAGGAAAGTTAAAGAAGATTTCGATCTAGTCAATGATTTTGTGAATTTTTCTATTGATTTAGGTGAGACTATGTATCATTTCATTTTTAGATTCACTAAACTTCATCAAAAGATCTCTTATGATTTTAGGTCTTCTAAAAAGTTATTTAGAATTTTTTTTTGCAATGATTTACCTTTAAAGTATAAAAAGGCTTTAAAAGAGAAAGACATTACAGAATATAGTGACACTTTAAGTTTTTTTATTGAATATGAAAAAAATATTAAATGAATTGGTTTTAATGATAGGTCTTTTACAGGTTTAGATTTAGATAACTCAAAAACATTAAAGGCCATACAAAGTTTAGGTAATGAGTTGATCACTGTTAAAAAACAACTTAATAATTAATCTTCTTCCTCAAATAAGAATAACAAAAAAGATAAAAAGATACATATTCTGTAGTACTATAATGCATGTGAACTAGATCATAATTTAGACACATGTCTTGTTGTTCTTAAATTTATAAAATTTATTCAAGGGGAAGATGAAATAACAGAAGATATAACATATTATATAAACACTCTTGATGATCCCTCAGAAAATGAGAATGTTTATGTTATAAATACTATAAATAAAGATTATAATTCTTTTCAAAACAATAAAACAACAAATGATAAATCTTTTCCTGATGATAAAAGAAAAATAGACAAAGAAAAATCAATTCAGAATAATGCTAATAATTCTAATGATAATACTACATGAAATAATTCTTTAGTAATTGAATATAATAATAATCAATATCAACATTATAAATCTAATTTTTTTAGATAAACTGATGCTAAAACTTAGAACATAATTGATGATTTATCAATAATTAAGACTAATTTTTTTTTGTTGCAAGTAGTTAGTCTTCCAAGATAACTTGATAAGACTAATAAAATGATGAAAAATCCTAGAGCTGATGTAAGAATAATGCTAATAATTCTAATGATAATATTTTATAAAATAATTATTTTACAACTAGATATAATAATAGTCAATATCAGTATTATAAATCTAAAAAATTTAGATAAATTGATGCTAAAACTTATAACATAATTGATGATTTGTCAATAATTAAGGTTGGATTTTTTTTTGCAAGCAGTTAATCTTTTAGGATAGTCTAATAAGATTAATAAAGTATGAAAAATCTTAGAGCTGATATAAGCATGCAAGAAAAAAGCAATTATGAACACATTTATGCTTAGCATTTTGATCCTCTTACTGATTACATTCCTCTTTTTTATGTCAAAGTTAAAATTGATAATAAGATAATTCATAATTGTATCTTAGATATAGGTGCCTCAAAGAATATCATACCTAAGTCTATTGTAGATCAATTAGGTATATCTTATAAAGCAGATAGTAGAAAGCTTACTGGTTTTAATTCTAGACAAACTAAGAGTTATGATAAGTTTTATGATATAATCATTAAATTTTTACAAGATGAACAGATTAGATGTATGACTAATGTTCAAGTGTTAGATATTCTTAGTAATTATCTAATGTTGTTAGGAAAATATTGGTTTAAGGTAAATAGGGCTTTTGGTGGGAAGGATATCACATGGGTTACTATTAATAATGAAAAATCACCTTTTTTCCCAATATTTCTTACATTGAAATTAGAATTGGGACTTATGAATTGCCGAATTTAGATGAACTAGAAAATTAACATGTAAAAATATTTGAAAAGAATATGTTATGGTCACTTTACTTTGATGGAGCTTGCTCTTAACAAAATAATGGTGCTATAATTTGTATGATTTCTCTTATAGATAATTTTTTTTTACTATGCTTTCAAATTATCTTTTAAAAATACTAATACTATGGAATAATTTGAAGCATTGTGTTCGAGATTATAAAAAGTAATAGAATTAAATATCAAGCATTTGGAAGCCTTTGGAGATTCAAAGTTAGTTGTTAGACAAGTTTGTAAAAATTATAAGACTAATCAAATTCATCTACACTATTACATGCAAAAGGTTTGGTTATTACTTGAGCATTTTGAAGAATTTAACATTACACATTCTTAGAGAATTCAACATTAGATCTAATAAGTTTGTTGTTTATGCTTCTAATCCAACTCTAAATGTGATTGAATCTACAATAGCTTTTTTATTTGCTTAAATTTTTTATCATAAGATTTTTGATGTTAATGATAATCAATCTATTTTTAGTTGTGATGAATATATAAATTCATTCATTAAAGGCAATTATTTTGATCACGATACTATGTATTAAATTATGAAGATTATTTATAATTAAATACTAACAGATTACCTACTCGTTTAGTGAATTTAGAATCTATGTTTTCACCTAATGATAAGCCTAAAACCTCTAGAATAGAAGAACCATCAAGAAGAATCATAGGTGAGACCACTCCTATAAATTTAGGCATTGAAGAAGATCTAAAGTATGTTTATTCAAAAATTCTAGTGACCGAAAATAAGAAGGTTAGGTTCATTAACATGTTTAAAGAGTTCATTAATGTTTTTGTCTAGTCATACAAGGACCTTAAAGGTTATGATACTAATATTATTAAACATGATATACCTATTAAGTCTGATATTAAATCTATTAGACAAAAAATATGAGAAATTAGTCTTTTGTTAGAAGACACCATTAACAAAGAGTTGGATAAGATGATTGATGTTGGTGTCATTTTTTCCTATAACATATTCAAAATGGAAAGCTAATCTAGTTTTGGTTAGAAATAAAAATGGTGATATTAGATTATGTGTCAATTTTAGAGATCTAAATAAAGCTAGTGTAAAAAATAATTTTCTTTTACCAAACATAGATCATATTTTATAGCAGGTTGTAAGAATTGAAATAATGTCTTTATTGGATGGATTTTTAGGTTATAATCAGGGTTTTATGAATCTTGAAGATAGATATAAAACTAATTTCACCACACGAGAGGTACTTGAACTTATAATAAAATGTCTTTCAATTTGATGAATACAGGAACTATTTTTCAAAGAACTATGCATGTTGCTTTTGATGATTTAATAGGCATAGTTATTCATGTTTATTTATATGATCTCACTATTCATTATAAAAAGAGAAAAAATAATTTAGACCATCTTTTTGAAGTATACACAAGATGTAAAAAGATTGGTATTTATTTGAATCCAAAGAAATTAGTTTTTGGTGTGACTAAAAGTAAGTTGTTAGTGTTGATGTTGGAGGAGCAGCTACGGGCTCCTACGTCCAGCCCAATGTCTTGAACTTTTGATGAAGGCCGACAAGGAGATTGAAGAGTTGTGTCTCTTTGCCAAAAGGGAGATTGAAGAGATGTGTCTCATTCTTTCACTTGTATATATAATGCTTCCTCATTGTTCAAGATAAAAAATATTCAATAACAAATATATTTATAAAGAGCAGACTTTAGAAGATTAAATCAGATTTATCCATTTGTGTTCATTATTCATTGTGTTGCAATTTTGTTTATTTCAATTCTGATCATAAATCTAACATGGTATCAGAGTAGGTTTGAAGATGATCGTGATCAGACTTGAAATTGCAGCAATACTCTCTTTTGTTCTTTATATCTCTTGTCTATCCCTATCTTAGTCAAGATGGTGAACAGTCTTAAAATTGAGGATAAACTCGAAGGAGCATCCAACTTCACATCATGGAGGTTTAGATTCATGCTCACCTTGGAAGAAAATGACTTGGCTGAGTTTGTGGAAACCAAAGTTCCCAAACCATTGGAGGAAGAAGAGAAGTTGTAGTGGAAAAAGAAAGACATCAAGGCGAAGAAGATATTGGTTGACTCCATTAAAGATCATATTGTTCTGATTGTCTCCAAGTTGAAGATAGCAAGGGACATGTTTAAAACCTTGGAGGAAATGTACGAAATCAACAACACTAGCCGGGCTCTTGCATTGAAGCAACAGCTACATCATGTGAAAATGGTGAAAGGAGAAATAGTCATTACTTACTTTATGAAGATTTCAGAATTAAGAAATCAGTTCTCTACAATTGGTCATGTAGTTGATGATAAAGACTTGACCATGCTTGCTCTCAATGGCCTTCCTTCATCATGGGAATCCTACATTCAAGGAATTAGTGCAAGATTGAAACTTCCCAAGTTTGATCGATTGAGGGTAGATTACATTCAAGAAGAGGCTAGATTGGTTGCTAGAGGAATTGGTCAAAGCTCTACCAATGAAGATATTCATGTCCTTTCCTCTAAATCATTTAAGAAGAAAAGCAAGAATGAGAAGAAAGGATTCTTTAAGAGAAATAGAGATAATGAAACTGATGGTGCTCCCAATTTCAAGAAGAAAAGGGACCTCTCCAAAATCCAATGTTTTAGGTGTGACAAGTATGGTCACATTGCCAAATATTGTCCCTCCAGGCCTAAGCAACAAGCCACCATTTCAGATGTTGATGATGCCTCTCCTTAGAAGGAAACATGTGAATATTTGTTCTATTCAGCATTATCAAGCAATGTACCTACTGACACCAACACTTGGTTAATTGATAGTGGTGCATCTCGACACATCACTGAGTTTAAGAAGAATTTATCAAAATTGATGGAGAGAAATTCTTGTGAACAAGTTATCATTGGAGATGATGCTAGCTATTCAGTGAAAGGGATTGGAATCTCTACTCTCCACTTAAAATTAGGCATTACTCTAAGGTTAAGTGATGTTCTCTATGTTCCAAGCATCAAACGAAATTTGGTTTCCATTTCAGCCTTGGAAGATAAGGGTTATCAAGTTGCCTTCTCCAAAGGCAAAGTTCTTGTGTGGATGAAGAATTCCAACTTCAAAAAAGCTCGAATAATTAGAGTTAGACATGAGAGCCTCTATAGGCTAATTACTTGTCCACTTCAGGCATTAGTTCATGATTCTTCAAACTTGTGTGATCTTTGGCATAGAAGATTAGCTCACCTACACTTTCGAGCTCTACCTATCATGGAGAAAATGGTCACGGGTCTTCCAAAATTCAACCAGGAGCATGAAGGTACTTGCAAAGGTTGTGCCATGGGTAAGAATACTAAAAGACCATTTTATAGCAGAGAAAGTAGATCTAAATGTATTCTAGCTCTCATTCATTCTGATTTATGTGGTCCAATGTCTATTGCTTCTTTGGGTGGTTTCTTGTATTACATTACTTTTATTGATGACCACTCTAGAAAGACTTGGATTTATTTCTTGAAATCTAAAGAATCTAAAGAAGTACTTAAGAGGTTTAAAGAGTTTAAAGCTCAGGTAGAGAACTTATCTAGGAAGAGGATCAAAGTTCTAAGATCTGACAATGGAGGGGAGTATACCTCTGATGAATTTCATAACTTTTGCATTGAAATGGGGATTAAGAGGGAGTTCTATGTTCCTTATAACCCTCAATAGAATGGTGTTGCAGAAAGGAAGAACAGATCTATTATAGAAGCTACCAAAGCTATGATTCATGACCAAGATCTGCAAATCTTCCTTTGGGCTGAAGCATCTAAGACAACTGTTTATGTTCAGAATAAAAGCCCTCACCACATTTTAGAGAACATGACTCCCGAAGAAGCTTTCACAAGGGTAAAGTCAAAAGTAAGTAATTTGAGGATATTTGGTTGTCTAGTATATTTTCACATACCAAAAGATAAAAGGACTAAGTTGAATCCTTCTGGCAAGAAGGGAATATTTGTAGGCTATAGTGAAACTTCAAAAGCCTATAGAATTTACATTCTAGGTCAGAAGTTGATTGAAATCAGTTGGGATGTTACATTTGAAGAGGATGTTGCATTCAAAAGATCTAAGAGTATTCATATGGAGATAGATAATGAAGACCAAGAGTCTCCTCAGGATATGGAAGTTGACCATACTCCTAAAATTCAGAGGGAGATTTTTGATTCAAAAGAAGATGATGTTTTAGTTAAGCCTTTGGAACCAACTGATGGACCTAGTGACATTGTTATAGTATGAAAAAGGCCTCGATGGACTCAAGAAAACATGCAAGAGGCAGGAAAATATATAGGTCCTCGAAGATCTCTTAGAGAAAGCAAGAGACCTCATAAGCTCTCAGATTATGTGTTATTAATGAGTCAAATTATTGAGTCTGAGCCTTCTAGTGTTAAGGAAGCTACTCGTCAACAAGTATGGAGAGATGCTATGGCTGAAGAGTATCAATCCATCCTCAATAATGATGTTTGGGATATCATACCTAGACCTGAAGGAAAACCTGTTGTTTCTTCTAAGTGGCTCTTCAAGATCAAGCATGCAGCTGATGGAAGCATTGAGAAGTACAAGGCTAGGTTTGTGGCTAGAGGATTCTCTCAGAAAGAGGGAGTAGATTATGAGGAAACCTTTGCTCCAGTTGCTCATTATACATCCATCAGAACCATCATTGCTATTGCAACATTTAAAGGATGGAAATTACACCAAATGGATGTGAAGACAGCATTTCTAAATGGTGTAATCGAGGAAGATGTATATATTGAGCAACCTAATGGTTTTGAGGTTCATGGGAAGGAGTCTCATGTTTGCAAACTGAAGAAGGCTTTGTATGGCCTTAAGCAGGCTCCTCGTGCTTGGTATGAAAGAATTGATCGATACTTGATGATCTTGAATTTCTCCAAGAATGATGCTGATTCAAACCTATACTTCAAGCTAATTGATGGCAACACATTAATCTTGGTTCTCTATGTTGATGATCTTCTTATTATCAGAGAATATCACCTCATTTTCAAATGTAAGAAGGAGTTAGCTTCAGAATTTGAAATGAAGGATCTTGACCTCTTACATTACTTCCTTGGTTTAGAAGTATGGAAAAAACCAAATGAGATCATTCTAAGTCAAGGGAAGTATTCTATTGACATATTGAAGAGATTTGGTATGATAAATTGCAAACTGATGTCTACACCGATGGAGTCAAATTTGTTGAAGTTAAAAGAGGCTGCAGCTAGTTCAGATCTAGTGGATCCTAGCATGTATAGACAAATGATTGGTTCATTAATGTATCCAGTTAATACCAGACCAGATATTTGCTATGCAGTGAGTGCACTTAGTCAGTTCATGTGTGAACTAAGACAAATACATCTAGTTGCAGTGAAGCATATCCTAAGATATTTGCGTGGCACAGTTGGATATGGCTTGAGATATTCTTCCAGTATAGACTTGAAACTGCATGGATATACTAATTTTGATTGGGCAGGATGTGTCTCTGATCAAAAGAGCACCTCTGGATGTTGTTTCAGTTTGGGATCTGCTATGATTTCTTGGTGTAGCAGGAAACAGTCATCTGTAGCATTGAGTACAACAGAGGTAGAGTATATTGTAGCTTGTATGGCAGCTCGAGAAGTAGTATGGCTTTGTAAGCTCCTTACAGGATTGTTTGAACAATCAATGGAGGCTACAATCATTCATTGTGATAACCAGAGCTGTGTGAAGATTTTTATCAATCTAATGTTTCATGATAGAACCAAGCATGTTGAAATCAAATACCATTATATTAGAGATATGGTATTGAGGAAAGCTATTGAGTTAAGGTATATCAGCACTGATGAGAAGACGACAGACATTCTCACCAAGCCTCTCTCCAAGTTAAAGTTTGTGTACTTTTGAGATAAGCTTGGTATAGTGGAGAATACTGCCTTAACTAAGAAAGAGTCTTAGTATTAGTAATCCATTGATAACGAGTTCTTCTCTGTGAGAGAAGTTCGAGGTGAAATCCCTTGATAATGAGTTCTTTTCTAAGAGAGAATTTCAAGGTGAAATCCCTTGATAACGAGTTCTTCTCTAAGAGAGAAGTTCAAGGTGAAATCCCTTGATAACGAGTTCTTCTCTGTGAGAGAAGTTTGAGGTGAAATCCCTTGATACCGAGTTCTTCTCTGAGAGAGAAGTTCGAGGTGAAATCCCTTGATAATGAGTTCTTCTCTGAGAGAGAAGTTTGAGGTGAAATCCCTTGATAACGAGTTCTTCTCTGTGAGAGAAGTTTGAGGTGAAATCCCTTTATTCCACACCCTAAGAGAGCCAGATGAATGTCATCCAGTGTGGTTGACATCACGATGAGGTGACATGTCTTATGTAGCTGGAAGTATCCTCCCTAGCTGAGAGGGAGTGTTGATGTTGGAGGAGCAGCTGCGGGCTCCTACTTCCAGCCCAATGTCTTGAACTTTTGATGAAGGCCGACAAGGAGATTGAAGAGTTGTGTCTCTTTGCCAAAAGGGAGATTGAAGAGATGTGTCTCATTCTTTCACTTGTATATATAATGCTTCCTCATTGTTCAAGATAAAAAAATATTCAATAACAAATATATTTATAAAGAGCAGAATTCAGAAGATTAATTCAGATTTATCCATTTGTGTTCATTATTCATTGTGTTGTAATTTTGTTTATTTCAATTCTGATCATAAATCTAATAGTTAGGACACATAGTTTCAAAAGATAGTATTTTAATTGACCCTGAATGTGTTAAAGTTATTAAATAACCAACTCTTCCCAAAGATCAATAAAGTTTTATATCTTTCTTTGGTAAGATAAACTTTGTTAGAAAATTTATTTCAAATTTTGTTGACAAATAAAATCATTTACAACTATTACTTAAGAAACACAAAATATACATTTGAGATGAGAATGTTGAATTGGCTTTTAATTTTGTTAAAAATGCCATTACAAGTGTTCATGTTCTTGTTAAATTTGATTTGAAGAAATCATTTATTCTTTATTTTAATGCTACAAAAAAGGCTATATGAGCTATAGTAACCTAAGAATTTGAAAATAATGAAAAAAAACTAATAGGTTATATGAGTCAAGTTTTAAAAGATGTAGAAACTAGGTACCCTCTTATTGAGAAATTAATTTTTTCTATAGTTTCCTCTTTGGTTAAATTTTGATATTTATTGATGGAAAAAATAAATTTGTATGATCTAATGTACCTATTTTATCTTATATTGTAAAACAACCAACCATTCAGGGTGTTGTCCCCAAAATTGAGTGATAGATTTTGGTTCAACATATGAACTATTTTGGTTCAACAAGTCAAAATTATCTCTTCCCTTCTAAAAAATTGTTTTGAGCATTCAAATTCTCTATTATTCAAGATTTTTTAGATTTCTACAAAATCTGTAGGCTTGAATCTATGGACTCTACAGGCTTAAAACTAACAGGTTCAACAGGTTCAACAGTTCAAAAGTTTAAAGCGCAGTTAGTTCAAGTGGCCAAAAGACTTAGCCAAAACAAAGGATGCCAATAAAGAGATTGAACCATTGAACCATTGAACCAAAGTTGGTTCAATCGATCGGTTCAATGGGTTAGTTCAAGGGACTTCCCTAAAGCTGAAGGAACAACTGCCCTTGTGGAGGGCAGTGAACTAAAGACAAATGCCCTTGCTGAGGGCAGGGAACATGGGTTCAAAGGATCAAAAAGTGACTAAGGATGAAAGGGAACATTTCCTTTAGACTTTTTGTTTGAGGAAATTACTAAGTGAAGGAATTGGATGAATTCATTCAGGAAGATTTTCCTCAGAAAAATAGATAAGGCAAAGGCAAATTCTTTCAGAGAAAAAGTCTGAAAGAATTCCTTCGGACTTTTGTCCAAAGGAAAAGCCCGAAAGGAAAAACGTGAAAGAAAATGGAAGAAGCTGAGGAATTTTTCCTTCAGACAAACTGTTTGAAGGAAAAGAACTGACGAAGGCCGCCCAAAGGAATTAAATCTCGAAGGGTGCTCGAAGGACCCTGAAGGGTATGTGCCCTTATGAGGGGCTCTCAGCGCCAACAAAAAGGACCTTTCTAAAAGACTGAAGGGACACCTTCCCTTCTGGGTGTTCCAAAGGCTTGATAAAGATGAAGGGAAAGCTTCAAAAAGACTTAGGCTAAAAGGAGGCTTCAAAGAACAAGGAATGAATAGTTGAACCTTGAACCAAATGGTTCAATGGGTTCAAGGGTTCAAAGGTTCAACATTTCAAGGCTTCAAGAGACTTAGAAAAATAAAAGTAGCGATCAAACCAAAGTAGAGAATGAACCAATGAACTGATTGAACCTTGAACCAAAAGAGTTCAAAGTTTAATGGTTCACATGTTTAAGCAGTTCAAAGATAGCCCCAAGAAAAAGAAGAACATGGATGATTCCAGAGACCAGTTCAAAGGATGGTTCAACCAGACAAAGCAAAGAAATGAATGAACAAAGGCAGCAATTGAACTAGGAAGCTAAGAAAGATCACTTAAACTGATGAACCAATGAACTTTCAACAGGTTCAAAGGTTCATGGTTCAATATGGTTCAAGTAGCTAACAACCATTGATGGCCCCGTAGATGTCAAAATTAAGGTAATAGAATATCCGTTAGTTTTTGAATATGGCACATAACTTAAAGAGTAAACAAAGTAATCAGCTGAAAAGAGAGCCTGAGAGCTCAAATTGCTATAGGGAAGAGAAAAACAATATAAAAAGATCAGAAATATCTACAAGGGAGTTATTTCTAGTAGGTGAAATAGTTCACCAGGTAGACTTCTAAGCATGCTAAATTAAGGATGTGGCCTATTTTTCTTCCATGAAGTAAAGGCAAAGTAGACAGCTACACAGACATCAGAAAAAGGACCAGACAACTCCTGCTAAGGAGGAGACATATGAAATGAATGGGCACGCCATAGTTAAGGCCAATACACTATTCCAAGCATGGTCCCTTGATAGAATTGAGGATGCATTAAAGGCATTGACTGTAGTATGGGCCATCCCATAGGAAAAAGTGCCAAGCCTTTCTTAGCTGTGATACATCGTAATCTCTTATATGATGGGAGGGAGACTTTTCCAAGATAGAAGCGAAATTCTACCAAAATTGAGAGGTGATTTTATTGAGACTTTGAGCTCAAATTGTCCATCATATTATTTGTTTTGAATGAGAATAAAGTTAATTTCAAACTTTGTGCTATTATAGCTTATATCATTTTAGGAGATTGTTCTTATGTCTGTCTTCTGAATGTGTTCTTGTCTAGTTAATGAAATAAGTAGAACTAGTGGAAGTAATCGGGAAGGTGTCCTGAAACCAACTATGAGAAAGACTTTGTGCTGTCTATAGTTGCCTTTATTATTTTTTTCTATTTTCTATTTCTATGTGAAGGATCTTGGGATGACTTTGTGCCCCATTATCCTTTGTTTTTCACCCTTTGGGCAGCTAAGGTGTAGACTTTGTGTTACAGTTCATTCTATTGGTTACTACACTTTGTTACCAGTTTCTTGTCACTACCTAAAAGAACTCATGTTGTTTCTTACAAGATCACTTTTGAAAGAAGAGAAGTGCCTTCAATGTTTTCACTAAGATTTTCTCCTCTATTTTTTAACATCATCTCTGAAAAAAGAGAGATGGATGGCATTATTCTACCTCTGAGTGATATTTTATTCTTATATATATAGTATATAGCTCTTGCATATTTATAAGGAACCTCCCCTTGATGAGAAAAGAGATTTGTCCACCTATGTTGTAGTATACCTGCACATTTGGTTGACCAATCTCCCTTGCTGTGGTGAAGAGACCTATTTTGCTCAATCAGTTAGCTGATTGACAAAATATTCACCCAACAATATTTTTGGCAACTCCACTAGGGAAGAGCATGTAATTTAAAGCCTCAAGCCTCAAGCCGAAGCAAGACCAGTCCCTTCCCATTTTTTATGCTACAATCTAGAAACTCTATGCTATACCAAAAGTCAAAAATCCCAAGGTGTTGTTGACCCTATTTTTGAGTTGGTGCAGCAGGGCAATTTTGATTTGTTCCCTCCCCAACTTCAAGTTTAATGATCCAGGAGTGTTCCTCCTACCCGTACCAGGTCACCAACACAAGGTAGAGCTTATTTTTCTACTATTAGTAGAGCTTTTCTTATATGTACTCCACCCAGATTTGTTATCCCCCTTTTACATAATCTAGTCATGGTAGTTCAAGGCCCCTGGGTTAACTCTTTTGGCCCACTCAATTTGACTCCACCTCTACATGAACTTCCACATAATTTAAGGAAAAATTTCTCCAAATTCTTTGGTGATGGGAGAGTTCATCCTGATGAACACATTATAGCTTTTAGCATATCCTGTGGTGAGATAGGTGTGGAATTTGAGGACGTTACAGCCAGGTTGTTTGTGGAAACACTACAAAGTGCTACTGCAAACTAGTTCTACCATCTACAGGTTAGGTCAGTAACTGACTGGGATACTCTTAAAGCTAAATTTGAAGCCAGGTTCAAGTCTGTAGAAGATGCACATTCCTTTTTATCCTAGCTCACTCAGATGAAGAAGGAACCTCATGAACCCATGAGGGATTTCATTGCCAAGTTTGATAAGATGAGGAACCAGATTCCTACCATTACTCAGCCAACACCTGAAAACCTTAAATGCTTCTTCATCAACTCATAGCTGCCTAAAGTGAGTTTTCTATTGAGACGTGCTAGCCACATAGACCTTGCTATTGCTTAGAACTTGGCCACTAAGGTGTAAGATGACCTTATCTTGGTAGGAAAGATAAAGAGAGACCCAAATAGAGGTAAATATTCTTCATCTTCTAAATACTCACCTACAGCCACCACTGATCCAATGGTGCAGAAGCTAGCAAATGAGTTGTTGGCTCTCAAAAAATAAATGGCATAAGGGATGCCATCTGCTCCTTCATACAGAGATGTACCAAGGAGGGCATTCACCAATTAGTCATACCAAGGCAATGCTACCAGGAATCAAGGGTAGCCAAACCGTCTTCCTCCCCATAGAAAAACCTAGCCATTGAAGCACCTCCAACCAATTCAATAATTGGATATCTTGAAGAAAAATTGAATTTATCCTTCCAGCTTGAATTGAATCCTAAAGATGACGCTAATCTCTTCACTAAGGAATAAGAAGAATTAGCTAGCAACTCCAACATTAATTTTCTAAATTACCAGGATGAACCTAGAAGTGAAGGTAAAGTAGCTGAGGGATCATATGTTATGTTCACCCGGTCTAAGAATCAGTCATCCCAGCAAGCTGATAAAGAACAAATAGAGGAGTGACCTCAACCATCAATTTTAATTGCTAAGCGGGGAACCACTCTACCTTTCCAGCCAAAGGACTCGGTGATTTCAAGAAAGGTACATACATCAAACATCCCTATGTCTTCTACTTCAAATTCACAGACCAGTCCTCCCCCTCCCAAAAATTAAAAGGATGAACTCCCATCCTCTGTTTCTAGTTCATTTTAGATATTTGAAATAATTGACCATATAAATAAAATCAAAATTCAAATATCTAAATTTGAATTCTTGTAGTCCAACCCTAAGCAGTTAGATAAGTTGGTTCAATATGTAAAGAACCAAGTCATCTCGGTAGGACAAGCAATTCCAAAGGTGACTCATGATTCTCCCAAGAACACACCCACTAGGAATAACCTTGTCATTACTCCTCTTGTTGCTCCCAAGAGGACTAAACTATTTTATGTCTCCCTGCTGATAAATAGACATCAACTAAACAATTGCATCATTGATTTTAGAGCTTCTGACAATGTCATCCCTACCAAAGTGGCTGAATCCCTTGGTCTCACACTGACTAAGATGTTTCAGAAATGTTTCTCCATGGAGAACAAATAAGTACCACTATTGGGACAAATCAAAGACACCCAATTTGCCTTTGCAGCATTCCTAGATAAGAGAATCAAGATGACTGTCCTGGTGGCCGACATCCCAACATCATATGGCATCCTTCTTGGGTGAAATTTTTGCAAGGATGTTAGAGGTGAATTGAGCATGGACCTATTTGAGGTAAGGATTCTAGTCAAAGGTGTTATGCAGATATTACTCCTTGAAAAGGAAGTAAAATATGTGGTCACTCAAACATCAGCGCCTGAAGCTTAAATTATGTTTGAGACTTCAGGCATGGGTAACTAATTTCTATCCACAAAAGAAGTTTATGAAGCATCTAATGAAGCTCCTGAAGGTGACAACCTAAAGATTAGTTTAGCTAGAATAATAGAAGGATTGGTGGAGCACAGTGCAAATGTAGAAGAATCTCCCCCTTCAAGCGAAGAAGAATTTAAAGAAAAATCAGTGTCTGATGAGGTATGGATTCTAAAATTTGATGGCAGCTGATCCTCTACCAGTTTAGGAGTTAGGATTGTGTTGATATCTCCTCAAGGAGATATCTTTCCTTCATCATACAAATTATAGTTCAGTAATACCAATAACACAGTTGAGTATGAATCCCTATTGCTTGGATTAAGGGCTACTCAAGACAAAGGCATCAAACTCCTTCATGCCAAAGGAGATGTTGAACTAGTGGTTTGTCAGGTGAGGAACCTATATCAAACCAAAAACAAAATATTGTGCCATTACTGCAATCTAGTTTGGGACCAAATTGAGAGCTTTAATGCTTTCAGCATCCCTACCATACCTAGGGAATTTAATGACCGAGTTGATGCACTAGTTGTTTCAGCAACTCTCTTGGTTCCTCACCCTAATTTTAAAGAAGATAGATACACTATAAAACTATTTTTTCAACCAAGTATACCTGACAATGTTAATCATTGGCAAGTGTTCAATGGTGATAACCAAATCATTGCTTTCTTGGAACAAAAAAATAGCTTTTAACAGCTTCATTTTGAAGTCAGTGAGTATCAGAAGCTTAAATCAACCCCTAAATCAAGTGTAGATGCAGGTGAAAAATTCTTGCAACTTAAAGGAAACAAAATCTTAAAAGGCCTGGTCTCCCTTAAAAAGTTGTTTGACAAGCACAATAGGTTCATCAAATAGTAGAAAATAGATTCAAGCTCCCCCAGGAGTTTGATCAAATAAACCTGGGTACCAAGGAAAATCCCAAGTTGATGAACATTGGGAAGTGTTGCAATCAAAAAGAAAAGTCCAAGTTCACTACTTTGCTCAACTAGTACACGGATGTCTTAGCATACTCCTATGATGATCTGAAGTCTCTCAAGCCTAAAGAAATTCACCATGAGATTCCTCTCAAGATTGACTTAGTGCCTTACAAGCAAAAATCTAGACAATACAATCTGAAGATATCAGGTACTATTCTATTTGAAATATAGAAAATGCTGAATGCTAGAATAATTTTTCCAATCCATCATTCCACATGGATTGCAAACATAGTTCCTGTGAGGAAGAAGAAAGGTGAAATTTGTCTTTGTGTGGATTTCAAGAACTTGAATCAGTCATCCTTAAAGGATAACTATCATTTGCCCATCATGGACCAAGTGCTTCAAATAGTGACTGGTTCAGAAATGTTATCAATGCTAGACGGCTTCTCAAGATACAATCAAGTTGAAGTTGGTGAAGTAGACCAGCATAAGACTGCCTTCACCACACCTTGGGGCACCTTTGCCTATCAGAGAATGCCATTTGGCTTGATAAATGCTGGTGCCACTTTTTAGAGAGCAATGGACCTCGCTTTCAAAAATGAAATGGGTAAGTTCATTGTAGTATATCTTGATGACTTGATAATCTTTTTTAAGCATCACCCAGATCATATGTGCCATTTGCAATAAGTTCTGGAATGTTGCCGCCAGAATGGCATTTCTTTAAATCCCAAGAAGTCTATTTTTAGAGTAATAGAAGGGAAATTTATTAGACACATTATGTCCAGAGAAGGCATAAAGTTTGACTCAGAAAGAGTCAAGTCCATCTAAGAGCTTACTTTGCCCACAAGTAAGACTACAATTCACTCTTTCTTTGGAAAGGTGAATTTCTTATGAAGGTTTATCCCTGAGTTTGCTGAGAAGAATCACCATATTGTAAACATGATGAAGGGAAAGACCACATTAAACTAGACTAAAGAAGGTGAATTGGCATTCCAAGATATTAAGATAGCTATTATCCATGCCCTAATTCTAGTTTGTCCAGACTATAACAAGGATTTCACAATGTATAGTCATGCTTCTGAGCATACACTTTTAGTAATTTTGGTTTAACAGAACTAAGAAGGTGTGGAATCTCCTATTTCTTTTATGAGATATCCTGTCAAAGCTCATGAGCTGAAGTACTCCAACATGGAGAAGCATGCTTATGCAGTGGTGAAGGTAGTGAACCATTTATGCTTCTACATCCTAAATTCACACACTACTGCCCTGGTTCCTAACATCACAATCAAATCTATATTAACTCAACAAGAGTTTGGAACCAAAATAGGGAATTGGATTGCTAAAATTTAAGAGTTTGATCTAGTCATCAAACCAATGAAGCTAGTGCATGGAAAGGGTCTATGTCAATTGATTGCTGACAATAGACTAGAAGAAACAGAGCATGGAGAAGTAGAAGTGAAAGATACACCAATAGTCATATTTGTCTCCACCATGAATGAGTGGTATTCAAACATTGTTCATTTCCTTACTTATGGTGAGTGTCCTACTCATCTGTCTCATAAAGAAAGGAGGAATGTCAAGTTGAAAGCTGCCAATTTTGTCCTTTGGGACAATGGCCTGTATAAGAGGAGCCTTGATGGAGTGTTCCTTCACTGCATGGATAAAGAACATCAAAACTAGCTTTTGAAGTCCTTCCATAATCTAGCCTGTGGAAGACATTTTTTTGCTCCTATAACTTCCCATAAGATTCTGTGAGCTAGGTATTATTGGCCTACTCTCTTTCAAGATGCATATAAATGGGTACGTAGATGTGAACTATGCCAACAGTTCGTTAGAAGACCCAAGTTAGTTGCTCTATCTCTCAAGCCAGTGGTGATATAAGAGTCATTTCAACAATGGGGAATCGATTTCATTGGTGCTCTAAACCCATCTTCAAGTGTTGGACATGATTATGTCCTCACAGCCACAGATTACTTCACCAAATGGGTGAAAGCTATTCCAATAAAGTAGGTCACTTCAGAAGTAGTGTGCAATTTCCTCAAGGAGAACATCATTTCAAAGTTTGGGGTCCTAACCAAGATTGTCAAAAATAATGTAGCTTATTTCACTTCCCAGGAGATTACTCAGTTCTATTTTTACTATGGGATCACCCTCTCACACTCTTTTGATTATTTTTCACAAGGGAATGGCTAAGCTGAATCAAGCAATAAGAACCTGGTAACCATCATCAAGAAGCTAGTGGATGACAACCAACGAACATGGCATAAAGCATTGGTTGACGCTTTATAGGTAGATAGAATCACACCCAAGAGGGCAATTGGTATGTCACCTTTCCAACTTATTTATGGTCTTAATGTTGAAATACCAATCACTCTGGAATTGCCAACATTGAAATTGGCTAAGGTAGTTGAAGATCAAGCATATGAAAGCTCCATCGATAAGAGGATCATGTGCTTGACTGAGCTGGATGAGCAACGAACTATGGTAGTAGACCGAATTGTTTCCCATCAAAGTCTGGTGAAGAAGCTCTTTGACCAAAAAATAAAAGACCATGATTTCTAGGTTAGAGATCAAGTCTTGTTGTGGGACAAAAAGTGAGAGCCAAAGGGAATGCATGGGAAGTTTGATTCTCTATGGAGAGGCCCATTTATTATCCATCATCTCAATGGTGAAAAGATCTTCTTATTGAAGTATCAAGATGGCACGCCCTTCTCTCTGCCTAATAATGGCCAGCGTCTAAAGCACTTAAAATCTTAAAGTATCAGATAAGTTCACCTGTACATATGTATATTTGTATAGTCTTTAGTTCCATTTTGTGTTATTTGTTTTCATTTTTTGGCACCTTTCTTTTTTGGCTAGCATGACTCTGTAGCCCAATGGCATACTTTAAGGCACTGGAGATTTTGATTTCTACTCCCCTTAGTTGTTCCAAGTTTTCAACTAAAGGAAGTTCCCCAACTAGAGCTAGCTGTTGTCCCCAAAAATGAGTGACAGATTTTGGGACAACATATGAACTATTTTGGTTCAATAGGCCAAAATTATCTCTTCCCTTCTAAAAAATTACTCTGAGCATTCAAATTCTCTATTATTCAAGCTTTTTCATATTTCTATGAACTCTGTAGGCTTGAATCTATGGACTCTACATGCTTGAAACTAGCAGGTTCAATAGGTTCAACAGTTCAAAGGTTTAACGTGTGATTAGTTCAAGTGGTCAAAAGATATCCAAAACAAAGGATGTTGATAAAGAGATTGAACCATTGAACTATTAACCAAAGTTGGTTCAATCAGTTGGTTCAATGGGTTAGTTCAAGGGACTTCCCCAAAGCTGAAGGAATAAGTGCCCTTGCAGAGTGAAGTTAACTAGAGACAAGTGCCCTTGTAGAGGGCAGGGAACATGGGTTTAAAGGATCAAAAAGTGACTAAGGCTGAAAGGGAACATTTCCTTCAAACTTTTTGTTTGAGGAAATTACTAAGTGAAAGAACTAAAAGAATTTTTTCAGAAGATTTTCCTCAAAAAAATAGATAAGGTAAAGGAAAATTCTTTTAGACAAAAAGTCTGAAAGAATTCCTTCAGACTTTTGTCTGAAGGAAAATCCCAAAAGGAAAAACCCAAAAGAAAATGGAAGAAGCCAAGGAAGATTTCCTTCGGACAAATTGTCTAAAGGAATTCCTTTGGACATTTTATCCAAAGGAAAAGAACTGACGAAGGCCGTCCGAAAGAATTAAATCTTGAAGGCCGCCCAAAGGACCCCGAAGGGTATGTGCCCTTGCAGGGGGCTCTCAACGCCAACAAAAAGGACCTTTCTAAAATCCCGAAGGGACACCTTCCCTTCAGGGTGTTCCAAAGGCTTGATAAAGATGAAGGGAAAGCTTCAAAAATACTTAGGCTAAAAGGAGGCTTCAAAGAACAAGGATTGAACCATTGAACCTTGAACCAAATGGTTCAAAGGGTTCAAGGGTTCAAAGGTTCAACATTTCAAGGCTTTAAGAGACTTAGAAAAATAAAAGTAGTGATCGAACTAAAGTAGAGAATGAACCAATGAATGGATTGAACCTTGAACTGAAAGAGTTCAAAGTTCAATGGTTCACAGGTTCAAGTAGTTCAAAGATATCCCCAAGCAAAAGAAGAACATGGATGATTCCAGAGACTAGTTCAAAGGATGGTTCAACTAGACAATGCAAAGAAATGAATGAACAAAGACAGCAATTGAACCAAGAAGCTAAGAAAGATCACCTTAACTGATGAACCAATAAACCAATGAACTTTCAACAAGTTCAAAGGTTCATGGTTCAATATGGTTCAAGCAGCTAACAACCATTGATGGCCCCGTGGATGTCAAAATTAAGGTAATGGAATATTCGTTAGTTTTTTAATATGGCATAGAACTTAAAGAGTAAACACATCAATCTACTGAAAAGAGAGCTCGAGAGCTCAAATTGCTACAGGGAAGAGAAAAATAATACAAAAAGATTAAAAATATCTACAAGGGAGTTATTTCTAGTAGGTGAAATAGTTCACCAAGTAGACTTCTAAGCACACCAAATCAAGGATGCGGCCTATTTTTCTTCCTTGAAGTAGAGGCAAAGTGGACAACTGCGTAGACATCAGAAAAAGGACCAGACAACTCCTGCTAAGGAGGAGACATATGAAATGAATGGGCACGCCACAATTAAGGCCAATACACTATTCCAAGCATGGTCCCTCAATAGAATTGAGGATGCATTGAAGGCATTGACCATATCATGGGCCGTCCCATAGGAAAAAGTGACAAGCCTTTCTTAGCTGCGATACATTGTAATCTCTTGTATGATGGGAGGGAGACTTTTCCAGGATAGAAGTGAAACTCTGTCAAAATTGAAAGGCAATTTTACTGAGACTTTGAGCTCAAATTGTCCATCATATTTCTTTGTTTTGAATGAGAAGCAAGTTACTTTCAGACTTTGTGTTGTTATAGCTTGTATCATTTTAGGAGATTGATCTTATGTTTGTCTTTTAAATGTGTTCATGTCTAGTTAATGAAATAAGTAGAACTAGTGGAAGTAATCAGGAAGGTGTCTTAAAGCTAATTATGAGAAAGACTTTGTGCTATTTGTAGTTGCCTTTAGTGTTTTTGTCTATTTTCTATTTCTATGTGAAGGATCTTGGGATGACCTTGTGCCCCATTATCCTTTATTTTTCACTCTTCGGGTAGCTGAGGTGTAGAATTTATGTTACAGTTCATTCTGCTGGTTACTACACTTTGTTACCAGTTTCTTATCACTACCTGAAAGAACTCCTACTGTTTTCTGCAAGATCACTTCTGAAAAAAGAGAAGTGCCTTCAGTGTTTTCACCAGGATTTTCTCCTCTATTTGTTAACATCATCTCTTAAAAAAGAGAGATGGATGGCATTATTCTACCCCTGAGTGATATTTTTTGCTTATATATAGTATATAGCTCCTGCATATTTATAGTGAACCTCCCCTTGATGAGAGGAGAGATTTGTCCACCTCTGATGTAGTATACCTACACATTTGGTTGACCAATCTCCCTTGATGTGGTGAAGAGACCTATTTTACTCAATCAGTTAGCTGATTGACAAAATATTCACCCGACATAGGGAAGGTTTGCTAAGTAGATTTTATGCATTCAAAAATTTGATCTTGAATTTAAAACTTATAAAACTATTAAAAGTAATGAATTAATGAAACAGTTACATAAAAATGTTGCCTTGGATATTAATGTCTTAGTTTTATTAGTTGATGAAAATCTAAATGCTAAAACACATTTAAATACCATGAAGGTTGTTGAATTTTCTAAGAATTTTAAGTTTGGTCTTAAAATGAATGAAAGGAAATGTTTATTAGTTGAAGATGATTGGTACCATGATTTAGTTAATTATTTAAAAAAATAGTCTTGTCCTAATAATTTAGATAAAAATAAAAGATATTTGTTGAGACTAAAAGTGTTAAATTTCTATTTGTTAAAAAAAATTCTATTTTATCATAATAGAGATGGAGTTTTATTGAGATGTCTTATGCATAATCAAACTTAGAAATTTCTTAGGGGTTGTCATGAATGAAATAATAGTGGACATTATGTTGTAAAAATAACCGCTTATAAAATTTTGAGAGTAGGTTATTATTGGCCTACTTTATTTTAGGATGCTTATAAGTTAGTTCTTGCATGTCTTGCCAGTTATTTATTAGAAGAGATAAACTACCTGAAATACTTCTGAATCTTTTCATAAATATATTTTGATAGTTATAGATTATTTTACTAAGTGGCCTGAAGCTAAAGCACTTAAAAATTCAATAACATGTGAAATAATTTCTTTCATAGAAAATTAGATTTTTTCTAAAGTTAGAGTTCTATATGAGATTATTTCAGACAATGAACCTCAGTTTCAAATAAATTCTAAATTTTTTTAAGAAAATACTCTAATATTTCTAGTCATTCATATAAGTATTATCCACAAAGAAATGGATGAGCTAAGTCCACAAATAAAAATCTGATTTTTATTATGAAGAAACTAGTTTGTGATAACAAAAGAAATTGGCATCTCAAATTTTTTGAAGTTTTATGGGATAATAGAACTATTGTTAAAGTAGTAACTAGTTATTCACCTTTTATATTAGCATATGGGTTTGGGGTTACTTTGCTAATAGAAATTTAGATTTCTCTAGCTAGGATTGTTTTACAATATGCAACTAAAGATACTAATTTAATTGAACAAAGATTACATGATTTAGTAGCTTTTGATGAATCCAAAGCAACAACATTGCAAAAATTAGAAAGAGCTTTAAAAAAAAAAAAAAATGATAAAAAGGTTTCTAACAAAAAATTTAATGTTGTTGATTTAGTCTTACATTGGGATAAAGCCTACATGGATCTTGGGAAACATCATAAGTTTGATTCATTATGACTTGGACCTTATAGAATTACCATGGTTCTTGAAAATAATGCTTTTTATTTGAAAGATATTGAAATAAATTAGTTGTGTTACTCAGTTAATGACTATCATTTGAAACTATTCCATGATTAATTATCTTTCTTGTTTTTTTCTTTGTTTTCTATTTTCTTCTGAGTTTTTTTGTTTTTTGGTCCTTTTTGTTTACCGTTTTGTCTTTCCTTTGTCACTATTTTTATTTGTTTTTTTGTTTGCTTTGCTATACTCTACTTTAGAATTGATTAATGAAGGTTGTAA
The DNA here is from genome assembly GCA_037957365.1 of Torreya grandis. Classification (NCBI taxonomy): domain Eukaryota; kingdom Viridiplantae; phylum Streptophyta; class Pinopsida; order Cupressales; family Taxaceae; genus Torreya; species Torreya grandis. The sequence continues at coordinate 1,194,297 of JARHVA010002112.1, forward strand.
ATAGAAAAATATCACATTATGAAGGAAGAATACAAGGAAGATGCAAATTTTTTGTGTGTCATTTATTCTCAAAGTTGCTCTTATAAGTTCAATTTTTTTAATAAATGAATAATATATGTTGAGTTATATTTGGTTAAATTATTATTTTATTTTTAGATTTTACGTTTAAGGCATTTGTATTTGATTGTGATTCCAGCCTAAACTTCCCTATTTTTTAACTCCCCTTCTTCGTGCCATGCTAGCTGAACAATCCATCCCTTACTAAAGTTTATTATTTAAAAGGTTCACGCGTAACTAATTAAGAAATAATTTTCCTAGATCACATTCTGAAGAAATTTTTATTTTATATAATAAGCAAACTGTTGCTACTTAATTTTATTACACAAAGCTGACTAGTAAGGTCGATAGTGTTATGCCTATTTTCTACACCTCCCCTAAATTTTTCAAAAATCAATACTTGCTACCATAGATATGACAATGTTATAATATCTAAAACTATCATGGGGACCCTATTGATCGATAGTATCTTTAGATGCATTTTTTATTATGAAATGATAATGATTTGTTGATATATTCATATTTATATTTCTAAGTGGTTTCAAAAAGTATAGTGGATTAATGAATAAAATATACATATATAGTTGTGAATGTGATCAATTATTTTGGTTTTCAAAATAGTTTAATTTTGAAATAGTTTCAATTTTGAAATGCACTTTTAGTTTTGACAGTTTTGATAGATTTATAGTGATTCTTTGATTTTCATAAATGAGATGATTTTATTAATCATTTAGAATAGATAATGATGATATGTCAATGGTTTTTACTTTTGAAATCATTACATTTAAAAAATCAATGCATCTAAAAAGCTATTATGAAGGTATAGATTAGATTCATGGCTCATTTTCATTTACTACTAATGGTATAATGGACATCTAAAGTATTGATATGCTTAATTTGAGTTGGTATTGCTATCATTCTATCTTTTCTAGCCTATAATTTTGTTCTTTATTTCATGATTTGGTGTTTTGACTACTAAACTACATGATTTGAGATCATGGTTCTCATATTTCATAAAATTGTAAGAACCTATTCAACATTCTAAGTCTTAGTCATTTTAATATTCTAACAATTATTTAAATCTATAAACATAAATTTGAGGCATGGATGACATTATATGGTCTATATTATCATAGAGATTCATATGGTGGAAAGGATTTAGATCTTTGACTTTTTTCATGGAATAATTTGATGACATAAGGTGTTTTTAGACAATCTTCACATATATTTTTGAGTTATTAATATTGCTTGTTTTTAATATCCTCATAATGTTTTAAGGGGCCTATCTTATGACATGATTGAGGACCCTTTGGGTCATGATGCTAATACATTGACATTTGCTAAGGTATGAAGGTCCATCATGAAGTATGTTGTTTTGCCAAGCATAGGTTGTAAATTTGAAGGGTTTTGATTTGAATATGAGTCGTATTCATTGAGTTTGTTGGATTAATGAGCTAAAGATTGACTAGAAAATAAGGGATGTTGTGGAAAGGTGATTTGGCATGACTATTAAACTCAAAGGGATGGCCTCAAAGTTTTGAGATTGACACGAAGATTTGATGGTAATGGAATTTAATGTGAAATAGTCTTTCCTCAAATAATAATAATTAATAGATGAATTAGTATGAAATAATAATTATCATTAAGTTTAATCATGTTGATAAATGGTTTAGAAAAGTTACTAAAGTACTCATGGTTTAATGTGAACCAATGAGATTTGAGCACATCATTCAATTGGTTACAGTAGTAGCTTGGTGAATATAAGTGTTGATTTTTCTTATTTATTATTTCATTATTGCAAGTTCTGATGTGTAAGTGGAGCCCTGGTCGGATAATATTTGAGTTGCAGAGTAAAGTCATGGTGAAGGATATTGGACAAAAAGTCTTGAGCTGCATTTCTAGGTATGTCTCTATAGTGTTGATTGATTTTGTTTTGAAAATATCATGGTGATTTATGAAACTTGTAATTTACAATGAAGAAATAAGTGTTGGTTGGAGTTTTGAGTTGCATAAATAAAGGTAGGTTTATTCTGTATGGCTATTCATATGAACTTGAAGTTAACTTTTAGGGGTTTCTATGAAGAAATATGAGCTATAAAAAATCTTATGCATCTATCTACATGATAATGGGTTGAGAAGTTTGTTTTTTGTATGGTTAAGACATCATTGATTATGCATAGTTTTGTATATATGACTGAAAGATTAGAGTTTAAGGTTTTCTAGTTATTATTAGCATGCATACAAAGATTCTCATTTGTTCAATGAAAATTTTGAGTTTGCTCAACATGCATGATAAGCTTCTAGTTTTGATATTTTGGGTTCTATTTCTTTCAAATGATTATTTTAAAGTTGTTGCATGGAAAAAATCAGGCACATTTTTTTCCCTGGGTTCTCAGTTCTCTAAACCTTCACTTTTCGATCATATTTTGAGATTTGATCTTTATTTATGAAGTCTTATTTAATGGTTTTGATCAAATCCCAAAATTATAAAATCTTTTCTATCTCTGTGGGTGAGTACATGGAATATTGGAAGGTTTGTGATGCATGATTTAAATGACCAATTTTTTTGGTTTTAATTTTGTCTATTTTATTAAAAAATAAGGGTATTTTTAGATCAAGTCCTGGTTTTCATTAATGAAGTCTATCAAAATGAAGCAAGATTCTAAGTTTTTTATACATAAATTTCATATATAATAGTTTTTTGAAATTTTTAAGGAGACAAACATGATAGATTTGTTTGTTCAATGACACGGGTATTTGATAGTTTCAAAGTAATTTACAAGGGTTTCTATGTATGATACTCAAAATAAGATAAAAGGTTTAATTTTTGTTTTAAACCCTAATCTGAAAATAGTAGATATACTTCTTCTCAATGGCTTATATCTCACTTTTTTGAGGTTGTGTTGTCTGAATATATATTTAGGGATTCACTCAAGACAATTAGAATGATATATTTGAAATCATTTGTGTGAAGAGTTATCTGAATCTCAAATTTCATGAATGAATCCTGCTCATTTTAGTGTAATTTCAAAAAAAATGAATAATAATGATGCATGTTTGGGTTTCTCTCAAGGAAGTTTTTGTTCATTCAAAATTTTCATATGGTCTATTTATAGTGGTTGAATTCTAGAAAAGGATTTACATGTATAAAATGATTGTATCAATATTTTTGACATATAATGGTATGATAGTTTGCATGTGCATTGAAAGCTAATCATGTTCACCTTTATATTTTAGAAATACCAAAATTTAAGACTTCAACAAATGGTTTCAATTTGGTTATTTATTATGGATTAATTATATGGGGATTATCTCATAAAAAATCTAAGTTTTTAGTTTCATTATAAATGATTTTTGGGTTGATAGTTTTTTGAACATGGAATGATTATGTGGAAATTTGAATGGAATCAGTCGACCATTTCACAAATAGTATGCTTTAAAAATAAATATTTCATAGATATTTATGGACAATCTTGAGTTTATAAGCTTACAGACCAATTTATAGTTGCAATGGTGATTTGCAAGGATTCAACACAATGAGACTTTTATTAAAATTAAATCTCAATATTGAAGTCTTAGGTTTTATTTTGAAAATAGAAATAGGAGTTAGAGTTCCTTGATAATTCTCATTTGGAATTTATAGGACGACATTATATTGGAACAAATTAATTGGTTTCAAATATTATTTGATGTAGTCACTTTGAAATTTTTTTTTGAGATTTTTGTAGCTTCATTTAGAATGGCTCAGTTTAGAAAATTTTGAAAGTTATTAGGCCGGTTAGAATCATGTTGGTTTAAACTCACAGTCATTTGTTGATGGAATAATGAGATACTTTTGACAAATTCTTGGTTTGCATTTAGAATTTCATTAAAGTGTTCTAAAATGAAATTATGATAATAGCTAGGGATTCAATGGAAATTTTGATACAGATATATGGTTTTTAGTTTATGATACAATTTAGTCTCAATTTATTGTGATATATTAGTTTTTAGTCTTATTTCTTGTGGGCATTTGTTGTTTCCTAGTCTTACATTTGATTGTTATATTTCAGATTGATCATAATGTCAGGGTGGGACCAACCTAGTTTAGTTAGAAGTAATGACAATAAGGGATGGAGTCATAGTTTTAGTAGTGATGTTAATTAGTCTAATTCCAATAGAAATTTACCTAGAGGTGGTTTCTGTGCAAGAATTTTGGTCCTAGATTCCATAGGGGAACTAGAATGTCTATATATTTTGATGTTTTAGATCCTGAATTTTGGGATATCTTAAGCAATTTGCTTGCTATCATAACAAATAGAGGTTATAAGGGTAATAGAGGTTTTTTGGGTCATAAGTTTGGAGCTTGAATCCCTTCTCAAAATAGTTAATGTCATCATTTGAATAATAACCTTCAACATTTGTCACTTCAGCCTCTTAATGTTGAAGGAATTGAGCCAATTATTGATCTTCTTCCTAGAAATCAAGCCACATAACTTGAAATAGAGATTACCTATGCTAAAAACTATATGAATTTGGTTATCCCTTCAGATGTACCTTCTCCTTCCCATATAGAGCCTATTGGGAAATGTAAAAGGTTGAGTCTAGCTTTTGCCCATAGTGAGCCTATCTTGAGATCTGAAAGATTGAATTTGGGAATAGAAGGCTATGCTAGTAGAAGAAAGACAAGGGACATTCCACCTTCCACTATAGAAAATAGAGCTATAAAAAAGAGAGTTGAAATTTAGTCAGAACCTGATACACCCATAGATGTCAGGATGTTGAAAAAGATAAAGCTAGAGATTGATGATAGTATAACTGATCCAGGAATAAGATTGGTGCAATTATCTGCAACTGAAATGGAATATAATGTTTATTTTAATGTATAAGACAAACTAGTAATTGAAGTACTTTTTTATTCAGATGACTATTGGTCATTCAGATAATTTTTTTTTATTGTTAAACTTTTTCATGGTAGATTTTGAGACTTTAGTTTGATACTTCAGTTTTCAGACTTTTGATATATTTTGATAAATTTTGGAAAATGCAGTAGTTTTAGAATTTTGATATAAATATATATGCTTAAGTTATTTGACATGCATTATGGATTAATATAAATAGTATTTATTGATCTTTGACTTATTTATTTTATGATTTAAATATGTATTCTATTATATTATTAATCAATGAGGGTCCCCACCCATTTAGATTAGTGGCCCAGTCTATATTTAATAAAATTGATCAATTAAGACTTTTAAGTCTTAATTAAACCTGTCCTTAACCAATATTTGTTTATAATTAATTGACTTGTTAAAATTCAATTAGTTAGCATAAACTTATAACTAACTAAAGTTAATTATAACTTATTTGCAACTAAGTTTGAAGGTATTAAAAGAAATCAAGGACTCATTTGGAGATAGAACAACATGTATTGAAGACTTAGCTATTTTTTGAAGTCAACCATTCATCTTTCTTCTTTCTATGCAACTTCTCTGAGATAGTACAACTCTTGAAGATAGACCCAATGGTACTTTATCTAATAGTTGAGTAATTGTTTATGAAACATAGGTATATCTAGCTCTATTTATCATTTAATACTTAATATCTGAAGTTTGTTAAGCTTAATATCTTGTTAAGCTTAATATCTTTTGATGATTGTTATTTACAATCTTATGTATAAATTCTAAGTATTCAACCTGAATAATGATGAACACTTCATTATTTTACGACACTTCATTGATATATTTTGATTGCAGAGTTATCACTCAAGTTATTGTAAAGAAAGAATATTGGTTTTCTCAACAAAAGTATCTTTTTCTACTAAGATGTCTCTTTTTGAGACTCACACATTTTATTGCAATCTATTTTGACTCTAATTTCTAATATAATTCTAGCTTTAGTTTTTCTTTAATCTGGTTTTATTTTTATTTTATTAGTTAATTTATTTTTTATTTAGTTTAGTTTCATTTCTATTTAGTTGTTTATTAGTTACTTAGTCTAATTCATGTTCTTTCTTTGGTTAGATAGTAATAGATTCTTTCTTTGTTTTGATCTTTTTTTAGTTTTGTTTTCAGAGTTTAGTTCTTTAGTGTTTATCTTAATAGTTTCTTAATCTATTAGGTTCCCAATTAGTAGTCTTTTCTATTTTCTTTAGGCTAGTCATTGGTAGTTATTTTTATAGTAATTCATGTTCAGTTTTAGTTTAGATTATTTATTTGATCTTTTAGTCCTTAGTTTTATTCCATTTTCAGTTTGTGGTAGATTAGAGTAGCTTGTTTTAGTTAGACTATATAGCTTAAACATATTATTGTCCTTTTATTAGTTGTTTGCTTCTTTTATTAGCTTATTAGTCTTTCTCTCTTGTTTACATGTTTGAATACTTTATCTTTTTTCAAAACTTTTCTTTATGTTTTTGGTTGTTTCTTGAAGTAAACTTGGAGAATATTACAAAAAAGAAGTAAGATATACTTAGAACAAATATATATTTACTTAATCAGATTTTTATTCTTCAAGAGATTATCTAACTTATAGGTTTTCTTTGTTAGATAGAATAGATTGCAGATTCTCATCTTAACTGATTCATGATTGATAAAGTATATTTCTAATTGTTATAATGGAATAAGTTATATTTAATGACTTATTAATTATTTCCTAAAACTTATTAAAAACCCCCTTTCACATCTTTAGGATCGTAGATGAATCTTTAGAACACCATAATTAAATTGGTATGATTCCATCTTGACCTTCATGATAGGTGAAATGGTTGATTCATTGATGGTATAATTTTGATCGTCAACAAGTACCAATCTAGTTGTGCATCTAAAGTAAATTGGGGTTATTTTGAGCCCTTTCAACTTAATTGCATGACTATAAAATGTGATTTGGGGGTTGATAAGCTACAATTTCATTATCTCATTTGATGAAAAGAAACATAATTCATTTAAATGTAATTTATACATGTATAGAATGTGATTTTTAGCTCAATAAATTTGAAGTCATCAGTTGTTGAATGCAAATGTCAATTAGTTCAATTATGGAGGTAATTAGGGTCAAAATGAGTAATGTGAATATATTTTAAATTATATATTCAATGTGATTTGGTGTGAAATTAACCCTAATGTCATGACATATATAATTAACCAAAGAGTTGATTCATTTAATCTAGGAGGCATTTGAGGCCAATTTGAACCCCTTAAAGAGCAAGATATGATTTGGGGCAAAATTAAAAGTTTGATTTTATCATGAATTGATCCAATTAGTCAAATTATGAAATTAAGGGTGTAATTTGGGTAAAATTAAGCCCCTAACCCAAATTTATGACTCAATAAATTATATAACATGTATGCAATATGTATGGTTTACTAACCCTACTTTTATCATAAATGCAAACATGTTCAAGTAATTATTATAAATAAGTGAACACACGGCTCAAATTTATTTAATTACCTTAGTTATTAGACCCTATATCTAATATATTAAACCCTAAACCCTATACCATTTACCTTAAACCCTAAGCCATAAGCCCTAAACCCTAAACCCTTTAAATTGTAGACCCTAAACCAATAAATTTAGCCCTAATCGACACCCTTTATAGATAGTAAGAATTAGGTTCATAGGGATGAACGTGGTCAAAACCACATCACTCATTATCATAATTGTCTTAATTGGCTCAATATTTGATGATGTGGGGGCTAATTGAGCCCAAATTCACATTATTTACTCATATATCTAGGTTTAAAGAGCTCAAATTTACCCCAATCTCCATCATGATTGTACCTTATATACCCTAAAATCTATACCTTAAGCCTTAATCCCTAAAGTTCCTAATCTCTAAACTATAAACCATAAATATAAACTCTTTAAATCTTGAACCAATCATTTTATCCCAAATTAACATCATTTAGACTAAAAATTAACTTCATAGGGTTCAGTTTGGCCTAAATCACATGATTGATTACCCCATTTGACTAATTCACTCAATCTACACGATGGCATGGGGTATAATGACAACCCAAAAAATACATTCTATAGTCACAAATGGGTTTAAGTTATTCAAATTGTCCTCAATTAATTTTGAAATTGACCCTATGTTCCCTAAACCATATATACATTAAAACCTAAGTCCTAAACCATAAAATTTAAACACTATACCCTAAAATGTAAACCATAAGCTTTCCCTATATAGCAATTGATTTAATCCCAATTAACATCCTTTGTAGTAAGAATTAGGTTCACATGGCATAGAGCAATTAGACATTATATACATGTCCTTAAACCTAAACCCTATGCCCTAATCCCTAATCCCTAAAACATAAATTGTAAGACTTATACCTTAATGCCCACTACATGCTGCAAACATACATGCCTTAAAATATAACTTATTTTATCATGAGATGTCATAAAATTCACTTTTTAAACTTATGGCCAAAATTTGACCTTTGGAGTATCAATATAGCTATGCATCTGAAGTAAATTAGGGATATTTTGATCTCCTTCAACCTAATTACATGACTATAAAATGTGATTTGGGGTTGACCAACTCCAATTTCATTAGATTGATTGAATCAAAGAAAAAATATTTACTTATATTCAACTTATACATGCATAGAATGTGGTTTTGAGCTCAATAAACTTGAAATAATCAGTTAATGAATGCAAATATTGATTAGTTAAATCATGGAGGTAATTATGATCAAAATGAGCCACATGAACTTATTTTAAATTGTATATGATGTGATTTGGAGTGAAATTAACCCTAATTTCATGTCATATATAATTAACCAAAGATTTTATTCATTTAATCAAAGAGGCATTTGAGGCTAATTTAAACCCCTTCAAAAAAAATGATTTGGAGAAAAATCAAAAGATCAAATCTATCATGAATTGATCCAATTAGTCAATTTATGCAATTAGGGGCATGATCTAGCCAAAATTGATCACTTAAACCAAATTTATGGCTCAATTGATTGTATAACATGTATACAACATGTACATGGCTTAGTTGACCCTACTTTTATCAAAAATGCAAACATGAAGGTAATTGTCATAAATAGGTGAATAAGCAGCTCAAATGTTCTTAAATTACCTTAATCATTAGACCTTATATCAGATATCTTAAACCCTAAAACCTATACCATTATATTTAACCCTAAACCTTTTACCATTTACCTTAAACCCTAAGCTATAAGCCTTAAACCCTAAACCATTAAATTTAGCCCCAATTAACATCCTTTATATATAGTAAGAATTAGGTTCATAGGGATGAACTTGGTCAAAATTGCATCACTCATTAAACCACAATTGACTTAATTATCTCAATCTATGATGATGTGAAGGATAATTGAGCTCAAAATCACATTCTTTACTCATAGATATAGGTTCAAGGAGCTCAAATTTTCCCCAATTACCTTCATGATTGTACCTTATATACCCTAAAACGATACCTTAATCCCTAATCCTTAAAGTTCCTAATACCTATTTATTCTAAACCATAGATATAAACTCTTTAAACCTTAAACCAATGATTTTAGCCCAAATTAACATGATTTATACTATGAATTAAGTTCACAGGGTTTAGTTTGGCCTAAATCAAATGACTAATTCATTCGATTTGCATGATGACATGAGGTATAATGACAACCCAAAAAGACATTCTATATTCACAAATATGTCCAAATGATTCAAACTATCCTCAATTATCTTTGTGATTGACCCTATGTACCCTAAACCATATATACATTACAATCAAATACCTAAACCATAAACCCTAAACATTATACCCTAAATTATAAACCATAACCTTTTCCTATTTAACAATAAATTTAGTTCCTTGATTAACATTCTTTGTAGTAAAAATTAGGTTCACATCATGATTGTACCTTATATCTTTTGTAGTAAGAATTAGTAAGATTTAGTCCCAATTTGGGGGTTTATCAACTCTAATTTGCTCTAATCACCATCATGATTATACCTTATATACCCTAAAACCTATACCCCAATCCCTAATCCTTAAATTTCCTAATCCCTAAACTCTAAACCATAAATATACACTCTTTAAACCCTGAACCAATCATTTTATCCCAAGTTAACATCATTTAAACTAAGAATTATCACTGTGATTGACCTTGTGTACCCTAAACCTAAGCCATAAACACTATACCCTAAATTTTAAACCAAAAAAATTCCTTATTTACCAATTGAGTTAGTCCCAATTAACATCCTTTATAGTAAAAATTAGGTTCACACATGGCATAGAGATATTAGACCTTATATACACCATTAAACCTAAACCCTAAATGCCATAATCCCTAATCATTAAACCCTACATGCCCTAATCTCTAAAACCTAAAACATAAATTGTAATCCATAATACCTAATCTATATTAAGTATAATGTGATCACGTTATTTAATAACATGATCACGTTATTCTTAATATAGATAACACTTGGTTCTCAGTGCCAATTTTAAACCCACATTGAGTAATAAGAATAACATGATCACGTTATTACATAACATGATCATGATATTCTTAATATAAGCTTCTCAATATGTATATTGAAGTATAACCTTTTATAACAAATAATGCAATCAAATTATATAATAATGTGATCATGTTATTATATAACGCAATCATGTTATTTATTATACAAGGCTCTACTTCAACATACATATTGAGAAGCCTATATTGATTATAGCATGATAATGTTATATAATCCGATCACATTATATAATGTGATCACATTATAATTATTATACACTTCTCAATATGTATGTTAAATTATAACCTTGTACAACACATAACATGATCACATTATGTAATAATGTGATCATTTTATATAACACAATCACATTATTATTATAAACTTAGCTCATTTTTCAATGTCTATTTTAGCCCAAATCAAGAATTATATCCCCATAAACATTCTCTGTGTACTTCTATGGGACTTGTGGTACTTGTGTACTTGACCCCACCTTGGAAAAGCTACTAGTTATCCATATAAGGCATATGGGTGACAGATCACGTTTAAATAAGAGTAAGATATTGAAGAACAAAACACCATAGGAATTAGAAGATTTGAGAGAGAAATACAAGATATGAATGAAAAAATTTCATGGTAGACGAGGTACAAAACCTAATCCTAATGAACCAAATGCCATAGATAATGAGTCAATTGACAATAATGAATTAAACAATGATGAAATTGACCATAATGAATTGCATAAAGATGAAATTAACCATAATGAAATGAATAATAATGAAATTAACAATAATGAATAAGATAATGTTGAAATTTTACATTCAAAGTTTCAAGTTTTTGATTTTGTTGATGATGAGTCTATGTATAATGCTTCACCCCCCATGAATGAAGCAAATTTGATGGAAATAAATAATGATGAAATTAACCATCTATAAAATTTCATGGAAACATATAATGAATAAGTAATGCGCTCTCAATAAATTCCAACATTAACAACACCTCCAAGAATTATGCATAGAAAAGACAAGTAATAAATTGAAGTTGATGAAAATATTTTAGAACCAATGCATAACAAAATGTCTGATCACCATTCAAGAAGACTAGTTCAATAAATTTGGGATACATTCTTCATAATTTGGATCATGATAGTCAAAGATGTCAATTATTTGTTTCATTGATGAAATTGATTAAGATGAGACCTATAATGTACACATTAGGACTAAGAAAATCTAATATGTATGATGAAAATAATGAAATTATAGAAAATATACATGATTCATATCATATTATAGGCCCAAAATCATACAACCAAGACTTTAATGCTTCTTGATGTATACTTACAACTTGTGTAGTAAGTGACCAAATAAGAAAAAAATGAATAGTTTTAAAAACAAGTCAAATGCTTAATATAAATATAAAAACATTAATGAAATTAATTAAAGACATGAAAGACTTAATGAACTTAATTCCAATGAGCTTTGGGCATTCTTTAGTAGACCTCCATGAAAGGACAAGGATATAGTTAATACTCTCAAAGAGTTACTTGATTAATTTTGGAAAGATAATACAAGAGTTTTACCCAATACAAGAGATGTAGTGAAAAGAAGAGTTGGTTCTCATAATCATGAACTGCATCCAAAACATTTATTAGATATGAATCAAACATATTTATACTTTAAATTTAAAAAAAAACATCCATAAATTTCTATTTATCAAAGACATTTTGAGATGGCCAAACCTTTTTATATAAAAATAAATCACACATGCAACACTTATTGTTGTAGGCAACATGTTGAATTTTCAATGCACTATAATGTTTTTCACTATATTCAATGTAATTTTCATACTAACAACATTTTGTAGGAGTGTGGTATTGAATTTCTACCAAAACCAGCCAGGGAATTTATTCCAACTATATTTTGGAAAAGACCATATGGACAATTATTTTACAACAAACCATATTTAAATGAAAATTATAGATTTGTGGTGGATTGTCAAAATTAAAAAAATGTATCCATGAGTAGATGAAAGGTATAATTGGATAGGAATTAGTTGGTTTAAGTAAATATAAATCAATGACTTATAAAGTAAAAGATGTCAAATAATCTAAAAGGTGTGAGCTTGTTACAAAAAAGATACATGTTTCTAAATTTTTGGTCAAATTTAAGGAGAAGATTGTTTATGACTATGCAAGGCACACACATAGGGCTAGATGGTTGGATGAACATTTCAATATAAGCAAGGATACATTCTCACTTGGTTCAATTGTTTTAGTAGTTGACTTTGCTGAAAATTACACATTCAAACCCCAAATGGAAGTTCAATTGTAGTATTACAATTCATCACAAGTTGTCATATTTATGTATATAGCATTTGTGCATGCACCTGATAGTATAGAGTAACAATAAAAAATATTAAGGGAGTACCATTTCTATATCAAAGATGACCAATCACATTTTTTAGAGTATGTGTAAGGTTATTTTTAAAAGTTCTATGAATAGTTGAGTTAGAGGAACATTACTTTCAAATAACATTAAATTTGGTCAGACAATTGCACATCGCAATTCAAAAATGCATAAATTTTTTATTGGTTGAGAAGGATGCATGTTAACACTAGTGTATAACACGTTTCGAGTTTCACCAAGGCTAGCCATGGAAAAGGGGAGCATGATGGTGCTGAAGCATGTGTAAAAAAAATTATTTCAATGGAGAAGTTAAAATTTGAAGAGGGTGTTCATTTTAAAAATACAAAAACTATGGTTGAATGGTGTAATGGAAACATGAGTCATGGTGCTTAACCAAATTCTACTATTCATAGACATTTCTAGTTAATGGAGAAAAAACACTTGGCAAAGTATGAGGATTGTATGAATCTAATGGGTTTAAGTGACCTCCACTAATTTTGTAGCTCAAATTCAAGTTATTGGATTGTTTATATGAGACACTTAACATGTTTCTATTCTGCATGCATTGACTCTATTTGGAATGAGTGTGAGTCATAAGAGTGGGTGGATGATTGGATTTCTAAACCTATAATTCTAATCAACACATATTAGGTTCCAACAACATTACAACTTACAAATTATATGACATCATCAGATGAATTTAATTATGTATCTGGTTTAGTGCAGTCAGGTAGAATATTTTTCATTATGTATAATTTATTTTCATTATATATCTTCATATTATTGCTAAAATGGTTTTTTGTAATATGGGGTATGTTTTTGAAGTTATTATAGATGAGGATAATGAAGAGGGCACTTATTACTATTTGTGTCAGTGTGTAGAGAGAAATAAAAAATTGACTTCCCCAGTTATAGATGGAGAAAACATTGACTATCCCATTGGATCAGTGGTAGTCACTAGAACTTGGTTTCGATGATATCCTATAAAATATTAATATCAATGGATGTTTGAAGAGTTTGAAATGCACAGGAAGATACTTCATTATTTAAATTTGATTCTTACAATGAATATTTAATTACAAAAATATTATGGGAAGCCATTAAACAAAAAACTATGGAAAGTTTAGGAGTCAGACCAAGAAGCTATTCTTGATACTATCAAGGTTAAAGCGGATCCTATTGGTTCCTTGGATTGAAATATGTAAGTATGTTGAATTTTTAAATTTATATGAAATCAATTTTACCAGATATTTTTTATTTTCTAGGTAGTAAATATGAATTTTATTTTTAATTACTTACTAATAATTTTTTGTAGGTTAGTGGTGTCCGATAAGCTTCCACCTTCACGTGGTTGGCATTGTTAGTAGAGAATTATATATTCTTTAAGGTAAAAAAATTAGGTTGGATATGATCTAAGCTTAAGTTGGATGTGATTGAAGCTTAGGAAATGACTTACATGTTTTATTTTATGTGTGTTTGAACTTAGGCTAAAAAATTACAATTTTCTTGTATTGGGAAGGGCATTCTTGAGGCCAGAATGGGTGGTGGTTTTGTCGATCAATCCTAATGTGAGGCCAAAAATCTAGTCCTATATGTTATCCATCTGTCATAATGTGTTAGAATTATCAATTTTTGGTTAGGAAGTATTGGAACAATAGTTCTGCAACCATAACTTAAACTTTGACAACATTTGTTGTCGATGTTTTTGCACTCCAGAACGGTAGTGAAAATGCACTTCCAGGTGGATTTAAACATTGTGGAAGTGTAACAACATGTAATTCTCCTATATAGATATAATTTAAGTGATATATTCCCAGGTGGAGGTCTCAAAGTTAGAAATGACAGTTGGAGCTCAAGAAGTTACTTGTTCAATACCAAAAGGTCGCATTTTTAGACCCATCAGTATAACTTGTCCAACATATTGATCTCAAATGTTTCACCTAATTACTCTAGGTGTGATTAGAGGGATTAAATAGGTAGTGGAGAGATCTGATGGTTCATGGGAATGACTTACAATTTTTATTTTATGCATGTTTGAACTTAGGCTAAAAATTATATATTTTTTGTATTAGGAAGGGCATTTTTGAAGCTAGAATGGATGGCGGGTTTATTTATAGGGCCTAATGGGAGGCCAAGAACCCATTAATAGATTTTATTTTCCCATTAGAATGTGTTTACAGTGTTATTTTTTTGTTAGGAAGCATCATAACAATAATTCTACAACCACAACTTAAACTTTGACAATGTATATTGTCAGTGTTTCTACGTTCTGAAACGGTAGTGAAAATGCACTTTCAGGTGGATTTAATTGTTGTGTGGTGTGATAACATGTAATTTTATTATCTAAATATGATAAAATTGATATATTCCTATGTGAATGTCTCGAAGGTATAAATGGTAGATAGAGCTCAATAAGTTGCTTGTTTAATGCCAAAACATTACATTTTTAGACACATCATTGTAACATGCCCAACATATTTCTCTTAGATGTTAAACTTGAGTGATTTGGGATGAAATTATAGGGATTAAATATTCAAGGGAGAGATATTATGGTTCACATAAATTACTTAGAAGTTTTTTTTACATATGTTTGAACTTAGGCTAAAAATTTGCATTTTTATTGTATTGGGAAGGGCATTCTTGAGGTCAGAATGGGTGGTGGGTTTATCAATCGAGCCTAATGGGAGACCAATAACCAAGTAATAAATTTTATCCACCCCATATACATTTTTTCAATGTCATTTTTTTGTTAGGAAGCATCAAAATAATAGTTCTACTAAACTCTCAACATGCAGAACATGTTAAAACTTGGGTAAGATGAGTTTTTGGTTGATTTGAATTCTATAAACTTGGGTAAAGATTATAAATTGTTAAAATTTCTTAAATAATACTATAAATATAATTATTAAGAGCTAAAAACTCTATTTTTATAAGTTTACCTATTGGAGCAACAACTAGATCTAGAGACCTAGAAACTTAAAAAGATAGAAATTGAGAATGAGAGCTCAATCTCTTAAAGACCTATAGTTGCTTGATTTATTGTAAGTTTGGAAACCTAAATAACTCCTTGAGTTTTCCTAAGGCCTATCCAAAGTGGCTTAAAGAATATTTTTCAAAATAAGGAGAGTAGATCTAAGAGGTTGGTGACTAGTTAAGAGCAGACCTAATGAGTAATTGACTAGTTTAAAAGAAGATTGTTTGAGAGTGGATTTTGAATTGAGTTAAGAAAAAGAGTGGATACACAAGGTTTTAATTCCTCATGATATTAGAGCATATGAATATGACTTACATAACCCTTTTAAAAATATAATAACAAACTGTGCATTAGGCGCTATAGTAAAGGTTAGGCAGAAGTTCATATTGAAAGTTTAGCAAAAATAAAGTTGTAAATATGAAGAATTAGGCCATGTACATGGTCACCAAAAGGATTTGAGTGCTAAATAGGTATTGATAGAGATTAATCGAGAAGTGAGGAAAAATATAAAGGAACAAGAATATTAGAAGGCATATAAGAAGTAGGCCTAGTTTCAAGAAAAGCTAATAAAAAAAGCATTAGATCCAGGTAACTTATAGGTATAGTTATTCGAGTGAGAAATTTACAAGGATTTATGAATGATTTTATGTCTTTTCATTATAAAATTTTGAACATGATTGGGTATGGGTTTTAAGTGTAATCAAATTGTGTTAATGATCAATTGAAAATTTGTAAATGGGTGATGACAAATGCAAAATAGATAAGAGTGACATTAGTCATTTCCACTACACGTAATGAAATAAAAACTTTAATTTAAAAAAATATGGGAGATCCAATATTTATAGTATTTAAAAGAACAATTTTTTAATCCTCATTTATGTACAATATTAAATATGAGATATGATAGATAATAGTTTGGAAGATCAAAACAACACTAAACAATAACACACAATGAAATAAAAATTGAATATAAATTAAGTAGATTTCCATGATAGGCATAAAATATAGGCACATGTATGTAATTTCAATAATATATATTACCGTGATAGGCATATAAAAAATTGCATATACCAACATAGTATCTAATGTTTGATGAATGTCATATACGCATATACAATGCCAAAATGCATAAATTGCCATATAGGCATATAAAAAAGTACATCTCATGTAAGACATCCTATTCATAAAATAACCTCCCTCTCTTTGTCTTCCTTGAAGAAGACTCTCCCTAAGATGACTTAATGGTAGATGGAGACCCCTCTAATGCCTTGGATTGCTCCAAGGTTTGACTGCAGGTCCTACACTCATAGCTCACTTATAGCTTAACATGTTCAAATACAAGTATTATTACAAAATTAACATAAAATACATTCAACTAATTGTTAAGAAATTAATTTTAAACTAAAATAAAAAATCATTTAAACATCCACTTACTACAATCTTGTAGTCCTACTCAATCTATTTTTGATGCTCAAACAAGTTAATGGTAGGTTTAACTATTTGAATGGGCATCTAAAATATGGGAGAAACATGAGAATTTTCCCTACTAATCATATGACTAGGACTATCAGATGTCATAGGACAAACTTTCATACACAATACATTCACATAAGTTATATTTTCCCCAAGTATGTAGTAAAATTATTAATAGAAGTCTATTTTTATAATTCAAAATTACAAGTTAATATATACCTCTGTCAGCACCTATACATATGGCATTGTAACAACAATGCCTATGTCTGTCTCAGCTCACAAAGAGGGAGGAGTGTTTAATTAAGCCATAAAATTTTAATGTAAACAAGGTCTCACTTAATTTTATATAAAATATAAAATATATATATGTAAATTTTTTCTCAATGTAAACCAAGATATAAATGGCAACATATTTCAACATGCATATCATGAAAAGAAAATGTAGACCAAGAATCATGGAAGTGTAACTACCATGGAACATGCAATGGATACTAATAGTAAGTATTTTTCATGTTTGAGGTAATATAAATATTGTAATACATGTAGGAAGTGTGAATGGAAGAGTAGGAGGTGGAAATAATAGTAGCACTTCGACAAGGCAAAGTTAGGGAGAGAAAGGGAATAAGAGACATATCAAAAACTTTGTCCTTACTTGTGAATATTATTTGGATAAATTAAAATGTAAATAAATGTCTATAGGTTTATGATAAATCTTTTGGTGTTTATATCTCTAGTCAAAGAAGATTCAAGTCAGTAGCATATAGGTTCAAAGTGGTGCTCTGTCTTTAGCCACAATCAGAAAGAGGACAATATAGTCAGTTTAAAATGTAATTATAAAATATTTAAAGATGAGTAAGGGATAAAGGATCTATATTAAATTAATGTAAACATATTTAAAGTCTAAATACTATTGATAAAATGCAAAATACATGGGAATACTATATATAACCCAATTAATAACAATTTTGATTTTGCATAGTCATAAATAAAGACCATATAGAGTTCTTGGAAATAGAGTTGAGGATTTAATGTATTGTGAATTTTTTGGGATATTTTTTTTCCATGTGTGTGATTCCTTCAATTCCTCTCAAATGAAGGTAAAGGGTCTTAAGGGTTTAGTTTTGTCTTATTTGTTGACATAATCATGTTGGAGGGATACATAAATTTTGTAAAACTACATGTTGGGAGTGATTTAATATTGAGAAAGGAAACAAAATAGATTGAGAAGATACGTGGGGTAAGGTTAGATCCATTTAAATCCTTATAATATTTGATAAGGGTCAAAAGGTAATTCTAGCTCATTTATTATCCTCTCGAGTAGGTGCAGGACTGAGATAACACAAGTTAGGGTTTGAAACTGGAATATGAGATAACAAGTGATTTAACAGATGAAAAGTCATTAAAATTTGTTGGCATGTGTATTTATATAGGAAGAAGATTATTTTTAAGGTTTAAAGTTTATTTGAGTATGTATGGTATAATTTCAAAATCAGTAGCCTTGAATTAGGCCTAGCAGACCTAATTAGTCATGAGGGGTTTTGAGTTAGGTGTTCTCCAAAGAGAGTTAAATTAGGAAAGTACCTATATGAGTAATGTGATGTAAAAGGGTATCTAAATATGGGTTTGGTTTGGTTGGGAGCTTTTTATTTTAGTCAAATCAAGGAGGTTTGCCTTAAAAAAGGGCTAGTAGAAGGAAGGTGTCAAAGAGGAAAGAAGAGTTAAGTGAATAATTGAAGCTTGGGGTTTGTGTGGAATGGTTGGATACATGAAATGAGATGTAATTGAGTAGTTAGATGATATTATGATTATTGTGTAAGGACAAAATAAAATTAGCATAAGAAGATTGTAAAGAATAGAACAAGGATAAAGAGAGAGAACATGAAAATAGAGTATGAACTGAGGACATTGATGTTAAAAGGAAATATTTTATAGGTAGTTGATTAGTAAAATGGCTTCAAGAAAATAAGGAAGATCAAGTGAATACAAGGAGGCTTAGGAGCCACTAAGTAGGTAAGAGTAACAAGAAAGACCTAGTAAATGTAAAATGAACAAATAGATAAAGGTTGAAGACAGAAGACGAAGAAGGACAAGAAAATATCAGAGCTACATATTTAGCATAGGTAAGTGTGTGTTTTCATCCATATTAAGGAATCTTGTTAGAACATATGCATCAATATACTTGATAGATGAATTTAACTTAAAATTATAAGGTAAATATACATAGACTAAATGTACATAGAGCATTAGATTAACTTGAAATGTTACCTCTGTATAAGTAAAAGGTGTCATCCTAATAGAGATGGATACAGTAGTGGATGGGCCATCAACTAGATCTGAAAATGTAAAAAATGGTTGTGTCAAATCAAATGCTGCAAATGTTGATTGTGAAGATGAAGGCACCATCACCTCTTATGACATAAAAAATGACATATATTATTCAATTTCTATGTAAATTAATTGTGAGCTAAATTGAATTTGTAAATATAACTTAAATTTAACATGACATTTATATAAAATATACTTGCATCTATGTAGTATTTGATGACTGCACACCAAATGTACATGTTAAAAACTCATCACTCATAATAATATTATCTAAGCCCTCTAAACCACCAGTGTCATTGTCATCATAAGGTCTAGTGCATATAACTCCATAAGAACTACAAGGGTGGGTTGGGTATACACACTAGGTGGTGTGTCTCTAGCATCAGTCTGTGAGAGCCTACTCGTATGCTAAATAAGTGTATCAGTGAGTGACCTAATAGAAAATAGAGTGTCGATCTCTATGACCTACTAAAATACAAAGGGGATCTCAAGCTAAAATGTCTTTTAGATATAGATCCTTATAGGCTGATTAGGTACACGATGTGCACCTAGTCAATCTTGTGTGGAGCCTTTCTCTTAGCCCTAAAACTCACTCTAATTAAAATAGTTCAAAATATCATTGAGGACAAACTCACAGTAGATTTTCCTCAAAAATTACAATGGGACCTCGTGGTTGTTACACGATGGATAATTAAACACCATCCACCATCAATCCCAAAAATTGGTTGTGATTAAATTATGTTGGTAGTGATGGATTAGAAAATGTTTAATAGTTATTATAAATGGTGCATTGGTGGATGGGTCAATGAATAAGGCTTAAATGGAGGCTTTTGATATTTCTTTGTTCTTGATCTCAAGTGTTGATAATTTTTTAGTATAATAATCCCTATAACTATCTCGA
Organism: Torreya grandis; assembly: GCA_037957365.1. Taxonomy (NCBI): domain Eukaryota; kingdom Viridiplantae; phylum Streptophyta; class Pinopsida; order Cupressales; family Taxaceae; genus Torreya; species Torreya grandis. The sequence continues at coordinate 1,214,890 of JARHVA010002112.1, forward strand.
TATAAGTCCATCTATTAATTTGAATCATTATAGAGTCAATTTGACCTAATAATATTTATAGGGAATTGGCTAAATGGGTGTGGTGGGGGTTGGTGGAAGTATGATCCCTCATTCTACCAATTAATTCTTCAATTTCAATTTTATTTCCCATAATGTTGTTAATTAGAATCTCCTGACTACCTAGGGGATTTTGTGGAGTTGTAGGAGGGTTAGGTGGAGGGATAGGAGGAGGAACAAGAGGGTTTTGTAGAGGGTTAGGTAGAGGGTTATGTGGAGGGTTAGGAGGTTTAGTAGGATGGGTTATTCAAAATAAACAAATTACAATTAAAATTACTAAAAATTAGGGTTAAACAATGAAAATAACTAAAAATTAGGGTAAATAAGAGTATATTTTTAGCAGTTACCTCTTCTATGTGGAGGTATCATCGATTAGCGATTTATTGGAATAAATTTAGTGGCTTCCTATCAATTTTTTATCTCTTTCAAAAAAAATGCAATCGTGGAAGGCAAAGGAAACTTGAATGTAAAATGATGAATTTGCTTTCAAGTTTCAATTTTTATTTTTATTTTAACACAAGTAATGTGATCGTGTTATTGAAAACAACAATAATGTGATCATGTTAATAATGTGATTATGTTATTGTTTAAAATAACATGATCACATTAATAATGTGATCCCATTATTGTTTAAAATAACATGATTACATTATGGCTCTATAATTATTGAGCCATAAGTTAAATAACATGATCACATTAATTAAATAATGTGATCATGTTATTTATTAACATGATCACGTTACCTAAAATGTCCATAGAATTATCCCCTAACACCATGCACTTACCCTAAAATATATTAGATAATTTTCTTTAGCTGGCCTAAAAAATGCACATGAAGACCCACAATAATGTTGAAAAATTTGGAATCAAGCCATTATTTGGCGTGTGATGAGGCCACTCTAGGTGGACAAGTTTGTAGTAATTAACATGTCCCAAAGAATCATGGACACTTCTCCTTAGCTCAAGACAATCTAAGAGTACTATAATGTAGTTTGAATTGGAAATATTTATGTAGTAGTGATGGAAGACAAAAGGTCAAACCCACATATAGATAAATGGCTTATAAGAATGGACAATAATATTTGTGTATCTAAGCAAAATTAAAATGGTTTAGGATGTGTCAAGAATTATCATTTTCAAGTACCTATGGCCAAATTTAGGTATTTACACATAGTTATTTTACAATGTCAATTTATTATTATTATTATTATTATTATTATTATTATTATTATTATTATTATTATTATTATTATTATTTCATTACACACACATGTGTGCGTGCATGTGTGTGTGTGTGTGTGCGTGCACGCGCACGTGCATGCACGCCTATATATTAGTTTTATAACCATGAATGAATCAATATGGTAGAATATTTTATGGACATGTTATTTATAACTGCTCATGTAGAGGTCAACTTGTGACATACCCAATGATGCATGCAACCAAGTAATTTATTGCACACACACACGTGTGTGAGTGTGTGTGTGTGCCTATATATTAGTTTTATAACCATGAATGAATCAATATGGTAGCATATTTTATGGACATGTTATTTATAACTGCTCATGTAGAGATTGACTTATGACATACCCAAGGATGCATGCAAACAAGTAATTAGTTATATAGGCACAACCAAAGAATGACATCAATATTTGTGTCATTGTGGATTTCACATAAATATTTGACTACACCTTGAGATGGTGAGATTTAAAATGTTTTTATATTAATTTATCATGTGTAAGTGTTTTTATGGGTGAAGTATGTGTAGGTGACAAGTATGAAAATATAAAGGAGGACAAGAGGTAGACCAAACACCCATTGACCACTCCTAACCTAGACATGACATAAGGGCCATATAATAGAACCTTAGCATTGCCACCTAACCTTTGTGTCTATGTGGTTAATGTATAAAATTAGAAATATATCAGATCTATAAATCAATCCTATCTCAGAGAAGATAGATCCTACTTACACTTCTGATTAGGGATACATTAGATAATTGAGAACATGACCAATGTGAGGATCCACTAGACTTGATTATGAGATCTCTTATCACAATAATATCACTAGGAAGGGTTCTAAAACCTTTAGTCTAATAAAAATTATGCAATAACCCTAAATGGGTCTTATGTTTTCATATTCACTAAACTAAGAACAAGTAAAGGAAAAGCCTAATCTACTGCTCACCAAAGCTTGTGGCACAAAATGGGGTTAACAAACATAAAGTAAACACGCATAAGAGAATACTAATTAAGCTATTTATAAGTAAGACCTTAATGCATAGAGAGGAGTAATACTTTTCAAAATCCATTACTTACACTACTTCTATCTACTAAATATAAAAACAAAGTTAGAGATACTTACCTAAAAGATGAAGCTATTGAGACTCAATCTCTCTGCTGGCCAAAGGTGCTTCACAATAGGTTATTTTGGTTTGTAAGGATCAATAAAAAAAGCCAAAATATCCAATAATTATCCACAAGACTAGATTATCCAAGTAGAAATCCTAAACTGAGACTCTTCAAGTAAAATGGTGGAAGAGCAAATTGTAAATAATTGCAAATGAATAATAACTCCTTTCTCATATCTAAGAATGGATAAATGGATGTGTTTATAGAGGCAGATCTAACCCTAAGCCTTTTCAAAAGTTTAGGCTGATAAGGTTGACCTAGTAGTGAATTTGATAAGAAAATTCACTAGATAATGAACTAAGTCAGCCATGGTAGCTGACTTAGTTATTAGTAAGCTTATGTCAAAAATAATACAGGGTCAACCCTACCGACATAGTCATGTAAACTGTTAAAAGGGGTTTGAGGTTAGGGAAGGGATAATGAAGGTGGAAAATGACTAGAGGAGGGTGAAAATAGGAGGCAAAGATTAGATAAATGGTTTTTAGGATACAAGTGTTTAGATAGAAAGTGGTAAAAGGGACAACAATCCTATGAAGCACCAAATGTTTGTCGACCTCTTTCTCGATGCACCCCTTAAGGCACACACTTAGAAAGATTGAGACTCGACAGGTTCTTGCAAGATAGAAATCATTAGTAATTAATAAAAACTTGAAAATACTATGTTTATACATATGTCCCACTTTAAGCTCATCATGTGTTATGTAGATACAACATGGGATGGTGCTTTGGGAAAAGAACATGATGACACATAATGCTAAAGGTAAAAAAAATTATAGTATTTTAAAACATAAAATAATTGAAAGTAAATGATTGAAAGGGAAATAACTAAAAATTAAATGTAATGCATACCTTGTCTTATGTTTATCACTAAATGGTTGTCTGTCGTGTTTGTAGTTTTGATTGTGGAGGGCACAGAGAGTACTTTAGACAAACCCAAGAATGCAAAACTAAAGAGCAAAAACAAACAAATGCAAGAAAGCCAAGATAATTGGTGCTATGTTTATGAGACGTACTTGGAAATTTGGTAAGCTATGGTGACAAGTGTTATGTTAGACCAAATGACCAAGTCAAAATTTAGTGTAAATCAGGTAACCAAAAATCCAAGGCTACTAAAGACTGAAAAACTCAAACAAGTAAACCTTAAGTAAGAAAGGCAAACTCACAAAGTCAAACTAAAGATACATGTCAAAAAAGAATGGTAATCAAACATAAATATAAAAGCAGTAACAATCCTTACTTAAACAAAGATGGGCAAGTGAAAAATGATAAAACAACATTGATGAGTGAAAGTAATTATTGGTGTAGGCCTTTTTCATATGGGTTTTGGTTACACAGATGCATTTGCTTGCTTAGGGATCTAGAGGTCATGTTGGTTACTTGGAAAGATTAATACCACATTCACTGGAATGTGTGGTATCTTTCCCTCTCCAACCTGTATATGTATCTCTCTCCTTTCATATTTCTAATGCAATATTATGTGGATTGTTTTGGCTCATTTGTGTCTTATTTCTCTTTGGTTAATTCTTACAGCTGCATTGTTTGCTTTGTATTATCTTGAATAATACCCGTCTCACATTGCATTTTGAATCGGTGTATTCACTCAGATTAAAATTCCTAGATCTCATTTTGATATGATACCAAAGCTGATCTAGATCTGAGGATTGTCTTTTTCTACAAGTTTTTTGATGTCAAATCTTGGGTTCATTTGATTTCAAATTAGATCTCTCCATTTTAACATTTGCATTTCTATTGCATTAATTGTATAAGGAGATTTATTTTAGATCTAAGATTTTGAATTAATTATTTATTTGTGATATTGAGATATTCAAGAGTCTAAGTGTATTGGCCTTTACTAGAATTTCAATTTGATGCTTTGGCGTGGAAATTTTATTAAATCTTAGCATTGGAGTCTCTTGACCAATAAAGGCATTGGAATTTTTTTTGTCATTCTAATATGATCTACAGAAGAGGCATCTCACCTTGGTGAGTGTTGGAATCTCGACCAACAAAAGGTGTTGGAGGATCTTATACAGTGTTAGATTTTTAGAGGACTTTTCATTTAGATCCATAGACAGCAACATGGCATTGGAAATTTGACATAATGCATTAAAGTTATTTTTAAAAGGAGATATAGTGCAATATAATCCTTCTAATCTATAAGCATTTGAATCTTGGCATCAATTTTACTTTGGCATTGAGATTTGAACTAAGGCATTTTTCCCTTGGCATCATTATTTTCTATTTGTAACATTAAACTTTTACAGCTTGGCATCATATATCTTGTTGTTATGTTGACAACCAGATCTGTAGAATTTAAGGTGGTGTTGGATCATGGTGTTAGAATAGAAAGGCAGACCTAGATCTACTTTATATTTTCTTCAGATAGGATTATTGCATTAGATCTATAGAAACTTTGCATTAAAATCTGATCTACTATCCTTGGCATCACACTTTTTCCACTTGGCATCTTTTTCCAATAGCTTGGCATGCTCTTCCAGCAGCTTAGCATCCTCTAGCAGTAGCTTGGCACCCTTTTCCTATAGTTGTGTCATTATTTAGCCTGTGTAAATATCCAATTTGTTGCCTGGAGTGTTCTTTTCTACATTGTCATTAGAGAAGAGGAGGTTAACATTGTCATTTCGCTTGTTGATCATGCAAGGTAGGATTAAGGCTTTGAAGGAGATTAGATATATATTGGAAAACACTCCAAGAACCCCTCTCAGCCAAAGATAACTATAATCCACCACTTTCCTTTTTTCTATACAATTAAAAATTCATATTTTGCTTTTATTAGCTGTAACTTTATTAAAAAGAGGAAGTCAAACTTACTTTCATGCATAATGAAGCAAACAGGTAAACTTTTTTTTCACTTCCATTGGTTATTTTAAGTTTATGAAAAAATTCTAGTTCTAATGAGTGGTTGGAAGGCATATTTTTCCTTGCCTAAGGGTACTTATTTTAAGTTTCAAGTGCAAGTTTTTAGTCATAGACCTATTTACAGGAAATTATTTTGTTAAAATATTGCAAATGGTAACTCAAAATTGAGTACCATCTTTTGTATAAGTGTGTATTTTCTTATTTCTCATGCATTGGGCCAATTTACCTTGTAAAATGCATTACTTTATAAAGTTCCAAAATTTGGGGGGGCACCTGACAGTTTCAGGGGGGTTGTACTATGGTTATGATTATGTTATGTGATTCTCTCATTTTTTGCACAGTTGATTTCTGCAACTAAAAAAAACACATTAATCTTAATTCTGTAATGGATATGAGCATTTTTAATACACTCACACCCTTCAACTACTAGGAATAGAAAAGTAAGATTACAATAGTTCTTAGAAGTAAAGGGTTGTTTCACATAACTATGGGGGTAGAAGTTGAGCCCACAACTTAATTAGATAAGATAAAATAGTTTAATAGATGTGATGAAGCTTTTGGAATATTATGTCTTTCAGTGTCATCATAACTCCTATTTCACATAGAGTCAGCCAAATCTCCCAAAGAATTATGGGACACCCTAGAAAAATCATTTGGTAAAATCAACACCATGAAGGGTCATGAACTTGAGATTGAGCTAATTATTTTGAGCCCTAGAAACTTTGACACATTATAGGACTTCTTCACCAAGATTAATTCATTTATATTTCAATTAAAAGAGTGTGGAATCAATAAGAAAGATGAGCAGTTAGTTCTTTCTATGCTTGCAAAAATAAGACCTGATTACTCTATATTTGTCTTTACCTTTTATACAACCAAGAGAGCCATGAGAGCCAACTGGACAATGCCATATTTAGATGACTTCATTATAAATTTAACTAATAAACATGATAAATTAATCCAAATGGGGACCATCAAGTCTTCTAAACCTTCATCCCTCATTGTTGAGAATGGGAAACAGAAAGCCTCTAGCAACAAGGATAAGAAATAAAAGAGAAAGGATCCTGAGAAGAAGAAAGAACATAAAACCACTACAAAAATTAGCATTGAAACCTCTTCCTCTGAAGGAAAACCTAAGAGAAAAGGTTAAGTTCTCCTATTTCAAGAATAATGGGCATGATGAGCACTAGTGTATGAAGAAATAGATAGACCAACTTACACATCTCCTAGAGAAAAATAATATAGGGGTCCTTAAGTCCATCAAATAATCATCATCAGCCAAATAATTTTCTAAGGCAAAAGAAAAAGGGAAGGAAAAAACTAAGTGAAAAACTTTAGTTGCAGTGGTTTTTGCATCTGCTTCATCTTGGGTTATCAACTCTAGTGCTTCACACCATATGGGTTCATCAGAGGTTGAGTTTATTGACTTAGAGCCCTATAGTATATCTTCTATCACTTTGGGTGATAAAACTCCAATAAAAGTTTTAGGAAGAGGTACTATTGATTGAAGGTAAAACACTCACAAATATTTTAAGTGTACCTTCACTATCAACTAATCTTCTTTCAGTGTATCAAATTACCCACATAGAGTAGGGCATGAGAGTCGATTTCACACCAGATTTAGTTGAGATCAAAGATCTACATAGTGACTCTACAATTGCATTGGAAAGGGCTAATCACTATTCTAGGTTATACAGCTTCTCCCAATTTTCTCTAGATGTTCCTCCTACTGCAGTACTTACCCATTCAAATGGAGTTCACAGATTATGGCATGATTGGTTCAGACACCTTAACTATCACTATCTTGAGTAATCGAGTCAGCAGGATATGGTTATATGCTTGCCTACATTTAAATTCTCTAAGGGAATTTGTGAGGTTTATGTCCTTGGCAAACATCTTGAAGAGAAATTTGACAAGGGCAAAGCTAGGAGAGCTTCAGTACCTCTTAATTTGATTTGAAGTGATGTCATAGGGAAATTTCCCCGTCCTTCTTTTACCAAGACTAGATACATCTTCACCTTCATTGATTAATTTTATAGATACACATGGGTCTACTTTATTAGACAAAAGACTAATTTTTTTGATAATTTTTTAAACTTCAAGGCTTTAAATGAGAAGCAATCTAGAAAGTGCATCAAAATTCTTTGAATAGATAATTGGGTGAGTACATCAACCATACATTTGAGTAGTTTTGTACCATTGAGGGGATTAATCTTTAGTAGACAATTTTGTATACTCCTCAATAGAATGGTGTAGTAGAATGCAAGAATCAATCCTTGAAGGAGATGGCCAACTGTATGATTCACTTTAGATCATTAACTCCACATTTTTGGGTAAAAGCCATCAATTATGCATGTTACATTCAGAATTGGTTTCCTCACAAAGATTTAAAGGCATCACTCCTTATGAATCTTGGAATAATAGGAAACCAGAGGTGCAACATTTTAGGGTCTTCAGATCATCAGTGATGGTGTCCATTCCTAAAAAAAATTCAAGGCTATGGAGGTTTAATCCAAACCTTGCATCTTTGTTGGGTATCTAAATGGGGTCAAGGTTTATAGACTTGTTCATCTGATGACTCATCATTTGTTGATAAAAAGGAGTGTTAGGTTTTAGAAGAGTCTCAATGACTCTTTACTTGACACTTATCCCTCTACATCAGTTTCACTCAGTTTGGATGAGCAGTTTGAGGATTTAAATGATTCACAGTAAGTCTTGAGGTAAAAGCCACTTCTTCTTTTTCTTCTTGTTCTTCTAGTTCTGATAATGAGCAGAGTGATGGGGAATCATCTTCATCTACTTCTAGGCATGCATTATAGGATGAGGATTCAACACCTGACTCACCCATTTTAGGCCCTCTTTGGGCTAGGTAGACACTTCAGAGTGTAGACACTTGGGTAGAGGATCCAAATGATGATAGATGTACTCAAGTAGATTTTTAGAGTGGAACACATGCCTTTTTTCTTTAGCATTGGATCCATATACTTTCAAGAGGCTTCAAGCATACCTAAGTGGGATAGAGCCATGGATGAGGAATATGATTCCTTGATTAAAAATCACACTTGGGATTTGACTTCTCTTCCTAAGGGAAGGAAGATGGTTTGATGTCACTGGATATATCAGACTAAGTATGTTGTAGATGGTTCTATTGACAAGTACAAGGATATATTGGTAGCTAAGGGATTTTCATAGGTAGCCGACATCGACTACTTAGAGACCTTTACACCCGTGGCCAAGATGACTTCAATCAGATTCACAGTTGTTGTAGCCACAACACATGGATGGAGTGTACATTATATGGATGTGAAGAGTGCATTTTTTATGGAGACCTTGAGGAGGATATCCACATGGAGTAGCCACCTAGTTTTGTTTGATATTATTTTTTAGTGTATAGACTTAGAAAATCCATTTATGGCCTCAAATAGGCCCATCGGGCTTGGTATGCCACAATGGATTCCTTCCTTCTTACTTTAGGTTTCATTATATGCCACTCAAATCTCAATGTGTACTTACAATAGGATGATTTATTATTGATACTAGTTTTTTATGTTGATGACCTTTTAATCACAAATTCTTCTTCAACTATCTCATTAGTGAAGAAAACTCTTCAGGATAGATTCACCATGACTAACTTGGGCCTACTACACTATTTCCTTAGCATTAAGATCACTCAGATAGATTCAAGGATTTCAATTTTGTAGCTCAATTACTCTCTTGATCTATTAACATGATTTCATATGGCTAACTATAAACCATCTTTGACTCCATTCCTATCTGGAGTCAAGCTTGACCTAGATTGTTCCACTACAATGGTCAATGCTACCTTGTATTAACAACTTGTTGGAAACGTTATTTACTTGAATCACACTAGACTAGATATCTCTTATGCTATTGGCATTGTTTCAAGATTCATGCAGGAACCCCATGAGCTACACTAAAAATTAGCTAAGAGGATCTTGCACTACATTCATGGTTCAAATAAGTATGGGATACACTATAGGGTTGATTTATATTTTGACTTGGTCAGCTACACAGACTCAAATTGGGTTGGTGAAACTAAGAGTCATAAGTCCACTTTAGGTTATAGTTTTTCATTGGATTTTGGCCCCAACAGTTGGTCAAGCAAGAAGTAAAATGTTATTTCTCTATCTTCCATAGAGGTAGAGTATAGATGATCTATGAATGCAACTACTGAGGTTATTTGGCTTTAGGGGATTCTTTTTAAGCTTGGTATCTGAAAAAGGTGGCCTATAGTAATATTTTATGATAACCATAGCACCATTTAGATTTGTAGGAATTTGATCCTTCATCAGAGAACCAAACACATCAAGATTCACATCCACTTCATTCAAGAGTTGATTCATGAGTAGGTTAATGACTTAGTATTTTGCTAGTCTTCATAGTAGGTTGTTGATATCTTAACCAAAACCTTCACTAAGATCAAGTTCATTCATCTACAATCTTTTCTTAGGGTGCAGTCCACTTTGATAGCTTCATCATCTTCAGGGGGCCATTCTAGCCTCTTCACTTCTTTGTCTCTCTTTTTGGGGGGATTTTTTCCTATGGATTTTCTCCTTTTTCTCTATTTTATGTGAGATTGCATTGTACATGGGTACCTCATTAGACCTTGTTTCCAAGAGCCATTTTTTGTATCATCACCTACCTAGGTTGTGCTTATGGGGGGTGTTGGTGTGGGTCTTTTTCTTATAGATTATGGCTACATGGTTACATTTGATTGCTTAGGGCTCTAGAGGTCTTTTTGGTTACTTGGAAAGATTAATAAAATATTCACTGGTATGTGTGGTAACTTTTCCTCTCCAACATATATATGTACATCTCCCCTTTCATATTTCTAATGCAATATTGTGTGGATTATTTTGGCTCATTCATGTATTATATCTCTTTAGTTCATTCTTGTAGTTGTAGTATTTGCTCTATATTATCTTAAACAATACGCATATCACATTGCATTTTGAATCAGTGCATTCACTTGGATCAACATTCCTGGAGCTCATTCTGATAATAACAATCCTTAATCATCAATGGAAAAAGGTGCATAAAAGGGGAAAATGAAATTAGGTATCCACAAAAAGAGTAGTACAATAATAACAAATGGTAATAATCAAATCAAGATCAAGTCTATAAATGTAGATCCATAGTGTAAATAAATTAACCCTAGTCACTCAAACATGTTGTTTTGTTCTAAGGATAGATAAAAATGGAACAAAGTAGTGCTAACATGTTTTTAAGATGTGAAGAATAAGGAAGTATAGAAGAAGGAAAATAGATTTGAAATCATAGTTTTCCTATCAAGGTGGGGGGAATGAAATGGGTAGAGGGGCTAATGAAGTAAAATCAAGGTATAATAACTCTTTATCAAAGTTAAGACACTCAAATTAGGGTTGATGTAGATCATCCCATCAAGGCTATATGCATGAAAATTAAAATGGACCTACCTTCTTATAACATTTTCCCCATTCTTTAGGATTCCTTACAAAGTCATCGATCTATTATGAAGATTGGGTACTTATGTGAGAAAGTAGGTAGCACCATAGATTTTGTTAAATTTTCCTATTCCAATCTACTGGCCTACCACACCTCAATAGATTTGATCTCTAGCATGAGGCCAACTGTGGAATTTGATATTTGATTAAAGATAGGAGATGTGCATGGAATCATGTCTTTTGTTGTGATTTTGAATTTTGAAATTTATATGTTACCTTTTGTATGTCATTGCCTTTTGTTTCAAATGATTTAGCTTTTGACTTTCTTGATGGCTTTTTCTATTACTACTCCATACAGATTTAGAAAACCAAACATGAGTGTTAAAGATGAATTTCATTTAAATACTCATGAATTGGTTGCTTAAGAGAGAGAACTCAGAGAGCATGGTGTCTACGATTCTTGTAAATTTAGGTAAAATAAAAAATTTTATCTTAAATTTGACCTTGTTTTATCTAATATGGAGTGAAAGCAAAGGAAATCAAGAGGAATAAAACATGAAACAATTTGAATTACTCCAAATCACAAAAAATGTTACAAAGGCAAAAAAGGGACTCAATGATAGTAAAGTGTGATTCCTTATCATAAGAATGAGAAAAATGTAGGAAAACATGCTAACACTATTTATTGTGCAAATTTTATCTACCAAAGAAGCAAAAGCTAAATATCAAGAATAAAAATTATAAACTTGTAACCATTGAAAACACATTCTATAAAAAGAATACTAAAAATATGTAGATTTTATGAGTAAGATCGGGTCCTATCCATAGTTTTACAATGCGACTCATAAAATAAAAACCCATGAGGGTGAAAAAAAAGTATGTGAAAAGTAAATGGGGGTAAATATGGTATTTGTAAGGAAGGTCAGGTCCTATCCATGGTCTTACACTACAAATCACAATAGATAAACCCAAGGGGTGCCAAAAAGTATTAGAAATAAGAAAACAATGAGCACAAAAGAGAAAAATCATGAGGAAGACTAGGTCTTATCTGAGGTTTTATAATGCAACTCATGAGAAAAAAGGAAAGCCAAAAGACCCAAATAAAGGACTAAGGTTTGTAAAAAGAGAGGACTGGCACAAAGGGTGAGACCCATGTCAATATCCTACAAAAAGTGTTAAATAGATAGTATATTGAAAGTGAGGAAAATAAGGGAAGGATTTAAACAAAATACTTCTTTAGGAATTGTACATTGGTGGGTTATTTGAAAGTGTGACCTTCATTGGTTTGAAGGTGATAGGTACTAGGACCAATAATGTATTTGACTAAATAGGTACCCCACCAGTTTTGGGTGTATTTACCTTCTTTATCATGAGTAAAAGACAATATCACCAACATTAAATGTGTGAACTTTGAATCGTTTGTTATGATGTTTGGTGATACGGGCCTTGTATTGGTGATTAAGTTATAAAGCAAAAAGATGATGTTCATCAAAGAGATCAAGAGCATGAAGATGAGATTCACGTAACTCTTCATCAATTATGATACCATGAAGAGATATACATAAATAAGGAAGCTCAACTTATAATGGGAGGACTAATTCATAACCATAGACTAGAGAGAATGGCATTGCCCCAGTAGCAGTATGTATGCTAGTATGATAGGCCCAAATAATAGGATAAAGGTGAAGGTGCCAATCCCTGTGGGTTTCACAAATTATATTTTAGAGAATTTGATTAAGTATTTTATTGGTGGCCTTAGCTTGGCCATTACATTTTAGATGATAGGATGTGGAAAATTTGTGATTGATTTTAAATTTATCATAGAAATGTTTGACATATTTATTTTGAAATTACCACCATTAGCTAAAATGATAGTATGAGGGATATCAAATCAATAAATTATTTGATTAAGGATAAATTTGAAAATTGTGGTACCAATGAGATTAAAAAGGGGCATAGCCTCAACCCATTTGGTAAAATATTATGTAGCGGTGATTATAAAGACATGCCCATCTTGAAATCAAGGTAATTTACCTATGAGATCTAATCCCCACATGGAAAATGGCTAGAAAGATTCTATAGTTTAAAGTTCGATCGAAGGTGAATGAATTAAATCATCATGAAGTTGGTAAGGATTACACTTTTTAACAAATTTGATGGCATCCTTTTCAAGAGTGGGACAAAATTATCCCATACATAAGCATTTGCAGGTTGTAGCATGCCCATTACAGTGGTAATCACAAATACCCACATGTGCTTGTTCAAAAAGAGGAGGGACCTCATCTTTCATAACACATCAGAGCAAGGTACCTTCAACATTGTGATAATAGAAGATTTTATATATAAATACATACTTAAAATATTGTTTATGAATGTGAGTCTTTTCATAAGAATCTAGGTTGGGAGGATAAGTTTCGTGTTATATAAATTGAATGATGTCTTTGTACCACAAGCTTTGTTGAATGGTGACAGCCTTGCTGTGGCAGATAAGTGAATCATGTGTTTGAATAAAAGATGGATATTTTCTTATTTGAATAAGAAAATTAGGATCAATAAGAACTTGGTGTGGATGAAAAAGAGAGGCTGAATAAGTGAGGGAATTGGTAATAGAATTTTGATCTCAAAGAATAGGCTTGATGGTGAATGAAATAAAATATTTGGTGAGAGTAGTTGTAATTTGATGAGAAGAAATGAGATTTTCACTTTTTCATTGGTAATCACCATTGACTTGGAGGTAAATGAGCTGAGAATATCCTAAAGCATGAAGGTAATGGATATATAAATCAAGGGTGGCTCTCATGCCTAAGATTAAAGCTTCACACTCTACCATGTTGTTAGTAACATCGAATGTGAGTCAAAAAGATAAAGGAATAATTTTTCCAAGCGGGCTTGTAAGAATGCAACCTGCCCTAGCTCCTTGAAGGCATTTGGCACCATCAAAATGAAGGGTCTAAGTATCCTCATGTAAATCAACATTAATGTTAGGAATTTATTCAATAACTACTTTTAGTTTAGTGAAATCAGGGAGGATAGATTCATCGAGATTATTTGCTTCAAGATCGACACTAAAATTATGGAAGTAATCTTTAAGGGATATGGATTGGTTTAGACCTTCAATATAGAAGATATTATCATCAGGAAGATTATCTTAAAGGTGGTTAGGAGAAAGTATATGAGTTGCAGCAAGTTGATTGGCTATGATTTGTCCTTTGATATATTTTTGAGTAATAATGTGAAGATCAAATTCCATGAGAAGGACCATCCACTTGCCAATTTTGTCTTCTAGAAGAAAGGCTTTGGAAAAGAATGACGAAGAGGATTAGAATGGATGATGACATAATTCATTTGATAAAGCATATAATGTTTGATATTTTTAACTACAAAATAGATGGTGAGGCAATCACATTCAACTTTTGTGTAACATTTTTCATAATCAATGAGGCCTCAGGTAATATAGTAGATGTCATATTCTCTTCCAGTATCATCTTGTTGAGAAAGCATTGACCCAACTAATATGGGTGTGTAAAAAGTATATAATATCAAGGGTCGATCATTTGAATGAGGATGAAGAGTAGGTAGGTGAAGTAACGATTATTACATATTATAAAATGCTTTTTGACAAGGATCCATCCATTCTAAAGCATTACCTTTCTTAAGAAGAGAATTAATAGAGTGAATGTAGTAGGCCATTTTGGGGATGAATCATCTAATTTCCCAAGTTTACAAAGATACGTACAAATGTTCAGAATAGATTAAGGGATGGGCATATTAATGATAGCATTAATCTTGGTAGGGTCAACATCGATGTCATGGAGAGAAACTAAAAATCCAAACAATCTTCCAGATGTGACACAGAAGACACATTTTTAAGGATTTAGTATAACATTGTATTTACGAAGGTGTCATCCACATAGGTTTCTACAATTTTGTGAATAAGATCATGAAATATATGGGTTATTTCTCGTTGATAAGTAGCTCTAGCATTTTTTAGGCTGAAGGGCATATTAACATAGTAATAAGTGCCCCATTCTATGGTAAAATTAGTCTTATGTTGGTCTTTAGGGGCAATGTGAATTTGGTTATAACCTTATAAACCATCCATAAGAGACAAAATTTCATAACTAGCTATGGAATCGACAATGGCATCTATCGAAGGTAGAGGGAAGTTGTTTTTGGGATAAGAAAGATTAAGATTGTAAAAATCAATGTAGATGTGAATGACTATGGTGACCTTTTTTTGAATAGGGACTATGTTAGAGACCCATTCAGAATAGTCTATAGGTTTTATAAACTTAGCACAATAAGTTTGATTATTTCCTTATGGCATAAAGTGAAAACTTTAGGTGGAAAATTTTCCTACTTTTGGCAGATAGGTTTAGCATTAGGATAGGTGATGATGTTATGCACCATAATGATAAGGTCAATGCTAGTCATGTCTTCATAACATCAAGCAAAGACCTTATGATATTTATCAAAAAATAAACTAAAGTTATCATGTTCAGTAGGTGTGAGTTTATGAGAAATTGTAATTGGTCAAGGACATGATGGAGTTCCATATTCGATGCACGTAGTTTCTTCATTAATCATAGCATTTACATCCTGGAAGTGGTATGTTGCATTAGGTAAATAATAGATTGTAATAGATTTAGGATGAATGCTAGTAATGAATTTTTTGAAACAAAGGGATTTTTTTAAAGATCTCAAGTTTGTGATGTTGACGAGGAAGTTGAGGTTCTCAAGCATGAAATAATTCAAGAATAGCTTCATTAGTAGGTAAAGTGGGAAGAGGGCCATAATAATAAACATCTACTTCAATATCAACAATTTTATTACCATGGATATCATATCATAGTGTATCTAATGAACATCGATAGCCTTGGCATCTAATGTAATCTTGGGAGTAGAAGGAGTAGGTTGATTAGATGAGCTTGGTGTGTCATTAGTTTATTTGACATGGAAAGAATTAGATGTAGTTATGGGATCAATAGGTGGTAGATAAGATAAAATATCTTTTGGGGGTTCAGAAGGTATGATTTGTTTAACCACCCAAGGAGTATCAAGAAGTGGAGTATTGGTTGGAGGTACATGACCTTTAGGAGTTAATTAAAAATTCATGGAAATGGTGTAAACATCGTGATTGAAAGCATGTATTTGAGATAAAGTTTTTTGATAATTTTGGGCATCCAAATATTGAGATTGAGCTTGGGCTATGATGTAGTTATCATCATAGGTTGGAGATATGGGGCATGCTTGAGATTCAGGGGGAGTTTTAGAAGGTGAAATTTTAAGGTCACTAAATTTTCATGGAGACATGTTTAAAGGATCTTGGAATAATTTGGCCACTCCATAGTCATTGCATGTGAAGTCATCTTTTGGTTAAGAAGGATTCTAAGAATTGGATGGAGGGGGGAAATTAGTGATCTCATCAATTAGAGGAATAGTGAGATCATGAGGTAATAAAGAGGGGGGAAGCCACTTAGAGATATAAAGAGGTAGCTTAGTAGTGTTGCAGTATGTTTCAAGTCATTAGGTTCATCATCATCTGAATCAACAAGAATGACCTATATATTTGGATTTATGTTGATGAATTCAGGTAAGGGAACATTATTGATGGTAGGCATGGTAGGAATACAGTATTAAGATTTTGGATTAGGAATTTGAATACTCCAAAGGTTGGGATCAGCGTCATGCTTATGTCATTTACCAATATGTAAAAATTTTATGCATTGGCTATCGAAAGAGGTGATGGCCCTCACTCTATGAGTCTACGGGTGACTAAAGAGTATGTTATAAGATAAAGGTAAATCAAGTAACATAAGTTTAGTTTAAACGGTCTTGGGTCTAATTGTTAGAAGAAGCCAAATACAACCAAGTGGATTTTGATTAGTTTTATCAAATCCATGACATGTAAGGTGGGTTTTATTGAGATGATCCTTATTGTATCCAAGTTGTTGAATGAGCCACAAAGAGGTGACATTAATACCAGAACTTCATCAACTAATTTTTTTTGAAGAATGGTAGTATTTATGACTATCTTAATGAATAGGGTGGATCATTAGCATGGAAAATGATTTCATCACTAATCATGTCTTCTTCAATAAATTCAATAGAAGGATTGGAAGAAGGACAAATAGATTCAATAGAATACATGTTGGTAGGTTGAGGTTCAATAGAGGGTGGTTCTTCATCTATAAAAGATGGTTCTTTAATTTCTTGTGATTTTTGCATGAGTCACTTGCAATGATAAGGGGAAGTACAGACTAACTACATAAGTGGAATCTTGTAAGGCATAGATTTAAGTTATTCAAGAAAATTCCAATGTGATCTAAAAGAAGAACCAATTCTAGTTTTAGAAGGTATGGTAGATTTCGAAGGAATGGAAGCTATTGTAGGTTCAGAAGGAGGAGATGGTTCCTTGTGGGCTTTCAAAGCTAGATTAGTGGTTTTAGAATCTTTGAAAAGTTGTTCCTCCAAATACAGTTTCTTAGGTTTTATGATAGGATCTTTGTGAGTTGGCTTGTGATGATAATTGACCTTAGTTGTGTTAACATATTGAGAATTATTATAATATTGGTCATAGTCAGCATCAATATCACAAACATCCTTAGCAGTTGGTTGGTTATTAGATGTGGGAAAATATTTTTGGTCATTAGAAGAAGCTTTAGGATCTTATCATTTTTGAGAAGCAGTGTTTTATTCTTGATAATGAAGTTGGATCATGGCTTTGTAATTAAAAGAATCACCAAGCATGTAAGATACAAAAATTTAGTAAGCCCTTGACAAGTTTCATGGGAATGACCAATGTCAGCATGAAACCAACAAAATTGATTATGGTCATACCATCTAGGTGGAGCATTAGGATAAGAAAAGGGTCTAGAGGGTGGTAAGAATTGTTTCATTTGTTGCACAGTTAGTGGTATGTGATAAGATGGGAAATTTTTGGCTTTGGCAATTCTTAGTTTGGTTGGAGGGGTATTATCGGTGATGGTATTAGTATAAGTTTGAAAAGAGTCTTTAAGGATTTTGGTATTAGGTTTAAATTTCTTCATTAATAAGTTTTGATGTTTAGCTTGATCAAAATCTTCATTAAGAATTTGAGGAGTGAAAATTTGAACCTCATATTAAAGTAAAGGTGTTAAAGCAATTATAAAGAGTTTGAATAGATTATCATCAGTCATGTTATGGTCAACCTTATGGGCCAAATATTTCTATCATTTGATAAAATCATGAGCTGATTCAGTAGGAGATTATTTAACATTAATGACATGGCTAAACAAATTTTCAAGGTCATTATGTTGAAACTCATTAACTATAGGGTTGACTAAAAATTCAAGTTGCCAAATTGAATGTTAGGGAAGTTGGTTGTACCATTATAATACATCACTAGTGAAGGTTTTAACTAAGAGTTTAGTTGCAATGAAGGTATTAGTTTGGATCCATTTTTTATAGAGATTGCCAAATGCTTTGAGAAAGGATGCAGGGTCTTTAGTCCCATCATACTTGATAGTTGGAGATATGTTACCAATATCAATAAATACAATGAAGGGAGATAAAGTCTCATTTTAGATAATTTGAATAATTTTGTTTTTCATGATAGGTTGAGGAATAATATTTCCTGAGGCATCTCTAAAAGGTGGAGGAGTGAAATTTGGGTTGGCTTGAGGATTTAAAACTAGTGGTTGATTAGCCACATTGATCAAATGAAATTGTAGTTGCATCATTTGAGAGGTGTTAGAAGTTTGCATTATGTTCATTTGTTGTATGAATTGTGCAAGAAGTTGATTCATATCAATTGGTGGGTTGGTGTTTGTAGGGGAACTCCCTAAATTGGTATTAGGGGAGGATTATTGGGAGGTGGATTACTAGTGGGATTGTTTGATAAGCTTGTGTTAATTACACCCACATTAAGTTGAAAAGATTGAAGATGATAATTGTCTTAGTAGGTAAAAAAAGGAGTGGATCCACCTACTTCATCTTGAAGTGTGATTTGAACCATTTTACATTCCATAGATGAAGGAGGGGAAGAGGTGCTCCAAGACTGGGGTTCTCTTGGGAGGTAAAGAGAGAGAGAAAGGAATATCCCATATAGTGTCTAAATGGATTCAAGTTATCCAAGACAATTCTGATAGGGGACTTTATGATGCTTTTAGGAAATGAACATAATGCTAAAAGAAGAGAAACAAAGAACTGAATCATCCAGATAAGAGACCAAGGTCAGTAATAGAGTCGACTGGGTCGACCTAGTAATGTTGAACAGGGGTTGATAAGGGTACAAATTCAGCTGGGTCAACCTAGTACTAGAAATAGGGTCTAAAAATTGAGGCAAAAAGAGTATAGAGTTGACAGGTTCAACCTAATATTGTAAATAGGGGCTAAAAATTATAAAAAGTTGATAGGGTTGACCTAGTATTTAAAATAGGGGTCTTCAACCTAGTACTAGAAATTGAGGTTGAAAACTATATAGAGTCAACCTATTACTAGAATTAGGAAGGTTGTAAACTATACAAAGTTGACAGGGTTAACCTAGTACTAGAAAATGAGAGGTAAGAATGAATGCTGGGTCAACTAGGTCAACTTAGTGCTATAAGTAGGGGAAATAGACAATTTGTAAGAGACTGTGTTAAACAAGATGACAATGTATTGAAACAGAGAAAAAAATTTCAAGTACTTTGAAAGTAAGAAATGAAAGAAAGCACATAATTAATTGGGTCAATGAGAATGATCCAATTGAGGCACACAACATAAAACCTTGCACCAATGCTAGCTAATGCAAGTTTTTTATATACAACACACCATGAGCAAAGAGCAAGCAATCAAATAAAAAGTAAATGCTAACTAAGTATTCATCCTGAGTGTTGTTAGATTATTATAAAGTGTTGTTTAGTGTGATAGGGAAGTTGGGTGAAAGTAGGGAACTAGAAAGCAATCTAAGGTTAGTTTCAGGGTGTTTGGGCTGAAAGAGATCTATATTGGCAATGATACTAGCTTGGTATTAGGGCCTACCCCCTCACTTCATAATCCCATAATGATAAGGGTGTCAAGTAATTTTCTAATATATACCATTAACCACATGTTTATACTTGACCAGAAAATCAAGTCGGCTTCCCCTTTGGTGATAAAATCCAAGTAGGTAGGCATTGGGAAGATAATTGTTAAATGCATTTTGAATGTTTAAGTGATTTGGTAATGTATGCAAAAAGAGCAAAAATAGTGAAACTAAAAGGTATTTTTAAAAACCACCTAATTAGAATATGTGAGCTACTCTAAGCATGTAAACAACTAAATGTGAAAGTGTGAATTAATTACTAACATGTAGTTGTTAATTCCCAAAAACTAAGAATGATAAAGAGTCAGTTCAAATGACACTATATACAAACATTACAAAATAGAGTTGACAGTATCGACACTATACTAAAGAAACAAGAGTCTATAAGAATTAAGTTGATAGTGTTGGCGTAGTCTTTTAGATAGAAGACAGACTACGTTGATAGTGTCAACCTAGTTTGTTGTAGGGGTACAGTTTTGAAAACTACCAACTTGCATAAAATAGAACTAAAATAAAGAACTAAATTAAAAGAGAGAGAAATAAAATAACCTTGATGGGTTGGAAGATGCTTAGAATTACAATTTTTTTATTAAAACTACTTGAAATTTCTACCAACTATGTCGACTGGGTCAACCTAGTTCTATAAAAACCTACTTGTTGAAGCTTGTAAATATGACTACGTTGACAATGTCGACATAGTTTGTTATCTAGATGCTAAAATAATACTAAGTCACAGTGTCAACCTAGTTTGTTATTTGGAAGTGAAAAATAATATTGTGTCAACATGTTCGATCCAATAACCTATGTTTGATGATGACCTGCACAGAAAGAATGGATTCATATTGATAGATACGACTGTATGTTAAACCTATGTACATAAGTTAGAACTATATCAGCCTAGTCAACCTAGTATCACAATTATATATAATTGAAAAATGTGAAATAAAAGTTACAAGGGTTAGATTCATGTTGGGTTCACTAGAATGTATGTAATCATAAATACATCAGATCTATAAATCAATCATAGCTCGAAGAAGATAGATATTACCTACACTTTTGATTGGGTATGCATTATATAGTTAGGAACATGACTAATATGAAGATCTGATAGACTTGATTAGGGGATCTCTTATCATAATAATATCACTAGGGAGGGTTCCAAAGCTTCTAGTCTAAGCAAAATCATGCAACAACCATAACTGGGTCTTATGTTTTCATATTCACTAAACTAAGAACAAGTACAAGAAAATCCTAATCTAGTGCTCACCAAAGCTTGTGGCACAAAATGGGGTTAGCAAACTTAAAATAAACATGCATAAGAGAATATTAATTAAGATATCTATAGGTAAGACCTTAATGCATGAAGATAATGAGTAATACTATTCAAAAGCCATTACTTATGCTACTTCTATATACTAAATAGAGAAATAAAGTTAGAGATACTTGCTTGGAAGATGAACCCATCAAGATTCAATCTCTCCCTTGGCCAAAGGTGCTTTGAAAGAGGTTGTTATGGTTTGTAAGGATCACTAAGAAAGGCCAAAGCATTCAAGACTTATACACAAGACTAGATTCTCCAAGTAAAAACCCTAAACTAAGACTCCTCAAGTAGAATGGTGGAAGAGCAAATTGTAAAGAAGTGTACATGAATAATAAATCCTTTATCATATTTAAGAATGGATAAATGGATTTGTTTATATAGTAACTCTCGGCCTTTCTGAAAGTTTAGGCCAATAGGGTCAACCTAGTAATGAATTTGACAAGAAAACTGATTAGATAATGAACTAAGTCGGCCATGGTAGCTGAATTAGTTATTAGTAAGATGATTTCATAAACAATATAGGATCGACCCTATCAACATAGTCATGTAAACTATTAAAATGGGTTTTAGGCTAAGGAAGGCCTAATGAAGGTGGCAAATGACTAGAGGAGGGTGAAAATAGGAGGTAAATCTTAGGGAAATGGTTTTTAGGAGACAAGTGTGTATATATCAAGTGGAAAAAGGGACAATAATCTTGGAAGCACCAATGGTCTACCCACCTCTTTCTCGGTGCACCCCTTAAGACGTGCACTTAGAGAGATTGAGACTCGATAGGTTCTTGCAAATTAGAAAACATCATAAATTGATAAAAGGTTGAAAATATTATGTGTATATAGTTAATATTAAATCTTGAGAACATTATACCTTGACAACTAAGTACCTAGATACTATTTTAACTTAAGGATAGGTTTCTTTAAGTTAAAAAACCCATTTTTCCTATTTATGAGCTTGTCCCCATTCTAAGATAAGAAGAGTTCAGATTTTCCTTGTGAGATAGAATTTTCCAACTTCAAAATTGTCCTCCTGCTTTTTCAGTGGCTAATATTTAGGTGCCTTTGCGGTGTGTACCTTTTGTGAAATTTTAGGAAACCCTCAGAAAATGATTGAGCCATTTTAAGCTACTTTGAGGAGTGAAGATGCATAGCTAAGATTGGATACATATCCCTCCATGGTTGTTCTTGAATGACAAAAGCTTCCTCCCCTTTTGGAGAGAGTCTTTTTGTTGTAACTCACTCTCTTCTAGGTACAACTAGAAGATGACTTTCATAAAAGTATACGATTATAGAGACAAAGTGACCAAGCTTGAGAATGTGGATTCTTACAAAATTATAGGTAGGTGTTGTACCACTTAATATTTTTGTGTATATGTAATCCTAAAATAATGATACTACTTTTGGATAATAAGGTAGAGAGGACAAATAAAAATCAGGGACATTGGAACATGGTAAATTATTTGAATGGTAATGCAAAAGTTGAATTCTTGCCAATTTTTAGTAGTTAAAAGTGATGTGCAAAACATGTTTTTTTTATTTTCTTAACCTCTTACTTAGTTTGCCTCAATTTTGTGTTGCTTATTCTTGAATGGTTTTATATACATATTTAAGCATTAGATAATTGATATATGCTTTCCCTTATGTTTGCAACCATACTTGGGTTTTGGGTCTTTTGAAAAACCTCTTCGGCTTAGGATTTGATGAAGGCCATGGATACCTGATGCCATCACATGGCTAGGATGTGAACTCTCCATTTTCTTCCTACAAAGCTATAGAAGAGTCAATTATGGTCAATGATTCAAGACTATGGAAACCCCATTGGAAATAGTTTGAGTGGGCCCACTATTCATGTAATTTGAATTTAAATAATTATTAACCTCTTCATAATTGGTTATTGTGAATATTGCACATAATAATAATTTGTAACCCCTTTGTTATTGGATATTGTGAATAAATACTTGTAATAAATAAATGTCTTTCAACTGCTATAATTATTAATACTAGTATGTATTGTCTCTGATGTGTAAAATATATAAGTAATGTTTTGTGCGTACCTTATTAATGTGTATGTGCTTAAATATTTTTTATTCAACAATAAAATTAGGATGCTAAATCTATTTTTATGTATTGAAGATGTTGTGGTGATTATGTACTTAAATATTAGAATGTTTCAAATGTGTTAGAAGAAATTACAAATTATTATATTTTTTTATAAAGTAACTTAATTTAATATGTTCGTGAAATATTTAACAAAAAAAAATTACTTTTTATGATTAATTAAATGTGTTAAAATAAATAGGTCATTACATAATGTTTTAAATTGGAAAATATTACAGAAAATCTTTTAAAACAATGTTAAAGTATCATAAGAAAAATATAATTTTTAATTTATTTTAAATAATCAAGAAATATATCTTAAAATTAATATATCTAATATAATATCTTAATATAATTTATAAATAAAATTTATATTTCACATTTATTTGTCAATCATCTTATCTTAATTCTAACCCATAACATTTTACCACCCTATTTAATAATTTTATTATTTTATTTAAATAAAATTTTAGTGATATAATAAAAGAACCCACATTTAGAATTTAATAACCCCCATTGAACAGTTATTGTTTTTGTCAATAAAAAGCATGTTATTGTTTTTGTTTTTTTTTTCCCCCTTTTTTATTTAACAATATGAAAATTTATAAATACCCCCTCCAAAAAAATGCAATGGATGTTATTTAATTTTTATCGTACATTTTCTTATCAAATTATTGATATTTTCATTAAAGCAATTACGATTATTTTTAAACAATTTGATAGATGCATTTACACTTAAATAAGAAAAGAATAGTTTATTATTGATTAGGTAAAAACTGGGGACACAATATGTGAAATATAAATTTAAATTAAAACGTATATTAAAATATGTTATTAGATATTTTGATTCAAATAAAATATGTAATTTGACTTAATATTATGAATAAATTGAGAAAAGTATTTTATTTCTTAAATTAATCTGATTTATTGAATTGATACAAATAATATCCGAAGACAAAAAAAGTCACTACTCTTCAAAATGACATCACAATATTATCCTCAAAAATATATTTGAAGAGTAAAGATTTTTATATGAATAACTCTTCACTCCAAATATTATATATATATATATATATATATATATATATATATATCCAAAAGAAGTCTACATAGCCAAGGAATTTGCTTTATCAATAGAACATAAAGAAAAATATTTCTGTTTTTTTTTAAATTGAAAAAAAAAATCACAAATACTAGATTGAAAAACTTGAATATTACGATTACTTATTAAAAAAGTCTGGTAAAAAATTAGAACTTTTCATCAAAAAATAAAAATAAAATCATAACAAAGTGTGGGACTAAAAATAGAAATAAAACTAGCGTTCTCCAATGGAATGTCCTTCTATAGCATAAACCCCTAAAGATCCACATTCTCATTATATTGAGAGAATTGACGGAAAAAAATAGCACAAACATAAAACAAAAATCTCAATTCTACCAATACCTCTTAGTTGTTAGTCTTAAGAAATAATTGAAGGATTAATTTTTTTTAAATTTTTTATTCATTAAATTATTATTAGTTTTGTAATAATTAACATGTACAATTTTTAACAAAAAAATATGAAAAAAACTCATTTAACTGTATTTTGATTGGTTAAAACTATGAAAATGTTATTAAAAGAAATAGCACTGAAGTCAACAATATTCCAACTAACAATGATATTTAAGTGCAGGCCCAATAAATGCGAGAATGTGAACAGGGGCCCTGAAACTTAAGCAAGCACTGAGCTGCATTAAATTAGTTATGGCGAAGGAGAAGGCAGGTAGTTGTTTATTGATAAACATAATTGCTTCCTTTAATCCCAGTTTTTTGGAAAGCGCTTACATCCCTATTTCCCACGATTTGTAAATCTCTCTGTCGTATTCATCCATCATTTCCCTGAAAAAAAACACACAAAAATTATATCAAGGATCGAGTCTGCCATCAATTCATAATAATAATAATAAAGAAATTCAAACTCAAAAAATTCTGTGCAAACAAAACCAGTTCCTCCGCATTTCGCTGCTATTGTAAAAATCCCACTGCAATATTTTTAGTTATAATAATAATAATAATTGTTATTTTTCAACCTGTTTAAGAAGGGTTTGATTCCCGTCGAGGTCTCCAAATCTTCTAAATTCTGTTCGATTTTTGGTGCCCTTTCATCGTTTGATTGGCTTCGGAAGATACAATTTAGAATGAATAGTTTCTTTTTTGCTATTATTTCTTGCATTTTTGGGGGGTTAAATGAGGTTTTATGTTAGTTTAGGTGTTTTTTTTAAATACTTTTGTTGTACAGTTATTTGAATCTTTACACAATTCATAGCTTTAGAAATTTCTCAATCCAAATTCTGAGATCTTGCTGTAACTTTGTTGTTTGCTTAAGGAATTTAGGATTTTAGTGATTTGATGGCCAATTCTTGTGCATTTTCTTTCAAATGTAGCCTTTGTTTTAAATTTTAATTAGGTTTTTGTCACTTCAAATCAAAGATTCTTAATTATCCTGTGTTGTTATCAACTTCTTTACATAAATCGGCTTTGCAAGACACTATATGGTATGTACTGTTTTTTTGTGGGGAGGGTTGATTCGAGTCGTTTTTTTTTTTGGTTTGTTTAGGTTTTATATTAGTTTTGATCGATTTTTTTTTTTCCACTTTTGTTGTAAGTTAATTGAATCCGTACACAATTGATAGTTTTAGCAATTTTTATCTTGAAATTTTGAGATATTCCTTTAAATTTGAGGATTGTTTTGTGGAAATTAGGGGTTTTAGTGTTTTGAGTGACCATTCCGGTGCTTTTTCGGTTATTGGAAGTAGCCTTTATTTTTGGTTTGTTTCAGGGCTTTGTTTCTTTAGATCAGTTATTTCCTTCTCTTTTGTCCTTTTTAAATATTTACGTAATCTGGGGTTCAAATTATTTTTCGAGGTTTTAAATTTGTGCTATATCTTGATGGGTTTACCTGGGAAACTAAGAGTTTTTAGTTTGTTAGGGAAAACTTTTCTGCATTTTTAATTCATATGAGATAGTCATTTAGTTTGTCCCAGGTTTTTGTTTTTCATGTGAAAATTTGCTGCTCAATGGTTGATTCTTTACACAATTGAGGGTTTTAAAAATTTATGACACCTTGCAATATAGTGAAATTAGGGTTTGAGGTGTTTTGGGAAAGATTTCCTGCACATTTTTGTTTGTTTGGGGTAGTCATTTTTTCTGTTTGTTTAGATAAAAATGTTTTCTTCCCCTGTTTTGCTATTAAATATTCATGTATTTTGGGGTTTTAAAAATATATTTTCGAAATTTCGAATTTTTGCTGTATTTGTGATTTTTGTTATATTTTTCAGCCTTTAAAGAAAGTTTCTGTGCAATTTCATTCATTTGAGGCAGTCATTTTTTAGGTTGTTTTATGCTTTTTATAGATTAATTATTTTTGCTTACATTGTACAGTTAATTGGATCTTTACACAATGGAGGTTTCAAGAGTGTTTTGTCTTGCAACTGTGAGATTTAGTTGTATCTTGAAAATTGGAAATCTTGCAGTATACGGAAATCAGAGTTTGTTGTGTTTTAGGAAGATCTCCTGCACATTTTGGTTTCCTTGAGATAGTATTTTTTTTTGTTTGCTTAGATAAAAATTGTTTTTCTTCCCTTATGTTCTTATTAAATCATTACATAATTTAAGTTTAAAAATATATATATATTCAAAATTTTGAGATCTTGCTTCATCTTTGTGTTTTTTTAATGATTATTTTTACTGTTTTTAGGGGGGGGGGTTCCTGTGTGATTTCATTCATTCGTGCCAGTAAATTTTTTGTTTTGTTTTAGGTTTTCTTTAGATCAGATTGTTCCACTTACATTGTAAAGTTAATTGGATTTTTACAAAATGGAGGTCTTGGGATTTGTGAGATCTAGCTGTATCTTGTTTGATATTCTTTGAGAAAATTGAGGGTCTCAATGTTTTGAGGTGTAATATGTATGTATGTATGTATGTATGTATGTATGTATGTATGTATGTATGTATGAGGAAGTCATTTTTGGTTTTTGGTTTTTTCAGATCAATATTTTCGGTTTTTGTTGCACTCAATTGATTCTTTATACTATTTTGGGTTTAGAAAATCTCTTTTTGAATTCTGAGATTTTGCCGCGTCTTTTGGTTTTGTTTGTGGTGATTAGGGTTTTTAAGTGTTTTGAGGGAAATTTCCTATTTATTTTTGTTCATTCGAGGCCAACATTTTCCGCTTATGCCCAACAGTTAATTTAATCTTTACACATTACAAGGTTTTAGAAAATGTTGTCTCAGTCCATCGGCCAGACCGGCTGGTGAGTAAGGAGGGCACTCACTGGGTTGAAGTCTTCGGCTTGGTCCTTGGTGGGCTGGGGCTAGTTTAGTGTTAAGTTAAAGGTTGTTTTGAGTAATTTTTGGTAGAAGTCATATATATTTGAGTTCATTTTCAGGATCCATTTTGCAATTTAGGCTCTTCATTTCTTCAAATTGAAAATAATCCTATAAGCAGGTAATTTCTATGTCATGTATTTTTTATTTTTGAAGTGCTTACTTTGCATTGATCAAACACACTTCTGGATTTTACTGCTCTCTTTGTTTTCCTTGTGAAAGTTGGGTTGTTGAGTATTTTATGGAGAATTACTGTGTATTTATGTTCATTTAAAGCATTCATTTTTCAATTTAGGCTTCACTTTTTTTGCAGAGGGAAAATAAACCTTAAGAAAAGAAGCGTTTTATTTCTTTTATTCTTCCATTTATTGAGTGTTTATTTTTATTTCAAAGAAGGCAGTTCTGGATTGCTGTTTATTTTGCTTGTTGTGGATTTTTAGTTTTGAAGGCTTTGAGTTCATCTAGCTAGGATTCTGGCCGTAGGGACTGCACCAACTGTTTCTAATTATTATGGCTTTCCTTGGTTTGTCGGGATTGCTTCGTAAACTATGGCTTGTGTTTGCTTCTAGTTCTTTAACCCTCTGATGTTTCTTTGGTTTATCTGACAATATCTTCTCTATTTTGTGAGTATTTATTTTAAGTTCAAAATATTTGTCTTGACACTAGGAATATCTAGGAATTCAGGGTTTTGAAAACTGTTGTCAAAATATCAGGAGATCGTAGTGCAACTTTGTGGTTTTTGTTCCGAGAATTGGGGTTTTCTTTTTTCTAGAGTTTTTTTTATGTATTTTCATTCATTTAAAGCAGTATTTACTTTTAAGTTTGAAATGTTTGTCTTGAACTAGGAATAAATTCTTTACACCATTCAGGGTTTTAAAACGTGTTGTGAAAATATCATGAGATCTTAGTTCAACTTTCTGGTTTTTGTTCTGAGAATTGAGGTTTTCTTTTTTAACTGTTCTTTTTTGTATTTTCATTCATTTCAATCAGTTTTTCAATTTTGGCTCCCTTGATTTTAGATAGGAAATACACCCTGAAAATGGAAATATATCTGCCTTATGTTTCTTCAGTCTTTTTTTAATGTGTTTATTTTACTTCAATTTCATTACGTTCCAGGTGGTACTGTATTTTGTCTCCCCTTGTGAAATCTGGGATTTTTAGTGTTTTAGGTAATTCCTGTGTATCTTCGGTCATATTAAGCAGTCATTTTAAAATTTTTGGATTGCTATTGTTTGAGTGAGAAAAACTATCGTTACTTTTTTTTTAAAGGGTTTTTTAAAGTTTTGCTTGGGTTTTTTTTGGTTTATTTTATTTGTTAGTAATGGTATGTTTACTTATAGATTTTTCATGGTGAGTTTTGTTGTTTTCTTATAAAGCTTACCAGTATTTTATGTTTGTATGAATTTTCTGTCAAAATTCTCTCTGCTTTGCTAGAATTTTCTATTAAATGTCCCAATTCCACTCATTTATTTTGATGGGTTTGTCTTTTTTAATATCCATATTAACTTGTCTGAATGTGTTATTTGCTTTACTCTGCTTCTTTTAAATTCTTATTTTACTTATGTCGAGCCTGTTACTGATCAAGGTTTATTTTCCTAGCTTTGTTTGCTGCATGCACTTGGGCTTTGTTCGGATCACTTTGCAGGCTATAATTTCTTGCTTACGAGTGTTGTTTGTTCTGAATAGCTAAACTCATATGTGGCAAGTCTATGGTATTCCTTCTGTATAAATCTAATATGTGCCTCTCAAGTCAAAATATTTGTTCTCAATCATCTTTCCAACTACAGTTGCTAGATTGTTGTTTTTTTTTTTAAAAAAAAAAAAGCCGAGTAAACTTTTTAACATGACCGGTGCCGCTGGCTAGACACAACTAATACCAGTACCACGGGGCTGGGGGGACTCGAATACTGATCGGCAGAGCCGCAACGGAAGTACCTGACCAACCGACTACACCCCCCGACCCTACAGTTACTAGATTGTTATGAATGTTTAACTGTTAACATAAATCTGCAATATGTTTTGACTAAATGTCACAATTTTTTTTCATGTGTTGCAGAGTTTTATTAATTAACCTTCATTATTCATTTCATGTGTCTGGATTGTTACTGCAAATAGTTCTGTTTGGCATTGAATGGCTCGTATCAACAAATTTGCATTTTGGAACATTGACACCATGATACCTGATGGTGCATTTGGTTGAACATATGAGCCGTCAAACACTAATCCTAAACAATAATATTAGCACTAGCAGTATAAACTCGAATTGTTTTTATAAATAATTGATTTATTGGAGAGGAAGTGCAGTTGTAACTTGTAATTATGACATATGTAGAGTTAAATTCGGTTGGAGAGACAAATTACTCCCTGGCAAAGCTTCATATTGATATTCTGAAGGATCCTTAACTCGACCTTTGCCATTGTGCTGTTCAGGGGTGCAAACTGTTTCTTAAATCGACCAATAATACTATAGGAATCAGTCAAGGACATCATTATCATTCAAACGTTTTAGAATGAAAGCCTCTGCATGCACAAGTTCTAGCTAGTTCCTTTTGTAATTTTGTTTCAAATTATGAGTTTGGTTTGAACTTTACATGACAATCTCTATGGAGAACTTCATGAGATTACTACAATGCCAATTATACCTCAGGTAGATGATTTTTTTGCTATCTGCTCTCTGTGTGAATTCTTTGAGCATTTGTGGGTGATAAGTATTCACCGATAAATAAGCCTTTCAATTTCCATCTTGGTGGCTCTCACTCCACAATTTTGAATCCCTTGAAATATTTATCAGCGAAAACCTGTGACGTAAAGCCAACCTAAATTATTTCTATCAACATTACTTCTTCAGTTGGGCAATCCTTTGGTTCAAAAGATAATAAAAGCACTTAGGTATCTGCTATAACTTTGAACTTTGTAATGAAAGATCATAGTTTGATCGTATTGTTTGGAGACGATGATCAATTTAAGTTAATGCATTATTTCTTGTAGGAAAAATGAATGGACAAACTGCACTTTCCTCCTAATTTTTGCTGATTTTATTGGTTTAGTGGAATAATGATAATCACAATGGCTAGAGCTGATTTCTTATAAAATTGAAAGTGCCAGATGAATGTTTTCCTTTTAGATTTAATTCTTTACACGTTTTTTTCTATTTTTTTTGTCATTATTTGTATCTTTCACAGTAATATCAGTAGTAAACATTTTTCATTGTTATTCAATTAATTTTGCTAAATATCAATACTCTCTGCTATCATTTTTTTCAAACAAAACACTTGAATCAAATTTTAATTCTATTCTAGTTATACATTTTTTTCTAATTTTTTTGTCATTATTTGTATCTTTCACAGTAATATCAGTAGTAAACATTTTTTTATTGTTATTCAATTAATTTTGCTAAATATCAATACTCTCTGCTATCATTTTTTTCAAACAAAACGCTTAAATCAAATTTTAATTCTATTCTCGCTTGCAGAGACTTGGTGCATAACACCCTTATTGACAAGTATTTTTCTTATCATATAATGCAAGATTCTATCACGTTCTCACTATATATAAATATATTAAAAGACATTAAGTGAAATAATATATTGACATTTTTAAAGAAATAAATTTAATATTTTAAAATGTCACACCCACTTTGATACATATTGATGTTTGTGAAGATATAAATTTAATATTTTTAAATGTCACTATGATATCAATAGAAACATACTCTCACTCTACACATACATCACCTAAAATTATCGACATAATCATGACATTCTTAAGAATATTCTTTAAAATTAAATAAATACTCTATGACTACCTCACCCCATGGCTGGAGAATCACTATCACCTATTTTTATGTAATTCTACACAAGATTCAAGCCCATGGTTACCATGGTTACGATGTTGAAAAACATAACAAGCTATCAAGACCTAGGCAAATATAGAATAAATGGTTATGATCTTGAAAAACATAATAAGCTATCAAAGCCTAGGTAAATATAGAATTAAGTGTTTTTCCACATCATAGGTTAATATAGAATAAGTGTTTTTCCACACTATTGGTTAAAATTTATAAAAATCATAAGCTTGGCCAAAAAAAAAAATAAAATAAAAAAAACTTAAAAACATTATATATATATAAAAAAAATTTACAACATTTATTATTTCAAAAATGAACACTATAATTTTTTCAATCGTTAATCATAAAAATATTAAGATTTTCATAAAGATACTAAAAAAATTCAAATAAAATCTAATCTTCATATATATAAACCAAATACCACATATCCATTGCAAAAAGAACCTTTCACAATAAAAACTTATTTGATCCAAAGGGAAATACCATGTAATATTTCAAAAAGACATAGACTCTAATCAAAATGGAGTAGAACAATTGTTCACTACCTTAAAAAACTTTAAAAAAATCTCTATCCAACATTATCTACCATTAAACAAACCCATCTATCATCTATCTTGAACCCTAGACAATTTATGCTTTTATTGGATATTCGAACCTCTTGAACTACTTTGTTTGATGCACTTCATATAAGTAACATTCAAGATAGCATTGTTAATAATAAAAAAAATACAACCTATCCACTATAACACATTCAATATGATAGAAATATTAATCATAAAAAACCATGTGAATGTATATGGAAAAATTATTACTTATAACCAAAGACGAAAATTTACATTCTTCTTGAAATTAGCCACATGATATTTACCCTATAAGTATGATCCAACATAAAAAAATTCTATACAAAAACTCTTCACTAGCCAAGGAGAAAAAAAATAATATTCACTAATTAAAAAAAATTTTATATAGTTAAGAAATTATTTTTTAATTAATGTAATGCAAGATAAATAGAATTCTATTCCTCAAAAAAGGTAAGATAATAAAATAATGATAACTTTTTAATCAAACGATACAAATAATTTATATTTAAAATATATATGAATGAACATTATGCCCAGTATCAAATGGGTTGTAGTTCAATAATGAGGATGATGGTATAAAAGGTGTTGCTTAGTTATTTATTAAGGTATAAATTTGGGGATCATGCCTTAGGTGAACCTGGTAGAATGAATACTTCTCAATACTTGACATTGAGTCGAAGAAGTATTATGTACACCTAATCCATGTAAAAACAAAATTTCAATTAAAAAAACATTATAATCAATTCAAAGTTAAATTTTAAAGTTGTATGACCATATTTAATATTATGATTAATTGGCAAAATGTAAAAATTATATAATTTTATAATACAATCAATTTTTAATATTATAAATTGTATTAACATTTAAATGATAATATTAAATAAATAAATATCATCATAATTTTATATAATTAATAAATCGAATATTAAATTCAATTTTCCTTTTCATATATTTTAAAATTTGTTAACATACTTATACACCCATCTTAATGATCTTTAATGTACCCAGAAAATATAAACTTCAAAATATTTTGAAATTTGTTAACGTACTTATAATTATACACCCATCTTCATGATATATAATGTAAAAAAAAAATATAAATTAAATTAAATTAAGCTCAAACACTATGATAACACATTTCCAGCCTCATACACTATGATAGCAAATGTATTAGGTGGCCATTTAAAAAAAAATTAAATAAATGAAATTATTTTGGTGAAAAGAAATACATAGCGAGACAAAGTATAAATGTCAATGCATGTATCAAACGATCAACGATATTCATAATGTGATAAATTTAAATAATTAAAAAATAGGGTTTCTATTTTTTTTAAATAAATTAATATTATAATTTAAGAGATTTTATGTTATCATATTTTATGAAATAAGATTTTTAAATAAATTGTGCATCTAATTATTTATAGAATATATTTTATATCTCATATATATATAAAATAAATAAAATTTATTTGTATTTATTATATTAATATAATAGTTATATAAATTTTCTTCTCTTTTAATTATTATAAAATATATATAAAAAAATATTATTTTAATGATGATTATTTATAAAAATCATTTAGTTTTTTTTTAATCCATCAAAAAAAGGGGTTGAGCCCATCTAATATAAGTATTTAAACAAAAAATTTAAAAAAATAGGGAGATACAATAAGAATACTAAAAAATCTTAAAGAGCTTGACTAGTTTAGTAACACATAAAAAAAAATGTAATCTTCATCTGAAATCACAATATTAGTTTTCTTGTTGTCAGTAGCACGAGCCTCCTCTTCAATGTTGATTGTAGCAAAAGCGTCCACCAAGTGAATCTCATCTTCCCCATGCATAATTCCCAGACATTCACAAGTGGCCTTCAATTTCTTATGCTAAAAGTTTTTATCCTCTGCTATGGCCTTCAACATAATCCAAATTTGATCAAGACGAGTATCCTCATGTGGCCGAAATGTTCTATGTCCTCATGCACAACCAGTGAGTTACTAGCGTTAAAGAGGACCATCTAAATCCCAATCATTTGAGTAACCTTGAGGGTGTCCAGTCTGGCAATAGACTGTCTAGTGTCCTCCATCACCTTAATGACTGCATCAACCAAAGCCACTGAAGATCCATGCCAAGATGGGTAGAAAGTTAGGCACGCATCAAATTTGTGGCCATCCATTTCAACAATTTTTCATCTTTCACCCCTTCCAAAAGAATTTTTTTCCAAAAATCAAGAGCCTCTTGAGCTGTGAAGCAAGTCTTTTTGTCCAAGAGGGATCCTGAGTTGAGAAAATGACGGAGCTTCAAATCATCCACCAAACCCAGGATGGAGGGATACACATCTTCAAGAGAAAGTTATGAAGCAAGTTGCTCATTTTAGTGATCAAATTTACAACATAATCCTTACCTTTAGACTGTTTGATTCACTTGTGACTAGAGCCACTCGAATCCATCCTACCAAGCTTTGCAACATCAAAGAGTGGAGAGAAAGTAATAGAGAAGTGAACATAATGCACAAAAAATAAGGCAGACAGGGTAAATAACCATGCCAAGAGACATGTGTGCCGCATGTATCTCCCAAGAGCCATCATAATCCATCGTTAGTAGTTATTACCAAAGCCTCAAGGAACAATGAAGCCATTCCCATGCCAATTAATGATTAAAATCATTAATGTCTTTATTAAGTGCATCATTCTCCACTATCTTCCAAGCCTTAGAGCTCACGTGAAGGGAGTTGGTCACATGGAGACCAGGGTCCAAATGATTAAGGGCCACCCCCTCATTAAAAAAGTGGTTAGCCAACTTATTACTTTCATGGAAGATATGAAGGAGGATAAAATATCTCAAATTATCTCTAAGGGACATGCAATCATCTAAAATATTTCTAAGGATCTAGTTGTGAGAAGATCCTTTTGAAAGGGCTTCGATAATCACCTTTGAGTTTCCTTTAATATCCAAATAGAGCCAATTATTTTGAACTGCCAATGAGAGACCACACCACAGGGCTTTGGCTTATACAACATTATTGATGTGGGAGCCAAGAGCTTCATTATAGCCAAGTAGAAAATTACCTTGGGAGTCTCTGAAGACCCCCTAACACCGACCCAACCAGGGTTGCTTTTTGCAACACCATCGAAATTGAGTTTGATCATGTGACTAGACGGAGGAGTCCAATTGTCTTTCTTGATTTTTTTAATGGTTGCTTCTAACCCTATTATCAGGTATTAAAAATTATTTAGTTAATAACTAAAAAATACAATAATAAAAATCTCACAAAGAAAAATATTTAACTATTTATATATATAATTTTTAATATTAAATAGAATTTAAATAAATTTAAGTTTAATCAATAAATTTTCTTATAAATATTTTAAAATACTAATTTTATAAATATAAATTTATTATTCATTATTAAATTTTTATTTGAATACATAGTTTACGGATTTAATATTTTTTATTAACTATTTATTTTTATATAATATTTAATTATATTTATAATTTAATGTAAAACATTTAAAATTATAAAAAATTTATTTGGTTAAATATAACTTACAATTGCAACCAATGGGTGTGAGAGGAGGGAGAATAATAGTAGGAGATATCAATAAAAATAGTACATCTTAAAGTTGATATCTATTTGATCGTCATACAACAATTTTCTTATTATTAGTCTCAGAGGGTTTACTAAAGCCTTCAATTTGATTTAACTTTTGATTAAACTTTGTATTTTGGACAAATCAGAATGCATTATTTTTCATGCATAATTTTTTTTGCATGTTTCCAAAAGTTGAGTTGCACATTTCTTAACAAAAATTAGAAAAAAAATCATTTGTCTTTATTATCATTGG
The DNA here is from genome assembly GCA_037957365.1 of Torreya grandis. Classification (NCBI taxonomy): domain Eukaryota; kingdom Viridiplantae; phylum Streptophyta; class Pinopsida; order Cupressales; family Taxaceae; genus Torreya; species Torreya grandis. Next base: position 1,250,772 of record JARHVA010002112.1, read on the forward strand.
CTCAAATCTTTTATATGTTATTAAGGGGGAAATGGATGATGTCATCCATATTACCATGTCAGATTTGTCAATAAATAAGGTGGCAGGGTTGTGCAAGGTGCAAGGCTCAAAAAATTTAACAATTAAATTTGTGCTTCTTTCACAGAAAAGGGTTGGAAATGGGCAGGAGGGGTAGCAGTAACAGTGGTGGTGCTAACATGCCTCCGAAGGGCTCTTCTCAGGGAGGGATCGGGAGCCTAAGGCCCGACAACCACCCTCTACTTACCTATTTTTACAACCAAAATTTTAATACATTTGAAACACATCTTACAATTATATGTTCTTATGATTAGAGTCTAACCTATTATTCCTGGAGTCTCCTATAGGAGTGGGGTTTTCCTAATCCAATACATCATCTGACTACAAGATACTTGGAGATAACATTACGAGTAAAAATCCCATGTTTTACTAATACTTTTGATGTGTAATAACTTTTTAGTCTGATATTAATGCATGACACTAATTTTACACTACCATGAAACATTCCCTCAGCTAAGGATTTTTACATGTTCCTGCAAAACTGGTTTAAAATATCCCCCTAGTATAGAATTCAAGATTTCTATATTACAAGGGAAAGTTATGAAGGTATGGGTTTCATTTATTTTCCCCATGCATCTTAACAACTTCCATCTCTCGTTTAAAATAACATTATCCACAGAGAAATATGTGCTTGAGCTAGTAGAACTCACACATGAGCAGAACAAAGTCTCCTCTAAGAATCTTTATATAAACCTGAAAGGTTTTATGGTAAGTTGTGTAATTCAAAAAAATTGTTTTTAATTCCTTTGCCTTACATAATTGAAAAGGTTGATTTACATACTATTCAATCATGTGGGTAACCCAGAGACACACTCGGCAAGTGATTGGCGAGGACAAATGGATTATGCATGGAGTCATGCAATTGTGTCTGGTGAAACACAGAGAATCATCTAAGAAAATTATGATTTATATTCTAATGATACATGGAGCAACCAACATTGAACAAATGTAGTAGATGAAATGTTTAGTCAATACAATGAGATACACATGTGTAGTCTCTACACTCCTAAATGCATTCATAGAAACACTATTGCAAATGCAAAATTTGGGGAAAACCAATTCAAATACTCAAAAAACAAGGTAAACTTCTATATCCCAACCATGGTTATTTTTCTCTGGGTTTAGATGTTGTGTTACAAGTTGTTCATATTCTCAATTCTCTGTACAGATGATGTGAAGAATGGCAGGTGGATATGATCCTTTTATTGATGATTATGCATCAGTTTATTACAATAGATATGATGTTAAGAAAGCTCTCCATGTCATCGATGGCTCCCAAGTCAGAAACTGGGGCATATGCAAGTAAGATTTTTTCCCAATAGGTGCCAACTGTTTGTGTGTGTGTGTGTATAACTCATCCTCAAAAAAATATTAAAATTTATTTATTTAATTATAAACAAATAATTTTTTTAAAATTAAAATCATGATTTACTCTGCTTTGAATTAAATAAGGAGCCTGTTCTAAAATGGAGCATGGACATTTTCAATAGGTGGACAGACTCCAGATCATCTATATTGCCAGCGTATCTTAAGCTTGTTGGGGAAGGTCTTCAGATATGGGTTTGCAGGTATTTATATAGATTTACACTAGCTTTTTTTTTTTTTTTGGGTGTGTGTGTGTGAGAGAGAGTGAGAGAGAGAGAGAAGTGATGTGATGGATGGAGATTTAATCATTAAAAATTTGTATTTGAATAGTGGGGATACAAATGGGCAAGTTCTAGTGTTGTCAACAAGATACAGTTTAAATGTTGTGGGACTCCCCAAAAAAGGTCTTTGGAGACCCTGGTATCATCATGGTCAAGGAAAAATTTAATGAATTTATCTTATCCATTTGAAAATGTCCTTGGAATCCATATTTAATCTAATACCATATATATAAAGATATATCTATGGGGGAATTTAAAGCTCATTAACATTGACAGTGGAAAATGTGATGTGACAGGTGGGTGAATGGATTCAGGGATATGATGGATTGACATTTGCAACTTTTAGAGTTGTAGGCCATGTAGCATCACTTGTTAAACCAGGGAATTCTTTTGCTTTTTTTTATCATTTCTTTCGAGAATTACTCTACCAGATCGAAGAGATTGACTATATTGTAATTTCTCCTCTCCCAGATTGAAGAGATTCACTGACTATGTTTGTAAATGGGTTACTTACTTTTTTGACATTCCAATAAAGAGGATATTTCATTATATTGTTGAGGTATGAAATGGAGCATAATAGCTGTTAGCAGAGAGATACTAGTAATGAGAAGAGTAAAATGTTTGTAAATTGAATGATTGAATCTTTTTAATAACATTTATAAGATTAAGTTATATATATATATATATATATATATATATATATATATATATATATATATATATATATATATATATATATATATATATATATATATTTGAGATAGATTAGTTCATTATATTTATTAACTATAATTTTTTTAATAAGAGTTTTGATGTTTTTACAGTGCATTATATTGAACAGAGATTTTTGGGAAAAAATTATGCTGTTTTTATACATGTTTAGAATCAGAAATTTGATTTATCATCATAAATAAACAATGATTGTTTATTTTTTTATTAAAATAACAAAACAATTAAAATGTCAATTGTGTTGGTGTAACAGATAAAATAGATACATTATCATAATTATAATTTAAAATCAAATTTTATAACCAAATAAATGACAATAACGATTATTAATTTTTAGATGGTATAACAAATCATAATCTTCACTAATTAAATTAAATTTTAATTAAAATACAACCCAAAAGAAACTAATCAATCCATAATCAAAAAGATGTTACAAGCAAAACGTTGAACACTCCATAATCAAGGAGTTGTTACAACAAAACTCAGATCTGTACACATTTTGCAAGTTTGGGGACCAAGTCAGTGAGGGCCGAGGCCAAAATTTAATACATATAAAAAGTGATGATATGACGGTGTTACCTGCAACATCTGAATAAGTCGCATTGAATAGTCGTTGCAGCGCTGAATGGACCATATGTGGCAAAATTTTCCCTAAATGATTTGGAATATCACACAATCCCACGGAATCAGATGAACATGAATTCATTTATAACAAGACAAGAATGAAAAGTAGATGTTGACCTATTGTAAGGCGCTGTTTGAGCCTATATTTTTAGTCATGACGTTCACCATTACTGATAGGATTTGATGTGGAATAATTAAAAACAGTGGATAAACGATTCTTAACCTCTAAAAAAAATTTGTGTGATAAGTAAAGATTTCATAAACTGACATTATGTATCTATACCTGTATGGAAACATATCGTTTTACATTAAACAGATTGGATCTGCAGTGGCATAGATGAATCCAATTATTTTATTATTATATTTAATATTTATTTATATTAACACGTGGGTGGTGAACAAAAATATATTATTTAATTCATAAACCACTTCATTAATATCACATTATTATATATATGAATGAATGGTAAATTCCTAACTCTCTAATTTGTTTGCTATTGAAAACTCTTACTCAAAAGTGATATCGATTAAAATCATATTATGTTACTATTTATATAGAACATTCATATTTTCATATCATCCAATATTGTTCTTAAATGATAAATTTATATATTGTTTGGACTTTAGTCAATAGTTAAATTTATTATTAATTTTATAGGTAGATATTATGTGAGTATGTTGAAGTGGTCAATATTTTATTATTTTATATAAGGTGATATTATAGTATTTCAATAGTTAAATAATTTGTTATTTTATAAATTAATATTATAATTAAATGGTTTATTATTTTATAATAAAATATTATATTACTATTTTGAAATAGTCAATAATTAAATCTTTTATTATATTTATGTAATTTATATACAAAGAGATCAAAAAATCATTGGTCTTAATTGATCCCAAATAAAAACCAAACAATGAACAAACCCAAACTATGAAAGAGTTTCTCAATTCCAATCAAAGGTCCTACTTCACCTTTATTAAAACTTGAGCGCAGGTTTTGTGAGGTTGGTTCTGGAGCCAACCGCCCCTTCTTTTTTTACTATTGTCCATTCCTCAATGTTTTGTAGGGGATTTGTAGACCCTTTATTCACCCCTTCTAAGGCATGACTCTTTGAAAGGCCTTTCTCGGTTATGCTTCCTTGCATCCTGAGTTGCTTCCTCAATTTTGTTGATTGGATTGTGGGAAGGGAGGGCATCCTTACACCAATATGCCACTATCTTTCACTTGGCATTGAGACAGTTAGCCACCAAATGCCCAATCTCAAAACATTTTCAATAGTTGAAGGGAATTCCTTCATAATCCAAAGACTGAATTTGGCAACGATCTTTGATTTTCAATTTAATGTTTGGTAAGAGGTTTTGAGAAATGTTGAGTACCACAAAAATCCATGTGAAGGTAGTGTGATGAAAATTAGTGGTCAAAGTATCTACTACCAGCAAATCACCTAGCCTCAATCTTCTGACCAAACAAAGCTACTAGCAACTTCCAAAGCCATATAGCTTCACATGTTGCCATGCTAGTTGCTATGTACTCTGACTCTGCTGAACTCAGAGCCATAGACTTCTGCTTCCTGCTGAACCAACATACAACTCTTGATCCTAGACTAAAACAACACCCTGAAGTGCTCCTCTTGTCCGTTATACTACCTGCCCAATCTGCGTCAGTATAGCCTAGTAACCTGATTCCTTTACCTTGAGCATATCTAATTCCATACTTGATTGTACCATGCAACTAACACAACACATGCTTTGCTATAGTCCAATGCACTCTCTTTGGCTCAATCATGAACTGACTAAGGGAGTTAACTGCAAAAGCTATATCTGGCCTGGTATTGACCAAATACATGAGAGAACCAATCAATTGCCTGTATAAAGTAGGGTCTACATCCTTCTCCCTAGATGTGTCTACCTTCCTCCAATTCATGATCATGGGTGTAGACATGTCTTTGCAATCTTCCATCCTGAACCTTTTCAAGATTTCCATGCAATATTTCCTTTGCCCAAGGAAAATCTCTCCATCTTTCTGCCATACCTCCATGCCTAGAAAGTAGTGCATAAGTCCCAAATCCTTCATCTCAAACTCCGCTGCAAGGTCTCTCTTGCATTCTTCTATGAGCCCTAGTGAACCTGTAAGAAACAAGTCATCCACATATAGGACAAGAATGAGAATCTCACCTCCAACTACCAAGTAGTAGAGATTAGCATCTGCCTCACTCTTCACAAAGCCCATTTCCTACAAGTAACTATTAATGCGCTCATACCATGCTCTGGGAACTTGCTTGAGTCCGTACAATGCTCCCTTCAATCTACACACGTGGGTCTCTTTGTTCTATGTTGTTCTATGTATACCTCCTCTTGCAACTCACCATTGAGAAACATTGTCTTGACATCCATTTGATGGATCTGCCATCCCATCTGTGCTAAAATTGAAATTACAACTCATATAGAAGTATACCTGGCAACTAGAGAAAATGTCTCCTTGTAGTCTATTCCCTCTTTCTGAGAGAACCCCTTTGCCATGAACCTTGCCTTGTATTTTTCGATGCTACCATTTGCACCGTGCTTGATCTTATAGATCCAGCTTGATCCAACCACTACCCTCTTTGTTGGTTTAGGTACTACCTCCCACACATCATTTTGCATAATTAAAGTATACTCCTCAATCATTGCTTCTTGCCACACTTGATATTTTGCAGCCTCCTGATATCTAGAAGGTTCACTATCTACCAACTTAGTAACTAATGCAACATAGTCATCATACCTCGCTGGTGGTTTTAGTTGTCTACTACTCCTCCTAGGAGTGCCCACTAACTCCTGAGTATTCTTCAGAGTCTATTGAACCTCACGGTTCCTACTGCCAATTGTAGAAGATGAAATATCAACCTCCATGTCTTTTTGATGCATCTCTTCTTGCACCTATTTCTCCATACTCTGAAAATTCTCTCCTCCTTAGTCTATGCTTGTACTAGTAACTGTACTTGAGCTTTGCTACCCTTGGCTCGATTGAGTGATCCTTGGAGCTTCTGTTGGCTTCTCACTCTGATCATCTACAGGGAAATTTCTAGACCTTCTAAATTCCTTGTCCTCCATAAACTTGACATCACGTCAAATAATAACCCTCCTAGTCCTCAGAATGAACATTCGATATGCCTTTGAGGTTTCACTGTACCCCACAAAGTACCCTCTTTCTGCAGTCTAATCTAACTTGGTACGTGTATCCTTAGGAATGTGACAATATGCCAAACTCCCAAAGATCCTGAAGTGACTGACATCTGGCTTCTTCTTGAATGCATAACAGACTCGCCATAACGCATCTTCTCACCTCTTCAACGTCTGCACCTTTTGATATTCTATCGTCTACAATACCCATTAAATTTCCCCCTTGGATTTGAGTTGCAGCCCATGAAGGAAAATAAAACCTGCTAGATTCAAGCGCATTTAGGTCCAGGTTTCTTCGACCTGATATTATTTCTAAAAGCGTCATGCCGAAACTGTATACATCCGCTTTGGGAGTGATGTGAAGGCCAGAGAGCCATTCCGGGGCCATATATCCTCGAGTTCCTCTGGATGTCGTCAGCACACGGCTGAAATCTATTCCCACCAACTTTGCCAAACCAAAATCAGCCACCTTTGCACAGAAGTCGCCGTCCAACAGAATGTTTTCGGGCTTAATATCGCAATGAATAATGCGATCTCTGCATTCCTCGTGGAGATAAACTAATCCTCGAGCAGTGCCCATTGCGATCTTGAACCTTGTCTTCCATTCCAACACCTTCCCTGCTTCTTCAGACTTGCCAAATAAAGAGGAATTTAGAGAGCCGTTGGGCATGTACTCATAAACCAGTAACCTTCGACATCCATCTGTGCAGAATCCCCTCAGCCCGACCAAATTCACATGTTGTATGTTTCCGATCGTGCTGATTTCTGCATGAAATTGCTTTTCCGCTTGCCCTATACCCTCTAATTTTTTAACGGCCACAAGTGTATTATCTGGTAGGGTTCCTTTGAACACTGAACCGAATGCTCCTTTCCCCAACTTATGCTTGAATTTTTTGGTTGCAATTTGTAACTCTTTGTAAGTGAATGTTCGGAGAAAATTTGGCACATCATCATCTGCGCCGTTGTTAAGGCCTCTTCGGCGTGTCCGCCTTATAAACAGTGTCAACAGTAGAGCCAAAACAGCAGCGCTCGCAGGAAGCACAATAATAAGGGCAAGGGTTTTTTTTCTTACCTCGGACCGCGACGATTCTGCCAGCTCAGATGCAGCCAACCTAACGAAGAACGTTGGCCCTTCAGATGAATCGTGCAGGTTAAACAGATCTCCAAACCACAATCGACAAACGGGAGGAGTAGAATTAACGATTGCAAAGGCAGAGCAGGAGCAATTGTTGAGACATGCAGTCCGGCATCCTTGCTTTGTTTGCACTTTGGCATATGAAAGGGCTTGTCCGTCCGGCAAGGATTTGTCAGTCACTTCCAGGAAATCGTCGGTGGTGCCGTTTCTGGCAGAGCATTGCAATGGGCTACGCCTAACGCAACCGCTAGACCACCACTGTTGGGATTCCCAGGCGCTATTGTCTCTTGGCCTGAATCCGTTAAGACAGCTGCAGAATTGTATATTGTTGCGGTTGCATGCTCCGTACTTCCCACAAACATCATACACACCGCATTGATCTCGGGGTAGAGACCAAACGAGGCTCCATCTACTGCTATCAAGATAAAAGAAATGTCTAACCTCGCCATTCTTGTGCAGGACTATCCTCGGTTTCATCATTTGAGTTCTAGGTTGAGTTATATACGTGAAGTACATTTTTGAAGGCGATTTCTTCACAAAGGCCATCTCATACAACAAAGTACTTTTCATCTCTGGCACATTCGTGTAACTGTCACCAGTCCACTCTCCACTGGACCAATATTTTACAGTCTTGTTATACAAGAGCAGATATTGAGTCTCTCCGGGGGATGGATCCATTCCGAAAGAGAAAGGTCCAGGCGCAGGATCCACAGAACTCTTCCAAGAAGTAAGCCTCATGCCTTTCCACATCTTCATCGAGGGCAACCATGTATCTCCTGGATATCCAAAACTCTCCCAAACAACCTGCGAACTGTTGTCGGAGGCTAACATAATGAGATTACCAGATTCCAATATCATTGCACAGGACGCTTTCAATCTGTTATCCGATGACCAGATTGATCGTCCTTGTAAATCAAAGAGTCTCAGATGACCGTCCCTCGTAAACTTCAGAACGCCGGGCATATTTTTGAGAGGAGTCTCTCTGTTAGCCACCCAAACGACCGTCTTCTCGGAGATTTCGGCATACCAGATGCCAATGTACCAGTTATTCGTTCCGTTAGGACTGAAAAATCCCAAGGCAAAAGTGCCATTCTTTGAAATTATTGTCTGATTTCCTGCGAGGGAAGTCCCCAACGGAAGGGTGTCTCTCCCTTCACCTGACAACGATTGACATTCATGCAGTAGCAGTAGAATCGTGATGGCAAATGCAAATATGAAACAAGTTTTGGCTACTACAATCCTCATCCCCATTTCCAAATTCTTCACATCCGCAGAAATAAATGGAGAAAATATGTCTTTTAAAGACCAATTGCGACGACTTTAAATGTCACGGAAATGCGTATGGAAATTGTAATTATATGAAGTCCATGTCACGTAGTTCATTTAAATATTTTTTTGTTCATTGCAATACAAAGTGAAGTTTTGAATTCCAATTACGTGACATGGACGGTACAACAATTTCCACACCCCTTACAACAATTTCCACACCCCTTACAACAATTTCCACACCCCTTTGCAGAGGCTGTTTTTAATCTTCATATGAGACTCATATGAAGATTAAAAACAGCGTCTGCAAAGGGGTATGGAAATTCTTGTACCGTCCATGTCACGCAATTGGAATTCAAAACTTCACTTTGTATTGCATCAAACAAAAAAATATTATTAAAATAATGAAAACATAATAATATTAAGTTTTTTAGGGTTTGAATTGGTTTATATTTAAAAAAATCTTTTAAGTAATAAATTGTCTAATAAGACTCGAGGTTACGATTGTGTTCATAGCATGCTTTTAGTTATGATTTATGATTCTTGCCCATCCTTAAACATGGACATTCTAGTGGCTTGTCATAATCATAAGAAACAAATGTGTTTGAATGTTATGCTCACATGGGATTGCTAAAGTCACTCTCCATAATAATCACAATTACTTTTTATTAATAAAATGAATTAATAAGAGTTTAATACATTGATTTTAATTCTAGACGATTGTATATTAAATTATATATAAGTTTTATTCTAGCATACAGATTATCCAAAACCAAAATCAACATTTAAAAAAATTCCTTATTGAGCTTGGTTCGCCCTTGGGTTCTACTGCACCTTAAACTAATATAAGAGCAAAGTTATAATACAATATCTAGGCTCAAATTAAAATTGAATCCCAATTACAAATTTAAATAGGCAACCGAGGTTTGCAACCGAGAAACCTGCATGTGGAAATGCTTGTACTATCCTTGTTACACATGAAATTGTAAAAATATATGTACCATCCGTGTCACATGGGACACAATGTACACATGGATAGGAAATGGTGTAATATTGGTCGTTACATAAAATGGCATTTTACTCTGTCACCAACATATTGTTCACGCATTTAATATCTTACGATTATAGGGAAGGTAAATGTAAACACATGGTTACTTGGTTAGGTTACCTTGCTACTAAATTCAATGATGTAAATAATTCTATAAAATATTTATCTCCCACGAAAAAATGAATTAATTTCATTGATTCAATTTATTGACTTAAGATGTTCAACCATAGTATATTTCATCTGGACCTCCGTTCTTTGGTCTTCTCTCTTCTTGTTGGCTTTATGGTGGTTTGAATTTTTGAAGCTCTTTGCATATCTCCTTTATTATTGGTGATCTGAGCAACATTTCAGGTGACAATTTGGGCAATGGTTCTACCTTAATTGGTGGCAGAACTTTCGGGAGCCATAACTTTTGCACCATAGCTCCGTTTGAGTCCCCGTTTGAATCGTTAGAAAGTTAAGTATGAGGGGAATGCCGTGAGATGACATGAGCTCTGCTCAATGGGTTTTGACCCTGAAAACCAAATGGAAGTACCCCAAATTTCAATTTTAGTAGTGCAGTGTAAAAATAGTAAGTTTTTAAAAATAGTAATTCCTCAAATTTTATATTGTTTTGAATCATGAAATTCGAACCACTTAATCTCCCTCGAGATTGGTGACCTTCCACATCCTCCTCCTACCTTCAAAATATGTATAAATGAATATGTAACCCGAAAAGGAAATCATACATCTTTTTTCAGAGGTAGGTATATGTTTGGATCTACAAATTTGATCAATAAGACATCTCTCCTCAAAGATAGCATTGTTACAATTATGTTGTTCTTGTTTCTTGAATTATATTTCAACCAAAGCTTCTGAGTTTTGGATCAGTGGTATCAGAGTGGTTTGTCTTAAGAGTGTATGATCCTGAAGATGAGGTCAGACTATAGGAAGCTTGGGTAAAAAATACAAGATCCAACAGACTATCCACATGTTCACTCCAAATGACCTCAAATGGTGGACAACACCGAGACATCTGATCCTTTCAAAGAAATTATGAATGAAGCCCTCCAATAGTAGCAAATGCAGATGCTACAATAATTCACCTAAATTCTCTAACAAATCTTGATAAATATTTTTGACTCCTCATCTGCACCTCCACATCCTTTTAGTGCCCCAACACCCTTCAAGGTTCAGGTGAATTTTGATATCCCTATATTTGAAGACAAAATCAATGCTGATGTAGTAGAAAATTGGTTAGATCAATTGTCTTCATATTTTTCTATAAATAAATTCACCGATAAAGAGAAGATCACTTTTGCTATTTTGAAAGGATCATTGCCTATCAAAAATTGGTGAGAAGTGTACAAGAAGAGATTCAGTACAAATGATATTGGCCTTGATGCATAACCTACCTGGGATGATTTCATATAAGTTGTAAAGCAAGAATACTATCACATTTGAGCATATGATGATCTGTGTATAGAGTGGCAATAATTTTGCCAATGTAAGGAATAGTTTGTTCAAGATTACACTGACATTTTTTATTCTCTATCTATGAGATTAGGCATCCAGGAAAGTGAGAAATACAAGGTTCTCAAATATCATGGTGGACTACAATGGTATATACAGGGGGAGATGGAACTCTTTAATTTGGAAACCCTCGGTGAGGCGTACAAGTTTACGATGAAGATTGAGCAGAAGTATAGAAGAACGAATACGAAGAGTCAGCCTTCAAAATGGAAAAGTGACAAAGAAGATTAAACATGAGGCCAAAATTGGAAATAAAAGGAAGGAAAGACTAAAAAAATGGTGTGATTACCACAAATCTGGAATGTACTCCACAAAAAAATGTCGAGCCATCAAGTCCCTGCTTTTTGAGTCATAGTCTTCGACATCTACTGCTCTACCTTATATATACCCTGTAGTCAAAGATGATGAAGAACAGATTGTAGATGCTGAGCTTGCCATCGTTGCTTCATCACAGACCCATGAGGAGAGGCCAGATGACAAGGAAATGTTGTTTCACTATAAGTTATGGGTGAAAGATAAGCCTCTATATTTCATTCTTGATAGTGGGAGTCAAAAGAATTTAATCTCTGCTAATGTTGTGAAAAGCCTAAATTTGTCTATGAAGCCTCACCTAAAGCCATACAATATTGGATGGTTGAGTCCAGGGAGAAACCTCCGTGTCACCCACCAATGTCTTCTCTCATATGCAATAAAACCTTTTCAAGATGAGGTCTTATGTGATGTGGTCAATCTAGGTGTTTGTGATATACTCATTAGTCAGCCATTCATGTATGATCGACATAACATCTATGAATCAAAAACTTGAAGGATCACCCTCACTCTTGGAACACGGTGTTATAGGGTACCAAAGGTACCGCCTTCTATATGTGTCTCCTTGATTAGTGCTAAAAAAATCATTCTCATGGTGGTCAAGCCATAGAAATCCAAAAGGGTCGATGTTGTATCCCTGACTACACAAACAACACAACAATAGAAGCAAATAAATACCAAACTGAAGAAGTTCATGGTCTTCCATCCACAGACTGATGGTCAGACAAAAATGGTGAATAATTGGGCCATGCATAGCTCCACAAAGCACAGTCCATTCCAAGTATGCATTTAGAATTAAATCAAAACACAACTGCCACACTTGATGATAAATCTTGATGCAATGGGGACCATTTCTTCTCAAGGAGGGAGGAATAATCTGAGTAATACTTTAGATGACAATTCGGGTGACAATTATACCTTAATTGGTGTTAGAACTTTTGAGAGCCATAACTTTTGCATCATAGCTCTGTTTGACTCCCCATTTGAACTGTTGGAAAGCTAAGAATGAGGGGAACGCTGTGAAATGACATGATCTTTGTTCGATGGGTTTGGGCCCCTGAAAACCAAATGAATGTGCCTCAAATTTCAATTTTAGTAGTGTAGTCTAAAAATAGTAAGTTTCTAAAAATAGTAATTCCTCAAATTCTGTGTTGTTATGAATCATGGAAGTCAAACCACTTAATCTCCCTCGAGATTGGTGACCTTACACATCCTCCTCCTACCTTCAAAATGTGTATAAATGAAGATGTAACCCAAAAAGAAATCAAACATCTCTTCTTAGAGATAGGCACATGTTTGGATCTACAAATTTGATCAATAAGACATCTCTCCTCAAAGATAGCATTATTACAATTGTGTTGTTCTTGTTTCTTGAATTATCTTTCAACCAAAGCTTCTAAGTTTTAGATCAATTGGTTTATGGGTTTTCTCAAGTAGCTTTTTGACCTTTCTTTGGTTTTCTCTTGTTGGCTTTGTGGTGGTTTGGATTTTTGGGGCTTTCTGCCTGTCTCATTCTCTTCTCTAGGAATCATATTTTGACTTCCTTAGATTGATTTGCTAGTTAAATCTTTTTGTACCATAGGTTATGGGACCCTTTTCCCTTATTATTCTCTACAAAAACATTTTACATTTGTTTTTATATACTTTTTCTATTTCCTAGTGAAATGTTGTCCACTATTGCCTTTATATACTCTTTGACTATATGAATGAAATGTTTTCCACTTTTATCGTAGACTACATGCATTTAGCCACTCATTAGTCATTCCCCCTTTAGGAATTATAATATGATGAATCAGGGTTTGTTCATCTCAATCTCAAGTCATACTATGTATGTATGAAATAACTTGATCAAGTGCTTAAAGGCCTTTATCATATTTAAATAACTAACTTGCGTTCCCTGAAGCTTAATGTTTATAATTTTTTTTTTATCATATTATGAATTCTAATATCCTCTTATGTCAAATTGATTTGTATAACCTATTTTTCTTTTAGATAGAAAAATGTTTTGATACTCATGTCAAGTTGGTTTGCATAACCTATTCTTCATTTAGATAGAAGAATGTTTTGATTAATATCATAGTTTTCATTTGGTTGAGCTTCCATAACAACTCTTCATTGGTTAATAATCAAATTACTATGTTAAGTGAAAATTAAATTATTTAAAAGATAGAACAATAATTATCATGTGTTTTGTGTGTGAACTTTAAAATATTTACCTTTATTTTTTACTATTAAAACAAAAGTAATAAATAAGGTACTACATTATTTTTTGGGACCTTAAAAATTGTAGTAAAATTAATGTGATCAATAATAAATGATGTAAAGATCTTTATGACATCTAATTAATTAATTAAATCATTTCTTAGGTAGAGGACCCTAGCTTAGTAAAAAAAATGCCTCAAGATACTGCCCCTCTTTAAAATAATGTGCTCAAAAAGTCGTAAGACCAAATCAACCATTGAAACAACATCTAAATCCAACCACTGAAAGTGTTTGAAGTATCAATGAATCAGAACCAAGGTCAAAATGGTAGTAGGGGAAGTAAAACAAAACTTAGGTTAATAGGGAAGGTATAGGAGATAAGGTATATGGTATGGTAAAAAGAAGGTAATGTTACAACACAACTTAAACAATCCTCATAGACAATACCTTGGGTCACTCGAGTGAAAATGCATTTCAGATGCAATATGTTCATTGGTTCATCAAGTTCATCTCTTTTTGGTGTAGTTAACCTGTGTGCTTTAGAACCACAGTTAGCGACAATCACATAAGGTGTTAACCAATTAGGTTTAAATTTTCTCTTTTTTTTTTGCATTCGACATTGGTGTTCTTTTGGTTTTCTTTGAGTACAAGATCACCAATCTCAAATTATCTATATTTCACATGCCTATTACATTGACCATGCAACCGATTTCGGTATGCTTGAAGACTATTCACAGTGGCTATGCATTTTTCATCCAATAGTTCTAGCACTTGGATACAAGCTACTCTATAATCTTCATCATCAAGGATATGTTTAAATGAAATATGTAGAGAAGACAATTCAACGTCGATGGGAAGAATGGCCTTAGTGCCATAAACTAGGGAATAGAGTGTGGCTCTTGTTGAAGTGTAAAAATTGGTTCAATAAGTCTAGAGGGCACATAAGAGTTGTAAGTGCCAGTCCTGATTAGCATCATTGACAATCTTCTTAAAAATCTTGACAATGGTTTTGTTAGATGCCATTGCTTGGCCATTACCTTACGAGTAATATGTAGTGGAAAGTTTTTGGGTAATATTATATTCGACACAAATGGATTTGACATCTTTGTTTTGAATGAATCATCATTATCAGATATAATGTCAGAGGGGATACCATTGTGATAGATGAGGTGATTGAAAATGAATTTGGATATTTGCTTGTTTGTCACATGAGGGGAATGTCTTCCACCCACTTAGTGAATTACTTTGTGGTGACAATGATATGTTTATGGTCATTTGAGGAAGTAGGGTTAATCTTTCCTATAAGGTCAAGTCCCCATGTTGAAAATGGCCATGTCATAGTCATTGACTTGAGTGTTCAGGTAGAGCATGTATAAAATTGGCATGCTTTTGATATTGTTTACACTTTTAAACATAACTAGTTGCATCTACTTCCATGGTCAGTGAATAATAACTAGTACACAATAACTTTTTGGCAACGATGACCCCATTGGTGTGGGCCCCACAGACCCCTTCATGAACTTCTATCAATGCTAGTCCAGATTCTACCGAGGTTAAACAACAAAGTAGAGTTCCATCAAAGCTTATACGGTAGTGTGTAGGTCTAAGTAAGGTATAACGAGAGAGTTAGTGGGTGAATATTTTTTATATTTTTTGAGACAGGTTAGGTGGAATGACTTAATCATAAAGGTAATTATATAGTTCAATATACCATGTAATTATATGATTTTTTTATGATGGGTCATGTGCTAGTGCGAGAAGATATTCAACATGGCAATTGATAATCTCTTGCCTTATCTTTGATGTGTATCATAAACCCAGTTGTAGCCATGGCATCTTTTGTTCTATTATTGGCCGGAGGTATTTGTTCAAACTAAACTAATAAATGTTGAATGTTCCATTGTACCGTTAAATGACCCTTGCAATAAGTACATCGTAGTAATCCATGTTATTGGTACAAAAAATGCTGATACGAAAGGACTTGGGAATGAGACCCCCTATGGTGTTATGAACAATAATGATGATCTCGACCCATGAGACGTGAAAGAACCGTCAAAATAAAGTTTCCATTGCTACTCTTTAGGAGGTATTTCTGCTACGATCATGACAGACTCATCCCGAAACCCAAATGTGAGTCGCTGAGTGTCAGGAAGAGGTTCTTTGGCTCTACAATTATCTATCCTTTGATTGGAAATTGTCATTGGTTCTCCCATTATATGAAGTCGATGTCACGTAATTCAACTAAAGACTTGACTTTGTCCACCATTTTGACTCTAAATTTGAAGTATCATATGAAGATTAAAAACAGCGTCGGCAAAAGCGTGTGGAAATTCTTGTACTGGAATTCAAAACTTCACTTTGTACCGATTGTGAATCGATTGTTTTAAGTTGGGAAGCAAAACTAAGATGTTCAACCATAGTATGTGTCTTCAAATCATTGGATTTCATGAGGGTATGCGTTTTTTCAAGGTAATGTTTTTAATGATGTTTTGTAATTATTATTTTTTATAAAATTATGTTTATATGATGTATTTTGTAAGAGGAATATTGAAAGGATTTTTATGATTAAGAATACATAAATAATGTGTGATTTATTTTTTGGTTGGTTTTGTAAATGGAAGCATTAAAATAGTATTAAATTTATTTTTAATTTAGAATTAAGTTTGTTGTCTTGTATTAAAATATCATATAAAAGAATTTTAATCATCAAAACATTTCTAAAAATAATTTATTATAAAACCTTTGGATATTACAAACTTTGATGTATAATTATAATTTGATCTTTGATTGAAGATTAGATGTGTTTAGATCATAATATAGATTGAAAAGGAATTTTACATTCTTGTTTTCTTTCCTTGCATATGAGCATGAATATGTTTTAGGAGAAATATAAATTTTTAAGTACTTGGCATAATCGTGCCTTTTTCTATGCATGCATTCGTATGCCTCTTTTTATTGTTTATATAATAGTCTGTTTTTATAGACATTTTTAATAGGTTATAATTAAAAAACTTATAAAACTTTATATTTCTAAATTCTAATAAATTGTCCAATAATTATATGAAATACATTGAACAAATGTGATTTTATACAATGCAATGATTACCATACAAATATTAAACATAAATAGACCATTTGCTATGTTTGAACAATCAATATATGTAGACTACATTTTTTTTAAATTACAAACATTTATGTCCAAGGCTTTAAAAAATTAGTGCAAACTGCAATCAAAGGCCTTGTCATATTGCCACATCCTTATGGACAAAAATAAAAATATTAAAAAGAGGGCCTAAAAAGACTTTACAAGAATGCAAAGGCCAACATATGAGTTTCTTCCCCCAAATGCTTAAAAATAAATTGAGAATCCTTCTCTGCCTAAGAAGAATGTGATAATAGTTTAGAGATATTTCAAAATGTAGGCCAACATAAAATTGATAGGATATAGCTTTAGTAAAAAGTAAATCACGACCTTGCAGACATGTAAAAAGGTATTTTAAAAGAAGAAATGACTTTCTTAGCCTATGTATGTATTGTGTAGGAACAAAAAATAGCAAACAACTTATATAGTCATCAAAAAATTTAGAAAAGAGATTCACATCCTTATGGACATCTTTAAAAAAAAATACAAAAACCTATAAAAAAAAGTCTTTATTATAATGCAATGAATAATATATGAGTTTTTCTTTCAAATGCTTAAAATTAAATCTAGAAGCCTTCCTACCTAAAAAGAACTTAATAATATTTTATATAGATTTCAAAATACCGATGGCATAAGAAAGATAAGACAAAGTTTTGTTTACAATAAGCTAATGATTCTGTTGCATCAAACAAAAAATTGTTATTAAAACAATTAAAACATAATAATATAAAGTTTTTTATGGTTTATATTATATAAAAAAATTGCCTAATAAAGCTCAAGGTTATGATTGTATCCATAGCATGCCCTTAATTATGATTTATGCTTCTTGCCCATCTTGAAAAATTGACATTCCACTGGGTTGTCATAAACACAAGAAATAAATGTGTTTGAATGTTGTGCCCATATGGGATTGCTAAAATCACTCTCCATAATAATGGTAGTTACTTCTTCTTATTAATAAAATGAATTAATAGGAGTTTAATACACTGATTTTAATTTTAGACGATTGTATATTAAAATATATATAAGTTTTATTCTAGCATAAAGATTATCCAAGACTAAGATCAACATTTAAAAAGATTCTTTATTGAGCTTGGTTCGCCCTTGGGTTCTACTCCACCTTAAACTAATATAAGAGCAAGGTTATAATACAATATCTATGCTCAAATTAAATTTGAATCCCAATTGCAAATTTAAATAGGCAACCAAGAAACTTGCATGTGAAAATGCTTGTACTATCCTTGTTACACATGAAATTGTAAAAATATATGTACTATCTGTGTCACATGGGATGCAATATGCACATGGATAGGAAATGGTGCAATATTGGTTGTTACATAAAATGGCATTTCACTATATCACCAACATATTGTTCACGCATTTAATATCTTACGATTATAGGGAAGGTAAAAGTAAAGACATGGTTACTTGATTAAGTTACCCTACTACTAATTTCAATGATGTAAATAATTGTATAAAATATCTATCTTCCATGAAAAATGAATTAATTTCATTGATTTGATTTATTGACTTAAGATGTTCAACCATAGTATATTTCATGAGGTTATATGATTTTTCAAGGAAATGTTTCCATGATGTTTCATAATTATTATATTAAATAAAATTATATTTATTTGATATATTTTGTATGAGGAATATTGAAATGCTTGATAGGGTTAAGAATACATGTTATTTGTGTGCAAAAATGTCTTTTTTTTTTTTTTTGAAAATGAAAGCATTAAAAATGGTATTAAATTTATTCTCAATATAAAATTAAGTTTGTTGTCCAGATTGAAATGTCATATATAAGAATTTTAAACATTGAAACACTTCCAAGAATGTTTTGTTACAAAGTTAAAAATATTACAAACTTTGATTTATAATTATGATTTGGTATTTGTTTGAAAATTAAATTATTTTAGATTACTATAGAGATTGAAAAAGGGTTTTGAATTATTGAAAGAAAATATTATTGAAACCTTGAAATATGGCTAAGTTTGAAACCCTAAAACCTTGGAATCTGACTAACTCTGAAATATGATAGGATCCTCCAAAACCTAGCATTTGCATTATAGCTCCTAGCGGTCTGAAACCCCTCTCAAACATCCTGAAAGTATATAAATAAAATATAACTTAAAGTATAAGAAAACATCTAGTTTCTTATACTTAAATATTTATTTTATTTATATACTATTGGGTTCGAACTAGATTTACATTTAGGGTTTCTTAGTTTTTAGGGTTTTTTTAAAGGATTTTCTGAGTTTTTTAATAAAAGTTTTTTTCCACTTTTTTCTTGAAATCTCTCGAGCATGCTCGGAGACGTTCTGGGCACTCCCAGATGCGTCAGTGGCTGTATCGGATGTTTTTGATATGACCACGGACACCTCCAAAATGCCTCTGGGAGTACCTAGGATGTCCCCGTGCCAGAGGCGTCTCTGAAAAGGGGGCATCGGGGGGGAGGTCATACCTCTGCAACGTAGTTTTCTTTTCTTACATAAAAACATGGATATATTTTAAAAGAAATATAGATTTTTAGATGCTTGGAAGAATGGTGCATTTTTTTATGCATATATTTTTGTCTCTTTTAAAATTTTATATAATATTATATTATTTGAGATTTCTTTTAAGACATTTTGATATTATATTATATGATTTCGATTAAATAATCAAGTAGGATTAATAATTAGTCAAGTAGCATTTGACAAAATAAAACTTCTTTTATAAGTTTAGTGATAGATCAAATGATAAACTTCAACTACAAGATAATTGTCAGACACATATTTCAAAAGAAAACATGCTACCTTCTTAGCTTATGGCACAAAGTTATCAATATCTAGATGATAATCATGCTTTAAGGACTTAAAGTTGACAATATAGTTGTGCATTCACTTTTAGACATGTAATATAGAAGAAAATTTGTCGTTAAATTTTAACAAGGGTGTAGAGTGCCAAGTTTATGTGGGAAGTTTAGAGTATCTGAGCTTTTAGTAATAGTAAGATAACATTCTGTATTTGTTTAATTATGTTGTTGTCCTTCATATTTAAATAAACATGACAATGATTTTTATTTATTTTTAAACAAGAAAATATTAAGGTAAACAAGAGAAACATTAGTCTACAAATTACATGAAAAATATAAAATTTGGGATTATAATTTCTAGGAAATGGCCGAGTTATATTTAACTGAAAAAATAAAATTTAAAAGAATTTAAAGAGGCCAAGTTTTTTCTTCTTCCATTTGAGAATTTTTCCTCTATAGATTTTATTGTTAATTTAAAAAAATGTTATTAATACTTAAATCTCAGAAACAACATTTCTCTTGTAGGACAAAACAATTCTGTTGAATATAATGCTATTCAGATGTTTAAATTTTCACAATTAAATGATGAGATATTCATCCAGATTTTATTATAGACAATTGAAAGTATAATAGAAAATCATCTGAGAGTGTACTGAAGGAAGCATATCCAATTATAGACACATACATGTTGAAAGTGGTATCAATAAACACATGAACAAGCAATATATATTCAACTTTTTAACCTTTGGTTAATATAGCTTTTTTTCACTTCGTATAGGAACCCCTTTAGTATCTGGATTTTTATTTGCCCAAAATCTATATTACAAATTTTAACGTTATTCTATACAGATGGTTTGCTATGAGCTAGACATCTGAGAAAAAATTTGTTAATTTTTCAAAAGCCACAATTATGGATGTAAGGCACATATAACCATCAATAATTACATAATGCAATCATAATGAAAAATAATTGAAGAGTAATTACAGAATCTTTAGTACAATGTTCAGTTGGTCTGTAAACAAAGTCTAGATTGTCTATGTAATCTGCTAATAATATGAAATTGCAACCCACGACTTCAAAAAGGTTAGTAAATGTGAGAATATTATAACAGTCAAAATAAACTATCATAAATCAAGCAATAGATGTTCTACAAATGTATTCATAGGGCCTAGTAGATAAATTTGGCGAGAATGTACATTTTATTTGGCGAGAAGGTTATTTAAATGAAAGAAAAAAAATGTTGAGCACAAAATCTTAGAATTCAATATGGATCCAGCTAAGGAGCATACAATGATGAGGAATGTAAACATACCTATAAGAGAATAATATGTCTTCCATTCTCTTTTAACATGCCTGTATATGCCTGAATAATGTCTTAAAAATTAACTTCCAACTTATATTCCACACCACTTTCTATAACAAAAAGCTAATTATTTTTGTCCTTAGTGCAAACTCAGAAACAACATCAGTTGTAGACCAGAGTAAGGTGAAGAAATAAAATGCAATGTTAATGGTACTCATTAGAAACAGTGCAGTATTGGGCATTGAAGGTGAAAAATTAAGAGTGTTGCCAAAGTGCAAGCACAACTTCCACATGGAATGTGCGGACAAATGGATTTTTTCTCACTCTTCCTGTCCCACTTATAGACATTATCTTCTCAAGAAAGAAGCCCATGTACTGCAATTTGGCACAAATCAAAGACAACTCGACAAATTAGAGGCTTGTGTAGACCAAATTGATGAGCCGACACCAAGAATAAAAGAAGATAAAGATATTGCTAACATTTGGGAGTGTGGAAATATTGTATGTGACATAGAATGTGGCGTTAGGCAATAGCTATATCTTTCACCATAGGGACAGATTAGACTCGACATTATGAATGGTGCTTTTCTCAAACACAGTAAACGACCAGTAAATTCAGTCATAAGAGAAGCCAAATTGTGAATGAGAAATGTTGACTCCTAAAACTCTAGCTTTGGGTTTAACAATTTCTTATGGGAAGCTTTATAGATATGGGATCGAATACGATCTGTAAAGCAACCTCCATATTTTAAAAGCTGGTTCTTCGTTTAATTTGGAGATGAAAAGGGACAAAGATAAACAAAAGTAAATAACAATAAAATAAAACTAACTACGGCAATGCATAGAGAGATTTAGAACATTAACCTATATTTGCATAAAATAAAATAAATCTTTAAACATTATAGACTATAAGGAGCATAAAGCATGAATTAAGATCTACAATGTAAGCATAGTTTCACACTATAGAAGTAGAAAAAAAGAAATAGTGAACAAAGGCAATTTTCCATTCAAACTTACACAGAACACCACATCCTCTTCATTGTAGGTGGATAACATAATATAGAAGGCCACAAAGGCACATACAAAGCATCCAATCACACATGTGAGATGTACGTGTTAAGGTTTTAGAATAGGAAACTCCTAACTGTTACAGTTCCTAGTCTATTACAATGCGACTTGTACAAATAGCTAATACCAACAAAAACTAAAGATAGTAGATCCAAGATGATCCTCGCCTCTGGGGAAAAGAACAAGCCTAGAATATATAGGTGAGACAACCTCTCACAGGGAGACACCTGGAGATTCCAACAGTCATGCTCATGATGATGTCGTTGTAACTAAAAGAGGGTTTCGAGATCATGAGTGTAGTTATCATTTGGATCCCAGAGATTATGGGGCTAGACTGTTCTATTATGACCACTATGCTTAGGATAAGCGAAGTGGCATCACACATTCACTCCCAAAGTTGTCCCTGCTATGCTACATTTAATGGCCTTGGTGGGTCCCCTTTTATTTACTTCGACCAATGATGCGATTCTAAAGTTTGACAAATCAAAACTGCTCCTGGATAAGCATAGGGGTACCACGTGTCAAGATTACACTTCTCCGAAGAGACTAGAGGTTTTTTTGCCGAGGTTGAGCATGGGGGTGACATGTGTCGAGTAGATGCTCTTTTTTGTAAAGTTGGGCATCCCTTCACAAAATTGTGTGTGAGAGTGGCATGAGGGTGACACGAGTTGAGGATACATCTATCCTTTTAAAAACTGCTTTGTGGGCCCATCCATCATCTTGTTGACCAATGACACTATTTGGAAGTCTGACCCAAAAGGACAAGGCTTTAAAGAGCACAAAGCCACCATGTGTCAAGATGGCACTCCACCGAAGTGAAATGAGAGCCTTATCAAGTCGGATGAGTGTCAAGCTACCACATGGAAGAAGTGGATGGAGGCTGGTACTTAGGCAAAATTTTGAGAAGGGGCCTTGAGAAAAGAATAGGTCGAAAAGGGGAATTGCTAGAGGTTGCCAAGGAACTACCAACTACCATGCAAGCCCAAAGCCAAAGATGAACTGCTCCAAAATAACAAATGTGGAATTCAACCGATAGTTCTTGATAACTCACAGGGGCGTCTGTTTGAGGATGAGATACCCCAAAACTCTGGAACTCTGACCAGTCGAAGTAAAATTGCAAAAATAGGAGGAAAGTGTGAAAACCTACAATTTTTGAAGGGTCATCTATAAGGGCACCCATTCTTACTCTTTAGGAAGGGTCTTGTTATTGAGGGCCTCAAAGGCTCAATCCAAATATATCATTTCCTTGAAGGAGATGTTTCCCATACCTTGAACAACCACCAACGTTTGAAACTCCAACTGAGTAAATGGTTGTAAAATATTTTCTACCTCAGAGACATCAGGTGACTAACCAAAAACTATGAATACAGTCTAATCATTCTGCTTCTGCTCTAGGAGCACCTTGAATTGGTCATAAGGATGATATTGTCTGCCAAGAAAGGGGAAGGGAGTCCCAATTAGACTAACTACTCGATGTGTCCCTACCTATCTTAGAGTACCTATTCCAAGGCATTAAGGAATTCCTTACATTTATTTACTATCTTATTACAACTAAGAAACTCATTCACCTTGGTTGTCACCTACCTCCAATCAGCCACCCTTGCTACCTGTAGCATTTCCTCTGAAGTGTTGTAGAGCTTTTAGACTAGGCTTTATGAATTTGAGACCTTGGGGGATACAAAGGCGATCATCGGGTCCATAGATGTGCTCACCTAAGAGCTCAATGTTTGTGATTTTGTGATGAAAGTGAGTACTAGCTTCAGGTTAGCAGTTGTGCCCTTGATCCTTTCCTAGTAGGATTTGCATAGCTAGTAGATCATGGGAAAGATTTCAGCAGCCTATGGGCAAGCAATAAGGTCATTTTTTAGCTTTTCAATCTTATGGTCCTTCATCGAGGATCCCTGTTGCATCTACTAATGTAATTGTTTAAATGACCAATTAGAATCAAAGAGCTTCTGGTAGACCTAAGCCAACTTGGTCTCCTCTTGTAGCTTGGTTTTGGTGGCTATATGTAGGTTCGTTTCTGCTTGGAAGCTTTCATTTGAGATGCAGCTCTAGAGGTCAATCTTTGCCTTATTGAGCTTCACATCTTTGGCTTTAGCCTCAACATTGAGGTGATCGATCTCAGCTTTCACCTTTGCAAGCTCCAGTTTAGTCTTCTCTAGCTGTTAGCCTGCCTTGAGATAGTCTGTGGTCATAAACTTTTATGTTTCTTCCATAAGCTCAACCCTGTCATTGGGTCTGGCCTGACTAAGGTTGAGGCTAACAACTTGTATGGTGTAGTCCCCCAGCTGCATTTGTCCTTGGGGCTTGATTACTTGGGGGGGTCAGATGAGTAATCATGAGGGACTATTTTACAGGGTCATAAAATGATTACATGTGAGTCTCAATTGAGGCATTGGCCTACTTCCCCCTCTTTATTTCTGTTTGGGCTTCTTAGGCGACCCTTGTTGCATCCACCTACCATTGGTATTGATCTAACGATTGAATGCATTTCCCTATGAAGGGGATTCCCTACGATAGTGCAAATGGAATAGTGACTTGCTGCTGTAAAGTAGCATATGCTACTCCCATGAAGGTGAGTGAATCAACATTGAGGGTGGAAGGGGAGAAAGGTGGGATCCCACAGGATGGGTTGAATTGTGATTGCATTACGAGGGAGGACGAGGTAGATGATGAAGATGGGGTGTGAGGAAGGGCATGTGGGAGGAGAACGGTATCACAGAAGAAAGTGGGGAGAGCTCAATGATGGACTAGGTAGAAGAAGAGGAAAGTGGGGCTAAGGTAGTATTTGGCTGGGCAATTGAGAGTGTTGAAACTAAGGGTGAGACTTTGGAGGGAGATGGGGAAGTGGAAAAAGAGGTAGTGGTAGAGATAAGAGGATCCAAGAAGTAAATTTTCTTCTACATGGGTGCCATCGGAGGGCTAGAAATGGGTGCCTTGGTTTGCTTGAACTGAGACGACCTAGTCGTGAGGTACCTAGAAGGAGATTTTTATTACTACGGGGTTGTGGGGCATGAGAACATAGATGGTGGCCACATCGAAGGCTTTTTGACCTTTATTGTTGCTTCTTTTTGTGGAGGCATGTCCCTTGTCTCCTCCTTGGGAGTATCTTCTTCTTCTCCTGCCACAATTTTAGGATTGGATTGTTCTTCCTCTATGCCCTCCTCTAGATGAAACTCATCCCAAAGCTTATCAAAGGTTTCTTCTCCATCTTCATCATCCAAACTAGAGTGTGGATTGTTGATTTCATACATGTATTTTATGAAGGCCGTTATTTTCTCCTTGCTCCAATTTGACTCGGTGAGCTTCTTCTTCATCCCCTTTGACAATTTCTTGGTCGGGTCATATGCCTAGACATTGTCATAGAAAGACTCCCATGGTTTGAGGGCATCTAACGAGATCTGAGTCAGGTCCACATAATTTTGAGGAAAGTCCTCTACAACAACCTCCTCTGCTCTAGGTAAGGTCAAGTTTTGTGCTTGGGAGCACTGGCCAACTTTAAGGAAGATATGTACCCGATTAAGTTATAATTCCATCTATCATTTATTGAATTAAGGCTGAGCTCTGCTAGATTGGCCATGAGTAGGCATCCCTAGTGCTTTTTTAACATTGTGAAGTCATCTCTTGTGAAAGGGACATCATAAACAACTTTCTTTTTCTTCCCCACCTCATAGATAGAGTCCACCATGTCAAGCTGGCAAGCTAGCTCTAGGGCTAAGGTCCTATCGATTATCAAACGGGTAAGTCAAAAAGTCTCTCTTTGAAAGCCATGTACTCAGATGAATGAAAAGTGGGCTCCCTAGAACTAGTTGGTTGGGACCTTGTTGCCTGGAAGCCAAACCTACTGCCAATTTGTCTTCCTAGAGGTAACGACCTATCGACTGAGGTTAATGAGAATTGGAATCATAAAGAGATCCAAGAACTCATAATAGTCCCTGATGATAGATAGGATGTGAGTCTATATGGTGACTGGGGCCACCACATTAGGGAAGACTTCTATGTCAAAGGTGTTGAGATTCAGGTACGAAGAGAAATACTGAGAATGTTAGTATAAAATGAAATGTAGGAGGAAAGATGGGTACCAAAAGATACCCATCATTAAAAAATTCTCTAGGTCATCCCTCATGGTGGTGAAGATGGCTTTAGCAAAGTCCATTTTGAACACATGTTCCTTCTCCGTTAAGGTCATGAGGAAGAGTGCCCCCAACTAAAAATCATTAACGTTGTCATCGATGTCAATCCCTAAGATGAAGGCCAACATTGACATAGTATCCTTTAAGTGTTACACGGGGAAGGTCATCAATGGCATGGGTAGAGGGGACATCTTCATGACCTCGCTCTTGAGTAGAATGCTAATGAATCCCACCTTTTCTTAGAATTGGGAGTCCTAGATGCTCTAGAGGCTTTCTATGCTGCAGATAATAGCCTTGGGTTCATTTGGGAGCTAGAGCATCTCCTTGATGTTGTTTACACTAATTTTTACCCTTAAATGGGCATTGCCAACAATCACACTAGTATTAGTGTCATATCTTTCTATGTAGAGGGCGATGATTTCTAGGCATGGGTGTACATAGGGCATCATGTATTATGCCAACATGGACTCCCATATCTTGCAATCGAATGAGTTATATTCCTCCCTGCTAACCCTGTTGAGCATTCAGGTGTGGGTGCCCTCCCTTAAACTTTTGGGGTTCTTGGCCAACTTCAGATCAAATATTTCATTCACAAAGTTGGTCACCAATGTTTGGTCCTTATAGGGTCCCTTGGGTGCCTTCTTAATATTTATCACTTTATCCTTCACTTGAGCAGGGGTTAAAGTGTAGACCTTGCTCATAATGTACTTAGGGTGAAGGTCTTCCCTACTACTTGACCTACAAGTTATGTATTTTGAAGGGTGCTTTTCACTTCCTCATGAAGATGTAGAAGCCTCCATTGTTGAGCGATTTTCTCCAAAATTAGTTTTTGTTTCTGATCAAAGTCTAGATTAATAGTTCTCTGCTTCACTAGTTGCAACTACAGTCTTGGCTCTTCTCTATTTTTTTTGAATTGCTCAGATCTCTCAAAAATATCAAAGTGTCAAGTGTTTGGCTTGAGTGAGGTAGGGATATTTATACACTGACGCCACTAGGTGTGCTCCTCATGGAAAATTTGAAAGCGGGTACCCTCATAAATGATAAGGGTAGTACACATGATTGATGAGCCATTTGCAAGAGATTTACGATGATCATTATGGGGAGTTGCACATAGTAGAGCATCTGACATTAATGGAAAGTGAGGTAGGTAGATAACCACCTTTTAGAGAATGCATTTGAATATTTGGGAGGATTAGGGAGAAGACGCATGGTGGCTGGGCCAGTCACTTGTGCCAACGACACTTATTTGAAAATAGGAAACAACAAAGGAAAGGAAACAAAACAAGGGATAAACAACAAGGAAATGAAACAAAGCGAAGGGAAAGGGGAAAAATCTAATTATATACAAGGGGGGAGAGGCAAGTAAGTTAGTTATAATGCTTTAGGTCAATCCCATTGACAGGGATCTCCAATGCATTACCTTCTTCATCTTCTAGCTTGAAAGTGTTTCCCTACCTGTCACTAATGATATGAAAAGGTCCTCTCCAAAGAGAATCAAACTTTGAATGATATCTTGGCTTCATGACCAACTAATCATATTTGTGAACTAAATCTCTAGGCTTAAATATTGGGTCTGATGACTTTTTGTCAAACCATCTCTTAACTATTTGTTGCTGGATGATCTTCACATTGTTTGCCTACTCCCTTGCTTCCCAAGGTTGAGTAATTAGGCAAGTCGAATCTCTATTGCTCCATTTTATTTAATTTCAACAGCCTTCAAAAGCTATAATGTAGGGATTTTTGATGATATAGGCATAATCAACTCTTTCACGTATACAAGTTCATATGGGGAAGTCTTCAAAATTTGTTTGGGGGTGATGTGGTCCACCCACAGGGCATTTTTACGTATAAGTGCCACTCCCTCTGCTTGTCATTGCACATTATTTTGATCAATCTAATCATATTTTTGCTTAAAGACTCCACCAACCCGTTCCCTTACAGGGAGTAATTGGATGAAATCTTTAGGAATATACCATTTTAGAGTATGAATTCAAAAAAAATTAGATCCAAGAAAGGCTTTCACATTATCAGAAATTATTGTTTTAGGTGGGCTGAACCTTGTCACAAGCTCTTTTAAGAATATGAGAATCACATTTTCAATCATTTCTCTCAGTGGGATTGCTTCAATCCATAGGGTGAAGTGTCGGTGGTTGTTAATATCCTTTTGTGACTAGTGCTGGAAATGGGATTGATCATTCTTATAATGTCTAGGCCCCAATGTGCGAAGGGATCATCAGTCATAATTGGGCTAAGAGGCATGGTAGAATTTTTCCTTTTTCTTGTGAAGAACTAACACTTCTAGCACCTTTTGAATACTTGATGGTAGTCAGTGAACATGGTTGGCCAATAA
Organism: Torreya grandis; assembly: GCA_037957365.1. NCBI lineage: Eukaryota > Viridiplantae > Streptophyta > Pinopsida > Cupressales > Taxaceae > Torreya > Torreya grandis. Next base: position 1,279,283 of record JARHVA010002112.1, read on the forward strand.
TACCCCACGTGTATGATTTTTGTCATGGTGGTCTTAGCTAAGAAGTGTCCACCTAGGGGAGCAAAGTGGGAGGATCTCCTCTTGGGGTTTATCAACACATTAGAGGAGATCTCCATCAAAGCTCCTCTTAAAAAGGACCCCTTGGACTAGTGTATAACTAGACCTTTGTAGTCTATAAAAATACCTCTTATACACAGGGAGACCATTGAGATACTGAATAGTTTGCATGAAATAGATTCAGTCGACCACCCAAGATCCATCAGTTTCAAATTGGTTCATTAAGGCTATTTTTGGTGTGTCTTGTTCCTCTATTGGGACATCTGCACATTAAGCTCAATACTCAAAGATTCCTCTTCCTCTGATTACTTTTGTTGGCCTAACCTCTATATCATACTCTAGGATCTTGGTGATCTAGTTGGCCATTTTATCTATAATTTTTCCTTCCATGATGTACTTATGAATGATGGAGTGTGTTGTGTACACCATTACCTTGCTGGCTACCATGAGGTGCCTAAAATTCTTAAGGCCCTTGACAATGGTGAAGGATTGTTTCTCCATGAAGTTGTATTTAACCTCGTATCTGCATAGTGTCCTTGAGTAGAATGTAATTGGGTGTTCATTCCTTTCTTCTTCTTCCTTTTGAGTTAGTATGGTGGCCAGGTTGTGTTCACTTCCATAGGCATACATAATAAAGTCCTTGGAAAAGTCAGGGTTAACCAATACAAACATTGTGGATATAGTGTCTTTAATTTCATCTAATTATCCTCTTCTTTTGGGTGTCCACTTGAATGTCTGATTTTTATTTAGCATTAGGGTGATTAGCATAATCAATCTTGCAAAGTATAAAATGAACCTACTAATGAAATTAATCTTTCCAAGGAAAGATTGGACCCCATTTTTATTTACTAGTAAAGCCAAGTCCCTGATTGCCCTTATCCTTTCTAGATTAATAGTAATCCCTTCCTTGAATACCATATACCCAAGCATTTCGCCTTGTAAAACTTCAAAGACACACTTTTTAGGATTTCAAGATACCCCAAATTCTTGACATCTCTAGAAGACATTCTCTAGATGGTCGAAGTGATCCTCCTTATTAGAAAACACAATGAGGTAATCTAGGTAGATGAGGATGATCTTGTTAATTATCCCCTTGAAGGCTACATCCATCATTCACTAGAATTTTGCACCGACATTGAAAAGACTGAAAGGCATCTTTGCATACATGAAGGTTCCCCTCTTCGTAGTGAAGGTGGTCTTGTGTTGGTCTTATTCATTCACCCACACTTGGTTGTACCTAGAGAATCCATCCATCAGTGAAAACATCTCCGTGCCTACAACCATCTAGAGGATCTACTCCATAGAGGGAAGAGGATAATGATCCTTCAGAGATGCTTTATTCAAGTCTCAAAAATCCATGCACAACCTTATTTCTTTGCTCTTATTCCGCATGAGAACTAGATTGGATACCTAAGTCAAATGCTTGATCGGGTATATAATCTTTGAGTCAATTAGTTTCCTCAACTCTTGGGCCTTGAGGGACTCAATCTTTAGGTTTGCTAGCATTTGTTTTTACTAGACTAGCTTGGCCCCTTCCACCAAATCTATGGTGTGCTGAATAATCTCATGGTTGTGTCCCTTCAAGTCATCATAATTCCATGCAATGACTCCTTCGTACTTGTCATAAAAAGATACTAACCGCTTCTTGTCCTTCTAGGGAACTTCTTTTCGAATTTTCAACTTCCTCCCACCTCCAACATCAAGTTTGTAGTAATCACCCTTATCCATGACAAACTTGTGTTTGTTTTTCCTTAGATCGTCAGAGTCAAAAAGATTTTCCAGGGTGATGAAGCCCTTTGACAAATTATTGGTTTTCAATTGTATAATTTGATCTCCATAGGCCTCTTTAATTTTTGGTTGTAGTTTTTCCATGAACTCACATGATTGCTGGAGTAACATTGCAATCTAAGCATCACTTTCAAACACTTACCAGTTTTGGTCAATGTTTGGGATAGTGGGCCTAATGATTACTTGCACCACTTGTTCATCGGTGAATAAGTCTGTTACTAGGTCAAATTGGGAGCCTATTTCTACCATCTTATCAGCATCTGCATTCACGGTTCTAGGGATGATCTAAATGTTGAAGGCTTTGAACGCTTCAATTAGATCTCATATGCAGTGGTGGTAAGACCTCATATGCATGTTCTTTACAACCACTACCCTTCTCACCTTCCTCACTACTAATTTGGAATCACCAAAAACCTTCAGCTGCTTGATGCCCATTTGCTCGGTGAGGCTGAGGCCATGGACTAGAGCCTCGTATTTGGCCTCATTATTTATATAGGCAAACTAAAATTAGAAGGCTCAGAGGGTCTATTTTCCAAAAGGAAATGTTAGTCACATGCTAGGTTCGAAGCCAGTCTTGCACTTCACACCATCAAAATGAAAAGTTTATTCTATTCTACTTCATTCTTTAAGACTTTTAGAATGTCCTGGTCCTCATCATGAATCACATAGGTTCCAAAGCCCGTGGCATTGAAGTTTGCAAATGGATCATTCTCAATTAACTCATTAACAAGGGCCTCTTCTTCAGGGATCCTATTGTCTGTCACCTTCTCTCCTTTGAGTATTTTTACATAGTGCATCTTCATTCTTGAGAAGGAGGTGTGCGTTGCTTTAAATTTTAACATCACTTCATCTGCTATGTGTTCCAGGTGAAGTAGTTTAGACAACACTTTTAACTTTGAACCATACTTGGTTATATGGATCAAATGAGACCAATCCAATGACAAGTATCTATCAATTTTGGTGATGAAATCCCTTGACAAACATAGCCCAAAAATAAGTGGGATGTCTATCACTACAATGTTTTGTGGCAAGGTTATGCTAGGACAGGAGTACAATGTGAGGGGGAGAGCTCAGATGATCCTTAGGGTTTGAACCTTTTTCCCATCTAGCTGCATCACCCCTTTATTCAAGGGTTCATACTTCAAATGTAGTGCATTGACTATCTATTTGGGAATTATTGTTATGCTTGCACCCAAATCGATCATGGAATTATGCAATAACTTCTTCCCTATAATCAATGTCAAATAGAATGGGGTAGGTTTTGTTTTGATTACCCCTTCCTTGGTATTGACGAATGTGGTGGGTATTTGGGGTTGTGCATTTGTGCTAGCTTCTTTTCCCTTTGTCTTTACAGCCTCTATAGTTGACTTCCCTTGAATGGGCCTTTCCCATTCCTCAAAGGCTTCTTTCAAAAAATATTTCTATTCGAGGATGGACAAGACATCCCAAAGAGAAACGTTGGCTGGAACCTTCTTCAGCATCTCTACCACATTGTATGACCTCTAAAGTGGGACCTCAGGGTCTTTCACCTTGTTTTGCATCACCTCACTCTATCTTAGATAGGTCGAGGGTAGAGGCTAAGGTGTCAGGCCTTTCTCAAAAGTCACTTTGGGTCTTTTGGTAGCTTCAAAACTTTCAACTAATCTCTTCTTTGAGTGAGTGTAGTGGTATGATTGTACTTACGGGGCTCTATATACAAGGACCTTATTCATGTATATTGTGTCTTCACCCTCTATCTAGGAGAAAAACACATGTTTTAGGGCTATTTATTCCTCTTTTTCTAGGAACATCCCTTTCATTTATGCCATCAAGACTACATTCTCAACCCTCAAGGATTGGTATGTATAGGTCGAGTTAGGTACATTCCCTTATCACCATTGCTCAACAACCTTCTGTTGTAGGTTGCCCCACGGACAATTTTGGGGCCCACAGGAATCATTTCAAGGAAAACACCATGAGTTGGAATCATCTGCCAAGTTATTCTGACCAACAACTATCTCTTTACTCATATTTAGTGACATCATGTGCACAAGATATGGAACCATAACCATTTAATTCATGGGTTGCATCCGATGACTCAATAATTGATGATTTAGATCTTAGTGATTTGACGCTTGGTAGTTCGACCTTTGCCTCTCCTAGTATTGATTATATTGGTAAGGTGGTCTCCTTTCTTGGTAATTACTGAAAGAAGGCTTTAGAGGCATGACCAGTTGCCTTTTGAGATTGATTACCTCATTGGAGAAGTTCTACAGAATACTTTTCATATCATTCATCTCTATCACTAGTGAAGATGCAGTATATGTGCTCACTTGAGTGGGTGGGTACACATACATAGAGGGAGGTGGGGCTCCTAAAGTGCTTGGGACCTCTTCTTATGGAGGCATGGACATCTCGAGGAACATCAGCATCAACAGTTGAGGAGGAAGCCTCCCCACACCAATTAGGTTGTTCTCAATCCTTACTGTGATGTCATATGTGTCTGATAGTGTCTGGCCTCTGATTGATTCGATCATGACCATAATGTCCAAATTGAGGGCCTTAAGGGAAAAAATAATAGCCATGCCTGCAGGTGGTCGAGCCACCAACAGGGTCCTTTGCCATGTTTTTTTGAACCTGGTGTTAAAATCAACCATGGCTTCTTGCAAGGCCCTTTTGATGTTTATTAGTTGCTATAAGAGGGACTATCAATCCACCTTCTCATTGAATCGTTCAAAGAATTTGTTGCCCAGGTCATCCCTGGTTTTGATTGAGTTAGCTGGCAAAAATCGATACTAGTCAAGACCCTGCCCCTTGAAAAATGCTATTAGTAACCTTAAGGTTACATTCTACATGTTGATGTAGTGAACAATACACACATTTGCCACATCTTGGAGATGTTCAACTGATGTCTTGAAATCTTCTCTCAAAAACTTGGGGAGTGCCTTCAAAGCATTTGTAAGGATGGGGTCCCATACAACTGGTGGCATCGAAGGGATAAGCGGGTTGCCGCTATCCCATGACACAAAGTTCCTTAGCGGGCCTAGATATAACATTTGCTATTGTTGTTGTTGTGCAGTGTTAGACCCCAAGGGTCTTTGGTGAGTGGGAGCCCCCAATGGTGGTGTTAGTAGACTTGGATTATTCATAGTATATGATCTTGTTACAGGCATATGGCTCATAAACTCATCTGCGTTCTAATTAGACTAATAAATCGGTCCCACCAAGCATGTCAGAAAAGAAATAACTATTGATGCCTAAAACTTTTGCCTCAAGTTTAACATCCTCCTATGGAAATCTTTATAGATGTGGGACTAAATATAATCTGTAAATCAACCTCCAAGATTTTAGAAGTTGGATCTTCATTTAATTTGTGGATGAAAAGGGATAGAGAGAAATGAAAGTACATAACAGTAAAATAACACTAACTAAGGTGATGCGTTGAGAGATTTAAAACATTAACCTATATTTGCATAAAATAACATAAATCCTTAAACATTATAGACCATAAAGGAACATAAATCATGAATTAAGATCTACACATAACACCACATCCTCTTCATTGTAGGTGGAGAATAGAATATAGAAGGCCATAAAGGCACATACAAAGCATCCAATCACACCCGTGAGGTACACATATTAAAGTTACAAAATAAAAAATTCCTAACTATTACTGTTCCTAGTCTATTACAATACAAGTGTGTACAAATACCTAATATCAACAAAAGCTAAAGATAATAGATCCAAGATGATCCCCCCTCCGGTAAAAGAAATGAGCCTAGAATATATAGGTGAGACAACCTCTTGTGGGGAGACACTTGGGGATTCCAACACTCACACTCATGATGATGCCGTTGCAACTGAAAGAGGGTCTTGAGCTCATGTGTGCAATTATCATTTAGATCTCGTATATTATGGGGCTACACTATTCTAATATGACCACTATGCTTAGGAGAAATGAACTGGTGCCATATATTCACTTCCAGATCTATCCCTACTATGTTGCATTCAACAGCGTTGGTGGGTCCCTTTTTATTTCCTTCAACCAATGACATGGATCCAAAGTCTGACAGATCAAAACCACTCCTGGATGAGTGCGAGGGAACCATATGTCGAGCTCACACTTCTCCAGAGAGACTAGAGGTTCCTTTGGTGAGGCTGATCATGGGGGCAACACGTGTTGAGTAGACGCTCTTCCCGATAAAGTTGGGCATTCCTTTACAAAATTATGCATGAGGGTGCCACGTGTTGAGGATGCATCTATCCTTTTAAAAACTACTCCGTGGGCCCATCTATCATCTCGTTGACCAATGCCACTGCTTGGAGGTTTGACCCAAAAGGAAAAGGCTTTGAAGAGCACAGGGCCACCATGTGTTAAGTTGTTGCTCCATTAGAGTGAAATGAGAGCCTCATTGAGTCGGATGAGCATTAGGCTACCACGCGGAATAAGTGGATGGACGCTGGTACTTAGGCAAAATTTTGAGAAGGGGCCGTGAGAAAAGAACAGGCGGAAAAGGGGAACCACCAGAGGGTGCCAAGGAATCGCCAACTGTCGAGCAAGCCCGAAGCCAAAGAGGAACTGCTCCAAAATAGCAAACTTGGATTTCGATCCACAAGAAGGAGAGGCTATAAGCAATTCTCATACCCAAGCTCCAAAAATTATAAGTAAATTGAGTGCTTCTTGCCAAGATCTTGTTTAGGTATTTGGTAGGCACAAAAATGAACGGTTTGTCATTAGTTTTTTTTCCAAGCTTTCAAAAATATTTGAAGTGTTATTTCTAACAGCTCAAACTATTTGAGCTCCTCGTGGTGTAAAAATCTACCGTCCATGGCCGAAATAGTAGCATAACTCAACAAGGTACATTTGTTTATAAACAAAGCCTCAATCATTGATTAAAAATAATAAGTTGGTTTAGTTCTTACCCTTTGTAATTCTTGTAGTCCTACTTAAGACTCGCATGTTTTATGGCCAATTTTACCAGATCTTCCAAAGCTTGTGACCATTGAGTAAATAGACAATAAACTTGGCAATGAGAAGTATCTAGATCTGATTATCTCTCTCCAAAATTTCAAATTTATTTCTTTTAAAAGGCATGATTTGTGAAGATCAGATCAGTTCGATTTTCTATAGCTAACCGAATTCAAGTTTAGAATTAGAAAAGTAGCTTGAATCCAAATTATGGGTAAAGATATCTAGAATCCCCCTTTTCAATTTTTTTTTCATTGGAAAAATTCAAAGGAATTACATTATGACAATAAAAATAAAATAATAAATCATTCTCTCTACTAAGGACATCTGTTGGAAGCCACTCACGAAAACTCTCCATTAAGGTAGTGGAGGAATTATGCAGTCGGATCCCCAATAACATAAGCTATTTTAGAATAGCCCACTTGACTGTGGGCACCATGAAGAATTCAGAAATTTCAAAATCCTTTGCACGGAAGGAAATTAGGTAGTTTTCATTTTCCCAACAAAATATTTGGGGAATTGTTTGGAAGACAAATAATTTCATAGCATTACTGTAGTGTTCTAGTATTCTTTTAGACAGGGATAACATTTTAACACCATCTTCCTCCTTCCCATTTCTAAAAGTCATTCCCCATTCCTTCTCAGATTTTTCAAAAACTTCAACTTCAAGATCAGATTCAGATTCATAACCAGCCCCTTATATCATGGATATGATTTTACCCATCTTGAATTCCAAAGACTTAAAACTAATGATAAATTCACTTACCATTATATTTATGTCTATTCTAAACAAACATAAAAATAAAATTATGTGTAACACTATCCAAATTCATATTTTCAAAAACCAAATGAAAATAAGAATGGAGTTTATCAACATCCCAGACCATACCTTCTTGATTCAGAGTGCTTTCAATGCAGTGACAGATGAAACCCATGGCATAAAAAGATAAGGGGTTGAAAACAATCTGTAAAACTTTGTCCAAAACTATTCCTACAATATTCTTCCCTGCAGTCAGAGACTTGCACCGACAAATGTAAGTACGTTGTTTTTTAACTCCAATATTTCTCCTTTCTGGTATCAATTTCCCCTGCCGACCAAATTTGTTCCTCATTTTCACCACTGCAGAGTCGAAACATAACAAAAATGTAATGGGAATTCCAAATGAAAGAGATGACTTGAAAAACAGTAATTGGCAGAGAATCCAAATGAGCAAGTAAATGGCCGAGATCACCTAAATCCTTCTGACAAGTAGAGGCATCATATTGCCTCAGGGAAAAGTAAAACTCGAAGGAATAAATGAGAAATCCATCATTACAATGATAACCCAACGACAATAAAGATGTTGCTTGCCAGGTTTAAATGGAATGTGTTTTCATCCTCGTCCCTGGATCAAATATTGATCAAGTGGATAAAATCACTACCTAGGGTAGATATAAGCATTATAAGCATGTGATCGTTTGCACATTTAATAAGTGAGGGTCTGAACATAATATAATTTATTCAAGTAAAAATCATTTATAAGCATTATATTTTACATATTTTATAATCTATGATTTGGTCCTTCAATTTCCTTTTTCTCAAAGCAACAAATGAAAGATAAAATAATGTTGGACTAAGCTACAATGATGGCATGTTGGTGCAAATGAAATCCAGAGAACTTGCATGTGGGTATTTCTTTTGGTTTTCATAATTTCTTTGTCATTTTATACAACTTTATAGGATTGTGTTGTCAAATTTATTTGCATTTATTGATTTTAGTCTTGTATTTTACCTTTGGGCAGTCTTTTTATTTAACATATTACCCTTAGGAGCCCCTATCATTGGATGTGGCTCAATTTAGAAGAAGAAACTATGGCAGTGAAGCGGGTTCACAAGTTTGTTCCTAAAGTTTTATATGAGGTATTATAACCCATGCTAAAAAATCTCCTCCTATTTTTATTGATTTACCTACGTTTTGTTCAGGATCCCAGCTCACTAAAGAGCACACATGATTACCTTTATATAAGCAACTAAACACGAAATTATACCAGAAGTAATAAGTAACTAGAAATCAGAAATAACACAGAATATGAGAGACATTACCCAATTGTATTAATACTCATCCAAAAGGAAATACAATGAAGAGATGCCACACTCTTCCCACACCTCTCAGGGTTCCCACACCCGTTGTACAGTAATTCACCTTCAAGAGTTTCCTCTCTCAATTACGGTCACAATAAACAACTCAAACACAGAGTTGTTGTTCACCTCCACCAGTCAGTAACAATACTGCCAATCCACCAGTAAGTGACAATCACTTCCAGTCCACCAGTAAGTGACAAACAACACAACCATTGTTGCCTACTTCCAGTCCACAAGTACTCAACGTACTCCAAGTAGATCTCTTCTGATCTTGCACAACCTACAAATCATCTGAGACAATACTTACCATGTAGGTCACTGTGATCTTGCTCCTTGTTGTGTTGCAGATCTCCTTTGATCTTGCTGCCACGTAGATCTCCTTTGACCTTGCACACACACACACCTAGCAGATCAATGGATCTTACACCATGTAGATCTAGCATGATCTTGCACACCTGTAGATCAACCTGGTCTTGCACTCCTACTAACCTAGATCATACACACCTTGGTAGAACCCTTGTCCTTGACTTGCAAGTCCTTATGATTCTACCTCTTGGAGGTCTCTTCAGTGATCCCTCAAATTTACAATACAGCCCATGAGTCTATTACATAGATCCCATGCAAACAATAATTAGACTTCTAATTACAATAATTAGAACTGCAGCTCCAAGACTAAAATTAGTCTTTACATGCAAACTGGCCGATCAACAAACTAACTGTTCATGCAACAAACAGTTCTAAAACGCACAGGCGACCGATGTCAGTCCCTGTCTGTCTGGAGGTGACCGACATCGGCCGACTCCTGACCGATGTCGGTTGCCCTGTGTATTGAATATGACCGACATCGATTGATCATGCCAACGTCGGTTGCTCTTACACCCAACAACCTCCTCCACTCCTCCATTTGCATCAATGAAGCTTTTAGCTCCACAACCTAACAATCTCCCACTTGGAGATAAATAGCTACATTTGTACCTGTACTTGTACATCGTCTAATTTTGTTTCCTAGCTTGTATCCATCTTCAAGTTCAGTCTTAAAGACCAACAGAAGTTGAATGAAGATTCAACTCCTCCTTTGTTCCCGACTGTGTTAACATACCTGCAGGGTTCTCATCCTTGCTAGTCACCATAACTGCAACAACCTTCTGCATCTCTGAAAGCTAGCTAACCGCCGATCCACCAACAGTGAACACATGTCTTGTGGCGCTCCTCCTGTCATCCAAGTAACCTACCGCATTCGCATCTACAAACCCATGTAGAAAAAAACTTGACCCTACATAGCATGAATCCCTACTGCTGGTCCCTCTCAGATACTTGAGAATTCACTGAACTGCTATCTAGTGATTCTTTCCTAGATTAGCTACAAACTCTCTTACAACACCCACTGCTTGGGCAAACTCAGGTTTAGTACACTTATACTTAACCTCATCATGTGATTGGGGACACTGTTCTGTGAACTGTCCATCCATATGTGTGCTAATCGTTTCTGCATCCTGCATCTTGAACCTTGCCACTACCTTAATCACACAATCATCTGGAGATAAAATCAACCTGTGATCTTCCCTATCTCTAGAAATACTCATGCTAAGGATTTTCGCTCCTCCTAAATCCTTCCTGGCATACCTCCGAGCTACCTTTACCTTTAGCTCAGAAAATCCCTGCATGTGTGAACCTGCAACAAGCACATCAACCACATATAGTAATAGGATAATGTCATGAACATTATCCAACCTGGTAAAGTAAACACAGTGATTACATTGACATTGACTAAAGCCATGCTTTGTCATCTACCTGTCAAACCTGTACCACTGTCCTAGAGCTTCTTCAAGACCATATGACTTGGCCTTCTATCTCACCTGTCCATTCACTCTATTCTTTAACCTGGGAATCCATTCATCTTTCAGTGCTTTCAACCCGGCTGGCAACTCCACCAAAACTACCATTTGGTTCTTCTCCAAGGAATCAAATTCCTCATCCATGCCATGTTCTCATTGTTTCCTAGATCCTACCTGCTCTGCTTCTTCAAAACTTTCTAGTCCATGACCATCAGTGAGCAACAAGTAGTATAAAAAAGAGGAATAATGAAATTGAGGTTTACATACCCTTTCGAACCTCCACATGGGTGTTTGAGACACCTTGACAGCTTACTATCCACCCAAATTTCATTCTGTCAGTGACCGACGTCAGTCACCTCTCAGTCTGCACCCAACCGACGTCGGTGTCCACCTGCCCGACATCACTGACTTCGGTCTGCACATGACCGACATCGGTACCTGTCTAATTGACATCGGTTCTCACCTGACCGACGTCGGTAACTGTGTTCTCCTGTGAGCGATGACTTTCACCCGCAAGCATACTTTGGATCAAAACCTTGTCCAAATCAACCTTGCCCTACTAAAAAATGTCCAGCCCCTTGAGCTAATCTCTGTTCATCATCTCCTCCATGAACACCAAGGCTTTCTAATTCTTAAGTTTGTCAAAGACATCAGTGTTCCTCTCAAGAACATGCATCTCCTTCTTACTCATGTGACCAAGCCTACAAAGCCACGTCTTTGCAACAGAAGGAGAATCAGTAATACAAGTAGATAGATAAAGAGTACCTACTTTCTTACCACATGCTAATTCAAGTGCATCCTTGGTGACTTTCCAAGAATTCGATGTGAGAGTAACTGTGCAACCCTCATCACCCAAATTTTCTGCAGAGATTAGCCTCCTCTTTAGGTCTGGGACCTGCATGACACCATTCAACACCCATATGTTGCATGTCTACAATTTCAGATTCACTTCGCCTTTGCCAACAATTTGACAAGGCACACCAACCCCTAAATAAATCTTTCCAAAGTCTCCATGGAAAGATACTCTATTTGGCATTGCATGGAAAGAGGCAACAGAATCTAAAACACAAGATTCTACTTTATCCAAAGAATATATAAGAGCAACCCGTGCATCAATACCTGCAACATCTGCATCTTCATTTTCTTTATGCTGATCTCCTACCAACCAACAATATTTCTTTACCTGCCCTTTCTTTCCATAATTATGTAATTGATTATTCTTGTTATTATCTTTCTCCATTTTCAGCTTACTTTCTTTTGCCATTGCTATACTCTCACTCCAACAGAAACTCATGTGAGTGACCTGTAATCAAAAAACACTTAACACACTCTGAAACCAAGGTGTTAGTGAACCAAGCTTTAAACCAAGCTCAGATGAACCCTCTCTGATACCACTTGTCAGTAGTATCACTAACCAAGCTCTGATACCAATTGTTTAGATTGGTATCACTTAGTGATCCTAGCTCTGATACCAATTGTTCAGGATCCCAGCTCCCTAAAGAGCACACATGATTACCTTTGTATAAGTAACTAAACATGGAATTATACCAGAAGTAATAAGTAACTAGAAATCAGAAATAATACAGAATATGAGAGACAATACCCAATTGAATTAATACTCATCCAGAAGGAAATACAATGAAGAGATGCCACACTCTTCCCACATCTCTCAGGCTTCCCACACCCAGTGTACAGTAATTCACCTTCAAGAGTTTCCTCTCTCAATTACGGTCACAACAAACAACTCAAACACAGAGTTGTTGCTCACCTCCACTAGTCAGTAACAATACTGCCAATCCACCAGTAAGTGACAATCACTTCCAATCCACCAGTAAGTGACAAACAACACAATCATTGTTGCCTACTTCCAGTCTACAAGTACTCAATGTACTCCAAGTAGATCTCTTCTAATCTTGCACAACCTACAAATCATTTGAGACAATACTTACCATGTAGATCACTGTGATCTTGCTCCTTGTTATGTTGCAGATCTCCTTTGATCTTATTGCCACGCAGATCTCTTTTGACCTTGCACACACACACACACCTAACAAATCAATGGATCTTACACCATGTAGATCTAGGATGATCTTGCACACCTGCAGATCAACCTGGTCTTGCACTCCTGCTAACCTAGATCATACACACTTTGGTAGAACCCTTGTCCTTGACTTTTAAGTCCTTATGATTCTACCTCTTGGAGGATCTCTTCAGTGATCCCTCAAATTTACAATACAACCCATGAGTCTATTATATAGATCCCATGCAAACAATAATTAGACTTCTAATTACAATAATTAGAACCACAGCTCCAAGACTAAAATTAGTCTTTACATGCAAACTGGCCATTCAACAAACTAATTGTTCGTGCAACAAATAGTTCTAGAATGCACAGGTGACCGACGTCGGTCCCTGTCTGTCTGGAGGTGACCGACGTTGGTTGACTCCTGACCGATGTCGGTTGCCCTGTGCACTGAATATGACCGACGTCAGTTGATCATGCCGACGTCGGTTGCTCTTACACCCAGCAACCTCCTCCACTCTTCCATTTGCATCAGTGAAGCTTTTAGCTCCACAACCTAACACGTTTGATAATGCTTGTAATTAGCTCAAAACTTATACTCTTATTGGCAATTTTGTGGGTTGTATCCATGATAAAATCATGATTCATAGTTGGGTGCAAACCAATTAATAACCCTATGAAATTAAGCTTGTAGGGATTCAAAGTTTAACCAAGGGTCTTTTCCTTTTCAAGTTTGAAAACCCTGAATAGTGTGCTACTATTCATAAGCATGCCCCATGTTATGCGATAAGATCTTTGTTTGCCTTTTCCCCAAGTGCGCCAGTGAATGCTTTCTTTGACAAATCCAAACTTGAGGTCCATGTCTAAGTGTGATTTCCTAGCTTACCTATTCCTTTTTATCCCTTTTTAGAATAATTGGTTAAACTCTTAGGTCGTTTCATTCATTTCAAAACTAACTATTTCTTTATCACCCACCCTCAATGGTGCATTTGTGTTGAGGTTGACATTGCATAAGAGCTCTATGAAAGCATATATATATATATATATTGGAAAGTAAAGGTTTACTTAGAGGGTTCAATATATCAATCTCCCCAACACATGTTTAAGTATCATGATTCAGACTACATGATCAAGGATTGCCCTCTTATGGCTGCTTTGAATCCTCCACCCAAAGCTACACTTGAAACCAACCACTTGATGATGAGAGCTAATGATGGATGTAATGTGGACAATTGATGAGATAATACAAATAATTGTAACTCCAAAGCCATTGTTGTCAACCCTAAACCTTCTTATTCCACTAGTTCCACCATTCTACCACCACAAGCTCTACCCCAAGCTCCTCATCCAATCCCTAGTCTAGCTAAGTCAAGTGCACTTCAAGTAGTTAATTAGATTCTCAAACCTCAATAATCCTTAACTCATGGCTTCTATTTCTTTCAAATTCAAGACACAATCATAAAAGGCTCTCGTCTTAGTTCCCTAAGAACGAGATAGTCTTCCTTCTTCATGCCATTAGGAGACTTGACACTCACAAAATCCTTCTCCTGGTAGTGATGAGGAGGCTTTTCTACACACTAAATGGCATCATGTTGTGCTTGTATAATTTATAGCTAAAATATAATATAAAAATTCATTGAGTAACCACTTTTCAATGTTAGAAGGCCAAAAAAGTGAAACCATGAACCTTGACAGTTTCTAATGATTTTATTTTTGCATTTTACATGGACTAACTAACCCAATCCATAAGTATTTGGTTTAGGACATCTATGAGAAATATTTAGTTATTCGTATCCTTTGTTTCCAAGAGGTAAAGATAAATGTCTTCAATCTCCAAATAGTATCTATAATTATTTGTATGAGTGCTACTTGTCACATGCTTGCATGTGATGTAAGATGTGGTGGTTTTATCAAAATTATTATGCCAATTTATTCAGCATTTATGATAGAGTGGGGTGTGTACCCATCTAATAGTACAATATAGATGGTTTTTAATTTTTATGTGAAAATCCTCAAGCATTTCAACCTTTATACTTCCAATGATACTATTGAGCAGACAACTCTTTGGTGGTGGCTAGCGGAGCACCTATCTATGGCCCACTAGATCCTTTGTGGAGACTTCAACATGACCGAATCACCTGAAGCTAAATAAGGAACATTACCCAATAGATGGTGTGTTGGTGAGAAGGAAACCTAGTTATACACGTCAAATAAGCTAGGATTGTATGATGCAAATTATCACCATAGGACATCCTCTCTCAAACCCTAGTTCAACTGGTCAAACTTTCACCAAGGTATTTGAAAGAGTTCTTAAAATACTTGATAGGGATTTTTTTTCAAATCAAAACATTTTATCCTCTGCCCAAATGTATGATAGACATGTCATTGTGATTCAAGATGTCTTTCTATCTAACCATCAACCAATCAAATTTTCTATATAATAGTCAGCTCCACCAGTCAAAATACAATAACTAGTTTTATCTTAACACATCCCATTTACAGCATGCTCCAACCCTTTCCCATCTACATCAAGTGTGTGACTTGGTCCCCAACCCCTTTGAAGACTTTGGGTGGATTTATTGATGGGAGACAATCATCACTTTTACTACCACATTTCTATGCTTGTTTGGAAAACAATTGGCTTTGATTAGAAAAAGAGCCAACTCAACCTCAGTAATAGAATTCAACCGCCTCTCCCAGGAGATGGAACATGCTCCATTGGATTGGATATTAAAAAATAGATTGATATAATTAAGACATCAGATCAAGCTAGCAAAGCTTCATCAATCCCATGGTGCTCAGATTCAAGGTCACATCCATTGGCTTAAAACTGGGGACTGATTATCTAAAGAGTTTTTTAGTAAATTAAGAGATCATAATTTAGTTGTGAAAATAAAGGCTATTAATGAATTTGGTGAATGTATTAATTTTCTCCCATAAATCCTTCAAGCCTTTGTTAAACACCATAAATGGGTTTTCTAAGCTCAACACTCTAGTTATTCTCAGTAAATGGCTATGAATAAATCCATTGATGTTTTCCTTTGTAGGTTCTCATATAGCCAAAAAGTGGCATGTGATAAACATATTTCTATTTAACACCTTCATCAAATTACCGTTGATATAACTCAAGATAAAGCCCTGGGTATTGATAATTTCCCTTGTGAGTTCTGTCAATCCCTTTGGCGCTATGTGGGACATGATATTCATAAAGTTTATATGGAAGCTTTGACTAAGAGTTATCTCAAAAATAACATTATTAAATGTAACATAATTTACTTCCAAAATTGGAGACCCTAAATTTATCAGTAATTTGAGACTTATAACTCTTCTAAATGTCTCCTCTAAGATAATTGTGAAATATTTGTCCCTTATTTCCTTAGATATATCCCCCCCCCTTATTGTCAGACCTAAACACACTAGTTTCATCCAAGGAAGATATATTCTAGATAACATTATTGTTTTGTGGGAAAGAATGGAATGGCTTCATGCTTCTAAACAATAATATCTATTCATTAAAATAGGCTTTAGAAAATCCTATGATATAATTGAATGGCTCTTTATCTTTTCCATGCTACAAGCTTTAGGGTTTGGTCCTAGGTTTATTTGCTCGGTTCAAACCCTCTTCCAAGATGTATTGGCTTGTATCATCATTAATGGCCACCAATCTAAGAGTTTTAGTCTAATTTCCTCTATTAGATAGGATTGTCCTCTTGCTAATGAGGATTTTGGTTATTTATTTAGATATTATGCTTCTATAGGTCTTGTCAAAGGTATCAGCCTCCCTATGACACCTCACTCATAGCTCTTGAATGGGAAATTCACTAATGACTCCTTAGTTACTCTTCAAGAGGAAGAATAAGTTATCCATATTTCTATGGAATGTTTATAGAGATTTTGTTTGGCCTTTAGCTCTATCTTCCAATGGGCCAAGACTCAAAGTTACAGATAATGATATGGTCCTCTACTTGGTTGGATTGAGGTTTATCAATGGAAATGGATTGCCCATGGAGACATTTTTAAATTCTTGGGTATTAATTTCAAATTTTAAAGATTCTCAAGTTAATCTATAGAACTATGTTATTCTCAAAATGAAAAATAAATTATCTTATAAGATTACCAAACCCCTTTCTAGCTAGAAAATTTCAGATTTGTTCTAGAGTTATTGTGGCTATTCATGTTTATTATTATTCTTATTGGGATCCTTCCAAGATAACCTACAAGAAGATTTAAAATTTTCTTAGATATTTTATTTGATATTAATCTAAAGGCAATAAAGTCTTTCATAGAGTTTTCAAGGAGTTTTTTTGCTAACCTAGAAAAGCTAGAGGATTAGGTCTTATTGGTATTGCTAAGAAATGCCTTGCACTCTATGCTAAATGTATTGTTAGATAAATTTAAGATTAAAAAGCTTGGAAAATTATCCTCTTACACTGTATTAAATCTAGAATCTCCTTCGACAATTTTTTTTGGCAAAATATGAGGTTCTAGATGTTGTTCATTACCCCAGTCCTAGTTAAAATTATAGGTAACTTTGTTATTAAAAGCATATGGAAGGCTTGGTTAATAATTAATCCATGGATAAGGTGGAAAGGTGATGGTTTTCGGTCTGGAATCCATAAAAAATCATCTCATTTAGTGGTCCGTGGTGATTATCATCAATGAGAAAACCTTGGCAAAAATCCCCAGACTCAAAACTATTCAATTTTTTCATAAAAGTATTCAAGTTATATGGGATATTTTTGACAAACACACTTGATCTTAGCTCACCTAGCCTAAGTTAAAACTGTATCGGATTTGTTCCCAAAATCCGGATAATGCGAGTGCAATGGAGACATGATCACATGAGATGAAGAAAGTGTACACCACATAAATGCTAAAGCAATTTGAAAATTATAAGAAGATAAATTACACAAGACAAAATGGAGAAAACCAAAATATGATTAACATGAGATGGCCAAAGTGAGGAATACATATAGGAGAGTAAGTAAGTAACTCCTCCACAAAAGGTGGACAAGGCACCCCAAGAATAGATTGTAACTCCTCCATGAAAGGTGGTGACAAGGTGCTAAGAATAGAGAAGTAACTCCCATCAAGGGAGTTACTTATGACATTCTTATGACACCTATGACACATCTATGACACACACCTCCACATAAGCTAGCCTATCCCACAAATGTATGAAAACTCCATGTATGCACAAGAAATAAAATTTTCATAATTAATAAATAGGGAAAAATAAAAACCTACACTAATACCTCCCCATAAGCGCAACTTAGGTGGGCATTGTGGAAATATAAAATGGGTCTCGGCAACTAGGCCTGATGAGGTACCCATGTACAAATGCAATCTCCCATAAGATAGAGAAAAGGAGAAAACCTGTAGGAAAAATTTCCCCCCCGCCCCTCCCCCCCCCCCCCCCCCCCCCCCCCCCCCCCAAAAGAGAGACATAAAAGAAAGAAGAGGCTAGTGGGCCCCCCCTGAAGATGATGCTACTGCAAATGTGGACTGCACCCCAAGAAGAGCTCGTAAATGAATGAACTTGCTCTCAATGAAAGGTTTGGTGAAGATGTCTACAACCTACTTTGAAGACTGGAAAAATATCAAGTCAATGACCTGACTATGAATAAGCTCCCAAATGAAATGCATGTGAATCTCTATGTGCTTGGTCCGCTAGTGCTGAATTGGATTCCTACAAATTTGAATGGTACTCTGGTTGTCACAATAAATGATGGTGGGCTGCCTGATAGAAATGCCAAACTCAAAAAGAATCCCCTGAAGCCAAATAGCCTCAGTAGCTACATTAACAACTCCCCTGTACTCTGCCTCTATGGATGATATAGCAATAGCATTCTGCTTCTTATTAGACCAACTGATAGGACTAGAACCTAGAGAGAAACTGTAACCAGAAGTGGACTTGCGAGTCTATGAATCGCCAACCCAGTCTGAATCTGTATATCCAACCAAGTCAACCTCTATGCCAAATCTATAATGAATCCCATATCTATGTGAACCCTGTATGTAATGCAAGATCCTCTTAGCTACTTTCCAATGCAACTCATGAGGTTATTGCATGAATTTGGAGACAATTCCCACTATATATGATATGTCGAGCTTGGTGTGAGTCAAGTAGATGAGACTACCAACAAATTGTCGATACCGAGTGGCATCAACCAATGGTGAAGAACAATTAGCCTCAAGCTTGACTCCTGATAGAAAGGGAGTCAGAGATGGCTTGTAATCAGCCATGTGAAATCGAGCCAATAAGTCAAGAGCATACTTAGGCTATGTAAGAGAAATCCTTGAATCTGACTATGAGATCTTGATGCCAAGGAAGTAGTGCAACAAACCTAAGTCTGTCATGTCAAATCTATCCTAGAGAGATGCCTTCACCACTGCAATAGTTGATGAAGAACTCCCAGTGATCAAAAGGTCATCAACATATAGAACCAAAATCAAGAGCGAATCATCCTACCCCAAGAAGTAGACATTGGGATCAAAACCTAGTGAAACCTGCTATGAGAAGGAAGGAATCCATCTTGGCATACCAAGCCCGAGGGGCCTATTTGAGGCCATAGATAGATTTCCTAAGTCTGCATACTAAGGAAGAATCTTGAACAAATCCTGGTGGCTACTCCATGTAGATCTCCTCCTCTAGGTCTCCGTGAAGAAAGGCACTCTTCACATCCATTTGATGCACATCTCAACCATATTTTGTGGCAATAGCCAAGGTGAGTCGGATAGAAGTCATATTTTCAATGGGTGCAAAGGTCTCTGAGTAGTCAATGCCTACTACCTGTGAGAAACCCTTGGCAACCAATCATGCCTTGTACTTATCAACTGACCCATCTGCTGTAAACTTGGTCTGATATATCCACCTATATTGAACCATCTTTCTTCCCTTAGGAAGTGAAGTCAAATCCCAAGTGTGATTTTTGATTAAGGAAGAATATTTTTCCTCCATAGCACTATCCTACTCAGGTACCCCCTATGCCTCTCGAAAAGTTTGTGGATCTGAAACTAAAGCAAAGAAGGCATATGGATCTCTCTGAAAATCCCCCCTAGTATGTCTGTCATATGCGAGATCTCTTGCCTAAGTGCTAGCACTTTCAAGTGTTTGTCTGGCCCAAAGTGGCCCAGAAGTGGGCGAGTCAGGTGATAACTCCTCATCCTCTGACTGACTAGAGGTGGATGACTCTACATCACTTTCCTCACTGTCTAAACTCGAAGAAGAAGAAGATGTCTCTGGCTCAAGAACTTATTGTGGCTGATTTGAATCTGATGAGAAATCATCATGAAGAAGTAGATCCGATGAGGGAGAAGAAGTGTCAAGTGTTGAGTCTCTAGGACTCCTGAAAATGGACACTTCTCTTGATGAAAAACTCATGAGTGACTAGATCTAGAAGGTGATATCCCTTAATACCATCCAGATATCCTACAAAGATGCAAGGCTTGGACTGACGTTCCATAGCTTTGTGTTTCTTCTTCAGAATGCGGGCCATGGCTGGGGATCCGAAAACTCTAAGGTGCTCAACATCAAGATTCCTTTTATGCCAGGCTTCAAAGGGTGTTATCCCTTTCAAAGCTTTGTGAGGAACCCTATTTTGAATGTAGCAAGCACAATTGATGGCTTCAGCCCATTACTGTGATTCTAAGGATTTGGAGTGAATCATATAGCTACCCATCTCTTTCAAGAACCTATTTTTGCATTCTGTAACCCCATTCTGTGAAGGATTGTAAGTGACTATGAGCTACAATTCAATCCCCTCTGTGGTGAAAAATTGCTCAAACCTGATGCTGACATACTCCCCTCCATTATCAGTTCAAAGAACCTTGATGGATTTCTCACTCTATTTCTCAACAAGAGCCTTGAAGTCTAGAAAATTTTCAAACACTTGAGACTTTTGTTTGAGAAAATATATCCAAGTGTACCTAGAGAAATCATCAATGAAAGTGATGATGTACTTGGCCCTTGTGAAATATGGTTTGGGAAAGGGTCTCGATACATCACTGTGGACTAACTCCAAAGGTTGTGAAGCCCTCCAAGCTTTGCCTTTGTCAAATTTTTCTTCGGGATGCTTCCCAAGGGAGCACCCCTCGCAAAGTCCTTTTGAGAATTGGACACGAGGCAAGCCAATGACCATGTCATTTTTGAAAAGTTGTTCAAGGTAGAGGTAGTTAAGGTGACCAAACTGCTCATGCCACAATTTGCTAACTCCATCTGAATGAGTCAACAATGCTGTTGGAGAAGAATCTGATGCAAAGTGTGAGGTGTATAACCTTGCTTGGTGATCTTCCCTACCCACTGCCACTGTAGTATCACTATGCAACTCCCTAATAGCCACTAAATTTGGTGAAAATTCAACTCTCATGCCCTGACCAATGTGAGTGATTTGGTACACTAATAGGAGATTGGTTGAAAGAGAAGGAACACTTAGAACATTATTGAATGTTCCTCCTTCCATTTCAACTAACCCTCTCCCTACAACAGAAATTTATGTGTCATCACCCAAACTAATTGAAGTCATGTTAAAAGGCTCTAAAGATGAAAACTCAACTAGTGAAGAGCCCATGTGGTGAGAAGCACCTGAGTCGATGACCCATTAAGATGTAGAAGCTGTTGTAGCTACAAGGGCCTTGCCCTTTTCTTTCTCCTTACCCTTGCCTTTTGCCTTGGTAGAATCTTGGGTAGATGAATTCTGCTTGATGGACTCAGGAACACCTATGTTGTTCTTCTCTAGAAGATGAGTTAGGTAATCTATTTGTTTCTTCATGCATTTGTGTTCATCATGCCCTATATTTTTACAATAGGCACACTTAACCTTCTCCTTCTTAGTTTTAGCATTAGAAGAGGAAGTCTCAGTGTTGTTTTTGGTAGGATTGTTGTTTTCTTTCTTCTTCTCTTGGTCCTTATTCTTTTTCTTCTTCTCCTTTGTTGAAGTCTTATCCTTACCATATCCAACTATCAAGGCTTGGGGTTGAGTAGACTTCATTGTGCCCATTTTAATTAGCTTATCTTTCTCCCTAGTCAAGTCAACAATGAATGAATCCAAAGAAGGCATTTTCCATGTAGTGCTAAGGGCACTTTTTATGGCATGGAAAGTGGAGACAAAGACTGAATAACTTGGACCTAACTTTGCAAGAATAGAAATGATGAGTTGATCATCTTTCTTCTCTATCCCACATTCTTTCAATTGCAATCTAAGGGCCTTAAACTTAGTGAAGAAGTCCTGTAGGGTGTCAAAGTTGCTAGGACTTAGACTTATGAGTTCGTTTTCGAGCTCATGACCTCTTATCTCAACAAGCTTCCCAAATAAGTTTTCTAAGGTGTCCCATATTTCATTGGGAGTCTTGGAGGATTCTAAATGGAAGAGAATTTTTGGAGACATAGACAAGCTCAGTAATCCATAGGCTTCATTACTACGGTTGTACCACTTGACCTTTTCAACATCAGTGTTGGGTTCTACTTCAGTACCCATGGTGATCCTATACAACCCTTTGCTTCTAAGAATGATTGACATTTTAACCTTCCATTCATGATAGTTGAAGGGTGTTAGGGGTTTAAGTTGAAAAGAATCCATTTTAAGCTAAATTTGGGTGAAGTTGTGTTGATTGCAAGTTGTGAATTTATGCAGAAAGGAGAATGAAAACAAAGATTGGCAAGTTGTGAAAAGCAATCACACCCCCTCGCAATGTTGAGCCCCCCCCAAATATGCAAGTGTATGCTCAAAAGATGTCGGTCTCAATCGAGAATGTGTCTTAGAGCAATTAGTGCAAGACTTAAGCAAACAGGACGTTGAACTCAGCTGAAAATGCATCTCGGGAGACCCAAATTTTAGGAACTTTATAAAATAGTGCATTTTTAACAAATAACAAGCCTACGATGTGGAGAATTGAATTACAAATACTTTTGTAAAAAATGGCACCCAAATTTGAGCTACCGTTTGCAAGATATTAAAGGTTCAATTTTCTCGTAAACTAGTGGTTTTGCAAAAAAAGCACTAAAACATTAAAAAAATGTCTGTTATGAGAGAGAAAGTGGCCTTCCAACCACTTGTTGGATTTGACATGGAACGAGGAATCCAAAAGAGGTTTGTGTGAGGGGGAATTGGCCTCCCGCCAACCTGGGCCTCACCCTTCGTCTTCATAGGTTGAAGATACAAGTTTTAAATGAAAACCCCCAAATTACCAAACTATCTAAAAAAATAAATATTCAGTCAAATTGACTGATTTTTATTTTACAAGTCAATTTTAAGCTGAAAACAAATAAAACATAGACATAATGAAGGATTGCCAAGTGTCTAAGGGGCGCCAAAAACAAACACAGTCCAGATTTTGCTCAGAAAAAACAAAAGAGAAATCGCAGACCTATGCTGGATGCCATACAACATGATGGCATGTCTGTCTTGAAGGCATGGCAAATAGAAAAAGATGAACTGCAGAACTGGCAAAAGGTGTTGCTGAAGGCGCATTGCAAACAAAAAACCAGACAAAATGGGACGCCGTACGACTATGGTCAGTTGTTGGAGAGTGTGTGGGTCTACAGAAAGGACTACTACTGCTAGAAGGACAGAAGTTTGGTGTAGAATTGAAGGATAACAACAAAAGTTTGGCCCAGACCAGAAGTTTGGCGCAGAGTTGTAGAAGTTTGGCGCCTAGATTGAATGAGTGCTGCTGACCAGAAGAGCTGACTGTGAGGAGTGCTGACTACTAATGAGTGCTGCTCCTCCCTTTGCTGCTCCACACAACAATGACACCCAAGAATAGAAACAAAACCAGCACCTAAAGTGAAGACAACCAAGACACCCAAATGCCAAGGATCCCAAGATGCAATAAATGATACTACAAATGATATTGAAAGTTTTTTTTAAAATTTTAGATCAGATCTAGAATTAAAAAACAAAGAGAAATCCACTCCTTTTGATTTCAAAATAAACTAAAAGCATAACCAGACACATGATTACCGGGTTTGCTCTGATACCATATCAAAGTTGTTGCCAGAATCTGGATAACGAGAGTGCAATGGAGACGTGATCACACGAGATGAAGCAAGTGTACACCACATAGATGCTAAAGCAATTTGAAAATTACAAGAAGATAGATTGCACAAGACAAAATGGAGAAAACCAAAATTTGATTAACATGAGATGGCCAAAGTGAGGAATACATATAGGAGAGTACGTAAGTAACTCCTCCACAAAAGGTGGACAAGGCACCCCAAGAATAGACTGTAACTCCTCCATGAAAGGTGGCGACAAGGTGCTAAGAATAGAGAAGTAACTCCCATCAAGGGAGTTACTTATGACATTCTTATGACACCTATGACACATCTATGACACACACCTCCACATAAGCTAGTCTATCCCACAAATGTAGGAAAACTCCATGTATGCACAAGAAATACAATTTCCCTAATTAATAAATAGGGAAAAATAAAAAACTACAGTAATAAAATGAAATTCAAGTTAAATGATTAGGATTTTGAGTTAATTTATGAGATCCATATCGCTGTTCTAGACTATGCTTTACACAAAATTGGTGTTAAAGGGTCTCCCAATGGTGGAAAGACTAAAATTAATCTATTTCCAGCCATTTGTTTTGTTATCAACCCTAAATTGGTTATTAATGGCTCTCTTCCCTTAATTATCCCTAGGAGATGATTAATAAATGATCAAATACTATCAATTCCCCCTCCTTTTAGAATAGAAGGTTCTAAATTATTTGGTTAGTTGTGATAGAACTTGAATAATACATTTTCCCTAGTGCATTCTCTACCAAAGTCTTCCTGTGGGAGATAGACTTCTTCATATGGGGATTCCCTCTCCCATATGCCCTATATGTGGCCATTCCAAGTCTATAAAACACATCTTATTATTTTTTACTAGAATTCAGGATGCTTGGAAATGGGTTCACTCCCTTTTTAAGACTTTTAGGTCGAAGCATTTTTATTGGGACATTTTCCTCTTAGGGGACTCTACTCTCTTCCCTACAAGATACAATAAAATATGGCATATTTTTCAAATTTAAATTTTATTTACTCTCTAAAAGGACAAGAAATGCAATAATATTTAATGTAAGATGCTTAGAAAGAGTTTTTACCATTGATAACAAAATATTTATTCTATCTAATGTAGTACTACAATTTCAAGTGTAGGTTGATAAAATTGCCTCATAATCTCATGGACCATTGGGGTAACACCCCTTGCACGATTAACAAATCACCTCTTGAGGCTACTTATGATTACTAAAATAAAAATCAAGAGTGGCATGGCCATGGCTATAGGCATCAATGGTCTCAAAGCTACTTGAATTTCTCTACTCCTCCACCTCCTCCCCATCAAATATTCTCTACTTTCATGGGGTATGGAGGGTGGCCTTCATCCTATGTTGATGTTGGTCACTGTGGGTTTAGTCTTCTAGGTGGATATGCTCAAGGTAAATTCCCCAAGCTGGGACTTGTAATTTCACCCCCTCCCTCGCCCCACCCTGCCCTCATGGTTAGGCTAAGGAAGGTGAAGAAGAAAAAAAAACAAAAAGATAGGTGAAGTATACATGATATCTCTCCCCCTCATGGGGGAGGTTAAGTAGACAATATCAATATCCCACTACCTCGTACTCTTCCTTCTATGAGGCTGGTGGTTCATGTCTCTTAATGTTGGTTGTTATTCCTTTTATCTTATAATGTTTATGTCATTATGATTATAGTCTTTGGTTTTGATTCCCAATGTTCATTTTCACCCAATGTTTTTTAGTTGATGTTTTAGGGTGTGCTCTCATACCACCTATATTTTGAGAGAACATGTAATATGTTTTTTTTAAATTTAGTAATATATGACAAGTTTTAATAATTAAAAAAGATAAAATGATGTCAATGTGGGTATTTAAGAAAATCTCTTTATTACCCAACACATAACTCATGATTTTCAAAGAATTCCATTTTATCCCATCCACATATATAAATTTATTAAGAGAGGAGGTAATTAAAATGAATGATGCATTAATAAATAGTTCATCTTTCCACTTTGCACACATTTTCATGATAAAGTAAAAAGTTTGTCAAGTAAAAAAAAATCTTGACCAATATTAAAAATCCAACTTGTTTTGATTTATTGCTAAAATCCATATTTATTGATAAGAGTTGTTTTAATATTTGAACTATCAAAAGAACACAATGTTTCAAAACCAAAACCTATTTTTACATAAACCTTATGAAAAGTTTTAAACCATTAAAATATATATGTTTACAAGAGGTTAATGATTTCATACCGTCAAAAAACATAGGTCTATAAAAAAATGTGTTCAAAGAATGAAATATATATAAACTTATAATGAGAAAATAATGTGTTCAAAGAATGAAATCCTAGGCCTATAACCCTTATAGAAATTTATGACATGAAGAAACATATACATTTAAAAAAAAAGGATATCAATGTCACTAGTAAGACTGAGACTACAAAAAATATGATCATTCCATTCACATAGATACATTGATTCAAGCTTAAATCACCTAATAATGACTACATGCCCAATCTCTAGCTTATACGAATGACCCTGCAGACCTATACAAAAGTTTATGAGAAGAAGCATGTTGATTATAAAAAATGGAATTAATATCAATAATTAAATTGAGAAAAATAAAATAGTCTCACCTCATTCACCCGTAGACATTGATTCAAGCTTACCTTACATGATAATGACTACATTCCTAATTTTTATTCTATACTTTTACATAAACCCTAAGAAGAACCATAAACCATTCACATAGTTCTATTTATGAGAAGCTAATGGTTCCATGCCATTAAAGAACATATCATTTAAAAAAAACACAACCAAATATTTGAGTTATTTAGAGGACATATCTTACTTCGTCTAATACTAGCCCTAATTGCCTTCTAATAAAAAAATAGATTTTAACAAGAAGTAAATCCAAACCTTGTAACTATGTACAAAAGATTATGACTCAAATAAAATTACTCATTATAAAAATGATCTTAGTGATATCAAAAAAATTGAGATAAAGAAAATATGCTCACCTTATTCACGTAGAAACATTGATTTGATCTTACCTCACATAATGTTCTGTAGTTGCATACCCAATCTCTAGCCTATGAGGGTCAAGTTGTCAAAACACTGAGCCTTTGTTGTCCTAGTAAATAAGTAAAATGAAATGTAACATTTCTTATCATAGATGATTATCTCATATATGTATTATATTTTATTCCATTAGAGGCAACATCAATTTTGGCTAATAATATATCAAACAAATCTTTGTATCCTTACATATGCATTAAAATCCAACATAAAATATTAAAGGTATTAAAAAAATCAAATAAATATATATGTAGAACAAAATTTATAGTGTGGAAAAAGGTACATGTTTCATTGCTTTGATTTATTGCTGATCATTGTTATGTATTTTCCATGTGGTCACAAGTGGGCCAATGTATCCTTACTAGTAGGATTAGGCCCTACAATGTAGGCCAACATGTTTGCACCATGAATTAGCATCTAGGAAATGTAATCACATTAATCTTCTAATTCAAATGTAGGACATCGATTAGGTATGAAACAAAGGGATAATTTCAATAGGTGAATGCCTATTGACATAATTATCTATATTTTTTTTTAACTTTTTTCAGTTCCTTATTTAATTAGATATTTATTTTAATAAAACCAACATATCCAATATAATATATTAATCATGGTAAATTTTAGTAGTGAATATTTGTTAATTCATGAATATTTCAATTTTTGGATTTTGGTTTTGGCAAATTTTTAGGGTTAGTAGATGGGACCATATCATCAAAATTTTAGGAATATAAATTATTTTTGGGGTTGGCTTGCTAAACATTTACAATAATATATTAGATTACATTTTAATTTGCCTCATATATAGTATAACTAACCCCCCATATCAAACAAGTGAACAAGCAAAATTGGGACCGAAGGACCACAACACCGAATGACAGTGCTAAATGGAGGAACCAAACAACAGTGTTGAAAGATAATATCTTATGATAATGATAAATGGTAGTGCTAAATGATAATACCAAATGACAACACCAAATGGAAGTGCCGAATGACAAAGCCAAAAATCAGAATGGGGCCACAACCAAATGGCATAACCAATATTTAGCTTCCACTCTTTGACCAGACAATAGAACTGGATGGAAAAACTAAAGTGTTGTATACTTGACCATAATGGCATCTGGTGGGAATGGTAAAAGGATAGGCCAATTATCAAGAAAATCAAGCATATTATCTTATTTTAAAGAGCTAACCAAAAATCTCACACAATCACACTACACTCAAAATATAGGTATTTATTATTTTTTTAGTTTGTCATAAATTTGACTTTAACTATTCAATAATATTAAAGCAATTTTATACGTAAAAATCCCCACTGATATCTCACCATAAAGAATCAAATAGAATAACATGTCACCCCCTAAATATTTTTTTGATGATGACAT
The DNA here is from genome assembly GCA_037957365.1 of Torreya grandis. Lineage (NCBI taxonomy): Eukaryota > Viridiplantae > Streptophyta > Pinopsida > Cupressales > Taxaceae > Torreya > Torreya grandis. The sequence continues at coordinate 1,307,526 of JARHVA010002112.1, forward strand.
GCCACCACTCAAAGATTCTTCTCTGGTTTTTTATGATAGTGATAAGACAGTCAAGTGGTAGAAGAGATTGTTGGTTCTTGCCAAACACAAAGTTTAGCTGAAACCTCCACTCAAAAATATTTGTGAAGGAAGAGAAGTAGATGGACAATTGGAAGGTCCTTTAATGTGGATTGGGCAAAAAAAATTCCCTTTATAGAACCTATAGAGCCTAAAAATGTTGATGATACTCCAACAGAATGTAGATGTACAATATCTAGCTAGAAACTAGGAAAAAAACACTGAATGCAATTAAAATTGGATATGATTGAGAAACATTGTGAAAAAGTATATGTGATAGTGAAGCACCCAGATGGACTGATAAAAGTAACACACAGATAAAAAAATGTAGAATAATGCATGAATGTAAGATATGCATGCGAGTATGAAAATGATAAGAAACATCAAAAACATCTTATTGAGAAAGGGGGAACAGTTGAAGAAAATTTTGAAAAAGTTATGCAGTCCCATCTAAAGGTGAAATATATATAGTTCTCTAATATATACTGCATTCTAAAAAAAGGCAAACCTATATTGATTTTTTAGATTATAAGATTTTATTTCAACTTAATAGATTTTTGGATATTCCACATTCACATTGGTCAGATAGTAGTGCTTGGGAAATGGAAAAATGTTTAGTAATGGTTGAGAAGGAAGATTTGAAACAAAAAGTTCAAAATTCAACATTCATTTCACTATCCATTGATGACATCCCATCAATTGACAACACATCCTGGGTTTGCTTGCATGTTTATATTTATTAGAACTATTCAAGGCAACCTCATCTACTAGCAATTTATAAAATGGTATAAAATTGCAATGCAAAAAATCTTCAAAAATTAGTTGTATCTAATTTGAAAGATAAATTTGTGATGAATGATTATGTAATAGCTAAAAAACTAGTGTGCATTGGGGCTGATGGTACATCAATTATGCAAAGGCATATAAATGGCTTGTGTGTTTGGATGTAAACAATAGTTTCCCCATATATGATTCCAATTCATTGCATGGCTCATAGGTTGAATCTTGCATACAAAATAGTTAATAAATTTTCTAATGTGGAAAAAGAGGAGGAGCTCATTCATGACCTACATGCTTATATGTCAAGCAGTCCAAAAATATTTTTAGAGTTCCAGAAATTTTCAATAGGAGTGACTGATGGTAAGAAACTATTGAAAGATGTTGATACAATATGTATTTGTATGTATGAACCTACATGCTAGATTTTTTAAGAATATCCATCATTAGTAGATTGTATGTATAAATATCATAGATAAATTGACAAGGTAAAAGATTTATTGTACTGTTTAAAAGATTTGGAAACACTACTAACATTATGTGGAATTATTCCAATGCTGAAGGAAATGACTTGTTTCATGAAACATGCTCAGGAGAGATCCATTTATATTGTTGAATTTATACCACTAAGAAAATGAGTATGTCAATCTCTAGATATACTATACACTTCAAAAGAAAAGTTGAATATCAATGATAATCTTTATGTCATTGTTAATGGCAAGGAGATACCAATGCACACTTTCTATAGAAGACCTGATCTTATGGGAACTAAATGCAAAGAACTGCCTATAACACATATTTTGTATGATAATGTTCTATTTGAAACCTAGATAAAACTAAGTATAGTTTCAAAAAAATTATCTACAAAGATCAAAGATCATTTTCAAAGGTATGAATGTTGGAGGCTATAGTAATTGTGAATCCCATTTTCTGGAATAGTAATAACAGTCAAAAGATGGTTAACAATTTGTTTCACAAATACATGGTTTGTCTTGTAAAGCATTTCTCTAAATTTGTAGAGGTGAATGGAGTAGAAATAAAAGGTATTTTTAGAAAGGATTTACTGACATCCCAGTCAACTCATGTTAGAAATATAATGTTTGAACAATATCACCTTCTAAGTGAACCAACATAAAATGGGACAAGCACACGGTGATGGAAAAACTTTATCTTAGTAGTATATTGCAAGAAAGTCTAAGTGAATATTTATTATTATATGACCTTTGTCAAACAATGATTTTGGGCTTAGTGCAAGATGAAAGAGTATTCAGTGCATTATCATTCATAAAGTTAACACTTCAAAATAGATTGGATAAAAATTTAGAAACATGATTGAGATTAAATGTTTCATGTTATGATGTGGACATGTTTCCTTATGAAAGAGCTCTGGCAACATGGATTTATCTAACTAAAAGAAGAGGCATCAACACTACAACAAAAAATAAAGAGGATGTAAATAATGACACTAAATATTTCACTGACATGGCCGATGCAAATGTCACTAGTGATGATCAGGTTTGTGTAGGATTATTTCAACTACTAGACTATTAGTTTCTAGTTTTTGAATTCCAATTTCATATAATTTTTAAATTTGTTTCTACTTTCTACTATTCATGTTTTAATTTATCTAATTATTTGTAATTACTTTTCACATGTTTATCAGAAGATGCAATAATTATTATACGTCTTCTGAAATTCATGAATGTATTAAGTTTATCTTATCTTATTATTACATATTATAAGTTAATGACCATGTACCTTATCTCATAAGTGGTGTGTTTAATCCATTTATATTGAGATTTGAGTTTCACAAGTGCATTAGAAATATCAAAAGGGGGCCTAACACCATACAACATCATAAAATTAAAATTGAAATTCATGCTCAAGCATAACACCAAATCCATCAAAAAAATTGCAATCCATGTGGCTCATCCACTAATTAAAATTGAATAAATTGATTAATACAAATCCAAATTTCAAATTGTCATTCAAAATATATATTTTTAAAGTAAAACATTGATTAAAAATACTATAGAGTTTAAATAAAACATTGTTTACAAAAATTATAGAGTTTAAAACATATTTTATGGTTTCACTTCTCAAGTACTTTCTCAACCACAACATCCTCTATGCCACTATCATCCTTAAATATCCCTGCCTTTTCAAGATCCTTAGCCATAGAATTAAAACAACAAAAAATTCCCCTTTCTTCTTTTCTAGCATCTCCTATGAGAAGTAGACTTGGATAAGGATTTGCCTTCTACTTAAATAAGGCCTTAGGATCCCATCCTTACTCTTTAATGATTTTTTAGAATGTGTTGTTATGTTTATTTAGTAAAACAAGCTTCTCCTTGAATTGAATGGTAGATAATAAACTTTTCAGTGAATTTTTTAGATGCACATTGAGGACCTCGACTTCTATTTTCAAATTCTCATATTTTTCCTACAATTTAAAACTATATGTAATTAGATTTGAACAAAAATAAGTATGACATGAAATTTGATTAAAATTAAGATACATTACCAAATATTTTTCCTTCTCCGTGTTGTTCCCAAAATCCATCACTTGTTTTTGGGGACAACATATCAACTATTTTGGTCTTGAAGGCCAAAATGATCTCTTCCCTTCTCAAAAATGTTGAGTATTAAAATTCTTCAATTATTCAAGTCTTCTCAACTAAAGAACTCATAGGTTCAATAGGTAGGCTTTTTCAGAAAGAAATTCCAACTCTTAGGCAATTTCAAGGCTAGTTCAATGCTGAGGTTCAATCAAAGGTCCATCGGCAGGCTTTAAACAAGTGGAATGAACCATTGAACCAATGAACCATTGAACCTTAAACTTTCACAAGTTCAAAGTGGTTCAAAGGTTCAAAAGGAGTTAAGCGCTTCAAAGGATCTAGAAATTTTGAAGACTTTGGCAAGTTCAAAGGTTCAAAGACTTCAATGAACTTAAAGAAAAGAAGGCTTCGAAGAATTAAGGTTGAACTGTTAAACCGTTGAACCTTGAACCAAAATGGTTCAACGGGTTCAAAGGTTCAACAAGTTTAATAAGTTTAAAAGACTTAGAGAATAAAAGGATTCAAAGAAAAAGAATGAATTGTTGAATCGTTGAACTTTGAACCGATATGGTTCAAAGGTTCAAAGAAGTCCAAAGATGGTTCAACCGAAGAAGGAAAAGAAAGTGAATGTGGCCCTTCACAAGAGATTGAACGTAAGAGACGATTGAACTGCCGACCATTGAACCACTTTGAACCATTGAACTTATGCACTCTAAGGTTCAAGGTTCATAATGGTTCAAGTGACTAAGTGATCATGACATCCCCATAGATATCAAATTTAAGATAATGAAATATCTATTGATTTTTAAACATAGCACGGACCCTGTGAATAAATTTAGAAACCAGCCAAAGAAGCCAAAGGAGCCAGCAGAAAGCGAAAGAGAACAACTATAGGAAATCCAAAAATATCTACAAGAGAGTTATTTCTAGTAGATGTAATAGTTCACCAAGTGGACATCAGAGAGCGTGAACATTAAATGACATGGTATATTTTTCTTCATAAAGGCGAATGGACAGTTGTGTAAGCATCATAAAGAAAACCAGGCAACCCATGCTTAGGAAAGGATGTTTGATATGATATAGAATGCCAAAGTTAAGCTGATGACCTATTCCAGCATGGCTCTTTAACAAAACAAGGAATTGAATGTAGCATGGGCCATTTCCATGAAACAAAGCACCCAAGTCTTTCTTAGAGCACTATATATTGTAATCTCTCTTATTTTTTTAAGGAGATCTCTCTGTTATCAGAAGTGAAACTCTGCCCAAATTGAAAGGCATTTCCTGAGACTTTGAGCTCAGATTGTTAATCATATTTCTTTATTTGAATGAGAAAACAAATGACCTTTCAGACTTTGTGCCGGAATAGCTTGTGTTATTTAGGAAATTGTTCCTATGTATGTTTCCTAGAAGCATTCTTGTCCATTTAATTTAACAAGCAGAACTACTTGAAGTAATCAGGAAGGTGTCCTGAAGCTGACTGTGGAGAGACTTTGTGCTACCACAATGGTCTTTAGTGTGTTGTTTTTTGTATCTATGTAAAGGATCTTGGGATGAATTTGTGCCCCCATTGTCCTTCGTATATTTCACTCTTTGGCAGTTGAGGTTGATACTTTGTGCTACACTTCATCCTACAGTGTTATTACGTCCAGTTACTTTTACTACCTAGGAAGGAATCTAGCTATTGACTGAGTATTACTTATGAAAGAAGAGAAGTACCTCCAGAAATCACCCAGGAATTCTTCTTTGTCTATGAACATCATCTCTAAAAAAAGAGAGATGGATGGTGTTATCCTACCCTAAGTGTTATTGTTTCTACCTCAAATTTGCTTTTCAGACTATAAAGAAAGAAACTAGAAGAAAGTAAAGGACAAGGCTTGGAAGTACCTGGACATAAGATTGCGCACCGTAAATCCAGACGTTCGTGGGCACTCCTCTTTGGCTGTGGAGGAATGACACCTGCAAGAAAAAAGGAAACTAGGACAAGAAAAACGTTAGACAGATAGGCAGTGGGTTGCCAAGCAAAGGCTTGTTCCCAGAAGTGTAAAAACTTCCTTAAGGGAGGTCAACCCACTGTTTTGATAGGATAAGTGACTGATAAAAAATAGAATGCCAGAATACAAAAGTGACAAGAAGATTAAAAAGGAAAGAAGAAAACAAAATGATTACCTGAATGAAGGAGTTGGGCTGAAGACAGTCACCGAGGTCGGTAATGTCGCCGGCGTCGGTTAGCTGATCTGTCGTCGTCGGCTATCCTGCCGACGTCAGTTGGGGAAGTGACCGGCGTCGGTCGGGGTTGTGGCCTGTAGTCGGGTTTGAGCAGGGTCTGGTCTGAGTCTTGCTCTGTGGTCTGTCCGTGGACGGGTTTGAGGCTGATGGACGGGTCTGAGTCTGATGGACGGGTCTGTGGATGGTCTTAGGCAGAGATACAAGGGAGAGGAAGAGAAGGATTCACAGAGGAAGGGGCCTGAGAAGGCTTTTGCAGAGGAAGGGGCCTGAGAAGGCTTTGCAGCCTCTCAGGGGGAGGGACAAAGGAAGAGACACAGAGGACAATAGAAGATAGATTATTAAACTGAAGAAATGAAATAAAAACCAGACTAGCTTACCTGTAGCCTGCTGAAAGAAGAGAGAGGAAGATGTTGCTGGAGCCACTGAAAAGTTGCTGCAAGGAGAAGATACTGATCCAGGGCCTGCTTCACCTGTTGCTGTTGCTGCACGAGGTTAAGACAGAGGAGAAATGAGAGCCAAAGCGCCGAGAGAAGCTGTTTGCGAGCTCAAGAGTCTAGGGGGTGCAACGGATGCAGAAGGGGATAATGAAGGCTACCGACGCCGGCAGTTTCGCCGACGTCGGCCGAAGGGTCGCCGACGTCGGCGGTCGCAGGATGGGCACAGAGGCTAAAAATAGCCTCTGCCCATTCTTGCACGCCGCCGAGCGAGGGGTCATGGGCAGAACGGTCGCAAGGTTGCCAAAATGGACGAGGGGGGATATAATGATGAGATTTGGGCTAATAAATGCTAGGGGAAGGTGGAGGGATTCAAGGGAGGATCCAAGGAGGCAAGGGTAGGGTGGAAAAGGGGGCCTCAATTAATTAAAAGATGTTAATTTCTAATTAATAAGACCTAGGTGGGTTAGGGACCAAGGAGGACTAGGAGGGAGAAAGGACCAAGGGGGAGAACCAAGGTGTAGACACGTTTGCGGTGTCTACATTTGCCCCTTTTTGTCTTGTTGGTTGTTCTGGACGAACTGCAAGACAAAAACAGGAGTTGGTTGCCCCGGAAAAAGGATGAGGTGTTCCCCCCTCAAAGCGATAGTCGAGAGAAGGGAACCGAAGGTCGAGTGTCGATTTGACAAAGAAATGGATAGAAAAGAGTGAGTGAAAACGCTGCCATAGTCATGATTGCGCGTAGTCCACTTCACGAGAGGGTCAGGTCAAATTGTCGCATGGTCAAGGGTCAAGGAGTGCCAAAATTGAAGTAACCGGGCCCCAGCATTTAGTCGTCTGCTGATCGGGTCACTCAATCTAAGCTGAAGCTCCAAATGGTCGTCGTGTCCCAGGTATCCAGGGCTCAGGAAGTGCTCCCAGAAACACGAAAAAGCCACAAGTAGTAGGGATCAACTGGCTCATGATCCTATACTTGTGAAAGGTCAAAAAAAGTCTGCGGACAATTCTGCTAACCAGCCGTGGAATAGCATACACGCAAAAACAACCAAGGCAACATTGTCTTGGAAGAAGGTCAAAGAAGAAGGAGATAGGCATGGTCGCCAATGGTCATTGGTCAAGAGGATGGATGGACGAAAGGATGCGGCCGAGCTAACCCCAGAAGACCCCATGTCAACTGAGTGCTGCCTACATAGCCCTGGTGATAGGGCCTCAGGCCGATGTAGTTCTCCCTAAAAGGGAGGGAGGGATAGAGGGATTGATTGGTCTTGGTCAAAGGTTGATGACTGGTCTTGGTCAAAGGTCTTGGTCAAAGTGACGAAGTTGGGCATGATAAGAGTCAAAGAAGAGAAGGTTTGTCCATCGTAGAGACGAACAAAAGGGGGTGGTCGAGCTAACCTCAGAAGATGTGGTATCTGAGTGCTGCCTACATAGCCCTGGTCCTAGGGCCTCAGACCAATGTAGTTCGGACAAAGAGGGTCAAAATGGTCGATGATGAGATTGGTCATGTGTCGAAATGACAAAGGTAAGATGAAGATAAAAGGATGCTACAGATGGTGTACTCTGTAGAAGTGGTCGAGGGTCTTTCATCCCTAGCAAGTTTCCATAGTCGCGATGGATGTATGCTAAAAATGAATGGAAGGGTCTATTTATGCTTCAGCAAGTATTGGTTTATGCTTAACATAAATTGGGTCTGGTCAGTAGTTTCCATGTGTATTGGTGTCCATGGGAACTATGCGAAATGGTCAAGGATGATGCCTAATGTCGTGTTGAAAATGTCGAGGCTGGAGTGAAAAATGTTGGAGTTGGCTTGGTTTAAGGATGAGTCGACAATAGACGTGGCCAAAGCGTGACCAAAGTGTAGAGAAAAAGGTGAAAGGCAAATCGCTCTTTCATTGACAAGGACCAGAAAAGGAAGCATAGATAGGGGTGATTAGAACCAAAGCCCCGTTCATGCATTACGTCGTTGACCAGTGTTGAGTTAGAACGGTAATCGAATCACTTTGACATTAAAGTGAGCTCGAAGTCCCTTGAGCCGGTGATAGGAGGAGGATAGGGTAACCCAGTGTAAGAGCAAGAATAACCTTGCCCCTTTTATAGGAGACCCTGAGACAACTACAAGCCAAGTCCGTGACTCGTTTTTTTTTTTTTTTTTTTTTTTTTTGCGCAGACTGATCGATGCGGGAAGCCTGCATAGAGATGTCATTTGATGTAATGGTCATGTTGTGAAGCTGATCGATGCGAGAAGCTTCTAAAATAGTTGTTGTTTATTGCCAGAGTAGTCATAGCCATCCTTCGAGGGAGTGGTCTATATTTTTGCTTGATAATGTTTGATAAGTTGGCCTAGCTGTCCTTCAAGGGATCAGTCTAGTAATACAACAATGATAGTACAGCTGTCCTTCGAGGGATCAGTCTGTCTTTTTTTTTTTTTTTGACTTGATTTAGAGACCATGGATATGTTTTGACATCTTGACTTGGATATATTGATAGAAATGAGAGTCACGGACAAGACTGTAGAAGCTCAAGGACGCCCCTTTTATTAGGACAAAGCATCACTGCATCCTAAAAGGGTTGTAGAGGACTTGTTAAGGGGGAATAGGGTTGAAAGGGACGAGGTTTAAAAGGACGAGGATTGCTCAAGGGACGAGCTCAAGTTACGTGCCAAGTAGACGAGTACTCGACTAGCAGAAGAAAGGTCGAAGATGCAACGCATTAAGAGGCTCAGGTTCTGGATGTCCGTCAAGGGAAGACAGACGATAAGTCCCTGACCCATACTTGTGCGTGATGATAAAAGGTCCAAGCCAATTGGGGGCGAATTTGCCTCGTTTACTTCGCTCCATATTGGTCACGTGCTGATTCTCTTTGAGGACGAGGTCTTCGATGTTGAAATCTCGTTCTCGCAGATTTTTGTCGTAGGCCCGCTTTATGCGACTTTGGTAGACATGGAGATGATTAAGGGCAGCCAGACGGCGCTCGTCGAGTAACTCAAGTTGAGCTAGGCGATCTTGACGAAAGTCATCGTTGGAGAGAATGTCATGCAGGGAGATACGAAGAGACGGGATCTGTACTTCGAGAGGTAAGACAGCCTCTGTTCCGTACACAAGAGAAAAGGGAGTAGCACCCGTAGAGGTTCGGATGCTAGTGCGGTAGGCCCACAAAGCGAAGGGGATATGAACGTGCCAATCCCTTCCTGTATCGTCGACCACCTTCATGAGAATTTTGGTGAGAATTTTGTTGGAAGCCTCGGCCTGCCCATTTGCTTGTGGGTAGTAAGGCGAAGAAAAGCTGAGTTTGATGCCAAATGAGTCGCATAGTTTTTGGACAGTCTTGTTTTTGAAGGACTTGCCATTGTCGGTGATGATTTTGTGAGGGACACCGAAACGACAGATGATGTGGCTGCTGATGAAGTCGACAATTTTGTCGGCTTTTGTGGAGACAAGAGGAATGGCTTCCACCCACTTGGTGAAATACTCAGTGGCAGTGATGATGGACTGATGACGAAGAGACGAGTGAGGGTTGATCTCACCGATGAGATCTAAGCCCCACTGAGAGAAAGGCCAAAAATCCTGAGCGACTTGCAAGGCGTGGCTGGGGAGATGAAGCAGGTTAGAGTGCTGCTGACACTTGATACAACGCCGAACATAATCTCTACAGTCTTGATGAAGGGTGGGCCAATAATAACCCAGGCGAAGGAGGCGCTTGGCAACCGAATTTCCACTGAAGTGTCCACCACAAATTCCGTCGTGGACTTGCTTTACGGCATGAGAAGCTTCAGCGGAGGTTAGACAGCGAAGAAGGAGACCGTCGAAGCCTCGCTTATAGAAAAGGCCCCCTAGCATGGTATAGCGAGCTGTGCGCTTGATGAAAGCTCACCGCGCATTGCTAGAGAGGTTGGGAGGAGTGACAGAAAGAGACAAGTAGTCCACAAGTTGCTTATACCAGTCATCTTGTGGGCTAGAATTGATAGTGTTGATATGGTCGATGTGAGGAGAGATGTATGAAGGCAAAGGTACGCGATGCACTGTGACAAAAAGGCGAGATGATGATGATGAAGACGGGATATGCGAAGCAAGAGAAGCCATGGTGTCGGCAAACTTGTTCGTAGAGCGTGGAACAGTCTGCAAGAGGTAATGGTCGAAAGATGCCAAAAGAGTGTCAGCACGATTCTTATACCTCTGTAAAACTTCATTTTTACAGAGATACGAACCGTTAACTTGATTAACGACGAGCTGCGAGTCGCCGAAGATGTTGATAGACTTGATGTGGAGAGAAAGGGCAGTCTGAAGTCCCAAAATTAAGGCCTCGTATTCGGCCATGTTATTGGTACAATCGAAGTCAAGCTTGAAAGATAGAGGCATGGGCTCCCCGTCGAGTGGGATGAGGATGACCCCTGCACCCCCACCGAGTTGACATTTGGAGCCGTCAAAGAACATAGTCATCTGGTAGATGGTGTCATCGGTGGAAAGGGTAGCGATAGACTCGTCAGGGAACTCACAGTGTGAAGGTTGGTTGTCGGGAAGAGGGGCATCCGCCAGTTGGTCAGCGATGGTTTGCCCCTTGATAGATTTCTGTTGGATGAAGATGAAGTCAAACTCAGCAAGCAGCATGAGCCACCGAGCCATACGTTGATTCTGATATGGCTTGGAGTGCATGTACTTGAGAGGGTCGGTGTGAGTGACGACAAAGGTTTTGTGGTTGAGAAGATAGTGGTGGAGCTTGGTAGCAGAAAAGACTAATGCCAAACAGAGTTTCTCGGTATGAGTATACCGAGTTTCATAGTCGACCAATGTTCGGTTGATGTAGTAAACCGCTTGCTCGCGATGATGCTCGTCTCGGTGGGCGATCATGGCACCTAACGAATGGTTGGTAGCAGAGATATAAAGGTAGAAGGGTTGGTCGTCCTTAGGTGGAATGAGGACTGGTGGAGAGACCAGATAGCCTTTGAGGGCTTCAAAAGCCTCTTGACAGCCCTTATCCCATTTAAAGGAGACGTCTTTCTTAAGGAGGTGATGGAAAGGTTGGCAGCGATCTGAAAGTTGCGAGATGAAACGGCGAATGGACTGGAGCTTCCCTTGGAGACTGCGAAGCTGCTTGAGATTGGTCGGGGGCGGCATTTCGAGAATAGCGCGGATCTTGGCGGGATCTATCTCGATACCACGGAAGGAAACGATGAAGCTGAGAAGTTTGCCTGAGAGGACCCCAAAGACACACTTCTTGGGGTTGAGGCGGACATTGTATTGAAGGAGACGAGAGAAGATGATTGTGAGAATGGTCAAGTGGTCGCGGTGGAGCTTGGACTTGCCGAGAAGGTCATCCACATAGTCCTCCATGATTTTGTGGAGGAGATCGTGGAAAATGTAGGTCATGGCACGTTGATAAGTGGCACCAGCATTTTTCAGGCCGAAAGGCATGACTCGATAGCAGAAAGTCCCCCATGGGGTGATAAAGGTAGTCTTGTGCTGGTCTTCCGGTGTGATCAGGATTTGATTGTATCCTGAAAACCCGTCCATAAGAGATAGCATCTCATGGCCGGCCGTAAGATCAACAAGCTGGTCAATGTTAGGAAGAGGAAAGTCGTCCTTGGGACAGGCTAGGTTAAGGTCGCGATAGTCCATGAAGATCCGAATCCCCCCAGTTGCTTTAGTAACTGGGATGATGTTAGAGACCCACTGTGGATAATCGATGGGTTGGATGAAGGAGACAGAAAGAAGGCGCTGAAGCTCCTCTTTGACAAGAAGCGCAACGCGAGGATGCATCTTTCGAAGCTTCTGCCTAACAGGCTTAGCCTCTGGTTTGGTGACAATGTTATGGGTAGCAATGGTGGGGTCGATGCCAGGCATGTCGCTGTAAGTCTAGGCAAAGGCCTTGCTATGGTTGGAAAGGAACTGGGCATAGTCAAGCTGCTCCTGAGCGTCTAAAGATTGGCCAATCTTTAAGACGTGAGGAACATCAGAAGAAGAAGGGAGGTTGATGTCAATGGTGGATTCATTTAACATAACCTGGGTCTCGGAAGGGAGAAAACGCTGGACGAAAGAGTCATCGGCACCCATGTAGGAAAGGATGGCATCATCGTCAACGCAGTGGACAGTGTGAATGGTTGCCGACTCATCCTCTACCATGCTAGGAAAGATGAGAGGGAGAGACCTGGGCACCCCATTGAGCTGATAAGTCAGGGGTTCCAGGCGGACGGTGTTTATGGAAAAAAAAAACTAGGAGGGATGGAAACCACCGACTCCGTAGGTGACGAAGGAGAAATGGGCGAGTCTGGAAGAGATTGGTCAGTGGTTGGTTCGGGACAAAGGTCGGAAGGAGCCTGAGTGGGGTCATGATATCCCAGGCCATACCGTTTCTTGGCATCGTGATCACTGAGCGGCTCGATGGGCTGATGGGAGCCCTGCTCATAACGTCCGAAACCAAAACCCTTCCATGCACACCTGTGAAGGTAAGTGTGTGCAAAGGCAGGGTTGCCAAGAAACGAGAAATCAGATGTGAAAGGTTGGGGTGAAGAGAGGGAAGTGCCGTAGGTAGGAGCTTGATTAAGCCCCCCATAGACAAAGTTGGTTCGGAAGTGAGGAGGGCCATAAGGTATGACCGTCCCGATCCGAGGGTCGTAATTAGGACTGAGGTGAAGGCGTCCATACTTTTGTGGAGTTTGGAACATGTCGAGGGCCAACAAGCGATATTCCCCAAGCGATAGTCATTGGAAGATGTCTTCCATGGGGTCTTTGGTCGGCGCTTGAAGAGGAGGGGCGAGGGCAACCGCCGATTGCAAACTGGTCGAAGCTTCTGCAGATGGAGACGGTGCCAGAGTGGACGGCTTGATGGGGATGAGGACGTCGTTAGGACGATAGGTGGTGTTGCAAGTCTTGAAGGGTGAAGGGTCAGCAGGGATGGTGTGGACTTGCCCGTCATGTTCGAACTTCACACAACGGTGCAGGGTGGAGGGTATACAGGCCATGGCACGGATCCAAGGTCGGCCCAGTAGAAGGTTGTATTGAAACTCTCCTTCGATGATATAGAAGAGCTTCAGGACTGTGCGTGGGCCTATGCGAATGTGGAGGATGACTGTGCCAATGGTCATGGCGGTGGTGTCGTTGAAAGAGCGTAAGATAGCGTCAGTTTTGGAGACGCAGTTCTGAGGAAGAGCCAGCTGATCAAAGGCGTGGGTAGAGATTATGTTGATGCTAGCGCCGCCGTCGATCATAACGCGTTTAATGCGTGTCCGATCAACATAGGCAGTGATGAAGAGGGCAGCGTCCTGATCTTCCGTGTTAGATGTGGGAATCTTAGAATCACTGAAGGTGATGGAAGCGACAGGAGACAAGGAGTGGACGAGGGCAGCGAGTGGTTGGGGGTCCTCGGGTCGGACCTCCGCTGCTTGCAAGGCTTGGATAAGGGCTTGACGGTGCTGAGGTGAAGTTTGGATAAGGTCGTAAAGAGACATCTTCACAGGTGTCTGGTGAAGCTGCTTCAGCATGGAGTCATGAATTGGCCCAGAAGAGGAAGACGAAGAAGGTTGGGACGCGCCAAGGATAGAGATTTTAGGCTTGGGCGCAAGGGGCGGCTTGACGAAGGGATAGGTCCAAGGAATGGCAGCTTTTTCCTTGGCCTTGTCCTTTTGCGATCTAGTGGTTATACGGACAGCATTGATTTCGAAAATGGGAGGCGAAGAAGGGGTCATGTCTTGCCGGTGAGATGTTGACGTGTTTGAAGAAGTTGGACAGGAAGGAGTCGGGGTCTGGTCAAGAGTGTCCTCAAGGAGGAGAGTGTCTTTCTCCATGTGGCGGCGAATGACAGCCTTGAGGGCACAGCAAGTCTCGGTGTCGAGTCCTGGTGTACGATGATATAAGCAAACTTTCGTATCATCGAACCAGGAGGGCTTGGACCCGAGAGGTTGGAAAGGCTTGATGGGCGGAAGAGTTATGTCAGAAGTCTGGAGAAGTCGGCGCAATATCGACGAGTATGAGCCCAATAGAGGGTCCGTGCTATTTGATATGCGCGAGGTTGGTGACTTTTGTCTAGGCGAGGTTAGAAGAGGTTTCCGTACCACCTTATGGGTTGATGGCGCGGTGACAGATGGAGACGGCTCTTTCTTGACGATTGATACTGCCTTTTTAGGAGAGGGACGACTGGAGGTAGGCAGAGGAAGCAAGGGAGGCAACAAGTTTTGGTTGAAGGTCGGGGTGGGAAGGATGCTAGCCAAGGTCGAAGGATGGGGGCCCAAAATGGATGGCAATGGTGACGGAGAAGGAGGCGTTCGTTTCGACAGTCTGGCAGTCTTCTTCGCCTTGGTCGGAAGACTGCTACTGGTCGAGGTCTGGCCTAAGTCCACCTTCACTTGCGGGTGAGTGAGGGAGGAGATAGGACGAATGCCAAATGACTTGATGGGTTTGGACGAGATAGATGCAGGCTTCGGTTTGGACGGGTTTGGTTGAGGTTTGAGAGTCTGGTCTTTGTCAAGGGTCTGACGAGATTCCGCCTTAGGAGGATTAGCGGCATGTGATGAGAGGGCACGGGTATGTTGAAGGGCTTTAAGTCGCTCCCACAACACCTGAGGCATCACTTTCCTCGAAGGGAGAAGTTCAATCTTCTCCACTAACCGGGAAAATGGCTGAGAGGAAGATGTTGATGGTTGCGAGGTTGAAGACGAGACGGGAGTAGTGGTCTTGGACACATGACGCGGTGAAGTCATGACAGATGAAGACGAAGGGGAGACAGGTTCTTCCCTGGGTGGAGAAGAAACTGGGGAGCGAGGCTCCTCCAGCGGGTAAAGGGCAGGGGTGACGGTGCCCTCCACTTGTGGCTGAGGAGTAGGAAGGGTCGGGTCCTCCAAAGGCTGCAGAAAGGAGGATGGCGAGACTGGAGGTGCTGATAAGGCCGAGGCGTCCTCCAAGATGAGAGAGGTCAATGGAGAACTAGCCAGGGAGAGAGGCTCGTCCACATGTGATGGACTGATAGATGGACTAACCTCAAGAGGCTGATTGGGGACGAAAGGAGAGACCGTATTGACTGTCCGAATATTGTGCTCATGATTGTCGTCAATTAAGGTCTGGACATGGTTCTGAGTTGGCGGATGATTGGGGAAAGGTTGTTTGAAGATGTCAATGGCCTGATTAGGGGGTGCATTTGGATTGTCTAAGATGAGATCCCCCTTTTCAAGCATGTCCTGTATTATGTTCTTAAAGGTCTTGCAGTTCTCCGTGTCATGGCCCTTAACACGGTGAAAGCTGCAGAAGTCTTGCTCCCTATACCACGCGGGGATGGCGTGTGAGGGATCGAATTGCGGAGGAGGTCGGGCTTGAGGGAGATTGAGGACTCCCTATTTAAGAAGCTTTTCCAGCACAGACGCATATGATTCTCCAAGAGGAGTATATCGTCGCTGCAAGTATCTTTGCTGGAATTGCCGAGTAGCGCTCTGAGACGTAGAGGGCTCAGGCTGATTGGTCAAAGAAGATGAAGGTCTGACAACCACGGCATTAGCTGAAGCCTTGGATTTAGAATTGGAGGATGACGGCTTGGCAGAAGAAGAGTCATTGGTCTTAGAGCTGGGATTCTTATTCCGCAGTTTGACTTTGTTCTCCTCGATGGCACGCAACTCTAGTTTGCAGGCCATCGTGAAGGCCTCGTCAAAAGTGCGGAAGGTTTGAACCCTCAGAGTGGAAGAGATATGTCAGGCACAGGCTTGAGAAAAGAGTTCAATAAGCTTGGCCTGGGGCAAGGAAAAGGAGAGTTGGTTGATAAGGCCTCTCCATCGAGCCACGAAGTCGGCTATGGACTCGTCCTCGAATTGCCGAATAGAATAGAGGTCCGTGATTGAGACTTTCTTGGTTATGTTGATAGAAAAGTGATCGAGGAATAGCTGAGCCAATTGCGTGAATGAGAAGAGAGAATGGCTAGGAAGGGAGCTGTACCAGTCAAGTGCAGTACCCGAGAGAGACATAGGAAACGTGCGTAAGAGTAATGCATCGTCATGGCCAATGAGGTAGCAGGCGTGTCTGAATGCCCACAAATGTTGTTGTGGGTCTTCCTTGTTTTGAAAGTGAGAAAACTTCGGAAGCTCCCACTGGCTAGGATATGGTCTGATTGGGACAGAAGGATGAATGGGCTCGTTACAGATCTATTCATATGAAAGAGTGTTGCGCGAGCCGGAAACAGAGGTCTCAAGACTGGTCATCTTGTCCATCAGCATCTTGATGATGTCTGCTGACGGATTGACGGGTTGCGCGCCCCCTAAGTTGTAGGGCGCTTGGAAGAGGTTAGAGGAGGCGTGCGACATAGTCGGTTGTATAATATACGGATGACTAATTGCAGGGGCAGAAGTGAAGGCTAAAGGTGGTTGGTTAGAAGACATAGCTGGGCCTGTTGTTGCCATGAGAGGTTGGACTGTGGTAATGGGGGCCAAGGGATAAGAAGCCACCCTGGTGTTGATAGGGGCCAGGGTAGGCGGGATAGAGACGACAAGGTTTTGAAAAGGAGTGGATAGAGGTTGAGCGGGTTGAGGTTGACAAGGGGCCGGAACCCCGGTGGAAGTGGGCCCAATGATAGAGGGAGAGGCCACACCTGGAGGATTGGTCGAAGTCTGGTCAGTGGTCAAAGCGATGGCTTGA
Source organism: Torreya grandis (assembly GCA_037957365.1). Taxonomy (NCBI): domain Eukaryota; kingdom Viridiplantae; phylum Streptophyta; class Pinopsida; order Cupressales; family Taxaceae; genus Torreya; species Torreya grandis. The sequence continues at coordinate 1,324,182 of JARHVA010002112.1, forward strand.
GTGTCCGAAGGTTGAACTATGGATGTTGTCGATACAGCTGTAGTCGTGACAAGGGAGGTCGGCATTCCATAGATCGGATTGCCCAAGGAGTCCCGTGTTCGGCTATGTGCGAGATAGTGTTGCAAAGCCTTGACATTGAGGTCCAAGAATCGCTCGAAGTCTTGGTCCCCTTCTTGGACAATGGGAGTCTGCGGCGGGGTTGGACGGACAGGAGTTCTTTCGGTCTCCAAGTTGAACTCCATTGTAGGCTTGGTCACGGATGGGGTGGACGGAAGTGGTTGACAGCAGGCGTGGTCGACAAGAGCCCTGGCTTGGCTACGAGTGAAAACCATGCAAGGCAAAGAAGGTTCAGGTCTCAGGAACTGTGTTGCTCAGTTTCAGAAGACCAGGATGAAGTCTTTGATAGAGAAAGGACAGGCTTCAGGTTACTGGTTTTGGAAAAAAAAAGGACAGTGACAGAGACCGACATCGGTTGAAAAACCGATGTCGGTAGGAAATAAGGCCGACGTCGGTCAGATAACTGATGCCGGTAACAGATGAAGCCGTCGTCGGTGGCAGAACCGATGCCGGTGACAGGGGAAGCTGAGGTCGGTGGCAGAACCGATGTCGGCGAATGTGTTTTCCAGAGAGCCAAAAGGTTCTTGGAAAAACAAAGAAGAAAACGTCCTCACACACTCAAACAAACAGATGAGGAGAGGAAAACAGAGAGAGACAGACAGGCCTAAGCGATAAATCCTAGGAATTAACCTTAGAAACTTGTGGCTTATGCCTTAGATGAATGTTTGGGAAGATTGGCTGAAAAAAAGGGTCCTAGAAGAAGGCGGTCTAAGGATGGTTTCAGGTGTTGTTTTAGGTGCTCAAAGATCTGTGTTAGGGTCTGGTACGTGGCCTGGTGCTAAGGAGCAAGCTCCCCTCACTTCACGATTCCAGTGGTTAGCTGGTCTCGCTTAGCCAAGATATACCTCGCCTAGAGTTTAGACTCCGCCAGAGAACGGAGTGGGCTTCCCCCTTGGTGATGAAATCCAAGTGGGGTCATCGGGACGGGTAAGGTATCCGCTGGGGGATGAATTCCCAGTCGGGCCTTGTCTCAGGTATGTTTTATGTTTGTTTTGTGCATGTGATTAGGTAGTGTAACATAAAGTGTCTACGGTTTATTCAATATGCGCCTAAGTTACTAGATGTGGACTAATGCAAGCACAAGCAGAAATGAAAGTGCAAATATATTTTAAGCCCAAGTCGAAATGTGATATTGTTATGAAGACAAGAAGGAGAAAGGGACGAGAGTATGATATTTAGACTAGTCTAGAATGCAAGGAAGAAAGGTTTGTTTTAGACCTGCTTATAGTGTCATTTGGAATAGAAGAAAGAGACAAGAAGAAAGGAGCCTAAATGCACCTAAATGAATGAAAAAGGAACCCAGGAGGAACCTAGGGTCCCACCGGGCGTGCCAGAGATGTTTCTACCTCAAATTTGCTTTTCAGACTATAAAGAAAGAAACTAGAAGAAAGTAAAGGACAAGGCTTGGAAGTACCTAGACATAAGATTGCGCACCGTAAATCCAGACGTTCGTGGGCACTCCTCTTTGGCTGTGGAGGAATGACACCTGCAAGAAAAAAGGAAACTAGGACAAGAAAAATGTTAGACAGATAGGCAGTGGGTTGCCAAGCAAAGGCTTGTTCCCAGAAGTGTAAAAACTTCCTTAAGGGAGGTCAACCCACTATTTTGATAGGATAAGTGACTGATAAAAAACAGAATGCCAGAATACAGAAGTGACAAGAAGATTAAAAAGGAAAGAAGAAAACAAAATGATTACCTGAATGAAGGAGTTGGGCTGAAGACAGTCGCCAAGGTCGGTAATGTCGCCGGCGTCGGTTAGCTGATCTGCCGTCGTCGGCTATCCTGCCGACGTCGGTTGGGGAAGTGACCGGCGTCGGTCGGGGTTGTGGCCTGTAGTCGGGTTTGAGCAGGGTCTGGTCTGAGTCTTGCTCTGTGGTCTGTCCGTGGACGGGTTTGAGGCTGATGGACGGGTCTGAGTCTGATGGACGGGTCTGTGGATGGTCTTAGGCAGAGATACAAGGGAGAGGAAGAGAAGGATTCACAGAGGAAGGGGCCTGAGAAGGCTTTTGCAGAGGAAGGGGCCTGAGAAGGCTTTGCAGCCTCTCAGGGGGAGGGACAAAGGAAGAGACACAGAGGACAATAGAAGATAGATTATTAAACTGAAGAAATGAAATAAAAACCAGACTAGCTTACCTGTAGCCTGCTGAAAGAAGAGAGAGGAAGATGTTGCTGGAGCCACTGAAAAGTTGCTGCAAGGAGAAGATACTGATCCAGGGCCTGCTTCACCTGTTGCTGTTGCTGCACGAGGTTAAGACAGAGGAGAAATGAGAGCCAAAGCGCCGAGAGAAGCTGTTTGCGAGCTCAAGAGTCCAGGGGGTGCAACGGACGCAGAAGGGGATAATGAAGGCTGCCGACGCCGGCAGTTTCGCCGAAGTCGGCCGAAGGGTCGCCGACGTCGGCGGTCGCAGGATGGGCACAGAGGCTAAAAATAGCCTCTGCCCATTCTTGCATGCCGCCGAGCGAGGGGTCATGGGCAGAACGGTCGCAAGGTTGCCAAAATGGACGAGGGGGGATATAATGGTGAGATTTGGGCTAATAAATGCTAGGGGAAGGTGGAGGGATTCAAGGGAGGATCCAAGGAGGCAAGGGTAGGGTGGAAAAGGGGGCCTCAATTAATTAAAAGATTTTAATTTCTAATTAATAAGACCTAGGTGGGTTAGGGACCAAGGAGGACTAGGAGGGAGAAAGGACCAAGGGGGAGAACCAAGGTGCAGACACGTTTGCGGTGTCTACAGTTATTTTTAGCTTATATTTATAGTACATTAATATATCATAGTTATAAGGAACCTCCCCTTGATGAGAGGAGAGATTTGTCCCCTTTTGATGTGGTCAACTTGCACATTTGGCTGATAAATTTCCCTATGTTGTGGTTGAAACACCTATTTTTCCTTCAGTTAGCTGGTGACAAAATATTCACCCAACACTCTGCATTCACAATCACAACAAAGTTGACATCTTTCACCATTATAATATGCCTAGGATTCTACATTCAAATTCTCCAACCTGCTAAGGATAATAGTCAACACATTCATTATAACTATTAGCAATAGTAACTTACCCAGATTTAGCTTGGGCAAACAAAGCATCAATCCTTGCAAGTTCATGTTGTACCAATAAAAACAAATTTTCTCACTAGGAGTGGTTGTGATAATGGGTGTCTATTTCTATTATCAATGCCTTCACCCAAAACTCCCACATATGTAAATTTTTTAATTCATCAATAACTCCTTCCTTAAGATTTGAAGTAATTTTTGATAGAAAATTGTTCAATGGAAAAGATGCAATAGCATCATTAGACAAGATAACATTCTCATATGGGATGGGAGTGGGGGATGATGAGATAGAAGGTTCCTCTAGAGCAGTCACATGAACATCTATTGATGATCCTTTGATAAAATCTTGTGGATTGAAATTAGTTCTAACAACATCACCACTTTCAATCCCCAAATATTCCTCATCAAAACCAATATCCTACAAACAAGTCAATCCCTGCGCACTCGATATAACTCTAAAAGAGAAAGTAAGGAATTCAAAACACAATAATTGCAATGTTGCTCTCCTAACTATTGGCACTTGTGATAATGGAAGTTTTTTCCCCTTGAGTGAAATAAGGTTAGTGGTAGAGACGAAGGTAGATTTTTCCTCAAAAATTAAGGATGGCCTACAAAATGTAAATTATTTTAGAAAAATGGTAAATTTTAAAAACAAAGTTATATGTTAATTTGAAATTAAAGGTTTAGTACCTATATTTGGAGACACTACTTCCTCCAATGTATGTGTCTTATTACGAGTGACAGGGGTGTTTTGAGATGGTAGTTATGCAAAATTTTAGTCATGAAAAACTATAATCAAAAACCTAAAAACAAAAAAACCAAAATATGCAATGTAAAATACCTTCCATAAAGGGTTGAGAAGGCACAATAAATGTTGAGGTTTGTTATTGTGGTGGTTCTTCCATGATAACCTCAAATGATCCTGAATCAAATACAATAATAAAATAAATAACCAAAATAGTGCACTTGAAAGTTGAAATATCATTTAAAATTTTTGCATGCAGAGATGATGTCAAATAAACTCTCACACATTTCAAAATCCAAAATGATTTGCAAGGATGATGTTGCAAACTCATAATCTATAGATCATTCAACTCCACACTATCCTTTTGAGGTAGATTATTTTTTTGAGGCATGAAATATTACATGTAACAAACAAATTTCAAACATTTATTAATCTTTAACTTGGTTATAGTTTAACAAATAAATAAACATTAAACTTTAGTTCAACATATAAACAAATAAACTAACCTCATGTTCCTCTAGAGACCAAGTGTTTGTGCTCATCTTTGGTGCTTATCAGTGTTTTTAGAGGTCATATAAGGCCTCATAGTACAATTCTAAAATAAAATTTGAACAAAAAATAGTGGAATTGGGATTGGTAGAATCAAAATTTAATTCAATCCTTATCCTAGAAGAAATAAAAGTACACCAGTCATATCTCAAATTAGAAAGAGTATGAACAATGTAAGCCAATGCCCAATATGGAACATCTAATGGTCTTCCCTATAATACTATTTTTGTGAGGAAAATTGAACCATTGCTTTAAAAAAGTGGTCACTAACATCTTCCACATGGAGCCCCCTCTTTTGATTATCTGAAATGAAAGAGAAAAATGAGGAATTTATATATCAAAAGTTATATTTTGAATATACTAGTTTGACCAATTTTCAAGCCAAAAGATGAATCCAAATACTTTTGGTCATCATCTATCAGCATTGATTTCAAATTCAATGGGTTTGTATTGTGAAATGAAAGACCTATCAGATTGTGAATTTCTTCTTGTGAGGTACCAAAGCAAATCATTCTAGATTCCAGGTTCATGGTGAAGATCTTATTGTTAGGGTCATAAGTTTACATTAGTAATTATAGTAAGCAAATGTCTATTTCATACTAGGGCATTTACATTATGCCACAAAATTTGCATTTAAAAATTCAATATTTGTACACATCTAGCTATTATACAATCTTTAAAATGTCTGGGCATAGCAGGTTCTTAAAAATGATTTTTTTTCCATGGCTATGGAATTGATGCAAGTGGGGGTAAAGGGGGATGAGAAATATATGATATAAAATTTTGAAAATGAGGGTAGAGGGTAAGTGTTTATAGGATAAGGGGGAAACTAGATAGTAGATCAGCTGCACTAGTCACTCGACAGTGTGGCCTAACATCACCATTTGATAATGTCCACTCAGAATATAATTCAACATAAGCATATAATAATGGAGATCTAATGTACACTAGCCTCCACATACCATTTAGTTCCACCATTCAACATAATTATTTGACATATCCATTCGACACAACAATCTAACATAACCATTCAGCATAGTCCTTCAATATAGTAGTCTAACATAGGCATTCAAGATATCCATTTGGTGAAATTATTTAGTATGGTTCCATTCAAAATCTACCTTTTGGTGTAGTTGAACGATCGTACAAAAAATAACTATTTATTTTTTCTCCTTCAGAATCATCATAAATTTGCCATCACCCATAGAAGATTCACCACACCTACGAATCAGATTTCACTAGATTCACCAAAAATTTCTAATAGATTTTCTAGTATCACCTCTTAAAACTAACCCTATTTTATTCCCCAAGAGGGTTTCCCACATATCTCTTATGTTCTCTTGTGATATGCTTATGTATTTGTTTGCCTATACATTGATCATTCCTTGTATATGAATGAATGATTCTTGAATGATCAATGGAATTGAATAGATATTGTTAACTAACTAATTCACCCCCCCTCTAAATATATGTACTTCCAACATCCCTTGATTTCCTCTTGCTTGAGTTATTTTTCTTAGTTGGATCAATAATGGTCTCCCTTTCAAACACTTTTTGAGTATTGGTGTCTTCTTTAGCTTCAACATCCTCCTCATCCAAGATAGAATTTATAATTGATTGCCCTATTTTTCTAATGTTGGAATCCTTCTTACTTGAAGTAGGTGTCTCGTTAACAACACTTATTAGTCATGTACTAATGTCTATGTCTTGATATTTTAGAGGATTCTTAACTACATTATGTTCTTTATCCTTTGAAGTATTACTTCCTAGATATTTAATCCAAATCTTCTTAACTTTTCTAACATCAAAAAGCCTCACATATATTTTTTTTTAAGGATTTAAAAATCTAGGGATAATTTGATTCATTTATTTGAAATATTTATGAATGAGAAAGATCACTCCTTCATGCCTAGGAACTATGTATTTACCCTTTTTAACTTTTTCAATGAAAGTTTCCATAGAAATCAAAATATAAAATGGTAGATTCAAGGGAATGGCATGCTTGAAGTAATTCAAAAAAATAAATAGAGACCAATGAAGAAAATTAAATGTACCTTATAGAGTTATGCACTACATGAGGTGGAAAGTCACATCCCCAAAAGGTCTTGGTAAGGATTCATGATCAAACCCAGTATGCAAAACCTCTAGTGTTTCTCCTTCCATCAAGAAGCTATTTTTATCCTTCTTGTAGTCTCTGCCTATTTTATACACTTCAGTCACCTCCAAATCTAGACTACTGACATGTGCTATCAATTATTCATAAATCTCCAGTAAAACTCCGTTGATGTTCAAAGTTATGTTATCTTAGGATTCCAAAAATAAGGTCGATACATGTCTATCATGACATTTTATTCTTTGTATGAATTCTACCATTCCCCTTGTTTGAATAACCTCCTAAACTTCCTCATTATTTTTAAACTCCTTGGGCATTTTAGGTTCAATTCTGTTAGGAAGCCCCATGAGAAAAAAGATAGGTTGACTATATCTTTTCAATCTAAAACAAAAGTTTTTAGGGCTCCCAAAATCCCAAATGATAGTTCGTCTTAAGTGTCTCATGACATCCCACTCAAACCCATCATTGAGATAAATCCAATATTGAGAAATATTCAACCGAATATGACTTCTACCACATGAATCTAGAAGATTCTCTCTAGGAACATTGAAGAGGGTAAACTAAGTAAAATTAACAAAGAACATAACTAACCAAAGAGACATAACCATAACATTCTAATGAACTTTATTAAAATAAGTGGAGAATACCCCCACATTGTCAAACATTTTGAACATAAATAACTACTTCCTCATCAATCATCTAGAAAATATCCTAAGGTAAGACTTATCTCATAGTCCAGCTAAACAAACCTGAAGAGCTAATCCCTTATTTATGAATAAATTAGAAACCTTGTTGCCTTCCCAATAGACATGTTGTATGACCACTTGCCTAGATTTTATAATTTAAATAGCCTCATCCACCACATAATTTACTTTATGGTCCAACTAATTGTGTTTTTTTGAAAGATAATTCAATTTATTCATTGAGTCTCCCTCTATGATGAGAATTTGAACACCAAGTTATCTAAATAATTTTAAACCCCATAGGGAAGCAAGAGATTCTACCCAATGATTTGATTTGATCCCCATATCCCCAGCATAAGTAGCCACACACCTCCTTAGGTGATCCCTTAAAATCCTTCCTCTTCCTGAGGGTCTTAGGCTCCCTTTAGAGGCCTTATCAAAGTTAAGATTTAACCATATAATAGGTGGAGGTTTCCATTTAGTACTCTTCCTTATTTCATTTCTAAGGTCACTCTTACTTAAGCATGAAGGATCAATTTTCCAATTTAAAGCTGGTTGTTTTTTGTACATTAACAAGCTTTCGATTTTTTCATTGGGTAAAACATTAAATTTTTTCACAATAGCCTCAAAAATCCTATTAGCAAGAATCACACTTGTGTACTTTTTATTCCTATATATCTTGTTATTTATTTTAACTCAAATTCCCCAAATGACATGAGGGAATGTGAGCTTACAAATTTTTATTTAGAAGGTCATTTTGAAAATGACACTCTCAAGACTGCTAAAATTCAAACATAGAACCAACAAACACCCAGAGGACATTGAATCTGATAAGAAAGAAGTTCCAAACCTCATTAGAAAAAAGACACCATAAGTAAATGAAAGACTATTTCATTATCATTTTCATACAAGTGGCACCTATTGATCAAAATGAAACCTCTTTTCCTTAAATTTTACATAGATAAGATTTTGTTTTGAAAAACCACCTATAGAAAGAAGTTAGCTTTGGGGTTCAGATACTTGTCCCATAGCCTATCCCAGTTTACCTCATTTCTTAGAACATTAGCCATCAAATTATACCTACATTTAACTTGATATTGTCCATCAATAGATTATTTCCAAACCATCTGATCTTTGTTGGTGGTTTTTGACACATGATAGGTTATAAAAAATTATTCAAATTAGACAAAATAATATTATCTTCCTAGTTTAAATTGTGAATACTAAACCTTTTCTAGCTTCTAGAACTTTTGTAATCTTCCAATAATCATGAACCTTGTTGCCATATTTGTTTTAAATGTGGTCTTGTAAGCATTTCCATGGTTCTAAAAAATTTAGTGGCTGATCTAAAATCCAAATATCTTTCCAAAAATTGACTTGCATACCATTTCCTAGTAGCCATTTTGAGCCTCAAGAGATCAGATCTTTATTTAAATTCAAAAAATTCTAGAATTGAGAACCCAAAACATATTGTTCATCTTAAAATATACACATAGGATTTATTCTTTCTAAGTATTTGAATCTTAAAATAGTAACCCAAGTACTATTGCTTTTGATAAATCTCTAGACAAATTTGTAGAAAAGAGCTTTGTTCATCCAATTTAATCTTCGAATGCCTAGTCCTCCATACTTTTTTTCTATGCAAATTTTTTCTCAAGCCAAAAAATGAATTTGATCTATCTATTATGTTCCTGTCCATAAAAATTTCTTTTGAATTTTATTAATCTTGTCTTCTATGCTCTTACATAAGCTGAAAAGAGAAAGAAGATAAACTGAAAGACTCTAAAAAAGAATTTTGATAAGCAATAATTTGCTCACCTGAGATAGAAGCTTCCCTTTTCAACCATCCATTTTTATTTGAAATCTTTCAACCAATAGATGCCAAGCTATAATTTGGATATTGTTGATAAAGAGAAGCATGACCATGTATGATGAAGGAGTATGTTTGATTTGGTAGCCTAAGATTTGAGCAATTCTAGTTTTTCTACCCAAAGGTGTATTAAAAAATAAAATTGAACTCCTATCAAATTTTATCTTTTGATTTGATGATTTTTCATACATGACTATGATTTGTTTTAGAACTCTTGGTTCCTAAATGGATGCCTCTGGCATAAGAATGGTATCATCAACAAATTGTTGATGAGATACTACATCAACATTTCTAGTTGGCTTAAAACCTTTTAGCTCTCCTATTTTCATTGCATTTGAAATAAATTTACTCAAAGATTCAACCATAATGATTAATACAAAGCGGGGTGAAGTATCCCCTTGTCTCACTCCTTTAACACTTTTGAAGAGAATTTGAGCCACTCTATTAACAATAACAAAAAATATGAAAGAAGAGATACAAGACATGATAGTTTTTTTGAACTTGTCTTAGAATCCAAATTGGCTCATGAATCTATCTAAAAAGCTTCAATCTAGTCTATCAAAAGCCTTAGCCATGTCTAGTTTTATCACCATTCTATCACTATGACTTTTATCCATAGAGTGTACCAATTCGTGTATAATGATAATCCTATCTTGAATTTGTCTTCCCTGGATAAAACTCTCTTGTTGAGCCTCAATAATAGCTTCCATAATTGGTTGTAATCTTATAAAAAATAACTTAGTAATGATCTTATAAATGGAGTTAAACAAGCTAATTAGGTAGAAATTAGAAAAGTTTACAACTCCCTCCTTCTTAGGAATTTAAAAAAGGAATGCATGGATGAATTCATTTAACATCCGAGCAGAATCAATGAATTCATTGGCCACATCTACCACATCATCTCCAATGATATCCCAAAATTTCTAACAAAAGGCTATTAAAAATTCATCAAGGCCTGGAGCTTTATCTAGGTTCACTTTAGAAATGACAAATTTAAGATCTTAATTGGATGTGGTTGTAATAAGAGTTGAATTATCTTACTGAGTTACCAATTTTGGAATAACATGAAGAAATTCTTGTTTAGATCTGATATTTCTTTTGAATTCATTCTTCAAATTGTTTTTGAAGAAACTTACACTCCTGATTAATGAGATCTCTATCAGAGATGATTTGTCCTTCTCTATCTGTAATTTCCTTAATGGAGTTATGAGTTCTATGATTGTTCATCAAGACATTTTTTTTCTAGTGACCATCATTATTCATCATGAAAAAATAGAAGGTTAACTAATCATGATTTACTCCCTTAAATGAATCACTAACTTATCTTATTTAAACTCAAGTGAGACCTATGGGTTAAGGCCCACAATTCTAATCCCTTAACCTAAAAAAACTTAGTTGGGATATATGATGATCTTAGAAGCTTCTAATATCAAACTAACCTATACATAAAACCACCATTATTGGTTTCATAGTTGAAGGACACTTTTGAGTAGGTTTAGTGATAGGTTTATAGGGTTATTCACATTATTGATTAAATATCATCAAATTCTTCTTTATTAGAATAAATCTCATTAATATATTACAACATACATATATAATCAAGGGGTGAACTCACTAGCCTTCACCTAATCTATCAAATTCTTATGTTCCAAGTCATAGATATAAGGTACATTATGTTTATACCCAGATTTAAGATTACATAGTAGAACATTAGTAGGTATTACCACCTTAAATCACTCTAAGTATTATAAAATAATTTCATTTAAGCATCAAGCTGTCCTTATCAAGGAATATCACTTTAGATCAATTAAAATTACATTCTAAACCAGATAAATGGTATATTATCACCTTCATAAGATATCAACCTTAGTTATTTTAAATTGAAATAATTCTTATGATAACCATCTATATAAGGTTCATAGGTAACTCAAGGTAGTTAACTATTCATTCTCAAGGTACAAAGAAGGTACCAACATGGAATTAATTACCACTTTCTACATGTTACCCATAATAGTAGCGTTATATTTCATTTTAGTTGTCTCTAGCATGATCATCAAAAAACCTACATGAAATAAATATATTTTATGCTCAAGGTATCTATATAATCATTAGGGTGTTCAAAGGATGGATACAAGGATCAATTTTATTATGACAACCAAGGTAATCTATTGTTTACCATTCAAGAATGAACTAAATGGAGTCTATCATTTATGACTTATTTTTATAACATATTATTTTTCCATTAGGCCCACAATGTTCATAAACCAACATTATAAATATTGTACTTTATATTTCCTTTAATAACATGCAAACTATATCTATAATCATGGTAATTACAACTTCATATTCTTTTTTAAAATACAAAGTAAATTCTTATTATTGTGTGATCTATAATAAGTGTTTAGTTTCATACACCATAACATATTCTACTAGTCTATTGGATAGCAGATAGAATTTATCTCAAGTACCATAACATTATAAGCCTAGATACATTTATAAAATCTATATCAAAAAGTGGCTTTCATGTATTTAACAATAATTTAGAATAAGGTCTTGGGTTTATCACTACTTTCAAAAGGAAGTTACAAGCATAAAGATAATACATATTTCTTACTTTGAACTCAAAATCAATTCACATTCATAACTAGTTTTGATATCATCGATTAAACTAGACCTCAAGTTAAAATTAGGAAACTAGATTTCTATAAAACTTGCCTCTATAGTAATAAGGTAATGTTAAGTTAAATTATAATATAAGAGGCCACTTAACTCATACAATAGTTATTCTATGGGTATAACATTTAATAATTAAATACCTATCCATAGAGTCCCAAATAACTAAACACTAAGTCACTATGGTTAATAAAATAGAGTTGAGTCATAAACAATGCAATTTTAGGCCAACCAAGAGGTTTTCTACATTCTACAAGAAAAAATGGTGCCTTATATTTATTTCTTAAAATATGCATATTTTTATAAGTAAAAATACTTACTCAATTAAAATATTATATTAAAATTCTTTATATATTTTTTTCTCCTCTATCTAGTCTTTTCAAAACATTTTGAAAATTTGAATTTAATTGAGAAATGAGAAACATATCATTATTTTAGTGGTATTGTGTCAAGTTGTACTTAGTTTCCAAAGACCCACTATAAAATGAAAACTAAAACATTTTTATTTAATATAAACTTTCACATTTCATTTATGTCTAGACCATTAATATATTTCCAGTGGTAAGGCATAATGAGATACTCATAAATCCAACCAAAGAGATAGTGATAGGACAGGGTCAGGCTATGTAATTTATCAAGTTTTCATTCAACAAAAAACATCATATTTTCTCCAACATTCACCCATTCACCAATTAATGATATTATAATTACAATACATTCATTGTTACAAATGGTGAAGGTTTTGATGTCTGAAGAGAGTGTAAATAAAATTTTATTTAATCTGAAATTGAAGTTATATATCATCAAATATTTCCTAGAATTACTAGTTGTTAATCTAGTATTGTCATAAGTGTGGTTGATAACAAAATATGCATTAAATAAATTAAAATTAGAATGTATATGATTTTTGGTTTTCCTTTTTAAATAACTAAAATAAAAAATAGATCTAAACACATACAAAAAAATCTAAGAATAACTATTATGCCACACTTATACACAATCTTGTATTACCAAGAAAGGCTAAAACTAGTCAATTACAATTAGTCTCCATGAAAAGTTAATGCTAAATTAAGACCTTAATTAAAAACTAAGTTAAATAAAAATAGACTCCTTAAAATATACTCTAAGATAACTAAAAATAGACTCAAGATAATTTTTTTGACTTATTAATAAGATTTGGTCAACATATAAGAAGCCTTTCTTAACAAGTAAGAAAAACACACACATTAGACAAAATAGGCATTCCAAATCCATATAAAGAATGAAATTGAATAAAATAAATTTAATTTTAGTTAAATAAAATCTAAAAAGTGTGTCCCACCTCTTGGTGATGAATGAATAAGGATTCAAGATTTTAAGTACACATTCAGTGAACTGTACTCTACCTAGCACTTCTAACTATTTTTTAAGAAGTTAATGAAAAGTGTTCAAAATTGAAAAAATGATTATCTATAAAATAAATGTATTAAATAACCTTCCTAAATTAATAGAAACACCAAATAAAATAAATATCACATTAATAATCAAGTACCTATATTGGTATCATACTCAACATTCCCCTATTTGATGCAAAGAGTAGAAATGTTTATCATCTCCTTAAATATTATATGAATCTATTTATGTAATCCCTTGGTGAAAATATTATCAAATTTATATTCAGTTCTCACATACTCAATGAAAAAATGTTTAACATTTACTAAGTCTCTAGAAATAATATTTTTTAGTTCAATATTCTTGGTTCTAGCATAGAAAACTAGATTCTTGGACAATTGTATTGCCAAATATTGTCATAAAAATCTGTGTTGGCTCAAATTGTGTCTCTTCAAAATAATCTAAGATTATTCTCAACTATAATCCTTATGTGTAAGATATTATAAGGGCTGTATATTCAAATTCAATAGAGGATGATGTAATTGTATCTTATTTCTTTAAAGACCATGAAACCAACCCACTTTCTAATGTGAAGCAATAACGTGAAATTGAATTCAAGTCATCAAGATATCCTCCCTAATTTAAATCTATGTATTCTTATTAGACATTATGAACTCACTAGTCTAAAATTAATACCATAATTATAAGTACCTCTTACATATCTAAAAATTCTTTTTAGTGCTTGCAAATGTTTGAGTGAAGAATTTTTAGATATGTAAGAGGTACTTATAATCATGATATTCATTTTAGACCAGTAAGTTCATTATGTCTGATTGGATACATAGATTCAAAATGGAGAGGATCTCTTGATATTAGGAAATCAAATTTAGGTTATTGCTTCACATTGAGAAGTGATTTAATTTCATGGTCTTAAAATAAACAAGCTACAATCACATTTTCTTCTATTGAAATTGGATATACAGACCTTACATCATCTTGCACACAAGGATTATGGTTGAAAATAATCTTAGTAGATTTCAGAGAGGCTCAAATTGAGCCAACATAGTTTTTTTGTGATAAAAATAGAGCAATACAATTGTCAAAGAATCAAGTTTTCCATTCTAGAAGCAAACATATTGAACTCAAACATCATTTTGTCAAATATTTGATCAATGATAAGCATTTTTTCATTAAGTATGTGAGAAGTGAAGATCAATTTGGTTATATTTTCATCAAGGAATTGCATAAACAAATTTATGGTATACTTAAGGAGATGATAGGCAGTTATTCTCTTTTCATCAAAGGGCGGAATGTTGAGTATGATGTTAACATGTGCACTTTATTCTTAATGTTATATTTATTTTATTTAGTGTTTTATCAGTTTAGAAAGGTTATTTAGTTTAGTTATGTATTACATTAATTATTTAGTTTATTTTAAATATTTTTCAAGAACTTCTTAAATATTCATCAAGATCATATGCAACACCTAAAAGTAAAAATAATACATTAATAATTTATAGCTTATATGGCACAATTGAATACAATTATAAATTATATTTCATTTCATTAGACATAAGTAAACTTATCAAAACATTCATCAAGATCATTAAATCTCTAGTAGCATGATAATAAATGTGTGTCTACTTTAAATCTAGAATATTTAGTTACTTACCATACCAATGTAGAGTCCAATACAAAAAATGAATGTCAACTACCTATAGATATATTATTAGAATAGTTTATATATAAAATATTCATATCACATCCTTATACAATTTTAGTATAGAGTTAAATAAACAACTAGATAATAATAATAGTAAAAGATTTTGCACAGATGAGGAAGAGGACCCCCCTAGTAGGCAGAGAGAGGATAAGGTGGTGAATCGACACATTTTGCAACCCTCCCCAAAACCCTTTTCTTTGGTTAAATCTCATAAGAAGAACCTAGAAAAGGAGGCCTAAAAGAAACAAAGGATTATCTTCCCAAAGGACATTGTTGAGGGCCCAATCAACAGGACTCGAGAAATAATCAACAAGGAAAAGCTAAAGGACAAGGTTGAGGATCAAGATCTTAGTAAGGAACTCATGGAGGACACTATTCCCATAAAGTAATATCATCTTTCTGCTCTATCTTCTTTGCCTTCTACTTTTGACTTGTATTCCTATAGTTTCATTTTTAGTCTATCTTTCATCCCTTAGGGGGGATTACTCTAATATATTTTGATACTTGTTTAACTATTAGGTTGTAGGATCCTTTTAAAACCTACTTGTTTACTTGATCAAATAAAAAATACAACTGAATGGTATTACATTATATATAAAATTATAGATACCTAAATCTTATCACATATATTTGACAATGTTAATTCTTGACATATATTAAACCACTTGAATTACACAACTCTTTTTCACGATTCCTCTAATCCATTTATTTTTATGTGGGATCAACCCCTCAGTTTGTCCTCACTACTAAATAAAATTTCCAAGTCAATGATGAAACATCAATATCACTCTCAGACTACTTCCCATCTCAAGATAATTGTCCATGATTTTATGGGATAGGTCCGTGTTAGGAAAACATATCCACTATCATAAACCTATCTACCTACAATGGCTTCATCTTTGTGCCATTTAATGACTATATTTCAATTTAAAAATATTCATTTGGGTATTATCACATGTTTTTTAAGGTCAGTTGAAGGGGTGATTGGGGTTAGCTCAACTCATTAAACACCCTCTTTATTTTTTCAGAAGTTTCTATCTCTCAAAAATGCCCCTAGAGTTTTCAAGGCAAAGAGAAGGAAAAAAATAATTTATACATGACATTTACATAATCCAAATATATTATCTAACTTAGAAAATGTATCCACAAAATGCAAAGTAGTTACACTTTCATCATAGTCAACAATGACAAGTCCACAACCAACTAACATAGCTGTCCTACACTATTGTTCAAGAAGCATGGACTTGTCCAAACACAATAAAAAACTTTTCCTCTAATATTGAGCTATCATACTCTTGTATTATTTTTTCTCACTATTAGATATAAGATACAATCAACCAAAAATAAAAAAATATAAGTATCTCATTATTGGTTGTACTTACAATTTTTAACATATGACACATATCAATTTTAATTTCAATATCAGTCATTTTTGCTTTACATTCATATTTATGCTTAAATGTCATATTTTAAAATATGAATATCTATCAAGTTTTATACCTAATAAAAAACATTCACTTTTTAAATAAAAAATAGTGTAAAACATATTGGTGAACTTGTACATTTTCAATCTCTTTCTTTATTTTTGTTTTAGAGTTTCCATTGAATTCATGATTTCCATTCATTAAAGAGAAATTTGATTATCCTTTACTGGATTTGATTGTCACTCTAGGATTTATATTTAACCTAGGGGTTTCATATTAAATTCTTAATTTATGTGCACAAATATATTATATTCCTATTGGCTTTTAATTAATTAATTTATTTTCTTTTTCTATCTTTCTTTAACTATGTTTTTATAGTTGTAAAACTCATAAGAGTTGTAATTATAGGAAACACTAGGCAAAGAAGTCTTTATTTTTACCTAAGTCATGGTGTGAGGGTAATGATACAATATTTAATCCATTAAAAATCACTATATACATACTTTATTTTTTATGTACCTAATGATATATTAGAAATGCCTAAGTTTTTGCTTTTCAACCATAGGAAACCTCTTGATCATTTGGTTATGTAGTGCATTGGTAAGTGGTTAACCCCAAAACGTTACTCTCAACATAATTAAAATATGAGATAGTGTGTATATGGAATGGTTAAATATTATAAGTTAGATCTATTTTGTCCTTGTTCACTATTTATGACTGAGATCAACATATCTAAGAGCTCACAAATCAAACACACCATGTCTAACTACAACCCTTACACCATTTTTAAATTCAAAGTTTTAAAATAAATTTATGGCTATATTTTGGACTAATGGTAATAAACATGTCCTTACTCAACCCTCTCCACATCACACACATCCTATTGAGGGTTATAGTATGCATTTTCAATCAAAAGTACCTAAGGCGTATGTTCATGAATATTTTCAAGAACAAATAATCAATATGAGAGCGTCAATAGAAGAGTCAAAAAAGTAAAATCAATATTTTAGTGAAATTATCCCATCACTTGAAAATAACCTCAAATATACAAATAATATAGAGCATGTCAATTTTGATCATATATCTAAATATTTTGTGCCTAAAATGTTGGAGTGTTATATGCACTCATGAAACTGTAGGATCACTCTTGCAAACCATTACTATAGAGAAGGCCATAATTTATCACATGATAATTAGGAAAATAATATGCATAATAATAGTCTCATTATTTCCTCGAAGTTAAAAATATAATTTGTAGGTTTCTCTCTTCCACCCATCTAGGAGAAATAAAAGGAGTGCCTAATAAATAAGCAAATGAGTTGGTTTCACAACAACCACTTGATTATTGTGATAAACTTGAATATAATTTGATTGTCTAAATAAGTTCACAATAATATATTATTCATGCACACAAATAAAATAATCCAATGACTAAAAAAAAACAATCCAAATCAATCTTAACTCTGTAAGTGGGTGTAAACACAACTAAAAAATAAAATTGGTTTGGAAATGACTAAAACCATTAGTTAGTATGAACACAACCACTCCAACACCCTCCCTTATGCACAAAATAGCAGGTGATAAAAGAGAAGGGTTACTCACCAAGGGAATTCAAAATCAAGATATAATTAAAAAGAATAATGGAAAAATGTGATCTTTAAGTATTCAAACATTATATTTAATTCATGTATAGAGGAAAATGATATGGTCAATAGTAAAAAATATATGATTACATCTCCAAGTTAAGAATTAAAAGGAGAAACAATTGTATTCCTAGTATTCAAGTGGTGATACCTAATTATTCTCCAGTCTCAATTGAGATACAAGATCTTGACAATGATGAACACACTCAAGAGAAATAAGAATATAATAAGATAAATCCAATTTATGGTGTAGTTGGTTTTACATATATAGATTTAAAAGATTATAAGAGTGGCATATCACAATTACAATACCAAAAAGATGACTATGATTATGATTATGATTATGTAAAATATTGTTATGATATTCTTGATGACATGGAACATACATGTGGACATCCCCTCAATGAGATCTTTGGTTGATAGTAGTATCATTTATTTTACATAGTTTCATCATATTACTCATTCACCTAATTCTTCTATCTTTCCACACATGTTCATATTCACCTTTCTTCTATCCCTAGGATTTATTTCATTTTATCCCTTCCTTTTGATTGTCTACCCTAATCTAAGCATATGTGACACTTTCTTAGTTTTAATTATAATGCAAATATTTTGTATCTTGTTACTTGATCATTATAACATATTGAATATCTACACATACTATTGTATTCCATTTGAGCTCACATAATTTCATATTTGTACTTATACATTGTACATGAGCACACATTGATTTTTTCCCTCTAGGGACATGCATATTCTTATCTCCAAATATGATATTAAGTTTCATCATTGTGATACACATATTTAGTGGGGATTTATTGCTTGCCTTCACTTTATCCACATTACCATGCCATCACATCTAGTTCACACTATGCCTTGATACATGTTTTGGATTGTTCAAATCCCTCCATTTCTTCTATTTTGAAGCCTTTCTACTTCTCCTTACATATATTCAAAAATAGTTTAAAAAAACCCAAAAACATTAAAAATGCTATAAAAAATCTAAATCAAGCCCTGATCATGTCATGAGTTGTTGGTTTACTTCTTTACATATGTTATATATTACCTATTTAGAAATACTCTTTTTCACACACATGCACTTCACGAGGTATATGAGTTTGATGAGGACATACATATCATACATGGATTCTTAGATGTTGGATTGCCTTATACCCAATAGCCATGCCTATGTTGGGAGAAACTTATTTATAGGTTACATTATCACATGTTATATCTATCTATGACCTTTTCTACCATGTTGAACTACATGTTTATTAAAAGTGTCTTTCTATTTGATCATATATTACATTGTGCTACATGGATCTATTGCATTGTTATGATGTTACATTAGATTATTTTTCACTTTTTCTATGCTCCTTTGATGTTGTTACTTTCTTGCATGATAGGCTAGACATTAACTTATTATTATGTGCATCCACTTGGCATTATGTTTGTGACATCTCTATGTCCCTTGTTTATAACATTCTTAAAATTTATCTTACATGTGACCCTTGGCCTTATTTTTTGTGATATGTTCATGTCCATTATATGTGGCCCTTGGCCTTATGTGTGAGATTCATGACATTGTGTATTGTGCTTGTTGAGATTTATTAGTAGTGCCATGATCCATATCATGCACTTTTCCAATCTATTCTTATTCAAATATGGTTACTTTATTGCATGCCTCATTTTTATATCTATCTAGATGTAACACACGTATGACTTGCATTACATGTGTTACATACATGATTCAATAATAATTATATTACTATGATGACTTAATATCCACATGTTAACATTACTATACATGATTATATATTTATTACATGATATAATTAACTCTTATTTTAAGATGAGTGACTTTTAGGCCACATCCCTCATCTCAAAAGGGGGTATTACAGTGGGCTTATCTTAAAGATTCAAATGTCCATAAGCAAAAAAAATTAGATTTTATGACATAATACGAGTTTAAAATATTTAAAGTAATTCATAATTAAGACACACAACATATATTGGCACATTAATAAAATCTATAGGGGTATATGACATGCATAGTCACTCACTTTATAAAGGCTTGATTACATAATCATACACATGGCATCTACAAAATAGTTATATTAGCATGAATTATAGGTTTCACATAAAATAAAAATTGAGCATATAGATGCATGGAATTATATATAATTTGGCATAGATTCAAGGGCATGATATTGGTTCATGAACATATTATATTTTTCAAATTTTGAAAAGGCATGATACTAGCTCATGTACATATGCACTACAATATAATTTATAACTTCAATGAAAAATGGTTGTTTTTATTAAAATTTATTGGTATTGTGGTGAATATGGGGGTACAAATATTCTTAATTATATTTAAATCATAAAAATAAAATCTATATTCATCTATAGTGGTGTGATTTTTTTTGTTCAAGTCTAGTGACACTCAATAACCTTGGCATTACTTCTAGTGAACCCATTATGTACTTTTACCTTCTATTACAAGTGATGTGTGTTTAATTCTAGTGACACTTACTGGCCTTGGAATCACTTCTAATGAACCCATTATGGTTCCTCCTTATTTTATATTAGTACATTAGGTACTTCTCCCCATTCATGATAGTTAGAGCATGCATATTTTCAAATCAAGCAATTCATTATTTATTTAAACTTGAGACCTATCACTCTAAAAAAATTTAATGGTTTAACATGAGAAAAAATCTCTCCAAATGATTCAACAATGGATCACATTTATCCAATGATTCATCATGGTTTTACATAGGATAGAGCAACATGATTTCATCTCCTTGTAGGTTTACTCCTTCCTTGTTATTCTCTCCATTTCAAATATATACATTGATTACTTTATGTGTTGTTTTAGGGTTTGTTAAAATGAGTACTCTACATGATTAAAGTCTCCTATCAAAAAGTATAGTGTGTTTTACACACTCAGATTTATTTTTCTCCTTTACTCTTGTAATTTCTTTACTAGAATAAAATGGGGGAAAATGTATCTACCTAAATCTAGTCACATGTACTTGAAAATGTACATAAATATCATTCTCTATTCCTCTAGTAATTTATCTATATGCAAAATTGATCCCTCTATTCACTATCACTGCTACACAAGAATTACATAGTCAATGCTTAAACTACTTCATATCATTCTCAAACTACTTCTAACCTCAAGAAAGTTGTCCTTGATTTTATGAGGAAAGTATATATTAGGTAGATAGGTCCATTATCTTAGACATATCAACCTATCATATCTTCATACCAATTCCATTCAATGTATAAGTTATAAAATTCAAAAAATTCATTTTAGTCACACCACATGTTTCACAAGTCAGCTAAAAGAAATTATTCAAATGGTTCAATATATAAGAAAATCAAAAAATCATTTCAGAGGGACTTGATATATATTTGGAATTTATATTTTACACTACTACATATTGAGAAAATATACGCTATTCTTTCCAAGTTCAAGATCATTCACTAGGAGTAGTCCTAAATCAAATCTGAAGCATTTAAAATCAAGTTAAGAGCTAATATTTTCAGGTATCAAACTTAATTTTTTAGTTGCATACATATGTACAAGGAAAATAATTTCACAATCAAACTAGGTTGGAGAACTACATGTGGATTGATTCCCTCCTCAAAGTATATGGATACATAAATAATAGTTGATCATCAATGGGGGTGATGGGGTTTAGCTCATACCATTACACTTCCCCTATATTTTTTTAGGCTTATAGATCTCACAAGTAATTATAGGGGTTCCAAGGCCAAGAGAAGGGGAAAAAATGATTTTTTCATGGAATTAATAGAATCAAGTTATCTCATATTTATCAACAGAGATAGGTGCTAGTGGCATAACAATCATAGTCAAAGCGGTTAAGTTGGCATTCAAAAAACATGATAAACTAACATTACTATCTATGGAGTGCAAACTTGTCCACAAATATCCACAAATTTTACCTCTAAGTTTGAGTTTTCATAGTCATGTATTGTCCTAATTTACACTATTAGACATCAATTACAATCAAATAGAAATAAAAAAAAGATAAGCGTCCTATTATTAATTATACTTAATTTTATCATATACTAGTCAATTTCATTATTTAATTCTGATTTACATTCATATTTATGTTTTAAATGTCATATATTATAATCTGAATAGATCTATCAATTTTTATACCTATTAATAATATTAAATCAAAAATAGGGTAAACTAGTAGCCAATTCATTTGACATTTACTAGCAGTGATAAAAAAATTAGGAAGAATGAAGGAAACATGCTTATCCATTCATTCGAGTCATTTAAAAAATTCATTTTGGTCATCTTTCATGTTTTTCAAGTCATCTCAAGGAAATTATTCAAAAGATTCAATATATAATAAAATAAAAACTTCATTTCAAATGGACTTGATCTCTATCTAGCATTAATATTTTACACTATTGCATATTGATGAAATATTCCATATTCTTGCCAAATTCAAGATCATTCACTAGGATCAATTAAAAAAATCAAGTATGATTCATTTCAAATCAAGTCAAAAGTGAACATTGTCATGTATAAAATCCAAATTTTTATCTGCATAGATATAGTCAAGGAGCATAATTTTACAATCACACTAGATAGTAGAACTACATGTGGATTGATTCCTTCCTTGAAGTATCTTTATATGTAGGTAGTGGTTTCTCATCAATGGGGGTGATTGGATTCAATTCATACCATTACACTTCCTCACTATTTTTGTTGGTTTCTATCTCTCATAAGTACCCCTAGGGTTTTCAAGTCTAAGAGAAGAAAAATAATGATTTCTTCATGACACTAATAGTAGTAAATTATCTCATTCCTATTAATAAACATAGGCATAGGTCTCAAAATAATCATAATAAAAGTAGATAACTCTGTAGTCAACAACCATGACCAATTAGTGTTATTATCTAGGGAGTGTAGACCTATCTAGAAATATCCATAGACTCTACTTCTAGATCTAAGTTTTCACAGTCCTATCTTATCTTGATTTCCAGCTTTAGACATCAGTTGCATTCAAATAGAAATGAAAAAAATCTAAGTGTCTTATTGTTGGTGGTACTTACTAATTTTAGCATGACAATTAATTTCAATTTTTAATTTTGATTTACATTCACATTTATATTTGAATTTCATATATTAAAATCTGAATAGATATACCAGTTTTTATACATAGTAAAAATATTAAATCAAAAATAGGTTAAAATAGTAACCAGTTCATCTAACATTTAATAGAAGAGATAACAAATTAGGAAGAATGAAAGAAACATTCCTTGTCCACTATTCAATATTAGGGATTTATTCTATCTACCCTTCCTAGTGAGTGTATGACTTCATTTTCATAAACAAAATAGCCATGTTTTCTAATCTAAAATAAATTTATATTACCCTATAAATTCCTCTTAGATGACATATTTTTCCTAAATTTTCCATGATCATAATGATGTTATAAAATTATATCCGTTTATAACCTAGCTCAACAAGAATTTTTTAAAAATATTTCAAGTTAAATGGGCCAATCCTTATTCTATGTTTATAAGTGCAGGGTAAGGCACCTAGTTAAGTTTATAGCATATAAATTTTATAAGTACAATGCATACATCAGCTACAACATTTGAGATATGAATAATTTGACAATATAACATAACAAAGGGTACAATAATTGCTACAATTACATACAAGTTGGGACCCAAACATAACATTAATTTTTATATCCAACTAAGATTCTATAAACTATCAACCCATGTTTTATATTGTTCATGTAGTTTTATCAAATTAATCAGAGGTCTTTACTTGTATACAAGCAATAGAAACACAAATGAATCAATCCTTACACAATAATATGATACATCAATGTATCTTTAACCATTATTGGTACCAAGGATAGGTTTCAAGTACATTTATAACATTCTAGCATGCATGATAATGGTTGAATATACCAACCAATTCAAGGTTCAAGATTTTATAGTAAACAATTGGAAGCATATAAATCGGTGTACACATAGGAATTTAATATAAACCATCAAACATTGATAAGCCCTTTCAAACTCAATGGGTTTCATTGTACCACAATGTTTCCTAAACCAAGATTTATATTTTGATGCACACCCTACAACCATACAAATCATGAATGCACATCCCCAAATGAATGTATTTTATAGCCATACAATTTTATTTATCACACAATGATATGGTTTTCATATAGGCAAGTGATATGTGTTATTTTAATATAATAATGGCAACCTATAGCCAACTATTTTTTAAATAATATTTGTGTTCTACATCCATTTAAAAAAAATAAACTTCAAAAATAAAAGAGCATTTCATAGTCATACAATTATTCAATAAACTTCCATAAACAAAATAAGTTTCATCCATACAAATATTCAATAAACTTTCAAACCAATACATTTCTAATTGTATGTATATTCATACTATATTTCCTTACATTAAAAAACCAACATTTTCAAATCTTGGTTATGAAGCTAGCCCATGCATTTAATCATGCTTAATAAGAGACTTACTTTCATATTATCTGCTTATAATGTCCATCCACAAAAACCATGCCAAATCTTATTTAATTCATTTTTAAATTCATTGGATTCATCAATGGAATATAAATAAAAATTTCATATTAGTTTTCTTCTTAATAGAAAGAACAATATTTTGCACTTTTTGTTATAGCTAAATGCCATCAAATGTACATTTACCATGAAACATGATATCAACACATATTTGGAATGTCAAAATTTGAAAACCAAAATCAAAGATTCATTTTTTTCAAACCCTCATAAATTTAATAGAGGCATGATTCAATATTTCATTACAATTAATTAAAAAATGTAATAAATAAGCACTTCTAAGAGGTATTCAAAACATACACATTTCAAAGATACATGTAATGTATTTGCCAAGATATATGAGAGATTAAACATAAATATAATTCATGTGAAGTAGAGGTCATATCATAGTAAGGAAAAAACCAATAAAATTTCATAAACCCATACCAAAACTATTCAAAATCCAGCAATCCACACCATACAACCAACATATATGTGTATGCCCTTTTATGCCTATGCTTTTTTAATGGCATAAAATAGTATACCCACATATCTAAAGTAGATACCAACATATACATTTTTATTAACCAATCTAGTAACAAGGTTTTCAAATAAGAGAGAAACATAACCCAAGCTTTTACCCATTCTAGATAAAGAGAAAATAAGACATGCCTAAGATCAAAATGGCAATGTATATGCCTCCTATCTTATTATTTTCATTTATTAAACATTAATATAACTCTACTCATTTTATATTATTCAACTAGGGTTTCTTGAAATAAAAGATTGACATTCCTCATAGTTTTATCGTCAGTTCTAACAAACATATCTTGCATTATTTATATAGGTGCCTCGAATGCATTTTTTCCTCCAAACATTCAATACTTCCCCCCTTAGTATCCTAACACACCTTTATGCATTTATTATTATGTAAATATATTTTAATGGATAGGGAAAATAGTGGGCACCATTGAAGGATGGAGATAAGGCACCATATTTTATTATTCCCATTAATTTGTTCCCTATGGATATTGACTAGGCATGTTGGTAAAATATTAATAAAACATAAAATATTTATGCCAAATAATAATTAGGCATGCCCATGATTTTGAAAAAAATTAAATGAGAAACAAAATAAATATTATAACTTAATGTCAATGGCACTAGATAATTCAGTGGTGGTCAAGGGTGATTTGTTGGATAGCTTTTTGAATCTCTAAAAAAGTTCAACCATTTGTTCTTAATTTAACTTGACACGTCCACTATACATGACATAAGAAAAAATAACTCTAGATTCCAAGCTATTTTTATTAATATACGTATTTCCCTTTGGAGGCCAATACAATTTACAATTCATGAGTAACTATTATTAACACTTTATAATCCCCTAAATTTTCTTATTTCTTTTAGATTGAAAAATAAATCTAATATATCTATCCATATAAACCTTCATTAATGTATTATTATTAATTAAATATGTCATTTTAAAAATATTAAAATTATATCTTTGAGTTTACATACATACATACATACATACATACATACATACATACATACATACATACATACATACATACATACATACATACATATATATATATATATATATATATATATAGCAACACAATTAGAATATGATCTAAAATGACATAGGGTTCTTACAAGATATTGTTCCTCTCATGAAATTATTTTATTAAAAATAAATTAGGACAAAGTCATCTATTAAAGACTTTGTCCTAATGTATTTTTAATAAAATAATTTCATGAGAGGAACCTTATCTTATATATATAACAAAACAATTAGAATATGATCTAAAATGACATAGGGTGCTTACAAGATAAGGTTCCTCTCATGAAATTATTTTATTAAAAATACATTAGGACAAATTCATCTATTAATGACTATTTATGAAGGTTCATCAATCAATACCTAAAATCATTGATGCCCTTAATGACAATGCTCATGCGCATTTTCAAAGTTTAAAACTTATAATTTCAAAGTTCAAAAAAGCATGAATCTTGTTTGTGCAAAATTTTCAAATTTTAAAGTTACAATTTCAAAGGCAAAATATTCATTTCATTCAAATCTATTATTAGTGTGTTCATAATGGGGGCATAAATATTCTTCATTCTCTTTCAATCTTAAAAATAGATTATAGATTCATCTACAGCGGTGTGATTCAATAAGGAGGAAAAATTATCCATCATGAGTTATAAGTTACATGGAAATTTGGATTCATATACATACAAGTGTACTCCTTCCTTACTCTCTTTTCAATTTTCAAAATTCATCTTTTCAAATGTTATAAGTGGATGACTGACTAATTTATGTGTTATTGAATGATTTGTTAAATTTGAGTGTCCTACATAATTGGTGTATCTTCTCAAATAAAAAGAGTGGTGTACACACTTAGGTTTAATTCTTTCTCCTTTACTATAGAAATTTTATTACTAGAATAAATGGGGTAGTTTATAGACACATAAATATAATCATAGGTACTTGAAAATGTTAATTCTTGACACATATTAAACCACATGACTTGTACCCAAATACATGACTCTTATTCACCATTCACCTAATCCATTTATATATATGTGAGTCAATTTTTTTTTGCTTTCATCATTGGTACATATAACTTCCCAAGTTAAATGATAAAACTACTTAACACTATCCTTAGAATATCTCTAGCTAAGGATAATTATCCCTAATTTTTTGGGATAGGTTTGCTTTAGGTAGACAAGAACACTTTTTTAGGTTTGTCCACCTAGAGTAGCCAATCTTGTGCCAAATAACTACTAGTTTCTAAATTTTGAATTATTATTTTAGGTCTTCCCATGTGTTTCAAAAGGTTGGCTAATTGATTTATCAAAAGGTATATCAAATGTATTTCATTAGAGACATTTGGTACTCACTTGGTTCTTAGCTTACACACTATTTCACATTGATAAAATATTCTATATCCTCTAAAATTTAAGATCATTCAAAGGAAGCATCCATATATATTACAAAAAATGGCACACGAAGAGGAGAATCTTGGAGCTATGCAATGGGGAGATGAAGAGTCATCCTCTATTAATGGTGCTTCAAGATTTCTCAAGGATTATTACCTTGGTTACCTTTGCTTCCTTAGTACTTCACGATCTTATTTCCTTAGTGCCCATGGTGGTAAATTAATTAAACCATCTATTTTGCATGTGTTAATTTATTTTTATTATTTTTTATATTATTTAATTTGTTGTCTTATCTTCCATTTAAATCTACTTGGTGGATTTTGGTGCATTGTCCATGCCTACACATGTATCCCCGTCCCAAACCATCATCCTATAGCCTATGGAAATTTTAAAGGGGCATGAATTAATTATAACTTGTATATGGAAACCATCGAAATTGACAACCTCAAACATGCATAGAAGGGTGAAAATGGTGGCTTTAATGAGCTAGTTGGTTTTCTAGGGATTGATAAGGTGTGAAATCATAAATATGACATAGTTTTTTGTCTTAGGATGAAAAAGGAGCTTCTGGTCAACCAAAAAACCATTCAACAAAGTTCTATGGTAGGAAGAAGTGGAAAAGCATTCAAAAGGAGTAGAATTTATGGCAAGATGTGAGAAGCATGGAGAGAAAGAGTGCGATGCAAGTCAAGTTGGTAAGCACCCTTGCCTTATTAAGTCCCTGACTATAGTGCCAAATGCTTCCATGGAACATGATCTTCAGCTAGAAGAAACCAAGTTAAAAAAATGTTTGGATTTTTTTGTTTGTTTAAACAAGAATTTTCTCCCATCTAGAAACTTCTTTGATAATTGGCTTAACTCTATTTGGGGTAAAAAATTGGGTTTGTATATTAGTTTCTATCAAATGATATAGAAAGGGGTTTTCATGTTTTTTTTTTTAAATTTCCAAAATGCAATGAAGAGATATTAGCAAACCCTTGTGGAATGTTGGTCAATCCATATTTAAGGTAGTCCCTTAGAAACCTGATATAGACTGCAATGACCTTGTTTTTAAAACTGCTCCTAGATGGGTTGATATTGAAAGCTTTCTATCCAACTGTGAAATTTTCTACCATAATCCTTAAAACCCATTGAGGAAGTTTTGAGAATGGAGGATACTAAGAGGTTACTCACCCATAACAATTCTATGGTTTTGATTTCCCTAGAACCCCTAGACTTCTTTCCAGAATCCCTTAACTTCAAAATCAAAGGGAGATCTCATACCTATGCTCTTAGAGGGCTAGGTGGCTAGAATGCCAGTTTATTTTATACAAAATATGGGCACATTAGGTAGAACTACCCAATTTTGGTAAATAAATAAAATCCTCATGGCAAAAAAAAAAGATCAAGAAGCCCAAAAAGAGGATCTATGCTAGATGACTTACAGGTATATGAAAATCCTATGTACAATAGTGAACTGATGAAAGATAGTGCCCCCCTAAAAAGGATTTAGGGGAAACTACCGTAGAAGCTACAAATTAATGGGTAAAATTAGATTATCAGCTCACTCCTTTGTTGCCTTATCACCCCCCAACTTCTATTGATATCTTGAATTCTATACTTGACGTGGTTAGTTATCTACCAGATAACTTGGATGATGATTTTACTGATCAGAGAATCATGTCTGACATTCCCTCTGAGGGATATGTGATTTTTTAATTTAAAACCCATACTAATCAGATTTTTAACCCTAACAGCTTGCCCTCAACTAGTTTCCGTAAAAAAGAAAGTGATTCTTCTGCCATGGTCTTCTCTTTGGAGAAGGACTAGATAAGCTCATATCTGAGATGGATGTAATAGTAAGTGCTCCCCTGTCCCTCAAGGACCCAAATGTAACTAAAAATTAGATGTCAAAAGGGGGTGGTAAAAGATTAAAAATAGAGTTGGGATCTAACCCAATGGATCATTCTCTAGTTAAGGAGAAAAAAAGTAAAATAAACCCCTCTTGGCAGTCAAGACCTTACTTTCAAGAAGAAGGTTAAGGAAAATAAAGTGTCAAACTGATTTAAAATATTGTATAATAATGGGGGTGAGCCCCATGGTCAATCTAATTAACCACCCCACTTTCCTAATTTATGTGGATTGCAATTTAGAATGTTAGGGCTTGGAATCCCCTGATAGAAAACCCATTGTGAGAGAATTTAGGCACTCAAGAGATAATTTGGACTTTTTATGTCTTCAAGAAGTTAAGGCTAGGGTATCCTAGTTGTCCTTAGTACTTAATTTCATATGGCTAAATTCTCCTTAGTTTTTTACTAATCACCAAAGAGGGAAAGGAGGTGCTTATATCTTGGTTAACTCTAACCTGAAGGAATGCATTACTATCTATGGTATCTCTCCTTATAATAGAGTCGTGTGGATCCTAATAGAATGCTAAAACTAGTGTTTTGGATTGTGTAACATTTATGCTCCAAATGACTAAAGAGAGAGAACTGAGCTGTGGAATTGGATTTATACTAAATTTAAAAATGTTCCCTAGATTTTTGGAGGAGACTTTAATATGGTGGAGGAAAAAGAAGATAAAATTGGTGGCGACCATCAGGGTTGGAAATGTAATGAACTATTCTTTTGGTTTAAATTTAAGAGAATGCATAGAATTTTAGACCCATTTCAAAAATGTAAAACTCATAGTAAAGGAACCTAGTTTACATGGTGTAATAATTAGAGTAATAATAGAAGATAGTACTCCAAACTTGATAAGTTCTACTTGAATAAGGACTCACTTTTTGTGACCCCTAATAGGGATGGTAATGTGGTGATTGTCTTACCTTTTAAAATCTCTAATCACAACCCCATTGAAATGGCCTTCTCTTTGAACCTTGAGGAGAATAAAGAACTTCATCCTTCAAAGTTCCTTTTAAGTTTAATGTTTCCCACCTTTTAGACCAAGTATGTATGGTCTCCAAGTTTCCTAGAGTATTGGGAAATTATCTTGTAGCTCTAACTTTGGAATTGATTAATGAAATTATTGCATAGAAGTCTCAAAAAACTTTGATTGAACCTATGGGTAGATGAAGGCTAAAATGCACAGGAAAAATGCTAGAGTAACTCAAGAAAAAAGAATTCATACTAAATAATCTCTCCAACTAAACCCAACTAATGGTAAAATTATTTTTGAGCTTAATCTATTGAAACATCAAGTCAAGCAATCCCATAACTAACTATCTAGGGGGGCATAAATTTGTTCAAGGTTAACATGGCTTAAACTTGGTGATAGAGGCTCTAAGTTTTTCTTTCAATTCTTGAAATTTAAGAACCAAAGATTAAAAATAAATGGCATTGAGTTTTAGGTCCATATTGTGTAGGACCCTTGTACTATAAAAGAGGCATTATATGAGTTCTACTCTAGTTTGTTTCTTCATAAATTTTCTAATGATGTCATTGAAAAAATAGTGAGATTTGTGATGTTTGCATTCCAAAAAAGTTGTCTCACCTGCATGTGGTCTCCCTTGATAAAGATATCATGCTGGATGAAATCATAACTACCATTAACTCCCTCAAGAATGATAAAACACCTATAATGGATGGGTTACCCAATGATTTTTACAAAGACAACAAGGAGTGGTTAGCTAAATATTTCATGGAGGTCTTTAAAGAAGTAATTGATGCTGTTACTCTGGGCCCAGACATCAATAGTGAAGTAATTAAACTCATCCCTAAGGATGGTGACCTATCTTTGGTAAAATTTTGGAGACAAATCACCCTCCTTAATGTCTCCTACAAGATTATGGCAAAGAGACTTTCCTCCCTACTACCATCTATTGTGTCTGAGACTCAAACAATTAGACAATTTAATTATAAGATGGGAAGGGATGTACTGGGATCAAGATTCTAATCAAGATGTTGGAATGATTATAACTCACTTTGAGAAAGCATATGATAGAATTGAATGGCCATTTTTTGAGAGAGTTCTAAGAGCCTTTGGTTTTTAGGATAAGTTTTGTAAAATAATAAATGTCCTTTTAAAAGATGATTCAACTATCATTAAATTGAATGGGGAACTGATTGAATCCATATAACTTCAATGCTCCATCAAATAAGGATGTTATCTTGCCCCATCACTCTTTGTGTTGGCTACTAAAGCCTTGCATTATATTCTCAAATTCTTTAATATTGGAACTCTAGTTAGAGGCATTTCTATACCCAATGTTGAAGTTTTAATTGATGTCTTATTTGCTGATGATACTACTCTATTTGTTAAATTAGATCAAAACAACTTTACTTAGGTTTTTACAAGGCTGGATATGTACTTCTCTACTTTTGGGTCCAAGGTGGCCATGCATAAATCGTATATGCTAGGTTGGAAGGATCTCCCTCCTGATTGGATCTCAAAATTTGGCCTAACATGGAAAGGTTTGGATGAAATGGTCAAATATTTAGGTATTCCTTTCATGCTTATTCCTTCTTTTAAACTCATGTGACAATGGATTTTTGACAAAATCAATAAGAAAATTACAAAATGGTAGGGACACTTATTGTCTTTACCGAGACGAATTCATATCTATTAAAAGGTGTTCTCCTCATATATTATCTACTATGCCTCTTGTTGGCTCTTCAACAAGTCTCAAATCAATATGCTCCACAAAATTATAAGATTCTTCCTATGGTTTGATGGGAAGGGTGGGAATAAAAGACATGCAATCTCCTATCAATTTTGATTGAAGCCAAAGGACATTGGGGGCTTGGGTCTAAAAGATCTCAGGTTATAGGGTATACCCCTGGATATGAAATGGATTATCAAAGCTTTCAAAGGGGATGAACCCTTGAAAATTTTGGTCAAGAATAACATTTTGAAGGGTTTTCCTAAAGAGAAACCATCTTGGAAAGGACTAAATGTATCATATTTACTTATTGGTCCTTTTTATATCAAAGTGGTGGGTTCACCTATTTTTATATCCATTTGATCAGCTTGGGATGTGGTTAAACCTTTCATCACTATGAAGCACACTTTTAGTTGGTTTGGGACATGTTGTTAGGGTTACATGTCTATATGGTGGAATTTATCTATCAATAGAAGGCCAAGGGTTGTTCTACTTTTGAATGGTTCACTAAAGGGTTACAAACTTTCAAGGATCTTTATTCACATTCTCATTCAACTTCTTGGTCTGAAATTAGATTCATATTTCAAATTCATGTTACCCAACATAGAACCTTCACTCTTATTCAAAAAGCATTGTAGGGAAGCAATAATGTTGCCTTCATGGATGAGGAGGGTGAGTTTTGGGATAGTGTTAAGTGGTTAAAAGGCCCCACTCTTTTTGAGTTTTACACTCAAATTTTATATACAAACTTTCTTTTTCCAACGTCCCATACCTCACCCTCAATCGTGTTTAGTTTATCTGTGATCCCTTCCATGCTTGGTCTTTTAGATTTAATGTTATTTGGGCCTCTTGTCTTGAACCAAAAAATCTTGTTTTTGATGGTTATTGATTTATAATAAGCTCATTGTTGGGTTTATTTTAAGTAAAAGTGGATTTTCCCAACCATATTTTTGCCTTTTGTAGTGAGATTAAAACTACTGAACATGTCTTCTTTTCATGTCCTTATGTGGCTAACCTATGAAAAAGTTATCTTAAATGTTAGAATGTGGTTTTTTACTGTGAGATTGGTTGGTTTGATATTGCTTTTGGATATATCTATACTAAATTGAAATTTCTTTTTTTTTCATAAATTTTAGCTAATATTTTCAATTGAGATTTTGTGTTTCTTATGGAAGCAAAGGAACTTAGAGGTATTCCAACATAAGGCTAAAGTGCTTACTAATTTCTCTATGGATTTCATCCTTTATCTAGTTTCTTTGCAGATTTTCCTTCAACTAAAAGTGTTGCAAGACTAGATGGAGAAGTTCTTGAGAACTAGAATGCTCAAAATCACCTCTGACTACTTGATTAACTTTGGTAGATACCCCAAGCTAAGTTTGCACCTGAATTGGGTGATCTATCATAAGGATGTTGTAGAAGTGAAAATTATTGATTATGAGTGGGTTTGTATAAAAGATTCATATTTTGATCAAGCTAATAATCTTATGAAGGAATAGGTGAACTCTTCAGACTCTGATAAAAATGGGGTGTATATCTAGATTCTGGGAAATGAAGATATGGTAAAGGATGTTCATAGTGATGGTATTGATAGTTATATCATTAGAGAATTTGATGAATCTCTTTCCCCTCTGGGATTAGATCTTAACCTAGGTCCCTTTGACAAGAATGAGCAGATAACTTCTTCTCCCCCAAGACTAACCCCCATTATTGAAGATAAAGATGAGTATAAGGTTATCTAAAAACTGATTAAAGATATGTGAATGTATTCATAGATGAATTATAAAATCTTATATAAAAGTGAGGTTCTATGAATGTGGATGAAGTCATGGAATATGTAGATAAAAATAACATGAAATCATTGCTAAACAAAGTTGATAGTTATCCCCTATAGTTAGTTGTGAGATAATTCAAATGGGACTTAAAGGGAATAAGAGCTTTATAGAGGGACCTATTTTCATGGAATCAGATGAAGATTATGAAATGGAATGCATTGTTATTTTGAGGGTGCCTAATGCCTAATATTGATGTGCCACCTTCTGGTTGGTGGTTTTGAGATAGTTACTATTCTATGTTATTTTATCTGACTTTCTTATTTACTAGGCCACCTCTTTAGACCTACTTTTTATATTGTACTCTTAATTAATATGGTCCAATATGATATGGGGATGCCCTCATAACTAGCTATCTTATTTTTATAACTTTTCAACTATTTTTGCATCATTGATGCACATATTTTATAATTGATTTTATAATTAAAAAAAGTAATCATAAGCCAAGTCTAAAGCATCTCAAATAAAGTTAAGAGTTATCATTTTCAAGTATCAAATCCATATTTTTAGATGCATACATATAGTAAAAAATCCAAATTTTAATATCACTCTCAGGCGAGAACATGTGGGCTTGATCTCCCTCAGAGTATTAGATACGTAGGCAGTGGTCAATCATTAAAACGCTGATTAGGATTAGCTCAACCCATTACACTCCCCTATTTTTTTGTAGGTTTTAAAGATTTCAAAGTGACCTTAGGGTTTTAAAGATAACATAAGGCAAATGATTAATTTTGAAACACATAATTTGAATCATAATATCTCAGCCTACTCAATAGACATAGGCACAAAAGGTGCAATAGTCATATTTTTAGTGTAGTCAATATAAACAAGTATGAAATAAACAGACTTGAAAAACTTATGACATTGAACATATAGTGTGAACCTATCCAAGAATATATATTTTAATATTGTCTTCTCGTGTTAGTCATTAATCACAGTCAACTAGAACAAGTCCATGGTCAATGTACATAAATGACATGAGTTATTGTCAAGATAACACAAACCTATCTAGAAGTAGATTTAGATTTTTTCCAAAATATTAAGAATGCACAATCGTATATTTTTCTAATTTTTAATTTAAAATATCTATAACATTTAATTGAAATTTAATTTGAGCTAAGTACATTTCTTCTTAGTGTTTTCTATAAAATAACACTTCTCTATATTTATCAATTTGTAAAATCAGCATTGTTAATTATTGTACAACTTTAATATTCTAATATATATCAAGTTTTACACCTATTATTTATAACACATTTTTTTAATATCAAAAATAAGGTAAAACATATTGGTGAACCCATACATTTTTTATCATTTCTTTTATAATTTTTTTCCTAATGTTTCAGATAAAATTTTAATTTTTAATTTCTAATTAAAATTTCAATTGTCATTTTATTTTTATTTGTTACTTTCCTATATATGTTTGAATTTTTTTTTTAAATAATGGAGTTGTCATTCTAGGCAAAGTGATCTTTAGTTTTACCTGATCCATGGTGTAAGGGGTACTACTCCAATTCTCAAACCATTAGACAACATTATGTATGAATTTTAGTTTCCATGTGTTGTTCTCAAAATCTGTCACTCATTTTTGGTGACAACATATCAACTATTTTGGTCCTACAGGCCAAAATTATCTCTTCCCTTTTCAAAAAATGTTATGAGAATCCAAGTTCTTCAATTATTCATGCATTTTTCAGCTAAGGAACTCGCAGGTTCAACCGGTGGGCTTTTACAAAGAAGCAAGTTCTAAAAACTTAGGCATTTCAAGGCTAGTTCAATGCTGAGGTTCAATCAAAGGTCCATCGATAGGATTCAAAAAAAATATTAAACCATTGAACCATTGAACTCCACCTCTAAAGGTTCAAAGGTTCAACGACATCGACAGACTTCAAAGAGTTAAGTGCTTCAGCAAGTTCAAAGTTCAACCGCTTCAAAAAGTTCAATAAATTCAGTAGACTTAAAGAAAAGAAGACTTCAAAGATTGAAGGTTGAACTATTGAACTGTTGAACCTTGAACCAAAATGGTTTAATGAGTTCAAAGGTTCAACTTATTCAATAAGATCAAAAGACTTAAATAAAAAAAGACTTCGAAGAAGAAAGATTAAACTGTTAAACCATTGAACCTTGAACCAAAAGAGTTCAAAGTTTAAAGGTTCAATGAATTTCAATAAAGTTCAAGAGAATTAGAAGAAAAAAGGATTCGAAGAGTAAATAATGAACCATTGAACTGTTGAACCTTGAACCAAAAGAGTTCAAAGGTTCAATGAGTTCAACAGAAAAGAAAAGGATCTAGAAAGTTTGAAGGAACAAAAGATTCAAAGAAAGAGAATGACCTGTTGAACCTTGAACCAAAATGGTTCAAATTTTAAAGGTTTAAAGGTTCAAGGAATTTCAAAGTTTTAAAGGAAGCTTCGAGCAAAGGAAGGAAGTGGAAGATTCTAGAGACAAGTTCAAAGAGATGGTTCAACTGATTGAACCAAAGGACCACCTGAACTATTGAACCATTAAACCAATGCACTCTCATGGTTCAAAGGTTCAAGGTTCAATGTGGTTCAAGAGACTAGTGAATAATGACTACCCCATGGATGTCAAATTCAAGGTAATGAGATGCCTATTTATTTTCAAATATGACACGAAACTTGAAAACAAAACAACGACTAGCTGAAGAAGGAGCTGAAAGAGCCAGCAAAAAGGGAAGGGATATCCTAAGAGCTCAGATCATGAGAAAAGAAAAAAATACAATAAGGAAAGAGGGAAAGCTATAGGAATACTAAAATATCTATAGGGGAGTTATTCTAGTAGGTGGAACAGTCCACCAAGTAGACATCTGAGTGTGAGCACTCAAGGATGTGGCCTATTTTTCTCCATCAAGTAAAGGTGAAATGGACAACTGTGAAAATATTAGGAAGAGGAGTAGGTGGCCCATAATTTGGAGGAGACATTTGAGATTAATTGACATGCCATAGTTGAGGCTGACGCCCTATTCCAGCATGGGCCATTCCATGAAACAAAGTGCCAAGTCTTTCTTGACTACTATATATTGTAATCTCTTATTTTATGCAAAAGAGATCTTTTTGTTATCAAAAGCAAAACTCTGCCCAAATTAGAAGGCATTACTGAGACTTTGAGCTTAGATTGTTAATCATATTTCATTATTTAAATGAGAAAATAAGTGACTTTTCAGACTTTGTGCTGGAATAGCTTGTGTTGTTGAGGAAATTATTCTTATGTCTATTTCTTGAATGTGATCTTGTCCATTTAATTAAATAAGTGGAACTAGTGGAAGTAATTAGGAAGGTGTCCTAAAGCCAACTGTGGAGAGACTTTGTGCTATTGTGCTACCATAATTGTCTTTAGTTTGTTTATTTTCTGTTTCTATTTAAAGGATCTTGGGATGACTTTGTGCCCCCATTATCCTTCGTATTTCACTCTTTGGTAGTTGAGGGGAAGACTTTATGCTACACCTCATTCTTCTAGTTATTTCACCTTGTTACATTTACTTATCAGTTACTTTCTAGAAAGAATTCTTGTTGTTTGCTGTAGACCACTTCTGAAAGAAGAGAAGTGCCTTCTGTCATGTCACTAGGATTTCTCCTTTGATTTGTGAACATCATCTCTAAAAAAAGAGAGATGGATGGTGTTATCCTACCCCTGAGTGTTATTTTTTGCTTATATATATAGTATATAACACCGTATAGTTATAGGGAACCTCCCCTTGATGAGAGGAGAGATTTGTCCCCTTTTGATGTGGTAAACCTGCACACTTGGCTGAACAATCTCCTTATGATGTGGTTGAAACAACCTATTTTGCTCATCAGTTAGCTGGTGACAAAATATTCACCCAACACCATGTAACTCATGATATATTATAAATTTGTGTGATTTTTTAAACCATAGGAATTATTCAACTCTATATACTTGTAGTGTACTAGTAAATGATTAACTCTAGGACATTACTCTTAATGTATCTTAGAAATAGGATAGTGTGGCTACATGATAGTGGAATGCTCCATAGTTAGTTCCATTTGGGTCACGTTCACTAATGTAAAATGAGGATAAATATATATCTAAGATCATGCAAAGCAAACACACCTTGACTAGTTTCACCCCTAATCCCTTTTGTAAATTTAAAATTTTAAAATCAAATCATGGAAATAATGAGTGAATTGTGCTTACATATATTGAGGTTCATTATCAAATTCTCCATTACTTTCTAAGGTGTTATTTGGATTCATTATATATTGGAATAATCAAATTCAAACACAACATGAAGGCTAAAATACATAATGAGCAATATCAATCCATACTCAATTCACATTGTTACAATAATATTCCTAATATACAAAAACCATTAAGTCAATTTTTTTTCAAAATCAATTTTGACTTTGGAATAGGAAAAATTGTACAATCAAAATGTTATAAGGCATACCCCATACTCTATCGATGGACTTATCATGACCATTGAAACTGATAAATCCAATGTAGAGTAATTGGATGAAGTTAATGATAAATAATTCAACAAATACCTAAGTGCCAACTCACATAAGATTGATGCATTTTTATATAATACAAGATATGGAAAAAATAAATCAGCTCAAGTTCTTACTCCCACTTCATGTTTTCCAATTTTAACTATTGCTTCTATTCTTATATCAACACCTACATTTACATATGTGACATCATCCTTATATATATGGGAATCATAAGGATTTCAATATAGTCATATGCCTATTTATAATATGGAATCACACCTCATTTAATTACTACACATGGTTCACCACCAACCTTACCTAATGCCATCTCTCTTGAGCACATTTCTATAGCCTTATAAGCTAAAGTGTTGTAATTACATCAAGGTGTCTCTATAACCAATCATTTAATGAACTTGCATACTTTTCTTAATGATCCTTTGTCACTTGAGATGGCCTCTTACCCACTACTAGTATGATTTTAGTTCCTAAGCTACCACCTTATGAAGATAAAGGTGATATTGAGCATCATCTTTGATCATTCCATGTAACATGCTTGGATTATGCTTACAATGAAAAATTATTAACTAAGATATTTCTACAAATACTCAAAGATTATGCTTTATGATGGTTCTATGATATTCCACTCTAATAATTTAGAGCATTCAACCCTTTAACAGATCAATTTCTAGCACATTTTTCTATCAATATTAGTTAAAAACTATATTATTTTACAAATTTATAAACTCAAGCAAGGGTCAAACTAGCCAATTATGGAATATGTTATTTGGTACAAAACTATGCTAGATAATATGATAGATAATGAATTACAAGATATCTTCACATAAATTTTGATAATACTAATCCACATGTCTATCATGTTCAACAACAAATATTTTGATGAGTTATGTGATGTTGTCAAAGAAAGAGAATTCAAGCTCGTAGCTTAGAACAAACTCAAGTATGCACCAAATACTCCATCTAGTTCAAATATCAATTTTCAAATCAAACCAAACTACAAGGTCAAATCTAAAAAAATCAAGAATGAATAAAAAGTAACAACCAAGGCAATATCAAAACCAACAAACAAGCTTCAATTGATAACTTGACCAAGGAGAAAAATTTTAAGGTTAACACAACCTCCTTATGTTCTATTACATAAATTACTTGATTTTAATCTCATATCTCTCCCTCCACCATTAGATATTGATATGACCAAGCCTTAACACATTGGATTTATTAGTAACACATACTATGACTACCACAATTGGACATCCTACAAATAAGTGTTTTAGTCTAAGGAATAATATCTTTGAGAAAGAATATCTTATCGATGATAATACTATTGAGCTAAGCACACCCACAAAAAATCTGGAGTATAGAAAAATGACAATTCAAAGATGAAAATATTCAGTAATCCATTTCCAAAACATGACTCAAAAAAACATATAGATAATTCATAGGTACATCATATGTAAAATATAATTCCTCCTAAGACATGAGCATCCAATAGATGGAATTATTGGTACATTTACAAGAACATGAATAAATATTTTTGGTGATCACATTTGATAATAGTGAAATTTATGATGATGCTTCAAATAGACATGCACTCTATATTTGAGTTGCATCAATAAACGATAACGATATATATATATATATATATATATATATATATATATATATATATATATATATATATATATATATATATATAGTGTTATGAATTACAATAAGTCAAGTGAAAATGCATGTATAATGACACTCTTTTGCAGTCTTAGATACACATAGTAAGATTTAAAATCTACATCAATAATGGTCAAATCATTTAATGGACATACAAAAAATAATTTTGGAAATATATTACTACCTCTCTAAGTGGGTTTAATAATGGTGGCTACTTTGTTTCTAGTTGTACCAAGAGCATGGATCTTTAATATGTTATTAGTATGCCCTTAGATACAAAAACTCCATGTAGTACCATCAAAAGTATATCGATGTCTAAAATACATACATTGTAATAAATTGGTCAATGTTTAAGGCATTTGATATGAGTAACATCTATATTAAATGGTAAATCATCCTCCCCCACCACCTCCATAATTAGTTGTGGCACCTATTCAAGAGCATATTATAAATATAATCAATGTGCCCATTCAATACCATGATGTAGAATTAGTTGTTACACCCATAAAAGTATTTTTATTTAATCAGTATGAAGTAAAGTGGTACACCCTCATAATTATCAACCTTCATGTCAAAGAGGTACTCAAAATTCAAATATATCTAAATTTTATATAATGCATCCTAAATAACTACCTTAAAAAATTTAGCGTGTTCCATAGTGAAAATAAGTAATGAGACCTTCTCCTACTAGACAATAGACTTTAACAAATCTTACACCTGTCAAGTTATAATCCTACAAAATATTATATGAGCAATGATTAATACAATTACATTACAACACTTCATTAATTTTCAAATTCCCATTCATCTACATGTAGTACTTTTCATCCACAAAAAGTCATCATTGACATATATGATCCAAACACACACTATAATCCTCTCATTGATGGGATCATAAGTTAGTTACCTTTTTAAAATATCAAAATTAAAAAAAAAAACAAATATTCAAATACACACACACACACACACATCACAAATTTAAAAACATTAAAAATATTTAAAAAAAATAAAAAATCAAGACCTAAGCATAGCATGAGTTTATAGTTTACTTCTTTACATATGTTATTTATTACATATTTTGTAGATGACATATTATTTCTCAAACACACATTCATTTCATGAGATATATGAGTGTGATGTAGAACATACATTATATATATATTCTTAAATTTTAGATTCCATTCTACCTAGTGGCCATGCCTATAGAGGGGGCATGTAATTCTACATATTACATTATTAATATATTATATATTTATATGACCTATCTACCATGCCAAGTTACATATCTTGAAGTATATTTTTAATTACTCATCTTACATTCTTCAATAACAATTACATTTCTAAAATGACATATTATCCACATGTTGACATAATAATACATGATTATATATTTATCACATGATACAACTAACTCTTCTTTTGAGAGGAGTGACTTACACGCTACAACCCTCATCTAAAATGGGAGAATTACAATGGGATTTTCTTAGAGATCTAAGATTCCATGAACGAATACAAATACAAGGTATAGGGTTCAAAGATACAAAATACAAGTTTTTAAAGATTCAAAGTAATTAAAAATTATATTATATATAGAATATAGGTTTTCAAAGATTCAAACTAAGTCATAAATCAAACACATGAAATATATTGGCACCTTGATACAGATTATGGGGTCATGTGACATGCATATGTACTCACTTTTCAAAGACTCAAAGTACATAACCATACACATTTGAATGAATATGCATGGGCATATGAAAAATAGTTACAAGATCAAAGTTACATGTTGAAAATATGTTATACAAATTCATAGGCATGATATTTTTTCATGCACATTTTCAAAGTTCAAAAAGGCATGATACTTGTTCATGCACATTTTCCAAATTTCA
Organism: Torreya grandis; assembly: GCA_037957365.1. Classification (NCBI taxonomy): domain Eukaryota; kingdom Viridiplantae; phylum Streptophyta; class Pinopsida; order Cupressales; family Taxaceae; genus Torreya; species Torreya grandis. Next base: position 1,366,151 of record JARHVA010002112.1, read on the forward strand.
AAGTTACATTTTCAAATGAAAAATATTTATTATAATTCAAATATATTGGAAATGAATCATTATGGAGGCATGAATATTAATCATTATCTTTATATCTACAAATAAAATATAGATTTGTCTATAGTGGTATGATTTAATTTGTTACGTGTAATGTGCTTTTAATTCTGGTGACACTCAATAGACTTGGAATCACTTCTAGTGAACCCATTATGTGGTTCCATATTATATTATGGTTGTTTAATTTGGATTATAGTGACACTCAATAGCCTTGGCATCACTTATAGTGAACATGTCATAGTTCCATCTTTTAAAAATTAGTATACTGGGTGATCCTCCTCATTCATTAGAGTTGGATTATACATCTTTCCAACTCAAGGGCTTGATTAATTATTTGAATTTTGGAATTGATCATTCTCAATTTTCTATTGGTTAAAATTATCCAAGTGATTCAACAAAGAGGCATAGTTATCCATCATCAATTACGAGTTACAATAAAATTTGGTTTCATTTCTATACAAGTGCACTCCTTGCTCTCTTTTCAATTTTAAAAATTTTCAAATTTAAATTTTCAAATTTCAAAAGTGGATGAATGAATACCTGATGATTTATTATAGGGTTTGCTAAATTTGAGTGCCATAAATAATTGGAGTATCTTCTCAAATACAAAGTGTATTGTACACACTTACATTCAATTATTTATCCTTTACTCTAGCAATTTTAATACTATAATAAAGGAGGGGGGATTGTAGACACATAATTATTGTCATAGGTACTTGACAATGTTGATTCTTGACATATCTTAAACCACATGACTTGTATCCAAATACATGACTCTTATTCTCCACTCTTCAAGGCCATTTATTGACATGTGGGCTTTAGCCTTTATTTTTTTAATCATTTATACACAAAAATACCCAAGTCAAATGTTCAAACTAATTCATACTATCCTTAGATTGTCTCTAGCTAAGGACATTTTCCCCTAATTTTTATAGACATGTCCATTCTAGGTGGGTAGTAGTGTTATCATGGGGTTTTCCACCTGGAATGGTTGTGTCATGCACCAAATAATATCTAGTTTCTAAATTTTGAATTATTCATTTGGGTTTTCTTACATGTTTCACAAAGTCAACTAAATAAAATTATCAAATGGTTATCCTATAAATACCCATCAAAGGTTGTTCATTAGAAACATTTGGTACTCACTTGGTTCCTAGCTTACACACTATTGCACATTAATCAAATCTACCCTATTCCTCTCAAACTAAAAATCAATCACAAGGATCAACCATAAACCAATTTTAAAGCATCCCAAATCAAGTCAAGAACTATCATTGTCAAGTGTCAAATCCATATTTATAGCTACATACATATAATTAAGGAGAAAAATTACACAATAACTCTAGCTGGGAGAACTAAATAGCCTTGATTTCCCTTCTTAGAGTATTGGATACATAGCTATAGATCAATCATCAAGGGGTGATTGGGGTTACATCAACCCATGACACTCCATTATCTTTTTTTAAGTTTTAATATTTCAAAGTGCCCTTAGGGTTTTACAAACAAAAGAAGGAAAGTAATGATTTTTTCATGAAATAATCTAAATCACAATATGCCAACCTACTCAACAAACATAGGTGTAGAATATGAAACAATTATATTTTCATCATAGTTAGCATGGACAAGTCCACATTAAATGAACACAAGTATCCTACATTACTATCTAGGTCATGCAAACCTTGCTAAAAATATTCTAAGGTTTTGATTTTGAACTATCACTATTATAATTCTAATTTTTTAGTCTTCTCCTGTCATTCATCAATCATAGTCAACTAGGACAATGTTATGGGTAAATGATACATATGACCCATGTTATTATCTAGATAGCATGGACATGTTCAAAAGTAGTTTTATATTATGTTCTGACCTTGAGCATGCACAGTCATATCTTTTGATGATTTTAACTTTTAGATATCTAAAACATTTAACATAAATCCAAAATTGAGCTAAGTACATTTCTTCCTAGTGTTTTATAAAAATAATAACTATCCATATTTATCAATTTCTAAAATTAGAATTGTTATTTATTTTACATTTTTAACATTTTGACATCTATCAGTTTTTACACCTATTAGTTATGACACATTTATTGTTATATCAAAAATAAGATATACACCCTTTTAAATTAAAACACATTTCCTTAATAGTGTATTTTATCTAGAAAATTATTATACCGTAGTTAAGGTTGTCACCACCCTTACACAATGGTTTGACCCATTTTCATGGATTATTTTAATCTATCACTATAATAATAATAATAATAATAATAATAATAATAATAATAATAATTCATATTGATTAATGAATCCATTATATTCTCCTCCAAGTTTAAAATTCCTTTTGATGACCGAATAGGCATAAAAAATTCAATCATCATAATGGGATGTGACATCCCTCCCTTTTTAGAGGAAACATCGACCCAATGCGTGGTAAAAAATAATCTAATTGGACACTTCTCTTAGTGAGTCACATATATTTTTTCCATTGAGATATAGGTCACATTTACATGTTTATGAGAATGGAAGACATCATTAACATCTCATGCTTATTTTCCTCATTTAATAATAACTTTTCATGCCTAAAAGTTAGTAATCCTTACTTTATCTGAAAATATTTTCCCAAAGATGGTATATTTAATTGAATGCACTAACCCCAATTTCATCAAGTTAGGTATTAACCTATTCTAAATTCAAATACACATATTTATTTTTGAGAATCCATATGTATATTAGTCTAATGTTTACCTACAAGAAGGCTCTAGGCTACTACAAGCTACCTTTCTTGTAATTACTATTGAGGCTTAACACTCAATTTTTCAGCTCACAGGACTCAACCATACCCTAAACATATGAATAAAACCTATATGTATGTCTCAAATTATTCCATTTTATTCTTTGAGATGTATTATTTTATTACATGGTTTCTAGAGTGTCATACACATTTTCTAGAGTCCTTAGTGTTAAAGTTCTCACCTAGTTGCCTACATGTTCTCTATAAAGTTTATGTATTTGGGTCATAAATTTTATTATTTAGGAACATATGAATAATTTTCATAAGAAATAAGAATATTTTAAAAAAAAACAATCACTATCGACATCCACCCTTATAAATAGTTGTCAAACTAGAAAAGGAAGTTGTGTTTTCACTTTCAGCTCATCTTAAAATGGTGAAGTACTAAATTTAGACATTCTGCCAATGAATTTTTCCATAACTAGAAATAATTATGATTCATATAATAATTTATAAGTAAGTTAAATTAGACTTAAAATTGGGTGATGGAGAGATAAGTAATACTACCTCCCAATCACATACCAAACTAGTCCTCTACGAACACCTCCCTAACTAGGATTTTTGTCCCATCATCTAATGAGGATGACATATAAATAAATTAATCATCCTTAAATTAATATTTTCCTCAATGTAAACATTAAGAGTATAGGAGATCATTTATATATACAAGTGTAACTATGTAAGAATTGGAGAGGGAGAGTATCATTGAGGGATTTACCCCTAAACCATAGAGACTTATGGATTCATCACACACCTACTCATTCACTAAAATTGATCTTTCAAATTCCCCACACACTTCTCATCCACTGAAGGTGGAATTAACCTTCAAGATAAAAGTAGATATGGAACCAATGATGAGGAAAGAGGACAATACATATATAACTCAATATTTGTATTTGACTTATTGCAACACAAAAGAAGTATGATAATGAGATAGAGAAAGAAATGATAAATTTATAATGTATAAAAAACATGAATAAAACCTTATTTATAGGTATACATGTTTATATCCATAAGACTTATAAATTAACAAGTCCACCATGTCACATCTGAACTCAATCATCTGATGTGATTTAGAGTGATATTAAGGATTTCCATAATAGCTTAGTACTCACATTCTTAATACCATAACTCAATCCATAGGTTTTCCCAATTTATATATCCTAATAGTAGTTTAATAACCAAATATATCGAGTAAATAGAATAAAAATGATAATATATCATAGGCTTCTCATACCACCTATGCAAGATGATATCTTGCTGACACTTCCAACATTCATGACCAAAAAATTGCAATGTTATTTTTGGGTCTATATTTGAATAAAATTCTTTTAGATCAACCATCAATATTCATCACTTCACATGATTAGTGATTCATAAATCACCTATGTTTATTATAATCCTATATTTTGGGAGGATTTCACCTCCTTCAACACGATGTTACACACATTAAAATATCCTAATAAACAATATATAAGGTGATCCAAACCTAAAATCTTTAAGAGAAACTAGTTGTCTCAAGATTTTTTTTAAAGGACCCAATTCTTACCATTGTTATGGTATTAAGTGTATCAAGTTACCATATTTTTATGTTCTATTTTTCGTTTAGAAAGAGATTAAATTCTATAATTGATCTTTATATCTCACAAGGCTTTGTTTAAAATTGTAGAAACCCATTTTGGTACAAGTGCACATATTTCTAGTCTTTTTGTATGCATATACCTTTTCACTAAGAATTATACATCTAGTGATGTAGTCTCTTATGGACCTCTTTGGTTACATATTATTTCACTTTATTTACCTATCCCTTTTGCCTATGTGTAATGTTTATTTATCTTCATCCAATGTATGTCAGGGATCACTACATGTTCCTATTTTTTGTATGTTTTTAGCCCCTATACACTCGTGTCCATCCTAGACACTAGTCTCCAACTTTGACACAATTTTATAGGCTTATTTTTTTATATTTTTCTGTATCTTTCACTTTGTGATCATTTTCTTAGCCTTATTATCCAATCTTATGGTTGGATTTTCACATTTCACTTGGTTTTAATTCAAACTCAAAAGGTTCCTATATATACAGAGGCTATGTTCTAATTAATATGACTTACAAATTTGATAAGGAAAATATCTAATTATAAAGTATTATTTTATTTCAAGATATCAAATTATACTACAATACTAAATCAAATAAATCATTTAAAAGGTCAAATATACTATTACATCACTTGTACCAAGGGTTACTATGAGAAAGAACATATAGTCACACTATTACAATTACACACACATGTATAGGAGGGAGAACTATATGTGAGTTTGAGGCTCTTTTAGGAGTATTGAATATGTAAGTAACACTTAGTAATAAAATGGGGTTTCTAGGGAAAGATTGAATCACGTTACTAAACCTCTTTCACCAAGTTACAAGAGGCACAATGCAAAATAACTAAGGTTTCTTATTACTTGAGTCTGACACACAAGTAGACATAAATTTTTGCATAAAATAATTACATAAAGGGCAGTGTAGGTCTTCTCCAAATTTGAATTCACTCATGTATATATCTCTCGCTCGATACCTATGTTGGAAATGGACATAAGCATCAATGCTTTTATCCCAGATTAACGTAATTATCTAGAAGTTAACAATAATAAGAATATGGAACAAATAAAGTCCATACCTATAGGACAATCCTTTGACAATTCCTAATCACTGTCATAGTCTAAAACATAATAGAAAATAAGATACACTCTCTTTATCCCTTAGTTGATTTGTACTTAGTATATTTATTGCACATGCCTAAATGAGACATATTGTCAAAACATTGTATTATATTTTAAAAATATGAATAGTAATTGATTAGCACTCAAATAGTATTTGATTGGGGTTACATCAACCCATGACACTCCATTATATTTTTTTAAGTTTTAATATTTCAAAGTGCCCTTAGAGTTTTACAAACAAAAGAAGGAAAGTAATTATTTTTTCATGAAATAATCTAAATCACAATATGTCAACCTACTCAATAAACACAGGTGTAGAATATGAAACAATCATATTTTCATCATAGTTAGCATGGACAAGTCCACATTAAATCAACATAAGTATCCTACGTTACTATCCAAGTCATGCAAACCTAGTTAAGAATATTCCAAGGTTTTGCTTCTAAACTATCACTTTTAGAATTCTAATGTTTTAGTCTTCTCCAGTCAGTCATCAATCATAGTCAACTAGGACAATGTTATGGGTAAATGATACAAATGACCTATGTTATTATCTAGATTGCATGGGCATGTTCAAAAGTAGTTTTATATTATGTTTTGATCTTGAGCATGCACATTCATATCTTTTAATGATTTTAACTTTCAGATATCTAAAACATTTAACATAAATCCAAATTTGAGCTAAGTACATTTCTTCCTAGTGTTTTATAAAAATAATAACTATCCATATTTATCAATTTCTAAAATTAGAATTGTTATTTATTGTACATTTTTAGCATTTTGATATCTATCAAGTTTTACACCTATTAGTTATAAAACATTTATTGTTATATCAAAAATAAGATATACACCCTTTTAACTTAAAACACATTTCCTCAATAGGGTATTTTATCTAGAAAATTATTATACCGTAATTAAGGTTGTCACCACCCTTACACAATGGGTTGATCCACTTTCATGGATTATTTTAATCTATCACTATAATTATTATAATAATAATAGATATTTCATATTGATTAATGAATCCATTATCTTCTCCTCCAAGTGTAAAATTCATTTTGATGACTGAATAGGCATAAAAAAATCAGGTATCACAATGGGATGTGACATCCCTCCCTTTTTAGAGGAAACATCGACCCAATGTGTGGTAAAAAATAATCTAATTGGACACTCATCTTAGTGAGTCATATATATTTTTTCCATTAAGATATAGGTCACATTTGCATGTTTATGAGGATAGAAGACATCATTAACATCTCATGCTTATTTTCCTCATTTAAGAATAACTTTTCATGCCTAAAAGTTAGTAATCCTTACTTTATTTGAAAATATTTTCCCAAAGATGGTATATTTAATTGAATGCACTAACCCCAAGTTCATCAAGTTAGGTATTAACCTAATTCTAAATTTAAATATACATATATTTTTTTGAGAATACATATGTATATTAGCCTAATGTTGACCTACAAGAAGGGTCTAGGCTACTACAAGCTACCTTTCTTGTAATTACTATTGAGGCTTAACACTCAATTTTTCAGCCCACAGGACTCAACCATATCCTAAACATATGAATAAAACATATAGGTATGTATCACATTATTCCATTTTACTCTTTGAGATGTATTATTTTATTACATGGTTTCCAAGGTGTCATACACATTTTCTAGAGTCCTTAGTGTCAAAGTTCTCACCTAGTTGCCTACATGTTCTCTACTAAGTTTATGTATTTGGGTCATAAATTTTATTATTTGAGAACATATGAATAATTTTCATAAGAAATAAGAACATTTAAAAAAAAATCAATTACTATTGACATCCACCCTATAAATAGTTGTCAAACAAGAAGAAGAAGTTATGTTTTCACTTTTAGTTTATCTTAAAATGGTGAACACTAAATTTAGCTATTCTAATAATGATTTTTTCCATAACTAGAAATAATTATGATTCATATAATCATCTATAAGTAAGTTAAATTAGACTTACAATTGGGTGATGGAGAGATAAGTCATATTACCTAGGAATTTTACCTGCCAATCACATACCAAACTAGTCCTCTACGAACACCTTCCTAACTAGGATTTTTGTCCCATCATCTAATGAGGATGACATATAAATAAATTAATCATCCTTAAATTAATATTTTTCTCAATGTAAACATTAAGAGTGCAGGAGATCATTTATATAGCCAAGTTTAACTATGTAATAATTGGAGAGGGAGAGTATCATTAAGGGATTTACCCCCAAACCATAGATACGTATCCATCACACACCTACTCATTCACTAAAAGTGATCTTTCAAATTTCCCACACACTTCTCATCCACTAAAGGTGGACTTACCCTTCAAGATAAAATTAGATATGGAACCAATGATGAGGAAAGAGGATAATACATATATAACTCAATATTTGTAGTTGACTTCATGCAACACAAAAATATGATAATGAGATAGAACAAGAACTGATAAATTTATAATGTATAAAAAACATGAATAAAACCTTATTCATAGGTATACATATTTATGGCCATAAGACTTATGAATTAACAAGTCCACCATGTCACATCTGAACTCAATTATTTGATATGATTTAGAGTGATACTAAGGATTTCTAGAATATCTTAGTACTCACATTCTTAATTCCATAACTCAATCCATAGGTTTTCCCAATTTATATATCCTAATAGTAGTTTAATAACCAAATATATCCAATAAATAGAATAAAAATTATAATGTATCATAGGCTTCCCATACCACCTGTGCAAGATAATATCTTACTAACACTTCCAACATTCATGACTAAAAAATTATAATGTTATTTTTGGGTCTATATTTGAATTAAATTATTTGAGATCAACCATCAATATTCATCACTTCACGTGATTGGTGACTCATAAATCACCTAGGTTTATTATAATCCTACCTTTTGGGTGGATTCCACCTCCTTCAACATGATGTTACACACATTAAAATATCCTAATAAACAATATATAAGGTGATCCAAACCTAAAAACTTTAAGAGAAACTAGTTGTCCCAAGATTTTTTTTTTAAAGGACTCAATTCTTACCATTGTTATGGTATTAAGTGTATCAAGTTACCATATTTTTATGTTCTATTTTTCATTTAGAAAGAGATTAAATTCTATTATTGATCTTTATATCTCAAAAGGCTTTGTTTAAAATTTTAGAAACCCATTTTGGTACAAGTGCACATATTTTTAGTCTTTTTGTATGTATATACCTTTTCATTAAGAATTAGACATCTAGTGATGTAGTCTCTTATGGACCTCTTTGGTTACATATTATTTCACTTTATTTAGCTATCTCTTGGGCCTGTGTGAATTTGTCTATTTATCTTCATCCAATGTATGTTAGGGATCACTACATGTTATTATTTTTTGTATGTTTTAGGCTCCTATACACTTATGTCCATCCTAGACACTAGTCTCCAACTTTGAAATAATTTTTTGGGCTTATCTTTCATATTTTTTTGTATCTTTCTCTTTGTGATCATTTTCTTAGCCTTATTATCCAATCCTATGGTTGGATTTTCACATTTCACTTGGTTCTAATTCAAACTCAAAAGGTTCCTATACATACAAAGGCTATGTTCTAATTAATATGACTTACAAATTTGATAAGGAAAATATCTAATTATAAAGTATTATTTTATTTCAAGCTATCAAATTGTACTACAATACTAAATCAAATAAAGCATTCAAAAGGTCAAATATACTATGACATCACTTTTAGCAAGGGTTACTATGAGAAAGAGCATATAGTCACACTATTACAATTACACACACATGTATAGGAGGGAGAACTATATGTGATTCTGAGGCTCTCTTAGGAGTATTGACTATATAGGTAACACTTAGTAATAAAATGGGGTTACTAGGGATAGATCGAATCATGTTACTAAACCTCTTACACTAAGTTACAAGAGGTAAAATGTAATGGAACTAAGGTTGCTTATTATTTAAATTTGACACACAAGCAAACATAAATTTTGGCATAGAAAAATTACACAAGGGGTAATGTAGGTTTGGTCCAAATTTGAAGTCACTCATGTGTTTATCTCTCACTCGATACCTATGTTGGAAATGGTCATAAGCATCAATGCATTATCCCAAATTAATGTAATTATCTATAAGTCAAAAATGGTAAGAATATGGAACAAATAAAGTCCATACGTATAGGATAGTACTTTGACAATTCCTAATCACTATCATAGTTCAAAACATAATATAAAATAAGATACACTCTCTTTATCCCTTAGTTGATTTGTACTTATTGTATTTACTGCACATGCCTAAATGAGATATATTGTCAAAACATTGTATTATATTTTTAAAATCTAAATAATACTTTATTAGCACTCAAATAATTTTATGGCCTACATGTTTCTCTTATGAATCCAAAAACATTAAAACGTTTAGTGAACCCATCCTCTATTTGTTGAATCAAAACCCTAATTTACATATTATGGTTTTTGCCTTCTTTGAAAGTTCATCTCATATTTATGTATTTAATTTTTAGATCTGATTTCTCCCCCACTTATATGAGCATAGCTTATGAAATCCTGATTACCTTCTTATTTGGTCCTCCTAGTTGTGTGCTCAGTAGTTATCTTAAATTACTTTTTAACCTTTATGGAGTTATCAAGGGAGGGTTTTGCATGGAAGTTAAATTATGATCATTTCTTTAATCCACCTAATGATCAATGTATTACATATGAATACCTAGAAGAACACCAAAAACTAGATAAAGCCACTTTTGATTACAACTATTAAAATGAAAAACTAATGATGAAAATGCAAATATAATTGAGTAAAGTAGTGATCATGATGTTTCAACTCTTGGTTATGAATGTGACAAAATTCCCATTGGTTATGACACCTCTCATATTCCTCTATTTTATGATATTGAAGATCCAAAAAATGTTGAAAATCAACCTATTGCATCCATACCCTATTTAATTATTTCAAAAAGTGAGTGTGATTATCCCCTTTCCAATGTTAGAAACATTAAAGAAGTTGAATGTTCTTCCACTATCTCTCATTATGAAAATATTGATGAAATCATGTGTGTTTCTCCTTCCCAAAAAAATATAGTTTTGAAAATTCCATTACTTTGTTTCATTATTCAAATGAAAATAGTCAACTTTATTCTTCCCCTCTAATTTTTGAGGAACAAATTACATGTCCTTGTTAGAGGTACAATCACTGAGGGGGAGTGAATCAATGATACTAGATAATTCAAACTTAAAATCCAATCCTTTCAAAAACTTAACCAAATAACATTAGCATTCATTAAGCATACGCATCATTTAAAATAATGAATAATAAAGATAAGAAATATCACACACATAACACAAGATCTACATGGGAAACCCTCTTGGGGAATAAAACCCACTGGAACGTACAAGATGGACTATAGTCATATAAAATAAGATCCAATATTTAGAATAATACCAACTAATAAAGAAACACCCATACCTTATTTTAATGAGATACCAATCCCACAAGGAGTTACTACCCCTGTCTATATGAGCACCCACAACAACTAGACCTTTAGCAAGCTTTACCTTGCAAGGAGGAATCAACCCCATAGGCAACCAAACACCTTCCCAACTACCTTGATATGATTTACACATTTGATCAAATGTCTTCTACACCTAATTTTGAACTTATCTTACTTTCAATATTTCCCATTTACATTCTCACTAACTTACACACACAATCCATGCATCCAAAACACCCTTTTGGATCACTCTCAAACAACTTCTAGGGCTTATTCACTCAATCTACCTCTTCTAGGCTTATTAGGTCCAATGACCTATGTTTTAACCTTCATCAAGTTGATTTAAACATTAATAATCCTCTTTTATATTTGATTTTCCTTACTAACCTACACCTTCTCTTTCAAATTTTCTCACCTTCACTCAACATCACATCTGCCCAACTCTCACAAATAGGGCGAATATACCTTGTACTTATACCACTCTCTTGGTATAACCCATCTTAGTTAGCCAATATGCTTACCATATTTTATGCACAATCTAAATAGGTATACACACATGTTACATGGGTGATAAAATTGACTCCATATGTTGGCCATAGTCCTTAAGACTCAAATCCTCCATTAGGAATTAATAATGAGACCTAAAAATGATTAGGCCTTCACATCCACACATTATTCTTGCAACCTTTTGGACCACATTCAGCTTCCAAAAATGCTTAAAATGCATCAAAAATATCAGTAATATACCCTTTTTCACTCCCTCATGGGTTCATGCTACTTGGAACACCAAATCAACACCTGAACCTACCAATTAGGTCTCCTTGCTCTTCAGGCCTTCATATACAGAAAATATAGAATCAGACTTTTGAAGAAAATAATCATGTTTATAATATAACCATATAAATAAATCATATTTATATAACCTAAAATACCTATTAAACACCTCCATGTTCCTTATACACTCCAACTCAATATCTAAGCACTCAAAATAACTTTTTCATGATGACCACTTAGACTGGTCACATGTAGTCAAAACATAGTCAAAGCATTTTTACTCTTCACATCTAATTAGGGGCATATCATGACAACAAATGAATTATAATAATACTTAGAGACTTGTAAAACATATCCATAATCATTTACTTCTTCAATTATTCTCATAACTCTTCCAACTCACTTCTGTAAACTAGTCACTCAATTTGTTAGTTCATCCAATAAACACATTCAAATTATAAGACTTTGTACATACTAAATATGGATTTTTAAAACATAAATAATCCAAAAATATTGTTATCATGGAGTATAAAACACCATCCAATAGTTATTTAATCTTTAAACATCAAAATACCATCAATAAATCTTTAATTACCCTTCTTGGGTCACTTGCAGAACATGGTCAAACCTTAAGTCAACCTTGGAGATTAATAATTTTGACTATATGGATATTTAAATATTATAATTTTTTTTTATGGATTCGTGTTTAATTCTTATTAAAAAAAAAATTACTTCACCTTAAAATTTGACCTAAGTCAAAATATATTAGCAAAATACTGCAGATTAGTTTTTCCCTTTGTTAAATTCAAATACCAATGATCACTGGTTAATGCAAAATCAGTTATAGACATGTTTCCTCACATAGCTTGAAAAAATATGTTATATCTATATCCTTAGGATTATATTATTATTTACCTTGCATCTCTCATTTTTTTATCTTAGATCCTTGCTTATGAGATCAAGCCACTTGACAACCCCATGTGCCTTTTGTGGACCCTATAGTTAGTCTCCAATGGTATTTTGCCTCTTGGTAGCCCCATGTGATTCAAGAATCCTTTGACATATTGAATTAATATTCACCACTGGTTCACTATCTGACAAGATCATGCACTTCATCAATCTTTTATCTACAACTCAAACTCCATGAATGTGACACATGTCTTGATCATGTTCATTCTCAAGATCTTTGACTAATTGACTTCATACTCATGATGTTTGAAAAGTATAACACTCATTGTTAGATCCTTATCTATTCATATTAATTTTTTTATATATATCTTCATCACCGGATTAATCTCTCACCATAGATTTTTGATATCATAAATTTGGCTAAGTATGGGAACCACTATAATTTTCCTAGAAAGCGAATGTTGCACCTTAATAACTTTTGCTATGCTCAACCTAATGACCTAAAAATTGAACCACATGATCACCCATCATAGGGGTATACATACATATATCAAGCTACTCCTAAAACCTTCACATGTGTGAATGTTAATGTCATCAAACTACTTACTCAACCTTATCTGCCAAGATGACTACTTGAACTTAGACCTTCATATGACTACTCTGATGAATTGATTTCACTTCCATGAGCACTTCAAGAACTCATAAAAACCCATAGGGTATTATTAGCATGAAAATACCATCAATAACATCCATCATCTACCTATCTAAGTCAAACATTGAATAACATGCAAGAACACTGAAGCATGCTTTGTCATTGTCATTTTAGCACACATGACACCTCATCAACATCCTTGGTTACCTTGGAGATATCATTGAAAAACCTCCAATATTCATTCATTTCCCATTATGTTTATTGAATAAAAAATGAGAGTGCATCCAAAAATATTAAGGAAACAACTGCATAACCTATATTGTTTACAGACACAACAAAAGTCCTAAATATAATTGATGTATCTTTTGCAAAGGTAAAACCACACAAATTCAAGCAATAAAAAACCATGTTTCCCAAAGGTTTTGTAATGAAATAATAATCAATACAAATAACAAGGATGTAAATTATATTTATTTCAATATTCATTTTTCACATATCAATGATGAACCTAAAATAGATAATGATATTGCATGACTTACTCCTCTTTCTATATGATGAAACACAAACACAAAGTTAAAGTGACATACTTACATCTCTTGATGTAGTACATGACATAGTAAATTTTTTTTCCCTTTCTTCCTTTGCATTTTCTTCTCAAAAGGAGAGTGTGCCTAAAACTAAAAATAATATTATCCCTACTACTCCTGTAGTATGTCCAAAAAATTAAATAAATGTAGCACCTTGCAATGATAAAGATATTAAACTTTGGGTTATTCCACAAGATATACTTACATCTTTAGACATGGGTGTTCTGTTACAAAATATTGAAAAATCATGTAATGAGACTATTTTAGAGAATGATAGAGAGTCCATCATTCCTATGTTCTATATTAATGGTATTTTATAACCATTATCAAAATACTCAACTAATTATTATGACATGTTATTTATTATTACTAACACTAGATATTTGCAGCAACAAATCTATAATATTAAATTACAAGTTTCTTCTGATGAATTTATTCTCAAGAAGAATATATTAACAGAACAACCTCTTGTCAGGGATGTGTTTGAGTTTCTTAATACTTCAAGATTTGTTATGCCTAATTTATCCTCATTTGATGGTCAAGGGGATCTTGCTATTCATTTACAACAATATACACACTCTTTTGAACATTGGGCACAAAATGGAATGTATCTCTTAAAGTCTTTTTATCGTAGCTTAACCCAAAGGGATCTTGATTAGTTTTATACTTTTCCAAATGGTTCATTATCAACTTTAAAACAACTTGAAGACATATTTATATCCCAATTTCATCATTATACCTTACCTAAATTACCATTGGAACATTTACAAACATTAACACAAAATACCTATACAATATTATGTTATTTGATTTTAGGATGTTTTGTATTCATTACATTATACACCCTATGATTTGGAAATATAATTTATATTCAACAAAGTCTTATTTCTTCACTAAGAGAAAGATCATTACATGATCCCTTTAATTCATTCAAGATCTTATATTTGGATGCACATAAATATTTGTGTGATCTAATGAATACACAAACCAAGGTGCCTATTTATCCATTCAAACCCATAAATGGTAAAAATCTTATTTTAAAGGTAAATAAATAATTTATAAAAACTCTTGATCCACTTCAAAATCATTCTACAGAACCAAGTCCATATATCACACAACAAATAGTAAAGGTATTAAACAAGTGAAAGGAACACGCTTACAAAAAATATCCCATAATTAGATCATATACCACTACCAAATGGTAGCCTCTTTAGTTTGATTGGTACTAAGATAAACCACATGACATATTACAAACTTTGTTGGATAAATTAACGATCATACTCCCTACTAATTCACATTAACCACCTCACATATTTGAGAACATAAAAGGACAACACTTCTACACTTATCATGTTATTAATGGTCATTAAGATAATGAGTGTTTTGATCTCAAGTAAAAGCTCATACAATTATCTGATCACAAAATCATTGCATATTGAAAAGACATAGCTTGACCTATTCCACATAATCATCATAGAGGCTCACCTAATAATGTTGAGACATCCCATGATGATCCCTATGAGGAATACATGGTCCATTGGCCTTGAAAAAAGATAACTTCTAGTATAAGTCCCTCCCCCAGTATACTCTCTCCTAGGACTAATATCTCCTAGACTGATCCTACCAAGGAACCATTGGTCAATTAGGTCCTTCATAAAGAGACATAATGAGATGGTAAACTTACCCAATAGTTATGGGTACCTAACTATATATATATATATATATATATATATATATATATATATACCTTCACAAGGTATTTCTATAAATACTTTATAGACGACTATATAAGAACCATTTGTGGTCCCAATATCAAATGATTATTGCATTCAATCATTCTTACACCCATCTGCATTTCATTTCACATGGTGATCTATTTATTTCTAATATAATACAAACATTCCAATAATAAACATACTTGTTACACAAAGTTACCAAATCCTAACATTCACCAATAGAAAATTAAATAGTGTAAATCCATTTAAAAACAAATAAAACCATGTGAACAATGTCATATGTATATGTATATATGTATATATATATATATATATATATATATATATATATATATATATATATATATATATATATATACATATATGATGTGTATTTATATGTGTGTGTCTATATATATATATATATATATATATATATATATATGGACACACACACACACATACATATTTATACATTGTATATATATATATATGTATGTATATATATATATGTATGTGTATATATATATATTTATATAAAAATATGTACGTATGTATATATATGTATACACACACACACACACACACACACACACATATATATATAAAAGAGGATACCATGTTTATTAAAAAACATATCAATCATAAGTTAGGGGAATATACCCTAGGGTATTTTCCTCATCTCTATCTAAAAATCCAACACCTTTAGATGTAAATACACCAGGATCAAACCACATTCCCCATTTCCATATAGCACATGTAATCTCTCATTAAAAGAACCTAACCATTGTAATGTATCCTCATTTTCCCATCTCAAAGTATCATAGTGATCAATAAGTGTTTGCATAATCTTAGTTGAACTTTGTTGTGGGATGTCTTATCTATCTATCTCTACACACAAATCCTCAAGTTCTATGGTTGTACTATGGTATGTTTCCATAACTCTCATAATAGGATCAAAAAATGGTGCATATAAATCAACAATGTCAATAAAACTCTAAATAAATCCATATCTAGCTACATCCATAGGCACATTACAAGTGAGGTAGTGAATCACTCGATCTACCATGGTCGATCACTCCTGGTTACACACATTTGAGATACAAAACTAGTTAATGATGTATATAAAAAACAAATAATTTTATAACCAAATCAAATGCAAAAATTTAAAACTATGGCATTGAAATGTGGACCTAATGGTTGCCTCATATATGAGTGTTGGTCCTATAAGAGTACCATATTTTGCCTCACCACTTATGTCTCCTATGCCACCACCTTATGCTGATGGAATGGTACCTAGAGCCACAAATAAAATATTAAACAACAAAGTCCATCAAGATCCATCCCACCATCATACATACCTAATAATACACCTTGCATCACCTCTTACTATCAAGGGAACCATGGTATCTCACTCATCACCTAGGTGCATAGCTAGATCTACAACAATAGGTATTATATTATTATATGTCTTATGGCCACTCTGTGTCATATTATGCCTTGGATATGGTTTTAAAGGTAATCCTTGCTCAATCCCAAAATATGTTAAAACTAGGTCATAATAAAAAAACTCATAGACACTAGGAAACTGATCAACCAACCATATATTGATGCAGACCCTTTGTAACTTATGCCCATCTTTGGTTCACCAAACAAAATTCTTATAAGGATGCCATACAATCTGATTTAGCACTAACCTATCCAAACTAATCTAGACTCCATCATGGTATGAAGTCTATCATGTGGGAATACCTATCGCTCAACAACAATTTGTGGATGAGCCCATCTAAGGAGGGGACCACCAACTGGTCATACCACTATGACATGTTCATAATCCCACACATGCAATAGAGTCACCACAATAATACCACCACCATGAATATCTAATGTAAACCTATAGAGATCCCTACATAAGTGGGCTAGTATAGTATAACTCCATAAATGCCTAGTATGATCTAACTCATTATGTTGCACTATCTAATACATCTGATAAGAAATACCAATAGTTGCACCCTACATAGCTATAATGATGCCATCAAATGCAAATAAATTCCACATACACATAACATCACCTCTAATAATGTTATCAAACTAAATCATACTACTCATCTATACCTTAGGATCCCTCTAGCTAGTAAAATATATATGGAAATGTTTAATATATCCCCAACTACCATGTATAGTAACCTAGACTCTCTCACCCCTAATTGATAGTAAAAAAATATTATACATGTCCTCTATGGTGACGATCACCTCACTAGTGAGAAGCTAGAATGTACATGTATCTAGATTCCACCTCTCAGCTATGGCTATGAGGAGGTGGATATCATATAGGATCTATCCTAAATGGACCATGTGACCCAACCCTACATGATAAATAACAACTGAATCAACTGCATCTAGACCCAACTCTGCTAATGTCAAATAATGCCACCCATGTCAAAACTCTCAAATGTGAATACCCTTATGAAATCACAAAAATAATAATAATAAATTCTTATCAATTGTATTTTAATGAAAAATTACACAAACAATATTAAATTATACACAAAATAAAAAGACATTAGCATCAGACACTAATGTCTTTGATGGATGAAAATGTTAGATGCTAGCATCTGACACTAGACACTTATGTCAAGGTGATAATGTAAGTGTCCAAGATGTTGATGCAAACATATCTCCTATGAAAAACCCTAAAAACACACTCAAAATGAAAAAAAAACAAAAAACAAAAATACCAATAAATTGTATTAAAGTTGACTTACTAGCTTAGAAAAATATTTGTTAGCCAAGGCACTCTAGAGCACATAAAATCACATCGGGTGAGGGGATATTCCACATGGAATTGTTCTTCTCTAGATTTAGAGCTCAAAATTAACAAAAAATCAAAATGCAAATGATTTCAAAATTCTATCACAACCCACCTAAGATAGCACTTTTGAATTGACTTCAAATCTACATATCTTGAGCCTTGGATATCCTAATTCAAAATTGTAAGTTGTGTTAAAATATAGACAATGAGATCTTCCATATTATATCAAATTTTAAAATTTTAAAATATTTATAAAAATCACTAATATTTTTGCTACATAGTCTGTTAGATTCCAAATAATACTAAAAATAATGTTACAAATTATTATCCACAATACTTTCAGAATAGCATCAAGTAAATTATATCGAGCACATCATTCATTTTCCTTTTGCAACGAGATGACCAACATGATCTATATCACCTCCTCCTAAAATGGGGACATCTTAGTATGGACACATTTATAAATGTGTTCTACATAATAAACTATAGTTTCACATTCTCCACATTCATTGGGGACATACTTTTGAAGCATCATCTTCACACCTATTCAACATTTCCAAATTATAGTGGGGGCATGTTTTGGAAACATGTCCTCCATATTGGTACTTATTTTATTATTTATATTTATCCATACAGAATGGGGGAATGCCTTGGAAGCATGTTCTCCACACTTACACTATTTAAAAATTAGTAAAAACATACACAGTATGTGATTAAGATTCACAATTGTGGTAAAATTTTATACATTAGTACCATTAGATATACATAATACATATCCAAGATGAATATATTATGAAATATCTACTTAATATTATAAAATCTAAATCAGTCTCAGATTCTAAAATTCTTTTATGGACTATTATCACAACATAAATTATTCCATACTAGTACTCCAACATATTGATACCCCAATCGAGTATTCACAAACTCTATTAAGCCTTACTTATCTATAGTGGTTGGTTCTTTAAAAAAAAAAACAAGGGTAAAAACTTTATTAAAACTCAAAAAAACAATGTACAAAGCATATAACATCCAAAGACCGAAAAACCAACAAATACAACAAACACCAACTCAGAACCACCATCACTCCTCTATACCATACCTATCCTCATATAAAATTCTCTCCATATTCTCCTTGACCTCTGACAACAACAAAGTTTCCTCCACCACCATCCACTCTTCTATCCCTTTCAAATCCCACCTAGCTAGGTAATCAGCCGCCCTATTCCACTCTCTTAGAACATGGGCAAAAATTAAAGACTCCATGAGCATACTAATCTGCAAAATCTGCTGAACAATCAAAGATAGCTGCCAACTCACCTCAGTAGTTTGTCTTTCCCAGATCATATTAATCATAATAAGTGAATCTGCCTCACAAATCACTTTGTACCATCCAAGCTCGTAAGCTCTCCGTAAAGCGTATAAAATGGTGAGGCCCTCCATCCTATTAACCGTTTGTACTCCCCTCTGAGCCGAAAACATAAAAATAACCGAGCTCGAGGCATCCCTCGCTATCCCTCCAATACCTGCCAGACCTGGGTTACCTCTAGAAGATCCATCCATATTAATCTTCAAAAAATATCCAAGAGGAGGCATCTAACTCCCATCTCTCTGCACTCTCTGCATTCTTTCTCCACTCCTCCTAACACACGCTAGACCTGGAGAAAAGTCTTTCATCCCTAATCTGTCAACCAGCTCTGCATCCCTTTTATCCATCGGCAATGCTACCTCACATTTGGCTTCAAATGATTCTTGAATCATCCTGATAATTTGATTCCACACTTGGTTAACTTCGATCCTTTCATCCTTAAAAATTCATCTATTCTGCTCCAGCCAAACCTGCTAAAGCAAAAAGATGGGTCCTGTGAACCAGACGTCCTGCAAGAAGTGCACAGCAGGGGGTAGCTTATCAATTTTCTTCCAAAATTTGACCAGGGTGGAGGCATGTACACATCTACCTCCCCACATGCCCCACCAAGTGTACCATAGCCGGCTAGTATACTGGCATCTGAAAAAAATGTGGGACGAGCTCTCCTCCTGAGCGCCATACAAAACACACCAGGACGGTCCCACAAATCCTCTTTTTTTGATGTTTTCCCATGTTAAGCAGTGATTCCATGCTAGCATCCACAAAAAATAGTTACACTTAGGCCACGAAAATTTGCTCCAAGTCTGTGTCCACAAACTAACCTCCCTGTCCTCCCCAAAATTCTGTGCTACAAGTTCCTGGTACCCAACTGAAATAGAGTATTTCCCTTTGGGATGTGGGAACCAAGCCAACTCATCTACACCTCTAAGGGTGCAATAGGTGCACCTAGCCAAAATCTTCTTCAACTCAGCACACTCCACCTCCATGCCCCTGATTGGCCATTCCTCCAAACTTTTCCATCTTGCTTCCATAAGCTGATTTTGATGTCTAAAAGTTTTAAAGTCACTTACCTTACACCAGCTAGCCTCACATAATCTCTGTGCTAGATCTTGTAAATGAGGGTACTGTGACACAATGGGAGGAAATCCATCCCACGAGTCATGCCAAAATTGCACCTCTATCCCACTTTTGCAAATCCAGAATAAACCTTTTTTTATCAAGTTTGCCCCTTTCTTCAGCATTTCCCATATCACTGACCCCCTTCCCAGCAAGTAATATCTTGGAATATCCTTATGGTAATTCCTTGGAAAATACTTATGTGCCAAAATTTTAGCCCAACCTCGATCCTGTTCAATGCACCATCTCCAATATAACTTGACCACCAGGGCAATACCTACCATCGTGGATTGTCTCAGTCCCAATCCATCGAGTCTCTTCGGGCTGCAAACCACCTCCCATCTGATGAGACTCCACTTTGTTATAGACAGATTACCAGCCCATAAGAACTGTCTTGCCAAGGAGTCTAAATCCTTAACAAAACTAGCTGGCACCACCTATAACATACATCTATAAAGGGGGAGGGCCTGGACCATAGACTGGATCAATTGTACCCTACCCGCAAATGATAACCACTTATGAGTCCAGTGGTTAACCTTGATCCTAAATTTGTTTAGAATCCCCTACCAAGACTCCTTAGAATGTCTTCCCGAAGTGACAGGGATTCCAAGATACATAACCGAAAGGCTGCCAATTTAAAACCAGAGAACTTCAGCCACTCTCCTTTGCATATCCAAAGGCGTATTGAAGAAAAAATTGGAAGATTTCTCCTCATTGATAACCTATCCAGAGGCCGCTAGTAAGCATCCAGGCACCTATGAATATTATTCGCCTCTCTCATGGAGGCTGCTCCCATCATGGCCACATCATCTACGAACTATAGGTGAGAGAGAATAGGCAGGCCACCACCCCATTTCCACCCTTGAATATCCCCCTCTCTGGTATATTCTCTAATTCTCCACCCTAAACCCTTAGCCAGGAGAAGAAATAAATAGGGGGATAAAGGGTCTCCCTATCGCAAACCCCTTGCTGCCCCAAAAAGGTTGGAGTGTTCTCCATTGACCAGCATGGAGAATGAGGTCGAGGTAACACAGCTCATGACCCACTCAATCCATCCCTTCTCAAAGCCAAAATCCTCCATCACCTTCTACAGGAAGGACCACCGCACCCTATCATAAGCCTTGGACATGTCTAACTTCATAAACATTGCCTTTTCTTTGGATTTAGACATCGAGTGAACCACTTTCGTAGCCATCACTATACCATCCAAAATCTACCTGCCCTCCACAAAACTGCTTTGCTCCTCTGAGATCAGTGCCTTCAAGCACTTCTTTAACCTTTTGGCAATCAACTTCGAAAGAATTTTGTAAATGACATTACAAAGGGATATGGGGTGAAATTGGCTAAAGCAGTTAGCCCCCTCCCCCTTTAAAATGAGGGCTAGGAAAGTAGAATTTAGTGCCCACAACATCTATCTATTAGTCTGAGACTCCTAAACCACTACTAATAAATCTCCTTTAATGATTTCCTAGAACTCTTGGTAAAACTCAATCAGAAATCCATCTAAACCTAGAGCCTTACCTTTCTTCATAAAAAAGATGACTTTATTTAGTTCCTCCTCCGTTATAGGTCTTCTCAACTTATCCTTCATGTCCTAAGACACAGAGGGATTATAAGATAGGATTGAATCCTCCGCAACCTCATCCCTCAGCCCTTCTTCCTAGAAGAAGGCACTGAAATACTATTCTACCTCATCACAGATTTCTCTAGTTGAAGAGACTATCTCACCTCTTTCTGTAACCAGAGAATTAATAACATTTTTGTGGCGCTTGGCTTTAACCGTATTGAAGAAGAATGCAGTGTTTCTATCCCCTTCCTGTAGCCAGTTGATCTTGGCTTTCTATTTCCAAAAAAATTCCTCTCTTAATTCCCACTCCTCCAATGTTTTTATCGCCCTTGCTTCCTCTTTCAGCAAAGATCCTGTTAGGCCCTCCTCCCTAATTAATCTAAAAATTTCATTTAACTCTTCTTGTGCCCTCTTCTTCTCCTGGAAGATGTTCTCGAAGCTATGCCTATTCCATCTCTGAAGCTGGTATTTTATGAATTGGAAGAGTTTAGCAAACATATACATAGCTGTCCCAACTTCTAGTTGACCTTCTCTCCACCATTCAGTGATACGGTCATACAAGTCCTGGTCTCACAGCCACATAATCTAAAATTTGAATGGTGGCTTCTATTGCCTGATAGCAGAAGAGATGTTTAGTTTGATTGGCCAGTGATCCAAACTCTGCCAATCTAGATTCTCAAAGTTGAGCATCCACCTACCACCCACCCAAAAATAAGATGCCAAAAATCTATCTGTATGCTTTGCTATGTAACTGTTACCTGGCCTTCTGTTATTCCAAGTGAATCGGCCATTACTCAGTTTGATGTCCACCAAATTTAATTCTAAAATCTTATCCCTAAGGAGAGAAGAAGATGGCTCTAATCTGGTGTTTCCACCCATTTTTTCTGAGAGGTCCAAAATCGCATTGAAATCTCCCGCTACAATCCATGGAAAATAAGGAAACTCTTTACGGACCAGCTTAATGTTATTCCAAACAAAAATCTTACCTTGCATATCATTGGGTGCATAGACATTCGATAGAAGTACATACTCTCCTGAATCCATACATAAGGTGACCATTGATAATGATGATTTGAATGCCATCCAAACCACCGGTTTAACCTTACTTGGATTCTAGAGGCACGCCAAGCCTCCTTTTGTCCCTTGGGCCCCAATGCATTAGCATAACCCTTGTCCCCATATCCTCGAGAAATATCCATCATGTACTCCACTATCACTTTGGTCTCTTGAAGAAAAAGAATATCTATATGTTGACTTCTGACTAATTTGTGAATAGCTTTTTGTTTGGGCCCACTATTTAGGCCCCTCACATTCCATGATATCACAATCATTTTGAGGGAGGCAGAAAATGTGCATCTAAGGTCCTAACTGACCTTGATTCAACTAAATTCTCTCCAATCATCTTAATTATATCCATATCCTTTCTCCTTCCCACCTTGCTATTTTTTTTTGAAGCTCCCTTCTTGTTTTCTTTTTGAAGAATCCCCAGGCAAGGCAGAGCTTTCCCTTGCTTTTCCGCCACTTCCCCCCTACTTGTGATGCCTTCTCCCTAGCTTCTACACCTTGTATCCTTTCCTCTGCTCCCTCTGTCGAGTTCAGCTCTCCCCCTATCCATCCAAGTTCACTGTAAAGGGAGCTTCTACTGTTATCCTTGGAGGAAGTGGCATGACATTTATAGCCCCTTCACTCTCCTCCATCTGTTCATCTCCAATAATTAGACCCAGATTTACCTCTTGCATCTCAAATTTGTTATAGGAGTCCTCCCCTTATCACTCCATAAATGTTCTTTTAAGTCTTTTGTTTTTTCCCCTAGTTTTAACCTGCATGAAACCCTCTGAATCCTTTCCACCCCCACTTCCAGTCTTCTTGCCTTTATCCTCAGCCACTATCTTATTCAAGAGAGGTGAAGGAGACAGTTGTTGATCCTCTAGTTTATTCTTTAGGCACCTTCTAACCAAATGGCCATACTCATGACACAGATGACATCTAAAGGGTAAGGTTTCATAATCTAATTGTTTTACCCACGAGTATGAACTTGCACACATTTCTACCGCATCAGGTAACAGTTTACTCAGGTCAATTTCTACACAAATTCTTGCATATGTCATAATTATCTTGCCAAGCATTTGTGAAGATGCTCCCATCAGTTTTCCTATTAACGAAGCTATCATTAGTAGAACATCCTTCCAGTAGCATTCAATCGGCATTCGTGGCAGTCAGACCCACACTGGAACTCTGTTAGGAAGCTCCTCTATGGGGTTAAAACTAGCTTGCCATGGTTTCATGAAGGGACCAACTTGGTTATAAAAGTATGGTCCACCTTTGAACACCCAGTTTCTATCCTGCAGACAATTGAAAGTAACCATAAAAAAGCTGTTTGCATTAGCACCATTTCCATCTCTCCTACTGGCTCCCATACCCTACGAGCCCAATTCTCCAAGAAAGGGAGAGATACTTTCATCCCCAGGAATTTACAGTATAAAGAACGTTTGGAGTAATACTCCACATCCTCTGCTATCATGTCAAACATAATTACTAGCTTAGGCCTTTCATTGCAGCATTCCAGCCACCCATTCACCTTATTGATTCTTGATCCTCCAGTCGAGCCACTGCCTTGCACCCCTATAAACTGATTGGATACTGATACTTCCTTCAGTCTGGCTTCCTTTCCCTGAGATCCTTTTCCTACCACATCTCTGAAACTTCTATCTCCCTTCAGTTTATTTTGTTCCATATGTTCCATCGCACCTCCTCCCCACGCTTCTCTCCCCCTTATGTTAATTTTTTTCCAGCTGTTTCAACAGTTTCTACTAAAACTACGGCCTCCCTACGCTTTCTCCTTACTCTCCTAGCCTTCTCCACCTCTGCGCATCTATAGAAAAAACATCTCAAAGCTAGGGCACGGCTGCCCTAGCTTCTCAGTGAGTTGTAGTTCTCGCCCTTCCTTCCATCCTTTTTTAGTTTTGGAACGTCTTTTTTTTGTTTTTCAATGGTTGGTTCTTTTTATAGACACTATAAATTTACATTATTTTATTATGAATAAATGTGTCTTCCCCCTTTCTTATAATTTTATTCTAGTTAATATAGTTTTACTATTTACCATTTAATGTTG
This sequence comes from Torreya grandis, assembly GCA_037957365.1. NCBI lineage: Eukaryota > Viridiplantae > Streptophyta > Pinopsida > Cupressales > Taxaceae > Torreya > Torreya grandis. The sequence continues at coordinate 1,391,848 of JARHVA010002112.1, forward strand.
TGTAACTAATCTAATTAATTACCATTTTACCTAGGTAACTAGATTACTATCCCTAAATCCTAGTTAAATCTCTCCAATTCTAATAAGGGTAAGTTGTTTTAACCTTCCTAACAAGATTTCCATACCTAATCCCCATTAAAACCAATTCAAACTATTTTTTTATCTAAGATCTTGAGTTGTTGGAACCAACAACTCAAACTTAGACAAAATCGATAATGATCCCCTTGATCATTACCAATCTTGTTAGGATTTATGTCAATTTATATCCAGGCCAACCTCAAGTTATGGATCTTGATTTCTACACATCAAAATTCTAATAAAATTACCATAGAGCACTATGGAATAATACCATCCTAGTTCTAGTCTACCCACACTCTACCCAAAGCCAACCATATCCCTATCAATAAGGAATTTATCTGTAGTCTGGGAATCTTTTATAGAGGTAATTTTTCTATGTATTTGATTGGTTTTAGATTAATGTATTGTTCCTTTACGTTATATTTTATTTCATAAGTTTATTTAGATAAATTAGTGACAAACTTAAGAACGTTTTTGGATATGTTAAATCCCTTCTTAAGCCCCATCCTAAGTCTTTGAGTACCCACTATAAGGATCGACCATGATTATTTCTAGATAAACATCAATTACCTAATAGATACCAATTATGAAATAATCCACATCGATCCCTATGTTTTCATTTATGTCTACAACTTGAGACTAGATTATCAATCATAAATATTTATAATTTACTATTTTAAGTCTTAAAATCATGCATTATTGTCTATAGACAACCTAACCTAGTGTTATAGATGATGTGGTCTAAATTCATGACTTACCCATAGTTCCTCATCCCTTATTCACTGATCAAAGTGACATCTCTTTTGAGTTAGGACTTTGCACAATTATCTTTGCCCAAACTCTAGAAGCCATCATCGAGCAACTAGATCAATCCAAGATGAAGAGGACTTAGCCATAGCATATTAGAATGAACATTTTGATAATATTGATGCAGTAGATTAATTTGTTTCATTTAAATTTCATAAATTTATCACATGTTTTATTGTAATTTATTTTATTATATTATCTACTTTTTTGCATAAACAGTGGATTGACATCCCTCTAAGGAAGTGTACTACTTTTTGAAATTGATCTTGTATCAAGCAGTCCATCCATCTCTATTATTAATTAATCTTGTCTAATTTGTCTTTGTTGTATAGGTATTCCTTCCTAGACAAAAAGGACCTCCCACCTCATTGGATCAATGGTGCACATTCCTATCACAGGTATTCCTCTTTCAAAACCCTATATTATTTCCACTTTTAGTAATTTATTTTATTAAGAAAACAAATTGAAAAATACTAAAACACTTATTTTGTTATGATTAGAGTGATTAAATCACTTGGTATCACCAAGTTTTTGGGTAAACTTGATTATATCACTTACCCTATACTGAGCTATACATATACATATATTTTTCACTTGAGTTGTGATTTTTGGGAAATAATACTCTCGATGGTTGAAGAACCACTCTTCATATTCCATGTTGAGATCATGATCACTTCCCAACTCTCCCTACTCCAAGTACAACACTACCATGTTAAAACACACTTGACCACTTGTATGCTCACTCATCTTCTTGGCCAAAATATGGATGAGGTTGTAATCCCCCTATCTACTTCTCCAATTTCCAGCACTTCAAAACCATTTACCACATAGCATATACACAAGTGTATTCTATGCATGCTCTTTATTTATGCTATTTTTTATTATTGCTTACATACATATTATATACATTGATTTAATTTTTTGGCATATTGTTGGTTGTAGGTGATGTTCGAATGAAATATTAAATAAAAAATCAAGTGAAATGCATTTTATTTTCCTTTAAACTAGTAACTCTAATGTTTCCTACATTAATAGATTAAAGGGTGGGAAATGTAGACACCTATTTTGGAACAAGTGCACATATTTATAGTCTTCTTTTATGTATATATATTTTCACTGAGAATTAAACATCTAGTGATGCAGTCTCTCATGGTCATTTCGATCTTATTTCACTTTATTTACCTACCTCTTGGGCCTATGTGTTATGTTTATTTATCTTCATCTAATATATGATAGAGATCCCTGCCTATTGTGCCTAACTTATGTATGTTTTTTCCTTAGACACTTACATCTATCCTAAATACTAGCATCAATGTTAGTTTCTAGCTTCGATGTAACTATTTAGGTGTAATCACCTAAAAAATGACACTTGAGTGCTAAAGAGTGTTACTTGATAACACCCATCCCTAGCTTAACCCTATACCTATATTAGGGCCCATTTTCACACTTATCCAACCTTTGTGTAGGCCATACACATCCCTAAACATACCTAAATCAGTCTTAGACCCTCATTTTGACATCCTATCCCTCAGTGCCTTAGGTTATGCCACTTGGAAAATAGTACCATAATAGGGACAATAGTGCCCCATGGTGCGAGTGTCCCAATTTTAACATTATTATCATTTTACCTCCTTTTGTTACAAAAAAATATATTTTCAAATAAAAAACCACCTAAGGTTATCCTAAACCTCTTTTACATAGAACAATATATATACCTAAGGTTATCCACAAAGCACTAGAACAATATATATACATGATTTTTAGCCTTATAATCGATAGATGCAAATCAAAAGCAAAATTAAACAAATAAATCAAAACAAGTTGTGTGCAGTCAAGGTTATCAATATCTTTTCTATCCTACTTATGCATACAAACATATACAACATTCTTAAGCTCAGATTACTCAGGTTTTCAATCTTAAGCACATTCAAATCACTCAAGCCAACATTCATACTAGTTTCACTTGCACTTGCACCAGCACTTAGGTGAGGATAACTACATTGGGTTTGATCCCTCTTTGGAGTATTGGTAGTAATAAATTCTCATAATATTAGGGTTTTGAGGATGTCCAATCTACCCCATTAACAAACACTTACTACTTGTGCTAACTAGATGCCTCAAAAATATGGAGGTTTAGGGTCTACATATAAAATTAGTCAAAATAGGTCATCTACAGAGATCTAAAACTTGTTTGCATAGGAATAGGCTTCGTAGACCCAAACATAAATGCACCCAAAAGCTCAAAATAGTTTTACATAGAGGACACTATCATCAAAATAGAGACACTAGTGCCACATGGTATTATTATCCAATTAGGGCACTACTATCTAGGAAGAGTTTTTACACTTGGATCATATCCATGACACTTAGATCAAATTTTATCTTAGTTTTCAACCTCTAGATCTCCCATTTCAGTCATTTCCAACTAAGTACTTTTTTATATTATTTATTACTATTTTTAGAAAAGTCAAACTAAGTCAATTCTATTAAAAATTAGTGGTTGTATTTATTGCATATTTCTACCCTAATTTACTATACTTAACCCTATTAACAAACTAGGATTTACATTCACTAAGTAATAAATAGTTAAAACATTTAATGAACCTGGCTTAATTTGAATATTACACAAAACCTATCTCTAGATAACCCTAGGGTTTATGTTTCCAATGTTCTAAGACCCATATTCAGATTTCAGATCCATATATCTTCTAATTTTTATTTGGTATAATCATGATAATAATGATTGAAGAATTTTATCACTTTTTGATGCAAAATCTAATACTTTCATTTACATGCTTATTTCCTTTAATTCTTAATGAACTCAAAAAATACATAGACACATGTATACATGATGGTTTATATCAATTGAATTATATATCATTTTTCATTATTTATTTATCATGTTATTATTCTCTTATGTAGAATTAAATTAATAAATATATCCTTACATACATAGAGGATAAATTAAAATAGTTTATTAGACTTAATCCATAAATTTATTACCCTAACAACCATGTTTCAAGTTTTAATGCCATATCCTATGCATAGGAAAGAATTTCCTTTTCCTCCTCATCTCCATGAGGGTGATAGCTAATTTACCTCTAACCATGTCCATTATATCACTCCTCCATGAGATGATACAACCTATGATATTTTTACTAATGACCATACTTAGCCTATCCATGCCTCCACCTCTCCCTTACAGAGTGTGTGTTTACATATTCAATAAAAAACAACCAGGGTTTGCACTTGTGAGACTCTAATGGATCAAATTATAGGTATGATCAAGTTAATATCAGAATTACAGAATCAAAATTAGTTATTAATTGAAAAGGTCACATTATTGGCAACTCAAATTACATGTACAAAGTCTTCATGATGTTCTAGTGTTCATCATGTATATGTATCTACACCTATAAAAATTGTGCCTAGAACTCTTTCATATCCAAATCATAAAGTACAAGATGAGTAATACAATTAAGATCAAAAGAATACCCAATATGGGAATTAGGACACTCTCCCCCAAATTCTTAATGAAAATCTTATTGTCAATAAGGATGAGATTTTGCAGAGTTACAAAGATAGACTTTGGGAATAGCCTCATGATCATGCATAGATTTTGCAAGCCATAATGAAAATAATGAATAAATAAAATAATGGTCAATATTATACACCTCAAGATAATAATATTATTACACCTACATTGAGGGAAAATTAACTTGTACAATAACCTATTTTAACTATACAAATTTAAACAATGGTAACACCTCCTATGGCTAGTTCTTCTTCTCTAGATGTACAATCCCTCATGCATGAAATTCATTATCAATAGGATAAGGTGTTACATATTGATCAATTTGATACTAGGCCATCACATGCCTTAGATTCTCATGTTATTTTACATACACCTTTGGCACATTAGATAGTGGTAACTCTTTTTCCATAAATATTTGTGGTACCTATGCTTACCTTATATGATGGTAACAGTGAACCAAAGCACCAAATATGAGCTTTCCATGTAACACAATTAGACTATGTGTCTAATGATTAGATATTCACTAATTTTCCCACATAGTCTAAAGTAATATGCCCTACAATGGTTTTATGATCTTCCAAATTAGTCTATCAATGCATTTAATCCATTGACTAATATGTTTTTAGCACACTTTTCAATTAACATCAATGATAAGATCTCATATTCTCAAGTAGCACAACTGAAGCAAAAATATAATGAGCTTATTGTAGAATATGTCTTGAAATATACAACTATATTTTCCCCATCATAGATAGAGAGATTCAAGAAATATTCAAGTAGAGCTTACTACTAGAATTGTATGAAGCTATATTGTTTAATAAGTTTACAACCTTCATAGATTTGTGCCACACATTGAAACAAAGGTAAGTAAAGCTTCTGTATATGAGAAAATTAAATATACAAGTGGATCAAAATCAAATACTAAGACTTATAATAATAATCCATACAAATTAAGGACCAATGAAAATAAAAGTGATCCCCCAACTGTAGTTAACATAGCTTTAGAGCCACCTCCTCACCTAGTTTTATTGGCTCCTCCATGAAGAGTTTTCACTAACCTTCTAGAATCATTGGCACATGTCTTAAATCACTTCATGGAATGCAATGTCATGTCTCTCCCTCCCATTAAAGAGGTTGATATGACACAACCTCTTCCAAAAAGATATGATTGCAATGCATTCTAAAATTATCACATGGCACCAAGCCATACTACAAACTGATGTATCACCTTAAAACATAAGATACAAGATTTGATAGAGGCAAACATAATCAATGTGGGCACACCCACATAGGCACCTAAAGTTCAATAAATGAAAGTTAAGACATTGAAAATATTCTTGAATCCATTTCCAAAGCATAGAGCTACTGAGGTAGGGGGCACTTTAGGTGCTCATTATATATATCAAGCACATCCACCACTGACATCATATCACACTACTATATAGGATGCACAACCCCTACATAGTATCATTTGTGTGTATGATACTATAGTACTAGTTATAACACTCATCACTTTATTAGAATAGGAGATTGTTGATGATGATTTAGATTCATATCCACTCTTTGTATGATCTTACATTGATCATCATCCTATTCAAAGTGTTATGGTTGACAATGGTTCAAGTATTAATATGTGCACTATCACACTTGTAAAACATTTGGGGTATTTAGAGTAGGATATTTATCCTACTGACATAGTTATTCATGGTTTCAATGACCATTTTAGAGTTCCATTAGGGATATTTTATTTTTACTATACATTGGACTAACACACGTGGCCACTAGATTCTTAGTAGTACCTAGTGCATGCATATTTGACATGTTATTTGGTAGGCCATGGATACAATAATTAATATCCATTCCCTCCATCATGCATAAATGTATTGAATATATATGTTAATCAAGTGATCATAGTTGAGTGTCTTTAATATGAGCATGTTATGCCTATTTTTCCACATCCCCCTTAGTTTTTTCAAAACTAATACTTTTTCGACCATAAAGATGACTCAGTCATGAAATCTAAAACTGTGTCATAGACTTGGTCAATTAGTAGTATATTCGAATGCATATTTTGAATTATAAATTGATTATGATAGGTTAATAAATTCATGTTTATATTTTGAGTGGTTTCAAAAATCATGGTGGATTAATGAATAAAATGCATATATATAATTGTAAATATGATTAATTATCTAGATTTTTAGTCAAGGCAGTTTTGAGATAGAATTTCAATTAGTAATGGACTTTCAGTTTTTTACAATTGAGCAAATTATGATGATTCTTAGATTTTCATAGATGAGGTGATATGATATCTAATTCAAAATAAATAATAATTTTATATGGATGGTTATTGCATTTGAAAACACTATATTTTGAAAATCAATGCATCTATTATTTGAACAATTATTATGAAGGTAAAAACTAGATTCACGGCTCATTTTAATTTACTATTTTTATTATAATAGACATTTGAAATGTTGAGGTGCTTCAGATGATTTGGTGATGTTATCAAAATTTAGGTTCTAGATTGCATATCGTAAGATCATTTTTCTTATGTTTCATAAGTTTTAAGGTTCTATTTGATATTCTATCTAAGTTTAAGCCATTTTCAATTTTAAGATCCTAACATTTATTTCAAGTCTATGTTTAAAAGCATAGGTTTCAAGGCATGACTATCATTCTTTTATGTCTCATTGGGCATAAGTGTTATAATAAAGGGGATAGTTTGTTGACCTTCGACTTGTTTCATGGAATAAATTTCAATGTCATAAGGTATTCTTTCAAGTCAAGGTAATCTTCACATATGTTTTGCCTAAGGCTTAGTTTACTTGTCTTAAGATTTTTGAGATAATTCAAAGACTTAACATGATATGCATGACATAATTGGCACCCTTCAGGTCATGGTGTTAAGGCATAGACATTTTCAAGGGTTTAAGGGTTTGTTATGGTAAATATTTATTTCCCTAAGCCTAAGTGTTTGGTTGACCACAAAGTCTATTGCTTACATTGGTATGATAAACTAGTGTTTGATCGATGATATGATCCACTGTAACAAGGTTAGTTGGCATCAACATTTAAATCATATCTCTGATGTTTTGAGATCACCTTGAAGATTTGGTGGTAATGAGACTTTAATGTGATTCATGTAAGCCTTGATTTGTGGAGGTAAAATTAAGGTCTAGCGTGAAGGTTTAGTGATAGCTAATTTTTTTGATGCCAATAACAAAGTTGGCAGGATCACTAAGTACATTTTTGGTAAATGATAACCAATGAAATTCAAACACAATACTTAGTTGGTTACGGTAGGGTGTTGGTGGATATAAGTTTTCATTTTCTTGGTTTTTTGTTCATTATTGGTAAGCTTGGATGTGAAAGCAGAGCTCTGGTTTATTGAGTTTTTAAAGTTGCAGAGGAGATTTTGTTGGGTATATCAAGAAGTAATATTTTTGGGTACATTTTCTAGGTATGATTATTTTAGTCTTGAGAAAACTTGATGATATGTGCAGTGTTTTTGAATTGAGTCTACAATATTTTGAAAGAAATCATTCTCAGATGTGTGAAACAAAATAAATTCAACTTGCATGGATTTTTATGGAAGTTTAGAGTGATTTTTGATTGATTTCATGCTAAAATATGGCTATAAAATAAGAGGGTTCTTTACAAATATATTTGCATGAAAAGGTTACAAGTTTATGATGAATGTTTTTGGATAGATTATCACTTGTGTGTTGGAATATTGATGTTGTGCATAATTTTTTTGTGCATGAATGTCTGAAAGAATAAGTGATATTGATAGACTTGGAAATTATTTCATGCATGAAATAAATAATAAGCAACCCTAGTTTGTAAAGTATTTTGGTCTTTGAAAGAATATAAGAATATGGATTTTTCTTTAATTCTCAGCATTTATGGTTTGAGCCATATTTCCTTCAAAATTTTGATTGTTAGGGTTATTTGCATAAAATAAATCAGGGACATTATTTTTCTTCAAATATTTGGTTTTCTCTGAGCTCTCACTCTTCAAGCACATTTTGGGATTCTAGTATTTCAGAGCATCTGGTTAATGGCTCATTCTAATATCAAAGTTGAAAGTTGGGTTGTTTCTATGTGTATGCTTGGTTTTGATATTGGCTTTGAAAAAAATTTATTGTTGTTTTTCTATACACAAAGGTTTTGATAAGATGAATAGACTTATTCATTTGTTCATATGATGCATGCAATTAGTTTAATTTTAAGAAAGAGTTTATATGCATGGAAAATAGTATGGGAAAAAGAGAATATGACAAAATTATGAAGAATAGAATTTTTTTTTGTTCTTCAAGATGTTGATTCATGATAGTAAATAGGAGATAAGTTATAAGTGGTTATTCAGGATGTTGATTCATGATAGTAAACAAGGGATAAGTTATGGGTTTTCATTTGATTTTGGAAATTAGTTCAATTTTCTTCTACTTTAGAAAATTTGAAAAATGATCACTTATAGGAATTTTTGTGATGTTAAATTTGACGACCAAATGATCATCACCACAAATCATAAATTATGTAGTTTGACAATCATTTAAACGTCAAATTTAAGCTTGTTGAAAAACATAGTAAAATTGCTATTTTTAGAAAATTGAAAGTTGTTTCATGGAGTTTTTGGCTCATCTTTCATGTGATATGATCAAAATATTTTTACCATCAAGGTATTTCACAAAAATAATTGTTTTTGGAAGCATAGTGTTGCATATGGAATAAGAACAACGAAGCAAGATTTTGGAGATTTGGTGTATGGTTTGGTAATAGATTTTTTTTATAAATATATATGCTTAAGTTATTTGACATGCATTATAGATTAATATAAATAAAATTTATTGATCTTTGACTTATTTATTTTATGGTTAAAATATGTTTTCTATTATATTATTAGGGTCCCCACCCATTAAGATTAGTGCCCCTAGTCTATATTTAATAAACTTGATCAATTAAGACTTTTAAGTCTTAATTAAACCTATCTTTACGCAATAATTGTTATAATTAATTGAATTTTTAAAAGTCAATTAGTTAGCATAAACTAATAACTAATTAAAGTTAGTTATAACTTATTTGCAACTAAGTTTGAAGATATTTAAGGAGATCAAGGATTCATTTGAACATAGAAGAACAACACAGGTTTCAAGACTTATACATTTTGTGAAGTCAATCATTCATATTTATTCTTTCTATGCAATTTTTTTGAGATAGTAAAACTATTGTAGATATATCCAATGGTACTTCATCTGATAGTTAAGTAATTGCTGAGGCAACACATGTATAACCATCTTTTATTATCATTTAATACTGATTATTTGAAGTTTACTAAGCTTAACATTTTTGATGATTTCTTTTTGTAGTCCTATGTGTAGATTCTAAGTATTCAACTTGAATAATGATGAACACTTCACTATTTACGACATCTCATTGATCTATTTTGATTGTAAAGTTGTCACTCAAGTTATTGTAAAGGAAGAATGTTGGTTTTCTCAATGAAATTTATCTTTTCTACTAAGACGACTCTCCTTTGAGACTAGCATGCTTCTTTGTACTCTATATCGATCCTAATCTTAATATAATTTTATCCTTTTGATTTTATTAATTTAATTTCTATTTATATTTTTTAGTTTAATCTTTTGTTTCTATTTGAGTTCTTTAATTAGTGTCTTAGATTATCTACTTTTTTCTATTTTATTAGGTTATATAGTTTAAATTGTTTAGATATAGATTTAAAATCTTTATTAAATTTTTGTTAGTTGATAGTTAAGTCTTCTAGATTAGTTTTCTTTCTTTCTTTAGATTAGATTTAGTTAGATTTCAGATTAGTTTGTTATAGAGTTAGTCCAGAATTAGATTTTTTATTGTATTAGACTTAGTTTAATTAAATTAGTTGGTTTATGTATTAGATTATTTATTTATTTTATTTTCTTATTTTAGTTGTTGACCTATTGAGTTATATTATCTAGTTTGTTGAGTTATATTTATCTTTTATGTTTTCTTGCTTATTATCTTTGATGGTCATTTATGAGCACGGACATAAAATATACTTTCAGCAATCTAATTTTTTTTCCTTAAAAAGATCATATAATTCATAGACTTTACTCTATTGGATAGGTTAGATGATAATTTATAATATATTTAATATTAAATTATATGATATTAAAGGAATGATTAGCTTCTTGGATCAAAGCATTATTTATGAGTAATCTTCTTGACATAGTTGATTTTCATGTATGTTTGATCAATTTAGTGAATGTTTGTACACTTGATTTAAATTTATTATTGAAGATATTAAATATGTAGAACTTTAAAATACATTTTTTTTATGCCTTAGAATTGATTTTTAGTCTTAGGTTCCTTACAATTAAACTAGTACGATTCCATCTTGACCTTTGTGATAGGTGAATAGGTTGATTTATTCGAGTGATATTTTTCACCATCAACAAATTTGGTGACTTTGTTGAGAATTTTAAATCAAGTGTTTTTATTTATTCATTCTTGTCTTCAATGATTCATATTACAATAACTGGTCACCAATTTTTAGTTTATAGTTATCATAACTGGGTGCCCGAATTTTGATTCTAATTTAGTGATTGTTTCTTGCTCAATTATGGAAACTTTAGATGAGCTCACTCAAGAATGGATTTAAATCAAAATATTAATTAAAAATCAAGTAGATCAATGTCTAATATCTTGGTTCATGGTTTATTTTAAAGAAGAAGAGTTTATAAGAGAATATTTGTTGCATTTTATTTCAAAATTAAATGAAATTCCTATTTATTTTTTACCAATTGGCGATATTTTATTTCTTTGTTGGAAGAATAACTTACCTGAGAATTATTTTTAAAAATTAGTATTATTGATTTTAGCTTAGATTTGTAATTTGTTCACATTCAAAGACAAAATCAAGATTTCTGTAAGCCTTTCTCACTTAGTCATGATATGTTCAAATTCAAAATATTCTCTACGTTAATATTATAGTTTGAACATGAATTTTCCAAAGAATTTTCTATATTTTTTGTTTATGATCAAATCATGTCATGGTATATTAAAAATACTTCTCAAGAACTAGATTATAGTTTAGATACTTCATCAAAATGTTTTGATTTAGACGTTTCATCAAATTCAGAATTAGAGTAATTTAATTTGTTTAGTCAATCTAATCAATCATCTAATGACATATTTTCTCTTAATTCTAATTTATTTTTTAGTAATAACTCTTTGTCAAATAAAACTACTCTTGATTCTCTTTCAAACATAATTAATATAAAAGATAATGATGTTTTGAAAAATCTTGAATAAAAAACTCTTGACTTTGATATGGAATTATTTTTATTGATTTTGAATCTGATTACTTTCCAAATAGAAATTATTCATCTACTTATGATTTTAATATTGTTTATGACAATATCAAATATAATTCAAATATTTATGATGATTTTTCTATCATTTTTTATTCAAAAGATCATCCTGATAACAAAAATTCTAATTTCTTTGATGTTGGATTTAGTGCTATAATAACATAAAAATATGTTCGTGATGTTGCAGATACTGAGATGAACAATCAATTGACTGAAATTGAGTATGAAAATTTTGATTTTTTAGATTATTTAGATCATGATTAAAAATTATCAAGTGAGTATGATATTTCTTATAAGTTTTTTCTACATAATTTAAATCAAAAAACTTGTTTAATAATATTGATTATGAATGTTTCAAATTTTATGATCCTTTAAAGTTTGAAACAATAGATCCTACTAAATATGTTAAATAAAAAAATATTCAAAATTGTCTAGAATAGATAAGTCTATTTATTGATCAAAATTTTCTTTATTCTAACCTTTAAAATATTTAACTCACTCCAAATCAGAGAGATAATCTTTTGTATCTAATACAAAACTAGGAAATGGCTAAAAGCATGCATAATCAAGATTTAATTTTGTTTATTCAAAGTTATTTAATGTGTTTATCATGTTGTTTTTCCACTTTTAAATCATATAGCTTGACTTATTATTAATATTTACATGCTGAAAATAATGCCTTGCATTATAGTTATATTGGAGGAGAGATCTTATCATCTACTCTTACACCTCCTTCATTTATTTTGTTTTATCCTATAGTGGATGATTTTTGATGTTAGTTAATAATTTATTTCTTTTTGATCTAAAAATATTTTATCAATATTGGTTTGATGTTTTGATTTTATATTTCCTTTGGGTTTGTGTTCTTTTATTTTCTAGTTGTTTTTTATTTTTTGTTATTAATGTACTTTACTTTTGAAAAGATCAATGAGAGTTACAAATGGATAAGTTTCACATTATGAAGGAAGAGTACAAGGAGGTTGTAAATCTGTTGTAAGTGCCAATTATTTTTAGAAGTTACTCTTTAATAATTTAATTTTCATTATGAATGAATAATATATGTTGAGTTGTATCTAGTTGTTGAAGTATTACCTCATTTTTAGATTTTGTACTTAAGGCATTTGCATTTGTGTGTGAATCTAGCCCAAACTTCTCTTCTATATCATTCCAGTTCTTCATTCCATGCTAGCCAAACAAATCATCCCTTATCAAAATTTATTATTAAATAGGTTTGTACATATCTACTTCAAAAATGATTTACCTAAATCACACCCTCAAGTTAATGTTCATATAATAGGCAATTTAATTGCTACCCAATTTGATACTTGAAATTGGCTAGTAAGGTCACATGTTTTATGCCTATTTTTCACACATCCCCCTTAATTTTTTAAAAACTAATACTTTTTTTGCCACAGAGATGACTCAATCATGAAATTTAAAACTTTGTTGGGGACTCAATCAATTAGTAGTATATTTGAATGCATATTTTGGATTATAAATTGATGATGATAGGTTAATGAATTCATGTTTATATTTCTAATGGTTTCAAAAAGCACGGTAGATTAATGAATAAAATATGCATATATATTTCTAAATGTTATCAATTATCTAAATTTTCAATCAAGGCAGTTTTGAGATAACATTTCAGTTAGTAATGAACTTTCATTTCTTGACAATTGAGCAGATTATGATGATTCCTTGATTTGCATAGATGATATGATACAATATCTAATTCAAAATAGATAATAGTTCTATATTGATGGTTATTTCATTTTAAAATATTATATTTTGAAAATAAATGCATCTATTATTTGAAGAACTATTATGAAGGTAAAAGCTAGATTCATGGCTCATTTTGGTTTACTACTTCTAGTATAATAGACATTTGAAATGTTGAGGTGTTTTAGATGATTTAGTGATTCTATCAAAATTTAAATTATATATTGCATATCATAAGATCATTTTTCTTATATTTTATAAGTTCTATTTGATATTCTATATAAGTTTAATCAATTTTCAATTTTAAGATCCTAATAATTATTCCAAGTCTATGTTTAAAAGCATAGGTTTCAAGGCATGAATGGCATTATTTTATGTCTCCTTGGGCATAATTTTTATAATAAAGGGGATATTTTGTTGACCTTAGAATTGTTTCATGGAATAAATTTCAATGTCATAAGGTGTTCTTTGAATTCAAGGTAATATTCACATATGTTTTGCTTAAGGATAAGTTTTATTGTCTTACAAATTTTGAGATAATTCAAAGACTTATCATAATATGCATGACATAATTGTGACCCTTCAGGTCATGGTGTTAATGCATAGAAAATTTTAAGGGTTTAAAGTTTCATTGTAGTAAATATTTATTTTCCTAAGTCTAAGATTTTGGTTGACCACAAAATATATTGCTTCCATTGGTATGATGAACTAAAATTTGATTGACGATATGATCTACTATGACAAGGTTAGTTAGCATCAACATTTAAGGTAAATAATATATCCAATGACTCAAAGTCACCTTAGAGATTTTGAGGCAATGAGAATTTAATTTTATTCATGTATGCCTTATATATACCTAAATCTAGCCACTGATAACCTCTAACCAGGCTTTGGATCAATTTCCACTAAAGTGCATAATTTGGCCTAAAAACATTAAAACATGCTAAATGATGTGAAACTATCATATTAAAGTGCCAATTTTGAATAGAATATCATTAAATGGGGCAATGAAATTTATGGACCAGCTAACTTTAATCAAATCATTATGAGTCAAAATGTCAATTTTGCACCTAGGTGCTCTAGATTGCTCTTTTTTGTCAAATCTCTTGCACAAGATACATGCCTTTGTTATTTTATGTTGAAAACATCCTAAATGGGATAATGTATCTAGCACATTTGATATTGACTTCCAATTCTAAACCAATTAAATTTTGGATAAATAACAAGCCATTCTAATCAATTTGTGTAATTTGTGCATAGAGTGCTTAATCATGCTTAAGAGCTAATTAAACCAAATTAGGGAATAATTAAGAATTACATGGAAACTTGTTGGATAATTATTTTTAGAAATAAATATTGAATATCTACATCATCAGGGGACATCATTTTTTGGGAAGACATCCCTATGCCATAAATGCATAAAATATCAAGGTTAACCCCTCCCATGCCTCATCGATGCCTCCCATACCTCATCAAAGCCCTTCCATGCCTCTTAATTTCTCCTCTATCCCAAATATTTATAATCTTATTTATGAATTTTAATTGTAAAATTAGATTAATCCTTATCCACACATCTCAATCCTGAGATTAATGGTTCAGGTTGATTCTAGCCATTTGCAAAAATCTATAAGGTCTATGTCATAAATCTATCATTTGAGAGAAGGGGGGGTGTAAAAACACTACTATATAATGCACATTTACTTTTATATGAACACTTAAAATCCTCTCAAATTATGTGTATTGATGGATTCCAACAATACCAAGCAACCTTGTCAGTTTAGGATCTAAGAGTGATTAATTAGTTGGCTTTGTCCTCGATTAAAGTCTTGTTTGGAGTCAAAACTTGGTGTAAAAAATATATATAAACCAAAACACATGGTCCTAATTTTACTTTGAACAAAGAGGAGTTATTTTGGCCACATGAAATCATCAATTTATCTTGTTCAAAGTTCATCAAAACTTGGAGTCATATCATCTAGTTTGGCACAGTTATGCTACCCAATTGAGTCTAGACATTTGCTAAAGTTTGTTTAAGTCCTTCATTTATAATATAAATTCAAAGTTGTACCTTTATAAGCTCATATGGTTTATGTGTTAATTGGGTTCACCATTTTCACTAAACTTGAGGGAACTTAGGTTCAATTTCCAATTTGGATTGAAGGCCATTTTAATTATCACGATTATTATCACCACTTGATAGACAAGCCATTCTATGCTAAACACTTGCACTTTCATTCTATGCACCATAACATTTTGAGTCAAGAAAGGTAGTGTTATGCCATCAAATTTATGTGAAACTATCTTTGCCTTAGAAAGTTTTTGAAATAAGCATTTTATCACATCTTTTGGGTAGTCTAGTGTTGTTACGCTGCCCAAAACATTTCATATATTTTTTCATAAGCTCTCTTGTATAGGGTTCAAATTTGTTCCTATATTTTCAAACCAATCCAAGTATATCTTTGTGAATCTTTGTTTAGCATAGTTATACTGTTCACTTTTTGTCTATCTTATTTTTCAAAAGAACTGAGTTTTATACCATTATTTGTGAGAAAATAAACTATCTCTAAAGTGCCTTTTGTTTCATACCTGATAATTATTTGATCGAGTCCATGTCCAAGAATCAAATGCCTAGTGTTTGTTAGAAGTATTTCAAATTTGTTAGATTAAAAATTTCATCTATTTTTAAATTCTATATTTTGATGCCATTTGGCCAAGAGTCCTAGCACATGCCTTGTTTGAGCCTAGCTTTTAACATTGCATTTGGCCAAAAGACCTAAAAACGTTTAATTTCCTAGATTAGACTAATTTAAAAAACTTCAACCTTAGCATTTGGTATTTTGATTTTTGGTTCATTTACTTAATATTTTTATGTAAGACGTGTAGTGTTAGACACTTAACATGAGATAGATTTATCACAAATCTTTGCATAAACCTTTTTGATCCTTTTGATGACTATAGACCAAGTTTAAACATCAGAATTTAGACATTATCTTTTTAGAGTTTGTATAACTCTTTGACCTTTTATTTTAAAAACATTTACTATGGATCCAAACATATATTCCTACACTCGTAGTGGACTCATTTACAATCTAGGGATTAGTAATGTGGTTGTGCAAGAAGAAATGGTGCAAGACCCCTACATAGATAATATTTTTTATGAGATGGATCCTTATCCCTCTTATAATGCTCAATCAGGGACACAAAACCAAGATCTATTGGCTAGATATTTGGTTAATACACCACCTTATTCAGAACAAGACCAAGAACAAACCACACAATACCTAGCTATAATACCCACAACTAAAAAACCAGTTCTATAATAGTCGTGTTCTACTAATACACCTTCCACATATTATCCATTTTTATTTGAGCATCATTTATTGGATAACAAAGACAAGATTTTGGTTAGATCCATAGAGGTAGGGGCCAAGATTTTAGTAGACTTCCCCCATGAGAATTTACCAAGCCTAGTAAGAATGCCTCACAACATAATTTATGATCAATAGGATTCTTCTACCAATCCTTTAGCTCTAGTCCAAACAACATATTATGACCCTCATATGCCTAACAGAGGCAAAAATATCATGGAATACCACTTTAACCAAATGCAGATGGCATACCAAACCTACCTAGATCTAGCACGTAATTTCAATCAGATGACCATGGTGAGAAAATATCTTATTGACTTATTTCATTCAATAAGATTTTTGATAAAGTTAATTGGTCAAGACAATCAAAGTTTAGACCCATTCATGCAAAGCACTTTGGTAGATAACTTGCTGCATATGCCCATTATTGAGGAAGTGTCTTCTGCTTCTACATAGAATACTGAGCAAAATATAGTGGATAATGTGAAAGTAACATCTAATCCAAATCAAAGTGGTACTAAAACACAAAAAACTAGTCAACAACATGTGCCTATAGTTAATACCATGAGTGGACCATCATACCAAGGAGTAGGAGTTTCTACAACCCAATCTCAACTAGTTGCTTCATCAACCTTGAAACTAATATGATTAGGTAGTCAAATATCAACCAATGTCATGCCTCAACAAAATAATGTGACAAATCCCACTCCCCCTCAATAAGTGACCAGTAGTATTCCACAATAGCAGGCACAATCTAGTGTACCAATGTAATAGAGGCTAAATGTATTTCCATCTCAATAAGGGGAAACTAATGTTCTAACTCATCAAGTAGTGACAAACATACCTCTTCAGTCACATATTAGTGTACCAATCCAAGACCAAATGATGACTAGATAACACTGTATAAATATTGGTCAATGATAGATGCCAAATCTTTAGCATGTGGTCACTTCCCAATAAGAATTCATGTAACAACGAGGCTCCCATGTTTCTCAAGTACCTACTAGACAACAATTGGTTCAAAGTGTGTCACAAGTTCAGAGACATGGTCTTGGTTCATAAGTTCCCACTCAATATCAAGGTTCAATTAGTTAGTAACATGTCCCTTTTCAACTACAACAAGCATAGTATATTTATATCCCTCCATCCCAACCATAAAATCCTCCAAGTCAAACCTTTATAGCCAACCCAAACTAGAATATTACATAACCAAATGTGCAATTTCAAGTACATCCTAATCCATGTATGCATATTCGTAATCTATTTCCCAACCAAACTAATGTACCCCAATAGATATATACATCATACCATGATCAAAATATCTCACTTATGACCTCCCAACCATCTACCCAAACTAATGTTCTTCTTCAAACCAATGTTCCTTCTAGTTTCCTATCCCAAGAATTGTAACAAATGAAGGATGGAATTACTGCCATTTAGGATAGAAAATAGACTAAAATTTTTAAGTTGGATGACATGTGTTCTTATCCATTCAACATGGAGTACTTACAGATACCATATCCTCCAAGATCTGAACCATCAAAATTTGACAAATATAAAGGGAAAGGTGACCCTAAGGCCCATTTAACTGAGTTATTTATTACATGTCAACCAATGACTTATAGAGATATATAACTTTTATTTTTGTTTCCAAGGATCTTGGATGGACAAGCCTTGGAGTGGTTATTAAAGTTACCCAAGAATTTAGTAATAGGTTTTGATGATCTTTTTGATAAGTTTGTGCAACACTTTTCCTATAATCTCAAACATGAGATTTCATTGGTTGACTTGACACAAGCAAAAAAAAAATTTGTGAGAGTTTTACAAGTTATCTACAGTGATGGAGAGCCCTTGAAAGTTGATTCACCCATAGTTTACCAGATAAACAATTAGCCACTATGTTTATTAAAAATTTGTATAGTGAGATAGCTTATCATCTAGAACTATAATGTGTGCATAATTTTAAGGAGATCATCGACAAAGGCTTGTTGATTGATCGAGCCCTTATTAATAAAGGGATCATCAAGCTTACTTAAACTAATCAAAATTAAGGTACCAATTAGGGAAGTGGCCAAAACCAATACCCAATCCAAGCACACACATCACAACCATCATAGGCTAATAACCAAGATAGACCAAAGCAATTCAAATATAATAGGAATGTTTTGGGAAACAAAGTAACTAAGTCATGTCATGTCAAAATAGTGAAAACATTGTATACACCACCTTTTCAATTTACTCCTACCCAACAACCTCTCCAACCAATGCCACAAGCACAATAACTGAGACCTATACAATAAATACATTAAATTTTACCATTGCGAACCCCTTCTCCAAAGAGAACTATGCCTATGCATCATATATTTAGTGACCTAAGAGAGCTTATTGAGTCTATATTTTTCAAAATTATGACTTATAATCTGATTAGTTGGCCTATACCAAAACATTATCTATAAGGCATTCCTTATCTTGATTGGTACCATGAAAATGAATTCTATGAATATCATCAGGTCAATGGGCATAATCTACAAAGATGTGTACAAATCAAGCATTTGACTGAGAATATGTTGGAAAATGGAGAGATAACATTAGATAATGGTGATTCCACCTTTAATCAAACTCTTGATATTTATCAAAACCCCTTTCCCCAACATAACACATAGCAGTAACATACCAATCAACAACAATAACAATAACATCGATTGGTGCAAAAACAAAATCAATAGTATCAAAATCAAAGGCCAAACTAGTAGAATCAATAACAAAACCCACAACATCAAAATAATGGACAAAACCAAGGTCAAAATGGTAACAACCAACAAACCTACCATGCAGTTTCACATGACAACAATAGGGTTGTAGGTCATATTGTAGGGGTTAGCATTAATACCATCTCCATTAATCCTAGATTGAGCATTAATCAATCTATACCATTGCTAAAAAATACCACTCAACCAAATTACATGGATAATCCTTGTTTGACTTGGGACCTCACACAGGCAAAATAGAAAATTAAGACTTCCACTTTTAGACCTTATACCGATAACTCACCCTTACCACGTGACCACATACAAGTGCACCACCAACTGAGACTTATCCTATTTGACCTAAACCATCCCCAACATTTGTTAGAAATTATGGTACAACATCTAACCCTGATTGTGAAATCATAACTTAGAGGTCAAATATTAGTATCCCAAGCCCACAACCATTTGCCACTTTGCCTGTTATCCAACCAACTATTCAACCTTGGAATAAATCATTCACCATTGACCAAGATAAGAAGTTTGATATTATGGAATAATTACAAAAGACACCAACACAAATTTTTATTTTAGATTTGTTGTGATCATCAATAATCCATAAGAATAATTTGAATGAGTTTTTAACCCAATCCATTGTTGCCAGTGACATATCCCTTGATAAATTTCAAGCTTTTGTTGGACACCTAGATCCAATCCAACAAGTCACATTCAACCAAAGTGATATGTCTTCCCTTGGCCCACACTATAATAATCCATTATACATAGAAGTTTATATAAAGTAGCATAAAGTGAAATGTATCCTTATAGATAATGGATCATGCATCAACATAATGTCTCTAAAGCTCATAAAGCTTCTTGGGTACACAACAATAGATCTCCAACTATAAAAAATAACTATCAAAGCCTATGATAATCAAGAGAGAGAATCACAAGGCACCATTATCTTACCAATTATCATTGGGCCTTTGACCCATGATACACTTTTCCATGTGCTTGATCTTGAGTTATCATCTAATATGCTTCTAGGAAGGCCTTGGTTACATGAGATTCATGTAGTCCCATCAATGCTGCACCAATGTATCAAGTTCTCTCACTTAGGGATAGAAGTAAATATTCTAAGAGATTTACACCCATATGAATACTGTAAATATATTGAGGCCAAGTTTCAAAGCTATAATTACTAATACAACATGAATCCAAGTTCCAAGGAGGATAAAGGAAAGGCCATACTTATTGATCCTTCATAGGATAATTGCATAAATCCTAATACCTTAGATTCCCTTTCCCACATGTCACCTCCTGAAGCTTCTAATCATTTCATCATTTTAGATAATGGCCTAGGGGAGTATGTGACCCATGATACCTTCCATATAACCAATCTTCCTTAGAATCTAAAGACCTTTGAAGACCTAAAAATAATCTAGACATGCATTGGAAACAAAATAACAAAGATAAGGGACCTATCATGTTTGTACCAGCATCTGGCCTAGAACCAAACCCTCTTGAAGGGGATGAATCATGGTTGTGTAATGACAACCAAGCTAAGTGTTATAAATGTGCAAAGTATCTTATTCTGAATAAGATCATGGAGCATCAAGATTATGAAAGAAGAGGCCTCAGACCAAATTAACAAGGAACCATTGAGCCAATTTCCATGACAAAGTATAAAAGACCCTATGGACTTGGATTTAAACTACCTGGAGGTGACTCCACATATCTTATTTGAGTTCCATCACTGGTGGTTAGTGATGATGATGTCGACAATGAAGTAAATTCTAATTATAGTCTTATCTTCAATAACCTAGTTGAGTCTAACCTATTTGATAACAATGCCATATGTACTCTTACCCCAATCATTTATCATAACCCATTGCCATTATACTATCCCCAACTAATAGATTGGGACCAACAAGAATCTAGTTTACCGATTGATGAGTTTCAGATTGACGAACAATTTTGTGATTTTCTAGGCCTTAGAGACAAAATTTTGTTGGGAGATCATAAGTCAAGATTCTCAATCACATTAGATCATAAAAGCCTATTTTGGAGAGCAGCTGAACACCCTTAGCCAAAAAAATAAAAATAAAACATTGAGGCCCCAAACTGAAAACCTATTTATGGTGCTTTTTGACCAGAGAAAAAGTAAAGATAAAGGTCGATCTAGTGGTGAAAACTTGTTTCAAGCACCATTAAATGGGGGTGTTCATTCTTCTTTAAATTTAGACTAGGAGACCACCAAAGATGAACTTGCTTATGGATCTGAGTTTAGTTTTGTGAAACAACAAGTATTTGATCAAATTCTTCAAACATTTCCAACTATTTTTGTCACATGGCCAGATCTCCCATTAGAGGACTCAGATTCATCATGCCTAGGAGATGTTGAAGATCAAGTCCTAGCAAAGGACCTTGATATAGTCCAATAGTTCAATTCTTTGCCTACTATCCTGAAAGATGGTTTGACCCTTCTAGTCAAAGATACAATAGACGTAAACATCAAGACTCCATCAGACCCAAAATGTATAAAATTAGGCATGTCTCTCATTGAAGAGTAGCATGAATTCTTTACAAATCTATTGAGAGAATTTGTAAATATCTTTACATGGGCTTATTCTAACATGCCAGGTTTGGACCCTGCCTTGGTTCTGCACCTCCTTGTGGTCAATCTTGATGCCAATTTGGTGAAATAAAAGATGTGTAAGATGCATGCTTGAATTACTATCTTGGTAAAAAAGAGTTGGAAAAAATCTTAGAATCAATATCTAGTCCATTGACAACTCAGAATGGAAATCTAATGTTGTACCTATTAGCAAAAATCTAGAAGGAATTAGAATCTATACTAATTTTTGAGACATCAATAAAGCTTGCCCTAAGGATGAATTTCTATTGCCTAATATTGACATGATCATTGACTCCACAGTAGGTTATGAAATTATTTCGCTCATGGATGGATTTTTGGGATACAACCAGATCAAAATAGCACCAAAAAACCAACATAAAATAACATTCACCACTTAATGCAAAACATTTTGTTATCATGTAATGTCATTTGGTCTTAATAATGATGGAGAAACATATCAAATGTCAATGGCCATCATATTCCATGATATGATGCATGATATTTTTAAAGACTATGTTGATGACATATTAGGAAAATCCAAGACCAAGGTTGACCATTTAACAGTACTATGTAGGATATTTGAAAGACTATGGGAGTACAAAGTTAGACTCAACCAAAATAAATGTGTGTTTGGAGTAACCTTAGGAAAATTAATTGGATTCATCATGTCTCATAGAGGTATTGAAGTTGATACAGCCAAAGTCCATGCTATAATCGAGATACCACCACCAACCAATTTAAAGCAACTCCATAGTTTGTAGGGTAAGATCCAGTCAATCTAATGCTTCATCTCTCAATTTGTAGACAAGTGTCATCCATTTACACATCTTCTAAATAAGGGAGTTTAATTTTATTGGGATGACCACTACCAAATAGCTTTTCAACAACTCAAGGACTATCTAGTTAATCCACCTATTGTGTTACCTCCTATGCCAGGAAGGCCATTCTTGTAGCATCTATCAGCTACCAATAATGCCTTAGGGGCACTTTTGGATAAACATGATAACAATTAAAAAGAGCATGTATTATACTACTTAAACTATACCTTGGTCACATATAACCACAACTATGCACCTATTGAAAAAGCTTATCTAGCCATGGTCTTCACAACTCAAAAACTACACCATTACATGTTGAACAATAAGACGATGGTCATTTCAAAAGTATATCCGCTCAAGTATCTACTATCTAAAATATATATACAAGGTATAATGGTCAAATAGATCATGCTTCTTAGTGATTTTGACATAGATTATGTCAATCAGAAGGCAATCAAAAGATAGGTTCTTGCAGATCAATTTACTGAAGCACCCCTTGTAGACACAAATCCACTCACATTTCATTTTCCTGATGAATCTATAATAACCATCATTGACACACATCTTTAGGAGTAACATTAGAAGCTATATTTTGATGGTTCATTTATTATATATAGATCGAGGGTAGGCCTCTTATTTATTACACCACAAGGGGATTTAATCCCTAAATCATTCAGAATCAATTTTCCTTGTATAAACATGGCTGAGTATGAAGCACTTATTGCAAGACTTAAACAAGTAATAAACTAGAACATATCTCATCTCCAAGTTTATGGTGATTCTCATTTAATTTTCAATTAGGTCATAGACCATTTATAAACCAAAGATGACAAGCTGGTTTCATATAAGGATATGGTTGACACTCTCAAGCAATAAATTGCCAACATTTAGTTTGAGCATATACCAAGGGCTAGTAATATAACTATAGATTCCATGGATACTATCGGCTCTCTGATTTAACAAACAAACAAAGCTAGAGTATCAGTTCCTCATTAAGAATTTGGTCACATTAGTTCATGAACCTTCAACTGTGGCAATGATTTGTGATATTATTGGTCCTACTTCTATCTGGTACTTAGATCTTTAAAAATACCTTCATGACCAAGTTATACCACCTAACCTATCTTGAAAACAAACTAAATCCTTTATTTATCATTCTAATAATTATACTATACTTGGATCCACCCTTTGACGTCATAGGTTTGATGGAACTTTGCTTCATTGTTTAACTTCACTATGCATATCTTTCAATAGAGTCTATACTAGCATTAAGAGAAGTTCATGAAAGGGTATGTGGAGCTCATTCTAATGGGGTATTCATATCCAAAAAACTCTTTCATACTAGTTATTATTGGCCCATGATGGATGTAGATGCAACGGCATATGTAAAAAAGTGTGACAAATGTCAATGGCATGCTAATCTAATTCATGCCCCTACCCAAAATTTGAAACTGATGTTGACACCATGGCCATTTTCTACATGGGGACTTGACCTCATTGGGAATATCAACCCCACTTCATCTGACAGCCATAAACATATCCTTACCATCACCAATTATTTCACTAAGTGGGTTGAAGCTATACCCCTCACATGACTAGAAATCAAATTTCTAAGTTCATATTTAATCATCTCATTTACTACTACTGTATCCCCTTTGACATTATATCTGATAATGGAGGATCATTCAAGAATAAGGATGTTGACATGCTATGTAGTGAATATAACATCACACAAAAAAAATTTATAACATATTACCATCAAGGTAATGGTCAAGCTGAAGCATCGAACAAAACCATTGTCAATATTCTCAAAAAGATTATCAATGATGTCGGTCATGATTGGCACTATCAGATATTTCCTACCCTTTAGGAATATTGTACCAATCATTTTACTCTTATAGGAACCATTCCATATTCACTTGTTTATGGTATAGAATCCATCCTTCATATTAAGGTTGAGTTACCTTCACTACGCATATCTATCAAGCATGTCCTAGATGATCATGACTATCGAGAAGCTCATCTACAAGAGATAGACCTACTTGATGAAAAATGCACAACTAAGCTTACCAATCTTTAGGGATATCAAAACTAACTCAAAGGCCACTACAATCAATGTGTCAAGTATAGAAAATTTGAACTTGGTGATCTTTTTCTTAAAGAAAATGAAAAGAATACCATGATTGAGAAACATAAAGTTAAATTCAAACCAAACTAGATAGGTCCTTTCATCATTACTATAGATGATGGATTAGGAGCATATAGGCTCACCACACCAGATGGAGATGAACTTCCTAAGCTGATGAATATTATTCACCTTAAGTGTTATTATGTTTGAGTGATAGGGTATATTGTCTATAAGGACTGTTTCATGGTATGTCATTTTGTACCTATTCATCTTTATAAAAATAATGTTCTTATCTATCCTCTTCGTTCTACCCATTTTACCATCCCGTTCTATCGACCAAACATGTTCTAAATCCTATCCACCTTGCCTGTTTGACCTTGGATTTTTCCATTCATTACACATTTTTATCACCAAGTAATCCAATCAATTTCATCAATTATTTTGAGTAATTTAGATAGAGATTGTATTTGGAGTAGTATGACAGAAGTTTCATTAGTTGCATCTTTCGTTTGTTATTCCTTTTTTATCACCGATCTTGCTACTAATTATAACTACCTTTGGAAAAAATAATACCATTGATCTATGTTGTTGTGTCATAGTTGTAACTAACTATGGACAAACTAGGGGAAACATTTATTTAGTAAGCCTTGACATACCAACTTTCCACTTCCTGTGCCATATTATGCCTTTTTACTAATTGTGCCTATTTTGTTTGAATTGACTGTTACACTAGTTGAATTCCTTTGTTATAGGGTGAAAATATAGTGACTTGAGGTCCTACTCTAGGACTGTGTAGGCAACACTCAATACTTTTTGAGGTCAGCTCAGTCATCCTTTCCACCATGCTCTTTCTATTTTGTAAGCAACCTAAGTTTGAATGCTCTCACCATTTTACAAGCAACCTAAGTTTGAACGCTATTGTTGTTTTGTGAGCTTGAACCATTTAGTGTCTCATCATTCTTGATCGAGTTGAGATACTTCAAAATTTCTAAAAACATTTGTAAAATCATTAGAAAAACCAAAAACATTGATCATTTCTTTGCCTTAAAGATTCTGGGAGCCCTTACTAAGTTGTAATAAAACCACTTGTCACTTAGTTTCTCCATCCTTTTTGACCTTTTCTCTCACGCACTTACCATTTTTCAAGACCATTCCTATTCTTCTATCTCATCCATTCTATTTGTTTTTATTAATTATCACATTCTTCCCATTCCTTGGGAGAACTAAATTTAGTTTGAAGTTTTTTATTAGATATCACATCCATAGAACTATGTTGGTAGCATCCACTTACCTAGTGCATATGGAGACAGCTCGACCACCCCCTTCCTTTTTATTCTATTCTCCTATTTTTTTTTGTTTGATAAGTTATCGCTTATTTTCTAGGAGAAATGTTTGAATGGTTTCTATTATGTTTTTTATTTGTTTGTCTCTACTTATTTTGTTCATTTGTCTACCTATTTATTTGCTTTCTTCACTGTTGCCTTGATTTGGTTTATGTGTGTTCTTTGGATGGTTCCTTGCCCACACTTATACTTGAATCCATCCATATTCATATGTTTACATTGTCATCATGGTTTCTATCATTGGTGCATTATTTTATATTGAGCATTAGATTATGGGAGTCATCCTCATGTATATTTTAGCCAAGTCCTCATGATGTTATACCATGATGCCTATCGACACATGCTACAACAAACCTTAGCTTCAATAATTATATTCAACAATGGCAACATCAACATCTCTTCAGAACTAAAATCCTAATTCAAAAAGTAATTAACCATGAAAGAATTTCAACCTTTACTAATTTGAAAGAGCATCTTCCTACTAGTAGGTTGTTCCAATTCATCATTACCTTCTATGTTAAGTTACCATCATCAATCAACCGATCCATCATGTTTGCCATAATCGAGGTCTAATGATTATAACCATCTATGGGAAACTCATTGTACACCATCCCACCTACATTTCTCAATAATTATAACTGCCTTTGGGAAAATCATTATGTTGTCACCACTTTACTTTTTATGCCCATATAGGGGCATGTTATTATCTTGTTTATCTATATTAACTGGGTCAACTCCATCTTCTCAATGATTATAACCACCTTTGGGCAAATCATTGTGTTATCATACCACATTGCCACTATTTAGGTAGAATACTTATAACTATCTTTAGACAAACCATTGTACACCGTCCCACTTGCATTCTCAGTGATTTTGACTACTTTTCAATATCATTATGTTTTCACCCCATCATATTGCCTTTCTTTGGTCCCCTCATTTCACTTCTTTCTTTTTGAGGGACCATTTGTCGACCTACTTATGCCAACCATTCCCTTGAGGGGTATCTTACAGTTAGTTTATCATCATTGTAGTTGTAGGCATAAAGGACCTTTTCATTATTTGAGAAGATGTTACTATGATTATAGATTTCAACACCTTCCAAAATAAGGGCAAACTATAGACACCTAAATCTGGCCACTAATAACTTCCAACCAGGCTTTAGACCAATTTCCACCAAGTGCACAATTGGCCTAGAAACACTAAAACATGCTAAATGATGTGAAAATGACATATTAAAGTGTTGATTTTGGCTAGAGTATCATTAAATAGGATAATGTAATTTATGGTCCAACTAACTTTGATCAAATCATTATGAGTCAAAATGCCAATTTTGCACCTAGGTGCTCTGGATTGCTCTTTTTTGTCAAATATTTTACACGAGACACGTGTCTTTTTATTTTGTGTTGACAAAATCCTAAATGGGATAATGGATCCAATGCATCTAGTATTAACTTCCAATTCCAATCCAGTCAAATTTTGGACCAATAATAAGGCATTTTGATCAATTTGAGTAATTTGTGCACATAGTGCTTAATCATGCTTAAGAGCTAATTAAACCAAATTAGGGCCTAAGTAAGAATTCTATGGAAACTTGTTGAATACTTATTTTTGGAAATAAAAATTGAATATCTACATCATCAGGTGACATCATTTCTTGGGAATACATCTCTAGGCCATAAATGCATAAAATATCAAGGTTAACCCCTCCCATGCCTCATCAATGCCTCCTATGCCTCATCAAAGCCCTTCCATGCCTCTTAATTGCTCCTTTATCCCAAATATTGATGGTCATATTTATGAATTTTAATTATAAAATTGGATTAATCCTTATCCACGTTTCTCAATCTTGAGATGGATGGTTCAGGTTGATTCTACCCATTTGCAAAAATCTATAAATAAGAGGCCTTGCACATGAATTTTAAGCTTGGATAATACAAATTTACCATGCCAAATTGACTTTAGAGTCTCATGAAAATTAGTGTTATAATGACAAATTGTTGTTCCAAGCCAAGCCAAGCCAATGCAAGCCACAAGCCATAAGGTGCTAAGGAGAGATGGAGGTAGCCAAGCTTCCATTGATGCAGACTTCATGAGCACAAACTGAGGAATCCACTACAATAAGGACTTTGGAGCATCCAAGGAAAGTAAAAGAAGGCTTCTTTTGCATTTTAGTTATGTGTTTCATTTATGTTTATTAGCTAAGCTCTCTCTAGTAACTAGGCCTAGAGATATATGCTAATTAGTGTTTTTTATCAATTTGTTTGTATTTTTGGACTAACACAATACTAAATCACCTCTCTTGAGTCAAATTCCTAGTTCACATAATGGTACACCTAGTGGGACCAAATATCTTCATAAAAATGATCATAAAGTTCTTTCAAGCAACCTACTAATTATTTCCATATAGAATCTTGGATTAAGAAGCCAAAAAGAGTGAAAATTTGAGTTAAAACACATTTTTCTAGAAGTCACGAGTTTATTCTAACACAGACACGATATTGTTGCTCTGAGTCACATGATTATTCTACAACTCATGGTTTTATGATTAACTATTTTTATTTTGGACTAACTTTGTGTTTCTATGTAGGTTTAACAATACTGCTACTTATGCATTCACAAGATTATCCTACAACTTGTGGGTTTGTCTAACCAAGTCATGGTATTGTGACTAAACTGTTAGCAGTTAAGTTATAATATCACTACTTGTAAAGTTGTGGTATTGAGATACAACTCATGATATTTCTAAATAGAATCACATTGTTATGATAAACTATTAGCAATTAAGTTACAATACCACAACTCTTAAAGTTATGGGATTGTCCTACAACTCACGGTATTGCAATGTGGAGTAGAGGGATTGCATTGTGCAAAAAACCCAGCAATTCATTTTTCAAAGTTCATTGTTTCAAACTAAATTTAGCTTCAAGGCTGAAGGGCACACTAACTTTTTCATTGTAGGACCAAGCCAAAGATTTTCTAAAACATAATTTTTAGACCTCTTTAGATGCTTAAAATTAACTAAGAAAATCTTTCTTTTGGTTTGTATGAAAACTTGTTAGGGTGATTTCTTAATCAAATTTCATGGTTTTCATTCAAATTTACAATTAAGACCAAGGGTTCAAAATAACACCACCACACCTTTCAATTTGGGGCTTAAAAATGAACTCATCTTTCAAATCTTTTGTGTTCACTACTTGTTTTAATTAGCACTTTGTTTTCAAAAAATATAAGGATGTTGCATGTATGCTCTTTCATTTTCCCCCTTTAGGGAACCCTTGGAATCAAAAGTGATTTTCTTATTTACAAATTTTCTAGTCCAAGGCATATAAATAACAACATCTAAAGCACTCCCCAAAAACTTGAAAAAGTATTGGGTGACCTTGACACGACCCTCAAGTCTTTTTATTTTATGCTTTTTTTATTTTCATGCAAACTTGGCTTG
This sequence comes from Torreya grandis, assembly GCA_037957365.1. Classification (NCBI taxonomy): domain Eukaryota; kingdom Viridiplantae; phylum Streptophyta; class Pinopsida; order Cupressales; family Taxaceae; genus Torreya; species Torreya grandis. Next base: position 1,421,841 of record JARHVA010002112.1, read on the forward strand.
TAATGGGGACTTCATCACCTAGTATTGACTTCATCCACTCTTTTTAAGTTACAAATGGGATGTATTTGCATTTGGACATTGCACTACACTGAGCGAACAACAAAATGTAGTGGTTGTAAAAAAGACTAGACCTTTTTGTAATAATCCAAGTGCCATGGACACCCAATTTCCATGCTTTTTTTTCATTATTTGATGTGTAATTCATTGTGCAATCGATTCCCCTAGAGATGTTCAAAATCCTTGTAGATCTCAGACAAATCCCCACTTACTGTAGAAGTATTGTTGGTGTAAGGTGCACCTCAAGGTCCATGTCGCAGTACTATCATTTGAGAGAGGGGCGTGTAAAAACCCTACTAAATAATGCAAATTTACTTTTGGATGAACACTTAAAATCCTCTCAAATGATTTAAATTGATGGATTATAATAATACCAAGAAACCTTCTCAATTTAGGTTCTAAGATCGATTAATTAGTTGGTTCTATCCTAGATTAAAGTCTTGTTTAGAGTCAAAACTTGGTGTAAAAAAATGATATAAACCAAAACACCTGGTCCTCATTTTCCTTTGAACAAAGAGGCATTATGATACCCACATGAAATCATCAATTTGCCTTGTTTAAAGTTCATCAAAAATTGGAGTCATATCATCCACTTTGGCATAGTTATGCTGCCCAATTGAGTCTAGACCTTTGCCAAAGTTTGCTTAAGTCCATTTATAATTTAAATTTGAAATTGCACCTTTATAATTTCATAGGGTTGTTGTGTTAAGTGGATTCACCATTTTCACTAAACTTGAGGGAACTTAGGTTCAATTTCTAATTTGAGTTGAAGGTCATTTTAAGACTCATGATCATTATCACCACTTGATAGAGTTAAGTTATTTTATGCTAAACACTTGCACTTTGAGTCTATGCACCACAACAATTTGAGTCAAAAAAGGTAGTGTTATGTTTTCAAATTTGTGTGAAATTATCTTTGCCTTAGAAAGTTTTTGAAACAAGCATTTTATCACATCTTTTGGGTAGTCTAGTGCTGTTATACTACCCAAAACATTTCAGATATTGTTTCATAGGCCCTCTTGCATAGAGTTCAAATTTATTCCTATATTTTTAAACCAGACCGAGTATACCTTTGTGAAACTTTGTCTACCACAATTACGTTATTCACTTTTTATCTATCTTATTTGTCAAAAGAACCAAGTTTTATACCATTATTTGTGAGAAAAATAAACTATCTTAAAGTACCTTTTGTTTCATACCTTATACTTATTTGATCGAGTCCATGTCTAAGAATCAAATGCCTAGTGTTTTTTAGAAGTGTTTCAAATCTGTTAGATTAAAAATTTCATCTATTTTCAAAGTCTATATTTTGATGTCGTTTGGCCAAGAGTCCTAGTGCATGCCTTGTTTGAGCCTAGCTTTTGACGTTGCATTTGGCCAACAGACCTAGTAACTTTTAATTTCCTATATTAGACTAATTTGAAACACTTTGACATTAGTGTTTGAAATTTTGATTTTGGTTCATTTACTTAACCATTTTGTGTAATACATGTAGTGTTAGACACTTAACATTATCTAGAGTTATCACAAATCTTTGCATAAACCTTTTTTATCCTTTTGACAAGTCTAGACCAAGTTTGAATATTAGCTTTTAGACATTATCTTTTTAAATTTTGTAAAACTCTTTGACATTTTATTAAAAAAACATTTACTATGGATCCCAACACTCATAGTGGACTCATGTATAATCAAGGGATTAGTAATGTGGTTACATAGGAAGAAATGGTGTAAGACCCCTACACAAATAATATTGCTTATGAGATGGATCATTATCCCTATTATAATACTCAATTAGGGGCACAAAGCCAAGATCTATTGGCTAACTATTTGGTTAATACACCACCTTATTTAGAACAATACTAAGAACAAACTGCATAATACCTCACTACAATACCCACAATTGACAAACCAGTTCTACAATAGTCATGATCAACTAATATGCATTCCACATATGATCCATTTTTATTTGAGCATCATTTATTGGAGAACAAATATGATATTTTGGTTAGAGCCATAGAGGTAGGGGCCAAGTTTCTAGCAGACTTCTCCCATGAGAATTTACCAAGCCTAGTGAGAATGCCCCATAACATAATTTACAATCAACAGGCTTGTTCTATCAATCTTTTGGCTCTAGTCCAAATAACATATCAAGACCCTCATATGCCTAACAGAGGCAAAAGCATCGTGGAAGACCACTTCAACCAAATTAAAATAGCATACCAAATCTACCTATATCTAACATATAATTTTAATTAAATGACCATGGTGAGCAAATCTCTTATTAAACTAGTTCCTTCAACAAGAGATTTGATAGAGTTAACTGGTCAAGACAATCAGATTTCAAACCCATTCATGCAAAATACTTCGATAGATAACTTGATGCATATGCCCACTATTGAGGAAGTGTCTTCTACTTCAACATAGAATAATGACCAAAATATAGTGAATAATGTGCAATCAACATCTAATCCAAATCAAAGAGTTACTAACACATAAAAAATTAGTCAACAACATGTGCATGTATTTAATACCATGAGTGGACCATCATACTAAGGAGTAGGAGTTTCTACATCCCAACCTCAACCAACTACTTCTTCAACCTTGTAACCAATAGGATTAGTTAGTTAAACAACAACCAATGTCATGCCTCAATAACAGAATGTGATAAATCTTACTCCCCCTCAACAGGTGACGAGTAGTGTTCTACAACAACAAGCACAATATAGTGTACCAACACAATAAAGGCTGAATTTATTACCACCTCAACAAGGGGAAACTAATTTTCTACGTCATCAGGTAGTGATAAACACACCTCTTCAGTCATAGACTAGTGTACCAATCTAAAACCAAATGATGACTAGCCAATAATGTATAAATATTGGTCAGCGATAGATGTTAAATCTTCAAAATGCTATCACTTCACAACAAGGATTCATGCAACAAGAAGGCTCCCATGTTTCTCAAGTACCTACTAGACAAAAATTGGTTTAAAGTGTGCCATGAGTTCAGAGATAGGGTCTTGGTTCACAAGTTCCCACTCAACAACAAGGTTCGATTAGTGGGTAACATGTCCCTTTTAGACCAAAATAGGCATAGTATAGTTATATCCCTCCATCCAAACCATAAAATCCTCCAAGTCAAACCTTTATAGCCAACCCAACCTAGAATATTGCACAACTAAATGTGTAATTTAAAGTACATCTTAATCTACATATGCATATTCTTCATCTATTTCACAACCAAACTAATGTACCCCAAAAGATATCTCCATCATACCCTAGTCAAAATATCCCATGTATGACCTCCCAACCATCTACCCAAACCAATGTTCTCCCTCAAACCAATCTTCCTTCCATTTTTTTATCCCAAGAATTACAACAAATAAAGGATGCAATTGCTGCCATTCAAGATAGGAAATAGACTAAAATTTTTAAGTTGGATGACATGTGTTCTTATCCATTCAACATGGAGTAATTGCAGATACCATTTCCTCCAAGATACAAACCACCAAAATTTGACAAATACAAAGGGAAAGGTGACCCTAAGGTCCATTTAATTGAGTTTTTTGTCACATGTCAACTAATGGCATATAACGATATATACCTTTTATTGTTGTTTCTAAGGAGTTTGGCTGGACAAGCCTTAACATGGTTCTTAAAGTTTCCCAAGAATTCAATAATGCATTTTTATGATCTTTTTGATAAGTTTGTGCAACACTTTTCCTATAATCTTGAACATGAGATTTCATTGGTTGACTTAACATAAATAAAACAAAAGACTAGTGAGAGTTTTGCAAGTTATCTACAGCGATGGAGAGCCCTTACAAGCTGATTCACCCACAGTGTACCAAATAAAAAATTAGCTGATGTATTTACTAAAAATTTACATAGTGAGATAGCTTGTCATCTGCAACTTCAATGTGTGCATACTTTCAAAGAGATCATCAACAAAGGCTTGTTGATTGAGTGAGCCTTTATTAATAAATAGATCATCAAGCTTACTTCAACTAATCATAATCAAGCTACCAATCAGAGGAGTGGCCAAAACCAACACCTAATCCAAGCACATGCATCATAACCAACACAGGCCAATAACCAAATAGGAATGTTATGGGCAATGGAGTAACTAAGTCACATAATGTCCAAATAGTGTAAACATCATCTACACCACCTTTTTAGCTTACTCCTACCTAATAACCTCTCCAACCAATGTCACAAGCACAACAACCAAGACCTATACAATAAATATAACCTTTACCATTGCAAACCCCCCCTCTAAGTAGAACTATGCCTACGTATCATGTCTTTAGTGACCTAGGAGAGTCTATTGAGTCTATATTTTGCAAACTTATTATTGTTAGTCTGATTAGTTGGCCTATACCAAAACATTATTCACAAGCAATTTCTTATCTTGATTGGTACCATGAAAATGAATTATGTGAATATCATCAGGTCAACGAGCATAATCTATGAAGATGTGTACAAATCAAGCATTTGATTGAGAATCTGTTGGAGAATGGGGAGATAAAATTGGATAATGTTGCTTCCACATCCAATCAAACTCTTAGGATTTATTAAAACCCCTTTTACCAATATAACACACAATAGTAGCATAACAATCAGCAACAACATCGATTAGTGCAACAACAAAATCAATAGTATCAAAATCAAAGACCAAACTAGTAGAACTAGTAGAATCAATAGTAGAACCCATAATGTCAAAACAATAGACAAAACCAAGGTCAAAATGGTAATTACCAATAAACCTACAATGTATTTGCACATGACTACAATAGGTTTGTAAGTCATATTGTAGGGGGTAGCATTAATACCATCTCCATTAATCTTAGACTGAGTGCTAGTCAATCTAGACCATTGCTAAACAATACCACTCAACCAAATTATATGGATAATCCTTCTTTGACCTAGGACCACACATAGGCAAACCAACAAATTGGAACTTCCACTTTTGGACCTTATACCGATAATTCACCCTTGCCACGTGACCACATATAAATGCACTGACAAGCAAGACTTATCCTATCTAGCCCCACACCATCCCCAATATTTTTTAGTAATTATGGTCTAGCATCTAACCTTGATTATGTGATCACAACTCAGAGGTCAAATATTACTATCCCAATCCCATAACCATTTGCCACTTTGCCTGTTATCCAACCAACCATTCAGCCTCAGAATAAATCATTCACCATTGACTAAAATAAAAAGTTTGATATTGTGGAACAATTACATAAGACACTAGCACAAATTTATATTTTAGATTTTTTACGAATGTCAACAATCCACAAGAACATTTTGAATGATTTTTTAACCCAATCCACTAATGCCAGTGACATATCCCTTGATAAATTTCAAGGTTTGGTTGGACACCTAGCTCTAGCCCAAAAAGTCACATTCAACCAAAGTGATATATCTTCCCTTAGCCCATTCCATAATAATCCATTATACATAGAAGTTTATATAAAGTGGCATAAAGTGAAACACGTCCTTATAAACAATGGATCAGGCCTCAACATAGTGTCTCTAAAGCTCATCAAGCTTCTTGGGTACATAATGGTAGATCTCCAACCAAAAACAATAACTATCAAAGCCTATGATAATCAAGAGAGAGAATCACAAGGCACCATTAGCTTACCAGTTATCATTGGGCCCTTAACCCATGATACACTTTGCCATGTGCTTGATCTTGAGTTATCATATAATTGCTTCTAGGAAGGCCTTGGTTACATGAGATTCATGCAGTCCCATCAAATGATGTACCAATGTATCAAGTTTTCTCACTCAGGGATGGAAGTAAATATTTTAGGAGATTTACACCCATATGAACACTACAAACATCTTGAGGCTGAGTTTCAAAGCTGCAATTACTAATACAAAATGAATCCAATTTCTAAGCACGATAAAGGAAAGGCCATACTTATTGATCCTCCATATGATAATTGCATAGATCCTAATACCTTGGATTCTCTTTCCCATATGTTGACTCTTGAAGCTTCCAAACATTTCACCATTTCAAATAATGGCCCAAGGGAGTATGTGACCCATGATACCTTCCATATTTCCAATCTTTCTCGGAATCCAAAGACCTTTGGATGACCTAAAAATATGCCACACATGCATTGGAAATAAAATAATAAATATAAGGGACTTGTCATGTTTGTACCAACATTTAGCCTAGAACCAGATCCTCTTGAAGGGGATGAATCATGGTTGTATAATGACAACCACGTTGAGTGTTATAAATGTGCAAAGTATCCTATTCTGAATAGGATCATGGAGCATCAAGATTATGAAGGAAGAGGACTAAAAATGAACCAATAAGGAACCATTTAGCCAATTTTCATGACTAAGTACAAAAGACCCTATGGACTTAGATTTAAACTACCTGGGGGTGACCCCACATATCTTATTTGAGTTCCATCACCAGTGGCTAGTGATAATTATGCCGATAGTGAAGCAGAGTTTGATTATAGTCTTATATTTGATAAAATATCTGAGACTAACCTATTGGATAATAATTTCATATGTAATCTTACCCTAACCATTCATCATAACCCATTACCATTATACTATCCCCAACTGATAGATTGGGACCAACAAGAATCTAGTTTACCGGTTAATGAGTTTTAGAATGATGAAACATTTTGTGATTTTATAGACCTTAAAGACAATATTCTGTTGAGATATCATAAGTTAGGATTCTCAATCACATTAGATCTTGAAGCCTATTTTACAGAGCAGGTGAACACCCTTAGCCAAAAATAAATAAATAAAACATTAAGGTCCCAAAGTGAAAACCTCTTCGAGGCATTTTCTAACCAGGGAAAAAGTAAAGATAAAGGTAGGTCTAGTGGTCAAAATATGTTTGAGGTGCTATTATATGGGGGTGTTCATTATTCTTTGAATTTAGACTAGGACACCACCAATGATGAATTTGCTTATGGATTCGAGTTCAATTTTGTGCAACAACAAGTATTTGATCAAATTCTTCAAGAGTTTTTGATTATTTTTATTAGATAGCCAAATCTCCCAATGAGAGACACAAAGCCACTCACATTTCATTTTATTTATGAATCCATAATGACCATCATTGACACACCTCTTGAGGAGAAGCATTATAATTTGTATTTTGATGGTTCATTGACTACACATAGATCGAACGCAGGCCTCTTATTTATTACACCACAGGAGGATCTAATCCCTAAATCATTCAAAATCAATTTTCCTTATACAAATAACATGGTTGAGTATGAAGCACTTGTCACAAGACTTAGAAAATTAGTACACTAGAACATATCTCATCTCCAAGTTTATGGTGATTCTCAGTTAATCATCAATCAAGTCACAAACCATTTTCAAACCAAATATGACAAGCTCATTTCATATAAGGATATGGTCGACACTCTCAAGCAATAAATTATTGACATTTGGTTTGAGCATATAACAAGGGATAGTAATATAACTGTAGATGCCATGGCTACTATCAACTCTTTCATTTGACAAATAGTCAAATCTATATAGTATCAGTTCCTCATCAAGAATTTGGTCACACCAGCTCATGAACATTCAATTATGGTAATTATTTATGATATTATTGGTCCTAATTCTATCTGGTACTTGGACCTTTAAAACTATCTTCATGACCAAGTTATACCACCTAACCTATCTTGGATAAAAGCTAAAGCCTTTATTCATCATTCTACTCATTATACTTTACTTGGATCCACCCTTTACTAGCATAGTTTTGATGGAACTTTGCTTCGTTATTTAACTTTAGCAGAGTCTACACTACCGTTAAGAGAAGTTCATGAAGGGGTATGTGGAGCTCATTCTAACGGGATAGTCCTATCCAAAAAAATATTACATACTATTTATTATTGGCCCATGATGGATGCAGATGCAGTTGCATATGTAAAGGAGTGTGATAAATTTTAATGGCATGCTAATCTAATTTATGCACAAGCCCAAACTCTGAAACTGATGTTGACACCATGGTCATTTGATACATGGGGACTCGACCTCATTGGGAATATCAACCCTACTTAATTTGACAACCATAAACATATCCTTACCACCACTGAGTATTTCACTAAGTGGGTTGAAGATATATCGAGAACATGGATTTTTTTTTAATTCTTAACATTTATGGTTTGAGCCATTTTCTTTCAAAAGTTTATTTATTAGGGTTGTTTGCATAAAATAAATCAGGGACATTATTTTTCCTATGAATATTTAATTTTCTTTGAGCTCTCACTCTTAGAGCATATTTTTGGATTCTATTATTTCAGAGCATCTAGTTAATGGTTCATTTGAATCTCAGAGTTGCAAGTTGGGTTGTTTCTATGTGTATGCTTGGTTTTGATATTGGCTTTGAAAATTTTATGTTGGTGTTTTTATATGAACAAAGGTTTTGATAAGATGAATAAACTTATTCATGTGTTCATATGTTGCATGCAATTTGGTTTAATTTCAAGAAAGAGTTCACGTGCATGGAAAATAGTATAGGTAGAAGAGAATAAGATAAAATTATAGTAAAATTTAAGCTAGCTAGAAAACATAGTAAAATTGCTATTTTTAGAAAATTGAAAGTTGTTGCATGGAGATTTTTGGTTCATATTTCACGTGATATAATCAAAATATTTTTGATATCAAGGTATTTCATAAAAATAATTATTTTCAGAAGCATAGTGTTGCATATGGAATACAAATAGTGAAGCAAGTTTATGGAGATTTGGTGTATGGTTTGGTAATAATTTCTTTTTATAAATATATATGCTTAAGTTATTTGACATGCATTATGGATTAATATTAATAGAATTTATTGATCTTTGACTTATTTATTTTATGGTTAAAATATGTTTTCTATTATATTATTAATTGATGAGGGTCCCCACCCACTAAGATTAGTACCCCCAGTCTATATTTAATAAACTTGATCAATTAAAACTTTTAAGTCTTAATTAAACGTATCCTTAACCAATAATTGTTATAATTGATTGACTTTTTAAAAGTCAATTAGTTAGCATAAACTAATAACTAACTAAAGCTAGCTATAACTTATTTGCAAATAAGTTTGAAGATATTTAAGGAGATCGAGGACTCATTTGAAGATAGAAAAAAACACATGTTTGATTGAAGACATATTTTTTGAAATCAATCATTCATTTTTTTTCTTTCTATGCAACTTATCTAAGATAGTAAAACTATTACAGATAGACCCAATGGTACTTTATCTAATGATTATGTAATCTCTTAGAAAACACAGGTATATCTAGCTTTTATTATCATTTTATACTAATTATTTGAAGTTTGCTAAGCTTAACATCTTATGATGATTGCTATTTGTATCTTTATGTGTAGATTCCAAGTATTCAACATTAATAATGATGAACACTTTTCTATTTTATGACATCTCATTGATCTATTTTGATTGTAAAGTTGTCACTCAAGTTATTGTAAAGGAAGAATGTTGGCTTTCTTAATGAAATTTATCTTTTCTGCTAAGACAACTATCCTTTGAGAATCACACACTTATTTGTACTCTATATCAACCCTAATTTTAATATAATTTTATCTTTTTGAATTTTTTAATTTAATTTATATTTCTATTTCTTAGTTTAGTCTTTTGTTTATGTTTTAGTTCTTTAATTAGTTTCTTAGATTATCTACTTTGTTATATTTTCTTAGGTTAGATAGTTTAGATATAGATTTGAAATATTTATTATATTTTTGTTAGTAGATAGTTAAGTCTTCTAGATTAGTTTTCTTTCTTTTATCTAGATTAGATTTAGCTAGATTTCAGATTAGTTTTCTTTCTTTTATCTAGATTAGATTTAGCTAGATTTCAGATTAGTTTGTTATAGAGTTAGTCCAGACTTAGAATGTTTATTTTATCAGACTTAGTTTAATTAAATTCGTTGGTTTATGTATTAGATTATTTAATTATTTTCCTTTTTTAGTTCAGTTGCTGACATGTTGAGTTTTATTATCTAGTTTAGTGATTTATATTGATCTTTTATGTTTTCTTGATTATTATCTTTGATGATCATTTATGAACACAGACATAAAATTTACTTTTTATCAATCTAATTTTTTGTCTTTCAAGAGATCATCTAGTTCATAGAATTTAATATGTTGGATAGATCAAATGACAGTTTATAATAAATTTGATATTAAATTATATGATATTAAAGGCATGATTAGCTTCTTGGATCAAAACATTGTTTATGAGTAATCTTCTTGACATAGTTGATTTTCATGTTGTGTTTGATCGATTTAGTGAATGTTTGTACAATTGATTTAGATTTATTATTGAACATATTAAATCTTCAAAATTTTAAAAGACCCTTTTTCACACCTTAAAAGTGATTTTCAATCATAGGTCCCTTATGATTAAACTGATATGATTACATCTTGACCTTTGCGATAGGTGAATGGGTTGATTTGTTAGTGTGACATTTTTCATCATCAACAGAGTATCCTTTACTTGTCTCATAGGAAGTCATACCATAACTATCAGTTATATTTTTGAGCATATTTCTTATTAGTATACCACAAAGTTCAATGGAGATAATAGTGTAAGTGAGGTCTACTCCTATAGTGTTACCACCTATGCATACTCCCTCACAGAGACTATTATTATAGAAACCCCTACATCAAAGATATGTTACAAATTCTAGATGGCCTCCCTTTACTCATTTTATTTCTATATTAGTATTATTGAGTTCTCAAGGTTCTTAGCATAGGGCAATTATGCCAACTACAATATCTTATACTAGATGGATCCCTAAGACCCCTATAGTTCACAAGACACCATAGTCAATTTAATGTATTCCTAGCACCACTTCACAGGGAATACCAGCTATCGATCACTAATTACAGTAGGTTCTAAGACCTCAGTTACCTTTTCATATAGCACACACAATTATTATTCATTTATTTGACACATGCCACATTGATAGTGAGTCTCCCATGAGTCTCATTAGTTAGTATGTTCTTCCCTTCTTGTACATACTTTTATTATTTATAGATCCTTGTATATAGTTTCATTTTCATGTTGCTTGTACATAGCTTATATCCAAAAAATAAAAATAAAAATAAATATAATATGCCAAAACACAAAAAAATCAACTATTTACTTAAAAAATACAAATTATAACTTGTATGCATTGTCATGTTTACATTTCTTATATTTTTTAGACACTACATATGCTAGTTATCTTAGTATAGTCAATTTTTATCACACATATATGCTTCACTTGTTCTTTTCAAGTGATTGAAGATCACTACAAGACTCAATTCGATGACACATCTAAATTTGCTACTATCTATCCACTAAGGCATATACACAAGTTTTTCATTTGATACATGTTTCTACTCGTTTTTGCTTTTTCACATTCAGAAGAAATAAGAAACTAAGATAAATGGTCAGGGGTTAGATGATTCCCAGATGAAGTTGTGCACCATATCCAAATGATTGAAGGAGCTCCTCTTTGGCTATGGAGGATGACACCTGTAGACAAGAAAGACTTAAACAAGGAAAATGTTAGATAGATACATGGTGGATTGCCAAGCAAAGCTCGGTCCCAGAAGTGCAAAGACTTCCTGAGGGATGACAGTCCACTAGTTGATAAAGATAATGTCGTAATGGAAAGAAATAATGAAAGACTTAAAGAAAGAGAAATAGATAATGCGTACCTAAATTCTATAATCAGTCTTCCACAGTCACCGACGTCGATAGTTCTGCCGGTGTCAGTTGGTCAAGGTTACCGACATCGGTTAGGCTACTGACGTCGGTAGGGGCAATGGTCGATGTCAGTCAGGGCAATGGCCTTGGATGGGTTTTGGACAAGTTTAATGGTTGACAGAGGAGTCTGGGAGGTCTATAAGAGTTTGGAGGTCTGTGCAAAATTGCAGGGAAGTCAATAGAGCCTTAAGAGGGACAGGGGGTAGAGGAGAGGTTGTCAAAAGGGGTAAGAGTATGAAGAAGGCTTTTCAATCAGGTCGGGTATGGTCTACAGTACTTAGAAGTAGCAAAATGGAGATTAATTACCAAAGCATTCTGAAATACTAAAATAAAATAAAATAAGAACACTTAGCTCTTGGTGGAGAACCAGAAGTGTAGAAGACCTGTTCCCATTATGGCTGATGTAGGAGACTTCATGCAACATTTCAATCCAAAGTCTGGAGCTATTTCTATAGAGTTACTGTAGCCTGTGATGTTTGGTGTGCGTTCGAGAGAGAGAGAGAGAATTAGCATTCAGGTCAAGAAAGTTCCCCTGCCATCTAGAAAGTTGGCATTCTAGGCACAGAATTTAGTTTTAAAGCAATCAACATCAGCGATATCGCTGACGTCGATTGATAGTTGACCAACATCGACAGCTACAGAATGGTAAAAAGTCTATTTTTAGATTTTTACCCGTTCTTCCATCTGTCGAGTTCAGTTGCCATTGGAAAACAGTCCAAAAGCAGATTAAATAGGTGCGAGAGGTTAGTGGGAGGGTTAAAATAGGTCTTAGGTCATTATGATTAGTCATAGGTGATAAATGATGGTATCCAAGGTGAGGTGTCATGGGTGAGGTCAAGGGGTGGTGTTATTAATTTAAAATAGGCAATTTATTTTAAATTAATAAGTGTGTGGGTTAGGACTATTTAGAAGTGGACCAAGGGGACTAAGGGGGAGTCGACTAAAGAGTAGACACAATTTTGGTGTCTACATTTGCCCCTTTTTGTCTTATTGGTTGTTTTGACGAACTGCAAGACAAAAATAGGAGTAAGTTTCCCCAGGTATGGGATGAGGTCATTTTTGTCCTGTTGGTTGTTCTAATGAACTAGATGACAAAAATAGGAGTAGGTTGCTTTAGATGGGATGAGGTATTCCCCGTCAAAGCGGGAGTCGAGGGCAGGTAACTTGATATCGGGTGCCGATTTGATAGATAGTGGATGGACATGGTGAAGTTTGAGTGTAAATGTTGCACAAGTTGAGATTGTGCGTATACCACTTCACGTGATAGGTAGGTCAAATTGTCATAGTCAAAGGTTGAGGAGTGCTAAAATCAAAATAACTGAGCCCCAACATTTAGTTGTAGCTGATTGGGTTATTTGATCCAAGCTATAACTCTAATGGTCATCGTGTTCCAAGTATCTCAGGCTCACGAAGTGCTCTTGGAAAACACAAAAATGTCAAAAATATTGAGGATCAACTGGAGTGCGATCTATCAATAGGTGTGAGGGTCGTAATGTGATGTGCAGACAATTTTTCTATCTATTCGTGAGGTAGAATACATGTAATCAAAAAACCAAGGCAGAGTTGTCTCAAAAGTGATCATGGTCGAAGGAGATAGTTGCAATCTCCAAGGTCATTGGTCGAGTTGGGTTGAGATAGATAGTTGGTCTGTTAGATGGATGGATGAAGGAAGGGCCAAGCTATCCTCATAAGACCCCATGTCAATTGAGTGCTGCCTACATAGCCCCTATTTGAAGGGCCTTAGGCCAATGTAGTTCTCCCTAAAAGGGAGGAAGAGAGGTCAAAGAGGTCGATAATTGGTTTTGGTCAAGTTATAAATGATGAGGATATGATGATGTTACAGCCTTTTCCATATTGTGTGATGGTGTATGCTGTAACATTGGTTGAGTGGTCTTTCATCCCTTAGCAATTTTCCATATTAGTAATGGTGTATGCTAAAAAATGAATTGAGATTATTTATGCTTCAGCAAGTAATGGTTGATGCTTGACATAAATTGTGTGGTCGATAGTTTCCATGTGTATTGGTTTCCATAGAAACTAGTATAAATGGGCTATGTGATGTTAGTGGTCTGAAAATGTTTGGTTTGGTTTGGTTGGATAGGAGATGATTTGGTTAGATTGTATGTGACCGAGATGTATAAAAAGTGAAAGGCGTGTTGCTCTTTCATTGACAAAGACCATAATGATGGCATAGATGAGGTTTTTGGAAACAAAAGCCCCGTTCATGCATTACGTTGTTGACCATTGATTGTTGTTAGAGAAGTACTCAAATCACTTGACGTTAAGTGAGCTTGAAATCCCTTGAGTATGTTGGGGTGATAGGTTTGATTATGTGAGAGGTGAGGATAGTGTAACCCTTTTTAGCAAGGACAACTTTGCCTATTTTATAGGTGACCTTGAGAACGACTATAGGCAAGTCCATGACTTGATAGTTTGTCAGTCAATTTTTTTTGGTAGACTGATCGATGCGGGAAGTCTACATGGGGATGTTGTTTTGTTTTGTGGTCATATGTGAAGCTGATCAATGCGGGAAGCTTCTGAGAGAGTACTATTTGTAGCAATATTTGGACATAGACATCCTTCGAGAGATTGGTCTATATTTTGCTTTGTATAGCTGAATATCTTTGAATAGTTGTCCTTCAAGGGAGCAGTCTATCAATTACAACAATTATGTAGCTGTCCTTTGAGGGAGCAGTCTGCATTTAGAGTTTTATGACCTTTGAATAGGCATCCCAGTTTTATATGTTTTTGTTTTGGATTGGATTTTGGTCATGGACTTGACTATAGAGGTTTAAGGGTTTCCCTTTTATTAAGACAAAGCATTCATGCTTGACAAAAGGGTTAACTAATGTTTGTAGGGTTGAGGGTTGAGAGGAATAGGAATGATGATGATGGGGATTGCTCAAGGGATGAGCTCAAGTTAAATATCAAGTGAATGAGTACTTGATTAACAGTAGAATGGTTGTAGATGTAAGGCATTAAGGGTCTCACGTTCTGGCTGGCCTTCAAGAGAAGATAGATGATAAGTCCCTGATCCATACTTGTGCGTTATGATATAAGGTCTGAGCTAATTGGGAGAAAACTTGCCTCGCTTAATTCTCTCCATATTTGTCACGTGTTGGTTGATGCTTGGTTTATTGATGCTTAAAAATTTGGTTGATGTTTGGTCAATGTTTGGTCGATGTCATGATAATTAGTAGAAGTCAAATTCCCCCAGCTGCTTTGGTGACAGGGATGATATTTGATACTCATTGCATATTATCAATGAGTTAGATAGATGAGAGGAAGAGACCTTGATACCCCACCTAGTTGATAGGTCAGAGGTTCCAAGTGAATGGCATTTATGCAAAAAAGAAACTAGGAGGGATGGAAACCACCGACTCCGTAGGTGAGGATGGGGGAATAGGTGAGTTTGGAGGTGATTGTTCTATGATAGGTTTGGGGTGAGGGTTTTTAGAAGTTTTAGTAGGTTCTTCAAAACCCAGGCCATGTTGCTTCTTGGCATTCTTTACGGCCTCATCATTTGGTGGTTTGACGGGCTGGTGGGAACCTTGTTTGTAGCGCCCAAAGCTAAAGCTCTTCAATGTGCACCTATAAAGATAGGTATAAGCAAAGTTTGGGTTGCCAAGAAAAGAGAAGTTGGATGTGAATAGTTGGGGTGAGGAGAGAGGATTCCCATCAGTGGGAGCTCGATCTAGCCCTCTATAGATGAGATTTGTTTGAAGATTGAGAGGACCATAAGGGATGACCATTCTGATACGATGGTCATAGCTAGGATTGTGATGAAGTTGTCCATACTCTTGAGGAGTTTGGAACATGTCCAAGGTGAGTAAACAATACTTCCTAAGTGAAAGACATTGGAAGATATCCTCAATAGGGTCTTTTATTGTCACTTGAGGAGGTGGTGTAGGTGTAGCCGCTGTTTGCATGCTTGTTGAAGCTTCTGCAAGTGGAGGTGGTGTTTGGGTCAATGTCTTGAAAGGAATGAGAACATCGTTAGGTCAATAAGTTGTGTTACATGTCTTGAAAGGGGAGGGGTCTACAAGAATGACATGGAATTGACCGTCGTGTTCAAATTTGACACAATGGTGTAATGTAGAAGGGACACAGGCCATGGCACAGATCCAAGGTCATCCTAATAACATGTTGTATTAGAACTCTCCCTTGATGATGTAGAAGAGCTTTGAGATTGTTTGTGGGACAACATGAATATGTAAGATGATGGTGCCAATGGTAGTGGCAGTGGTGTCATTAAAAGATCAAAGAATTGTGTCAGTCTTTGACATATAATTCTTTGGGAGGGCTAATTGGTCATAGGCATGGGTGGAAATGATATTGATGTTGGTGCCCCCATTGATCATAACTCGCTTAATGTGAGTTTGATCAACGTAGGCTGTGATGAAAAGGGCAGCATCCTAATCTTCCAAGTTGGAGGTAAGAATTTCAAAATCACTAAAGATAATAGAGGCGACGGTGGGTAATGATTAGACCAAGGTAGCTAATGATTGGGGGTCCTCGGGTTAGACCTCCATGGCTTGTAAAGCTTTGATTAAAGCTTGACGATGTTGGGGAGAGCTTTGAATGAGGTCATATAAAGTCATCTTCATAGGAGTTTGGTGAAGCTGTTTCACCATAGAATCGTGGATTACCTCTGAAGTGGTGGGTTGGGATGTATCCAAGATAGAAATATTGGGTTTTGGTGGTTGAGAAAGTTTGACAAATGGGTAGGTCCAAGGAATATCAACTTTCTCTTTTGCTTTATCCTTTAAAGTTTGTGATCTAGTGGCCACATTGATGGTGTTAATCTCAAATAAAGGGGATGAAAGAGGTAAAGGGACCATAGTCTGATGATGGGATCCTAATGAAGGTGAAGAGGTTTGAGAGACATGAGACATTGTTGGAAATTCATTGAAGGTATCCTCAACAAGAAGGGTGTCCTTTTCCAAGTATTGGCAAATGACAACCTTGAGGGCACAACAATTTTCAGTGTCATGCCCAGGTGTACGATGGTATAGGCAAATTTTAGTGTCATCAAACTAGGAAAATTTTGGTCTGAGAGGTTGAAATGGTTTAATAGGCAGGAGAGTGATGTTAGAGGATTGCAAAAGTTGGCATAGTATCAAATCATATGAACCCATTAATGGGTCTATGCTTGTTGATGCATTAGGTGTTGATGACTTCTATTTTGGAGTTGTTGAGGGAGATTTTTGTACCACCTTTTTGATTGGTGGCATGGCCACTCGTGTAGACGACACTTTCTTTATGAGGGGTGCAAAATTTTTTAGAGGAGGTATGTTTTTGGTGGGTAAAGGAAGTAATGGAGGCAACTTGTGTTTGATAGGTGTTGGAGCAGGCAGCACTCCTATTAAGGTAGAAGGATGTGGGCCTAAAATGGAGGGTAATGATGATGGTGGAGGGGGAGTTCTCTAACATGGTTTAGTGGTCATCTGTGGTTTTGTTTAAGGACCACTATTTTGGGGGGCGAGATTCAAATCTGCCTTCACTTGTGGGTGAGTGAGGTTAGATATGGGGCAAACACCAAGGGATTTAACTAGTTTTGGTATGGTGGATGTTTGTGAGGGTTTAGGCTCAGATGTGGATGTTTGAGATCCTAAAGTTTTGGAAGCAGAATCTTGGTCCTCATTGGAGACTTTGGGAGATTTTGTTGAGAGAGGGTTGACAGTATGAGATGAAGTGGGATGTGTAAGATAAGGAGCTTTGAGTTGTTCCCATAATGCTTCATGTTCTAAGTTCCTCAAATGGAGAAATCCTAAGTTTTTAGCTAGTCAAGAGAAAGGTTTAGAAGCTATTGTGCTAGGCTTTGGTTTTTTAGAAGATGTGGGTGGTTGTGAGAGTGGGAATGTGTTAGACACGGCAATCTCAGGCTAAAGGCGAGAGAGAGCCATTACTGGATCATCTTCGGTCGAAGTAGGTGAAGAGACAAGTTCCTCTCTTGGTGGAGAAGGAATCATAGAATGTGACTCCTCAAGAGGATAGAGGGCAGGGATGATCATGCCTTCTACTTGTGGTCGAAGAGTAGGAAAGGTATGGTCTTCCATAGGTAAGAGGAAGGATGAGGGCGGGACTAGTGGTGTTGGTATGGTTAAAGCATCCTCCGATATAAGAGAAGTCAATGGAAAACTAATAGGAGAAGAAGGTTCTTCTATCTATGGTGGAGAAATAGGCGAAGAAGGGTCTTCTACCTGTGATGGAAAAATAGGAGAAGAAGGCTCTTCTACTTGTGGTGGAGGGATAGGTTGACTAACCTCTTCAATTTGTGGAAGAGGTTGGTTAGGGATGGAAGGTGAAACTATGTTGACTGTGCGTATATTATGCTCTTGGGGGTCATCAGCCATGGTCTGAATGTTATTTTGACTAGGGGAATGGTTAGGGAAAGGTTGTCTAAAGATGTCTATGTTTTGGTTAGGCAGAGCATTAGGGTTATCCAAAATAAGATCCCCCTTGTCTATCATGTCTTGGACAATGTTTTTGAAGGTTTTGCAATTGTTTATGTCATGGCCTTTGACACAGTGATAATTACAAAAGTCATTCTCCCTATACCATGTAGGGATGGCTTTTGAGGGGTCAAATTGAGGTGGTGGCCAAATTTGGGGGAGGTTGACGACTCCCTGTTTGACTAGTTTATCCAACACAGACGCGTATGATTCTCCTATTGGAGTATATTGACACTATATGTATCATTGTTGGAATTGTCATGTAATGCTTTGGGATGTGGAAGGTTTGGATTGGTTGGTTGTTTTTGATGATGATGGTCTAACAACCACAACATTCGCTGATCCTTTAGATTTTGAATTAGAAGAAGAAGATTTGGATAAAGGGTCATTTGATTTTGCGTTGGGGTTTTTACTACGTAGTTTAACTTTGTTTTCTTTGATAGCACGGAGTTCAAGCTTCTTGGCCATGGTGAAATCTTTGTCAAATGTGTGGAATGTTTAAATTTGCAAAGTGGATGAGATGTGCTTGGCACACACTTGTGAAAAGAGCTCAATGAGCTTAGGTTGAGGTAAAGAAAAGGAGAGTTGGTTGATTAAGCCTCTCCAATGGGCAACGAAATCAGCCATTAATTCATCGTCAAATTGTTTGATGGAGTATAGGTCCGTGATGGAGAACTTTTTGGTGATGTTGATCGAAAAGTGGTCAAGGAGAAGTTGAGCTAGTTGAGTGAATGTGAAAAGAGAGTGACTGGTAATAGAAATATACCAATCAAGGGCAGCACCAGAAAGTGACATGGGAAATGTGCGTAGCAATAATGCATCATCATGTGCTATAAGGTAACAAGCGTGTCTAAACGCTCGTAGATGTTGCTGTGGGTCTTCTTTACTCTGAAAGCGAGTAAACTTGAGAAGTTCCCACTGAGTAGGATATGGTCAGATTGGGACTGAAGGATGAATGGGTTCATTACAAATTTTTTATATGAGAGAACATTCTTTGAACCTAAAATAGACGTCTCAAGATTAGACATTTTGTCCATCAACATCTTGATTAGATCAGTTGATGGATTTACAGGTGGGGAGCCCCCTATGTTTTAAGGCATTTGGAAGGTGTTAGGAGGGGCGTATGACATACTTGGTTGTGCTTGTATAGGTGCAATATATTGGTAGTTCATCATGGGGACTGATGTTGAGGCCAAGGGTGGTTTTTTCATGAAGCTAGAAGGCACAATTTGGCTTGATGCTACCGGAGGTGGTTGGATGGTGGCAAAACTAGTAGAAGGGTAGGTAGTTACTCTTGTGTTTATGGGTGCAAGAGTAGGTTGGATGGAGACAATTAAGTTTTGGAATGGTGTAGAAATTTGTTGAATGGTTTGTGATTGAGGGGGTAAAGAAACCCCAATGGAGGAAGGTTCAGCAATAGAAGGAGAGGCCACACTTTAAAGATTGGTCATGGTCAGGTTGTTAGTTGAGGCAATGGCCTGAGTGTCTATGGGTTGAGCCACGGAGGCTATTGATATGTTTGCCATCTCAACTAAGGAAGTTGGCATCCCATAAACTAGTTTGCCTCAAGGATCTCACATTTGACTTCTCATGAGATAGTGCTGAAGAGCCTTGACATTAAGGCCAAGGAATCTTTCAAAGTCTTGGTCCCCTTCAGGAACAATAGGGGGTTGAGTTGGGGTTGGTTGGACAGGAGTATGCTTAGTGTCTGAATGATACTCCATTAGAGGACTTGTTATGGAGGGTGAAGGCAGAAGTGGTTGTTGCCTTGCGTGGTCAACAAGAGTTTTGGTTTGTCTACGTGTCAAAACCATCCAAGGCAAAATAGATTCTAGTTCTAAAATTGTATGTTTCAACCTCAAAAAACCAGAATTTATTTTTAACAACAAAAAGGTCTAGTTTTAAGCTTGCTGTTTGAGAAGAAATTTTTTTTGGACAGTGACCGTCGTCGATAGAAAAACTGATGTCAGTGAAATAAGTTGCCGATGTCAGTCAGATAACCAATGTTGGTGAAGGTAGTTGCCGATGTAAGCATAAAAAACGATGTCAGTTACTGCATATTTCCAAAAACTCAGAAAATTGAAAGTTTTTGGAAGGAAGAAGAAAGTGTCCTTACTAGCTCAAAAAACTAGATAAAAATAGAAAATTAGATGAAGACAAGCAGACCCTAAATGTTAAATTCTTAAGAATAATTTTTAGAGTCGTGTTGGCTTATGCCTTAGAAGAGTGTGTTTGGGGAGTTGGCTTTTAGAATGGGTCCTAAAAAAAGCAGTTTAAGGTTGGTTTCGGGTTAGTTTTGGTGCTCAAGATCTGTATTTGGTTCTGTATGTGGCCTGGTGTTAGGAGCTTGCTCCCCTCACTTTACGAGCCCAGAGACAAGCTGGGTCACTTAGCCAGTATATACTTCCCCTAGATTTTATACTCTTCCAGAGAACAGAGTGGGTTCTCCCCTTGGTAGTGAAGTCCAAGTAGGATTACCAGGAAGGGTAAGGTATCTGCTAGGTGATGAAATCCTAGTCATACCTTGTCTCAGGTATGTTTAGATGTTTGATTTGTGAATGTGGTCTAGATGTGTAACATAAGTGCACTACACTTTATTCATAATGCAGTTTTAATTACTAGATCAGCTAAAAATGCATTCAGGTAGGAATGAAATGCAATATGTTTTTAACCCAAATTGAAATGTGTGTTCGGATGCAAACAAGTGAGGAAAAGGTTAAGAGTATGAATTTCACTAGTCTAAGATGCAGGAAAAAGGCGACAAGAAGAAAAAGAGAGAAGTTCTTTTTAACTTTCGCTTATGATTTCATTTCGAGATAGAGATAGAAGAAGGATGCAAGAAGAGAAATTTTCCTAATGCACTTATATGAAAGTTTGCTTTTAGAAGAAAAAGTATGAACTCAAGGAAAACTCCAGGGTCCCACCGAGCATACCAAAAATGTTTCTACTCATTTTTGCTTTTTCACATTCAAAAGAAATAAGAAACTAAGATAAATGGTCAGGGGTTAGACGATACCTGGATGAAGTTGTGCACCGTATCCAGATGATTGAAGGAGCTCCTCTTTGGCTGTGGAGGATGACACTTGTAGATAAGAAAGACTTAAACAAGGAAAATGTTAGATAGATACATGGTGGACTGCCAAGCAAAGCTCGGTCCCAGAAGTGCAAAGACTTCCTTGAGGGATGACAGTCCACTAGTTGATAAAGAGAATGTCATAATGAAAAGAAATAATGAAAGACTTAAAGAAAGAGAAATAGATAATGCATACCTAAATTTTGCAATCAGTCTTCCATAGTCACTGACATCGGTAGTTCTATCGACGTCAGTTGGTCAAGGTTGTCGACGTCGGTTAGGCTGCTGATGTCGATAGGGGCAATGGTTGATGTTAGTCAGGGCAATGGCCTTGGATGGGTTTTGGATGGGTTTTATGGTCAACAGAGGAGTCTGGGAGTTCTGTAGGAGTTTGGAGGTCTGTGCAAGATTGTAGGGAAGTTAATAGAGCCTTAAGAGGGACAGGGGGTAGAGGAGAGGTTATCAAAAGGGGTAAGAGTATGAAGAAGGCTTTTCAACCTTTCCAAGAAGAAGTCAGGTCGGGTTTGGTCTATAGTACTTAAAAGTAGCAAAATGGAGATTAATTACCAAAGCATTCTAAAATATTGAAATGAAATAAAAGAAGAACACTTAGCTCTTGGTGGAGAACCAGAAGTGTAGAAGACATGTTCCCGTTATGGCTGATGTAGGAGACTTCATGCAACATTTCAATCCAAAGTTTGGAGCTATTTCTGTAGAGTTCCTGTAGCCTGTGATGCTTGGTGTGCATCTAGGGGAGAGAGAGAGAGAGAGAGAGAGAGAGAGAGAGAGAGAGAGAGAGAGAGAGAGAGAGAGAGAGAGAGAGAGAGAGAGAGAATCAGCATTCGGATCAAGAAAGTTCCCCTACCATCCAAAAAGTTGGCATTTTGGGCATAGAATTTAGTTTTAAAGCAACTGACATTGGCGATACCGCTGACGTCAATTGACAGTTGATTGACATCGGTGGCTACAGAATGGGAAAAAAGGCTATTTTTAGCCTTTTGCCCATTCTTCCATCTGCCGAGTTTAGTTGCCATTGGAAAATGGTCCAAAGGTGGATTAAATAGGTGTGAGAGGTTAGTGGGAGGGTTAAAATAGGTCTTAGGTCATTATGATTAGTCATAGGTGATAAATGATGGTATCCAAGGTGAGGTGTCATGGGTGATGTCAAGGGTGGTGTTATTAATTTAAAATTGGTAATTTATTTTAAATTAATAAGTGTGTGGGTTAGGACTATTTAGAAGTGGACCAAGGGGACTAAGGGGGAGTCGACTAAGGAGTAGACACGATTTTGGTGTCTACAATACATTCACCAATTTGGGGGTATCCTATACACAGTTTTATTTTTTAGGTTAAATCTTTCTAAATTCTACATCATAGATTTAACATTGCTATATCTTGATAAATATCATCTTACACCTACTCATATTTTTTTCCAACTTTTACTACTTTTAACTTAGTGTTATGTACATCTTAGCTCTTACATAGATTTGTATATGTTCATGCATAGTTCCATTTATACCTTTATTAGTTTAGACTTGATTATGTCTCTATGCTTCTTTTATTTAGGGGAATTTGAATATGCCATTTCTTTATGGCTTTACGCCACTTATTTTTATTATAGGTTTGCTTTGGACATGTGCTCATGTCTTTGTGTGTGCCTTATTGATTGTGTATGCAAACATTTGAACATGTATTTCTATGTGGATCTAATTAAAATCACTTGTTTTTTATGTATGTGTACATTTGAACATGTTCTTGTATGTTTTACTTTCTCAGATTTAGTGACATGTGCCCATGTCCCTTGTATTATATCCCCTTGGCCTACTTTACATACCTCACGTGTATTGCATGTATGATTTATTGTATGCATCATGGCCATGACATTTGTCTCTTTATTATTACACACTCTAGTTTTAGATGTCATGAAGGACCTCATGCATCTCCTTTTCCAATTTGGGTGCCATGATGGACATCAAGGCTCATTCCCATAGGTAGATAGTTATTACTTAGATTTTTTGTTCTTGTACATTGTTATATCTATTTTGATAGCCTTGTAAATGATAGACCTTACATACATCATACATTAAAAACATATTCTTAAATTAGCTTAAATTTTAATGTTATGTATGCACATCATATTGATTTATTATGCAAATATTATATATGCTCTAACTAACACACATTTTATAGAGATTTTTATTTTAAGGATAATTATTGCATAGGTAAAATAAATCCCTTCAAAAGAGGTGGAATTCACAATGGACTCAGAGTATAGTTTTCAACACAAGCTTAGAATACTGAAACTAGTTTCAAGAAAACATAGTGGGAAAAGTGACATAGAAATCAGTTATAGCTGCACAAAAATCAAAATAGTTGGACATTAGCACCCAAATTGAGACACTAATTCCACATGGTGCTATTGTCCAAGATATCGTTCTATTATCTATTAGCCTTAGTTTTATAAAATTCTATATTGGTTAGAAAAGTATAGAAGGTAAAGTCCAAGTTTGCAAAGGTTTAGTTATAAATTACTAGTTTTGGCTTAGTTTAACTTAGATTCATACCAGTTTTCTTAGTTTAGGGACAACATGCATGACATGATAATTCCCATTTTAGTTTAGATTCTTAAATACATATTATTACAACTTAGTCCAAAATCTATATACTCAAATATCATATTTAGGAGCATTTATGTGGCACATTATTTCTGTATGCTCATTTATACATCAGTTAATCAAATGAAATGACAAATTTCACGTGATTATATTAATTATACACATTGAACACCATGTTCCAGGCTACACACTAGCTTCATGCCTTACTTCATTTATAGTGGTTGGCATTCTTGAGTGGGCCAGATCTACCTAATATTCCCAAGTGGCTATAAAAAAACATACACAGTTACACATCTCCAATTACATCACGTAGTTTTAGTTTTAGATTAATATACTACACATGGGTATGAAATGATGGATTCATACTCTGCTTGAATTATTGAGCCACCTAAATGATAGGGTTGGACATACCATCAATCCAATCAAAGTTATTCATAGGTCATCATACACCAATTAGGGGTGGGTAATGATTTAGTCAAAATTAGATTGAATTATTAAGCCACCCACACATGGGGATTAAATAATCCATCAATGCAATCCAAGCTAACCATCGATTGATCACTATTTATATGTACACACACATATTGTCACCAAGTTTATGCATTGGTGCATGTACCCAATGACATGTATTCATTCATTTCCTCTCTCTTATATATTTACTCATTTTTATCTTTTACTTTTGATATCTCTTAAATAAGGACTGATTTATGCACATTTCATTTTCAAGACACATAGTGGAGTATGCTTCACATACTCAGATCTAGATTCATGGGCTTCACCTCTTAGGTAAGTCCACATATGCTTATTTTACCTTTATTCTTGTCATTTTTATTTTATACATTTCTATAATAAAGGAGGGAGAATATAATCACTTAAAAATAAAACTTGAGTGCTAAGAGTGCTAATTGAGACCACTAATCCCTATCTTAACCCTAAACCTATCTTAGGGCCTATTTTACCTATTTTTTAGCCTTTATGCAAGACAAAAGCATCCTTAAACATCCATAAATTAGTCTTAGACCCTCATTTTGACATCTTGGCCCTTGGTACCTCAAGTTATGCAACTTTGACACTAGCGCCATAATAGGCACAATAGTGCCCCATGGTGCTAGTGTCCTAGTTTTGGTGTTATTGTCATTTCCCCTCCTTTCATTACCAAAAAATATATTTTCAAATTAAAAACCACATAAGGTCAACCTAAATCTCTTTTAAGACCTGCACAAGGCACTAGAACAATATATACATGACTTTTAGACCTCTAACTGGAAGATGGTCAGAGGCAAAATTACACAAACAACTTAGAACAAGTTATGCACAAATAAGGTTATCCATCCCTAATTTTCCCTATTTATGCATACACCCATATACAAAATTTTATAAGATAAAATTACTTAGGTTTATATTCTCAATCACATTCAAAGAACTCAAGCCAACATTCGTACTAGCTTCACTTGCACATGCACCATCACTTAGGTAAGGATAACTACATTGGGATTGATCCCTCTTCAGAGTATTGGTATGTAGGCAACTCTCATAATAGTAGGGTATTGAGGATGTCTATCCTACCTGAGTAATAAACACACTTTACTAATTGTACCAATCATATGCCTTAGTAATATGAATGTTTAGGGTTTGCATATAAAATTAGTCAAAATAGGTCATCTTAATGCAAAGGGAAATGTAACTGATTTATAAATCAATCCTAGATAGGAGAAGATAAATCCTACTTACACTTTAAATTATTGATACATTATATATTCATGGTCATGACCAAGATGGATCCACTATACCTAACCAAGGGATCTCTTACCATAATAATATCACTAGAGAGGATTCCAAAGCCTCTAATCAAACAAAACTACACAATAACCTTAACTAGGTCCTATGTTTTAATATTCACTAAACTAATAACTAGTAAAGTAAAGTCTAATCTAGTGCTCACCAAATATTATCACATAGAGTGGGGGTTAGTGAACATAAAATTAAACATGCATAATAGAATCCTAATTAAGTTATGTATAGGTAAAACCCTAATGCATGGAGAGAGTAATGTATTCAAACTCCATTACTTATTGTTAGCATAGTATATAGGAGATTTTACATTATTTTTAGGTTGTTTATGTTTAACCATTTCTATTGCACCTATATGTTTTTTTAGGAGATTATTTTTCCTCCCTTCTTAGTAGGTTGGTTACATAATTTAGGTAAAATATTTTGTATATATTCTACTCTGCTCTTCACAAATAAATCAATCAAGTTAATTCTGTACAACAATCTGGTATCAGATCTTTCATTTTCTTGGTACAAGCCTAACCATACAATATCCTAAAGGTATAATAGTTGAGAAAACCTATAACACATGATGTGGGGAGAAATATGCCTGCCTAGCATGATGCTATGATTTTGGAAATCTGTGAAGCCTATGAACTATTGGTAGACCAACATATAATGACCAACATTATCATTAAAGCCTGAGACATGCAATGTAGAAGAGATTCATGATTTTGATCACACCCTCGATGTCACTAGCTTTGACATCAAGTCTTATGATCCCAGTGTCCTTCCTATAGATATTTCATATCTAGCAACACAATAGAAAATAATCATCCAATTACCATGCAACATAAAATTATATTGAAATTAGAAAAGAAAGCAAAGCCTAAGAGAAAGTTTCATGCAACCAAGAGTGTAGCATGGAAGTGTGAAATAATTTGAATCCTGGTGTGAGAATTTGAAATCCTAGTCCATTAATGCTAATTCTAGAGTATAGAAGAATACAGTGACCTAGGGAGTGATCTTACAAAAGCAAGCCAAATCTAGTAAAAGATAACAACTTTATACTATATGATGACCTACTAACCAATGCCTAGAAGAAGGAAGGTTCAAATCTTATAGCTTGTGACCTATGCAACATGATGTCAAATCCTATAACCAGCCAAACCCTAGAAATGGTGATGCACAACCAAAGTTCACAAAGGTTGAAGTTAAATAACCAAAACCATGAGAAGAAAGAAATTTGAATTAGAGGATGGCCAACACAAATAAGGAAAAATGCAACATTTGAATGAGGTACATATTTTTAATACAAAATTTCAAAGTAATAAATATTAATTTTTTAGCTTTCTAAAATTTTGTAAAAGTAAAAAAAATATGGAAGATGTTTGCACCAAAATTACTTCTATCTGGCACCCAACTTCTCAAAGGGCCAAACTATGCTACCTAAAAAATGAAGATGCACACTATCCTTCAATTTTAAGGACTATATGGCATCATCATAGGGACTATTCTAGGTCCTACTGATCTTGGTGTGCTCACAAAATATGAAATGGCTAATGTTAAATCCTTGATGTTGATTATGTTAAGCATCATTGATGATGTGCAACTATATTTCAAGGATGTAGATAGAGTAAAGATACCATGGGATAAATTAGTGACCATCTATGATTTTAAAAATAATACAAAGATCCTCCATTTTTTGTTGAGACTTCACACACTCTCTATGGATTCTAATGAGAAAGTTGAGGAATTCTTACATTGGGTCATTGAGCTATGAACATAATTTTTATCACTCAGTGAGATGGTAGATGACCAAATATTGATCTAGATTACCTTAATAGCACTCCCTTCCAATTCAAGGTATTCATCATGATGTTGAATATATCCAAACATACAATGTCATTCAAAGAACTCATGAACCTATTACAGTAAGAAGAAGCCATCAACTCAATCCAGGATGAGTTTCAAGAGAAAGCTCTTATCTAGAAGTAGAAACAAGGTAAAAATTCTCACAACGGACCTATAGAGAAGTAACCATATAAATAGTAGCAATAATAGTCTCCACAACATCGAAAATCACAAAAGTCAAAGAGGTGGTGTCACATCTACTGAACCAACACTCATAACATGGAAAATTATTGGTATAATGAATTGAAACAAGGGTCTTCCAATAAAGAAAACACATCAAGGTGTGACGATTCTTAGAAATTAAAAAGATGCCCCCATCAGTGGAAGCAAAAGGGACATCTCACAGCTCAATAAGATGATGGATCTGATGAGGAGACACATAAAGAAGATAATTATAATGCACATAATAACTTAGTACTAGTCTCCCATACCTCACATCCCATGAGGAATATCTGGTTGATAGACTCAAGTGCCACTAAACACATGTCAGTGATAGGAAGCTATTTGATTCACTGACAGACCAACCCATTGGAGATCAGGTTAGGATCACCAATGATAAAGATTATGTTGTAGAAGGAATAGGCCAAGTCACCTTTCCTCTTGGAACATGAAAATATACACTCTCAAAGGTACTCTATGTTCTTGGATTGACATCCAACCTCTTATCATTTAGTCAGCTTTTGAATCATCCTCTAAAGGTGGAGTTTCTTATTGATAATGGCATCAAATCTTGATTGATCTCATGAAAAGGTATGGTTTTTTATAGAGAATTTTTTTAAAATAAATTATTTTATTTAGATGTTGCTTCATATTCTATAGTAGTTATATCTACCTCTACGATAGAATCTAATACTCTCTAGCACTACCATTATGGTCACCTATCTGCTAGATATTTGTACTAATTGAGTTTAAAGGGGATGGTACGTGGACTTCCCAAGTTATCCAGTTCCTTTCCTCTTTGCCCTAGATGTCTTGTAGGTAAACAACATAGGGATATATTTAAGGCATTCTCCTTTCATGCCAAGTAACATTTGGAGTTTATTCATACCAATCTAAACAGATCATTACCTACTTCATTTTTAGTATATAATTACTTCCAACTATTTGTAGATGACTAATCTCAGAAGACATGGGTGTTTTTCTTGAAGAAAAAGAGTGAGGCCCTTCATCATATTCAAGTCTTCAATCAATAGGTTGTGAAGGAGACCAAACAACCTCTTCTTCTCCTCCACTTAGATCAAGTGGGGGAATTTACATCAAAGAAGTTCTTGGCACTCCTAAACCAACAAGGCATCAATATAAATTTGACTGCTCCCTACACACCCCAATATAATGGCATTGTTGAGTGATGTAATCACATAGTAATGGAAATGGCTCACTTCATGCTATCAATAGTAAAGCTAGAGAAATGATATTAGGTTGAAGCAGTCCAAATAGTTGTTTATCTTCTGAATAAGGAACCAATGAAGATTATAAAGGAAAAAACTCTAGAAGATGTATGGAGTGGTAAAAATCCATCTATTTCTCATCTGAAAGTGTTTGATTACACATCATATATGCGTGTCCTAGTTCAAAAGATGAATAAACTCAAGCCAAAAACACTCATGTGTATCCTATTGGGCTATAACACTACCTTGAAAGCATACTGTCTCAAAGATCTTGAGATGAAAAAAATATACAAAAGTAGAGATGTGGTTTGTGATGAGTCATTCTTTGACTCAGTGATGCAGAAAGAAGAATCAACACCAACCACCTCTCACCAATTATTCTCTGAGTTAGATGATGAGGAAACTTCTCACAAAGAAGATGAGCTATAAGGGGAGTTGTATGTTAATCTTGGAGAATTATAATATATCAGTTCTTCACACATCGAAGTAGTTCTTCATATCAATAGCAAAGTTCCCATCCAAAGTGGGTATGAAGCACCATCAAAGACTCCCATGTGTAAACTCACCATAATAATTCATCTAGAGTTAGACAAGAAATGAGGTAAAATTTTCAATCATGAGTATAATAATTGATAAATCTGAACCTGATAATGTTCAAGAAGCACTAAGTCAACCTTAGTGGAATAAAGCTATGGATTTTGAGTATGACTCACTCATGTAGAATCAGACTTGGGAACTTGTCAATCTACCTATAAGAAAGAAACCCATAAGTTGAAAATGGGGTTTTAAAACTAAATACAAGGTATACAAATCCATTGACAAGTATAAAGCATGACTTTTAGGAAAGGGATATGCTTAGAAAGAAGGCATTGACTATGAAGAGACATTTGCACCTATTATGAAGAACAAGACCATTAGATTTTTTTGCATAATGGCAACACAAAATGGATGGAAACTTTAGTATATGGATGTCAAGAGTGCTTTCCTAAATGGTGATCTCAAAAAAGAAGTGTACATGACCCAATTAAAAGGATTTGTTGATGAAAATAATCTTAAAAATGTATGCCATCTCATCAAATCACTATATGGACTAAAACAAGCTCCTAGGGCATGGTACATCATGATAGATGATCACTTTTTATAGCATGATTTTACCCTTAGCCCCTTAAATTCCAACTTGTACATAAAAAAGGTAGGGAAAGAAATATTCATTCTTGTTTTATATGTAGATGATCTTGTGATCATTAGAAGTTTAGAAGATCAAGTTGATATTGTGAAGAATGACCTCAAAATATCCTTCGACCTGACTAATTTGGGACTACTCCATTACTGTCTTAGCGTGAAGATATGGAAGAAATAGAATCACATTTTTATCTCCTAGATAAAATATGCTAAGACACTCTTAGAAAAGTATAGAATGTCAGATTGTAAACATCTTTCAACACTAATGGAGAAAGGTATACAACTCTCTCGATTCCAAGACTCACCTCAAGTGGATGTAACTCTCTACAAATAGCCCATTGGGAGTCTCATCTACTTGACCTACACCAGACTAGACATATGTTTTATTGTGAGCTATCTATCTAGATTCATGTAGGAGCCAAATAAATGTCATTGGATTGCAGCAAATCATGTTTTAAGATATGTTTGAGGCACACTTGAGTATGGCCTAAAATACAAGAAGAATACTCAGTTCTTATTGAAGGGATACACTAACATGGACTATACCTAATCTATTGATGATAGAAAATTGATGTTAGGATACATATTTCACCTTAGATCTAGACTGATCTCATGGATTAGTAAGAAGCAAACTATTATTTCTCTTTCATCCACTAAGTTGGATTATTTCATCACACATGGAGCTATGTGCAAAGTGATATGGTTATGTCACATTCTAGCTAATATGGGCATTAGTGAAGAGAAGCCACCTATCCTTCATTAAAATAATCAGGTGTCTTAAAGCTTGTGAATAATCATGTTTTGCATGAAATAACCAAGCACATTGAGGTCAAATGTCACTACATTCAAGATCAAGAATTAAACCACCACATACATCTCTAGTATTGACCAATAGATGCATAGATAGATGATATGCTCACCAAATCCCTTAGAAAGGTGAAATTTGAGTTATTTAGGGGGTACATTTCTAAAAATAATGTAATAACGGGGGAATGTTAGCATAAAATATAGGATATTTTACACTATTTTTAGGTTGTTTATGTTTAACCATTTCTATTACGCCTGTATGTATTTTTTAAGAGATTATTTTTCCTCCATTCTCAACAGGTTCATTACCTAATTTAGGTAAAATGTTTTGTATATATTCTGATCTATTTTTCATGAATAAATTAATCAATTTTATTCTATACAACAATTATTCTACTTCTATCTATTAAAGAGAGGATCAAATTTAGTGATACTTACCTTGAAGATGAACCCATCAAGAATCAATCTCTCCCTTAGCTAAAGTTGTTTCATAAGAGGTTGTTGTGGTTTGCAAGGAACACTAATAAATTCTAAGGAATCAAAGACTTTTCCAAAATAAAAGACTATTCTCCAAGTAGAAACCCTAAGCTAAGACTCCTCAAGTAGAATGGTAGAAGAGCATATTGTAAAGAAGTGCAAATGAATAATTAACTCTTGATGTATCTCTAAGAATGGAAAAATGGATGTGTTTATATAGGAAGATATAACCCTAATCCTTTTCAAAATTTTATTCTGATAAGGTCAATCCAAATTACTATGTATCATTAATTGATAAGACAAGTATTAATTAGAAAACAAAGTCAACCCAATCGACTCTGTAGTGTAAGTTGTCAAAAAGGATTTTAGGCTAGAGAAGGGCTAATGAAGATGGAAAATGACTAGAGGAGAGTGAAAAATAGGAGGTAAATCTTAAGAGAATATTTTTAGGATATGGTTGGATTGATATAAATTGGTAGTATAGGGATAAAAATATAGCGAAGCACCAATGGTCTACCCACCCCTTTTTTGGTGCACCCTTTAAGGCATGCACTCAAAGAGATTGAGGCTTGATGGGCTAATACAAGATAGAAATCATGATTAATTGATAAAGTTTGGAATTATTATGTGTATACATATGCCCCACTAAAATCTCATCATATGTCATAAAGGTGAAATAGGGGATGGTTCTTCGAGAAAAGAACATAAAAACACACAATACTGAGGCTAAAAAAATGTAGTATTTTAAGGCATAAAATAACTAAAGTTAAATGACTGAAATGGAAATAAATAAAAATTAAATGTATGCATACCTTGACTTACCTTTATCATTGAATGGTTGTTTTCTGTGTTTATAGTTTTGATCATGTAGGGCACAAAAACTGCTTTTGACAAACCCAAGGATGCAAAACTAATGATAAAAAACAAACAAACATAGGAAAACAAAGATAATTGATGCTCTATGGATATGACATAATTGGAAATTTGGAAAGTTGAGTTGATAATTTATATGTTATAAAAAATGACCAAGTCAAAATATTAGAGTCAATCGGGTAACCAAAAATCTAGGGAAACTAAAGACCAAAAAATTCAAACAAGTAAACCTTAAGTAAGAAAGGCAAACTCACCAAGTTAAACCAAGAATACATGTCAAAAAAATGGTAATCAAACATCAATTTAAAATCAATAACAAAATTTAATTAAATAAAAATGGGCAAAAAATGGTAAAACAACATTGATGAGTGAGCAGTAATAATTCTTACTCAATCATCAATGGAAAAAGTGCATAAAAGTATAGATGAATTCAAGTGTCCAAAAAAAGGGGTAATAAAAATAATAACAAATTTAAAATAAATCAAGACACATCTAGAGATGTAGAGCCATGTATAAATTAAATAATTCATAGTTACTCAAGCATATTGTTTTGTTCTAAGGTTAGATAAAAATGAAACAAAATAGTGCTAGAATGTTTTTAATAGATGAAAAAGAGGGTATATATATGAAATGGGAAAATAGATTTAGAATAACACTTGTTTTTCAAGGGAGAAATGAAATGGGTGGAGGGGGAAATGAAGGGAAAACCAAGGTAGAATAACTCTTTATCAAATTCAAGACACTCAAATTAGGTTTGTCAAAACAAGATGACTTTCAACATTAAGGACTTTGAAGAACTTCTCCAATCTACACAAATATTAGATCAAAAAATGAAGCATGTAGATCATCCCATTAAGGTTATATGAAAGAAAATTAAAATGGACCTACCTTCTCATAAAGTGTTCCCCATTCCTCAGGGCCTTTTATAGAGCCATCAGTCTACTATGAAGCTGGGCACTTGTGTGAGAAAGTAGGTAGAACTCTAGAGTTTGTTGAATTTTCCTATTCCAATCTATTAGCCTACCACATCCCAATGGAACTCAACTCTATCTTCAATCCAAATGTGGAGTTTTAGCTTCAATTGAAGATAGGATATGTACTTATAATCACATATTTTGGTGTGATTTTGAATTTTGAATTTTGTATGTTGCCTTTTGTATATCATTGCCTTATGTTTCAAATTATTTAGCATTTAATTTTATTGATGGATTTTTCTATTCCTCCTCTATACAAATCTGGAAGAAAAATCATGGGTCCTAAATATGAATTTCATTTGAAAACTTTGGACTTGGTTGCTAAGAAAGAGAACTTAGAGAGCATGGTATCTAAGAGTCTTATTAATTCAGGTGAAATAAATGTGTTATCTTCACTTCAACCATGGTTTATTCAATGTGGAGTGAAAGGAAATGAAATCAAGAGGAATAAGACATGAAATAATTTGAATTACTTCAAATCACAAAAAAGGTGAAAAAGACAAAAAAAAAGATACAATGATATTAAAGTGTGATTCTTTATCATAAGAATGAGGGAAATCTAGGAAAACATGCTAACACCTTTTGTTGTGTAAATTTTATCTATACAAAAAATCAAATGCTAAAGCTGAGAACAAAGATTAAAAACTTTTAAACATTACTAAATACATTATAGAAAAGGAATACTAATTTATAGATGGTAATTTTATGAGAAATACCTGGTTTTATCCATTATCTTACACTGCAACTCATAAAATAAAAACCCATGAGGTTGCACAAAGCATGTGAAAATTAAATGGTATAAATATGGTATTTGTGAGGAAATCTAGGTCTTATCCATGGTCTTACAATTCAAATCACAAAAAATAAATCCAAAAAGTGCCAAAAAGTATGGGAAAGAAAGGATGCAATGATAACAAAAATGGAAATCATGAGGAAGACTGGGTCTTATCCTTGATTTTATAATGTAACTCATAAGAAAAAGGGAAACCAAAGGACCCAAAAGGAAGGACTAAGGTTTGTAAAAAGAGGGAAATACTTGAGACCCATGTAAATATCCTTAAAAAAGTGTTGAGATATAATATAGGAAGTATGAAAATAAGGGAGGGATTTAGGCAAAATACTTTTTTAAAAATTGCACATTGGTGGGCTCTTTAAAAATTTGGCCTTTATTAGTTTGAATAAAAAAGGGCCCCACCATTTTTGTGTGTATTTACCTTCTTTGTTATGATTATAGTCTAGTTTAATGATAAGATCACTAACATTAAAAGTGCAAACTTTAACTCTTTTGTTATATTGTTTGGCAGTACGGGCCTTGTATTGAGGATTATGGTGCAAAGATGAAAGATGATGTTCATCAAAAAGATCAAGAGCATGAAGTCAAGATTTGCATAATGATTCATTGGGTATGATTCCATGAAGAGAGATGTAGAGGGAGGGAAGCTCCACTTCTAATGAGAGGACTAATTCAGAACCATAGACTAGATAAAATGGCATTACCCTAGTGGTAGTGTGTATGCTAGTGTGATAGGCCCAAAGAGCAGGATAGAGATGAAGATGCCAATACGTATGGGTGTCACAAATTATATTTTGGAGAATTTTATTAATAATGTTTTTAGTGGACTTGGCTTGGTCATTACATTGTGGATGGTAGGGTGTGGAAATTTTTATGATTGATTTTAAATTTAGCACAAAGTTGTTTAACATTTTTATTTTTAAAATTATCATCATTATTATTAATGATAGTATGAGGGACACCAAAGCGACAAATAATTTTATTAAGAATAAATTTAGATATAGAAGAAAGGATTTTGAGAAAAAGTGATGAAGAGGATCATAATGAATGATAATGTAAGTGGTTTGACAAAACATATAATGTCAAAGGTTTTCATCAATAAAGGATATGGAAAAGCAATCACATTTGACTTTTGTATAATGTTCTCATAATTGATGAGGCCTCGAGTGATATCATATTGTTTGGAAAGCATTACCCCAATTTATATGGGTGTGGAAGAGGTATATGATATTAATGGGTGATCATTTGAAGGTGGATGAAGAGCAGGTAGGTGAAGTAAGGATGCTTTCATATTGTCAAATGATTTTTGACAAGGATCTATCCATTACATGGCATTAACTTTATTAAGAAGAGAATTTAAAAGAATAGATATGGTAAGCCATTTCAAGGACAAACCATCTAATTGCCTTGATTTTACCAAGGTAAGTGAAAATATCTAGAATGGAGCAAGGTATGGGCATGTTGATGCTAACATTGATCTTGTCATGATCAACATCAATGCCATTAAGAGAGACTAAGAATCCTAATATTTTACTAAATGTGACACCAAAAATGAATTTGTAGGGATTTAGTCTAACTTTATATTTAATGAGGAGATCAAAGATGATATCAAGATCAGAGAGATGAGTCATGTAGCTTTTTAATTTGGAAATAAGGTCATCACATAGGTCTCTACAATATTGTAAATAAGATCATGAAAGATGTGAATCATTACCTATTGATAAGTAGCTCCAACATTTTTGAGACCGAAGGGAATTGTAATGTAGCAATAGGTGCCCCATTCTATGGTAAAATTTGTCTTATGTTGGTCTTTATGTGCAACATGAATTTTATTATAACCCACAAAATCATCCATGAGGGACAATATTTCATAGCTAGTGGTGGAATATAGCTCCAATAGAAGGTAGAGGAAAATTATCCTTGGGACAAGCAAGATTAAGATTATAAAAATCAGTGTAGATGTGAATAACCATGGTGACTTTATTCCAAACATGGAAAATGTTATGGACCCATTTTGAATATTCCATGGGCCTGATAAACTTAGCATTTATAGGTTTGATTATTTATTTATGACATAGATTTGAAACTTTTGATGGAAATTTTTATTGCTTTTATTACATGGTTTAGCATTAGGGTAAGTGATAATATTATGTACCATGATGTTAGGGTCAGTAATAGGCATGTCCTCATAATACCAAGAAAAATTATTTTGATATTTATCAAATAATAAGCTTAAGTTATCATTTTTAGTTGGTGTGAGTTTGTGAGAGACTGTAATTGGTTGAGGGCATGAAGGGGCACCATATTCAATTTGAGTAGTTTCTTCGATAAGCATAGCATTGTCATCTTTAAGCTTATATGGTGCATAAGGTAAAGATGAAATGGATTTGATTTAGGGTCGATGCCAGTGATAAATTTGCAAAAATAAGAGGTTTTATTTTTTAAATTCTTGAGTTTTTGATGCTACCGAGGAAGTTGAGGTTCTTGGGAATGAATCAATTCAAGAATGGCTTCATCACTAGACAAAGTGGGAAGAGGACCATAATGGTCAAAATCTAATTCAAGATCAAGAATTTGATTACCATGGTAGAATATTCAAAATGTATCTAATGTGCATCGATGGCCTTACCATGTAATGTAATTTTGGGAGTAGGGTGAGTAGGGCAAGAAGGTTGATCAGATTTGGTTGGTTTGTTGTTAACTACATTGACATGAGAAGAATTGAATGCAAGGGTTGAATTTATAGGTGGTATAAAAGATGTATGAATTATTGGTAGGTTGAAAGGCATGATTTGTTATACCAACCAAGGAGTATCAAGAAGTGGAGAATTAATAAGAGGTACATGACCTTTGGGAGTTAAATAAAAGGTAGTGGAAATGGTATGAACATCATGGTTGAAAGCATGTATTTGGGATAAAGTTTTTTGATAATGTTGAACATCCAAGCATAAGGATTGAGCTTGGGCCAGGATGTAGTTATCATCATAGGTTGGAAAAATTGAACATGCTTGAAATTTAGGAGGAGATTCATAAGGAGAAAGAAAGAGATCACTAAATTTACATGAAGACAAGATTAAAGGGTCTTGGAATAATTTGGCCACTCCATAATCATTGCATGTAAAGGCATCCTCTAGGTAAGAGGCATCCTTTGCATTACATGGAGGGGGAAAATTAGTGATCTGATAAATGAGAGGGATAATGTAATCATGAGGTAATAAATAAGGAGAAAGCCACTTGGATATGTAAGCATGTAACTTAGTAGTGTTGAATGTATGTTGTAAGTCATTAGGTTCATCATCATATAAATTAACAAGAGTAACATGCAATTCTGGATTGATGTTGATGAAGTCAAGTAAGGGAGCATTATTTATTTTTGGTATGGTAGGAATGTGATATAGAGATTTAGGATTGGGAAGTTGAATACTCCAAGGGTTGGTATCAGCCTCATGTTTATACCTTTTGCCGTTATACAAGAAGTTGATGCATTGGTTATCAGAAGTGGTGATAACCTACATTCTATGAGTCTATGGTTGGCTAAAGAGTATTTTGTAAGGTAGGGGCAAATCAAGGACCATAATCTTGGTTCAAATAGTCTTATGTCCAATTATATGTGGAATCTCTATACAACCAAGTGGCTTTTGATTAGTTTTATCAAATCCATGATAGGTTAGGTGGGTTTGTTTGAGATGATCATTATTATATCCAAGTTATTAGATGATCCACAAAGATGTCACATTAATACCAAACCCCTTGTCAACTAAAAATTTATGAATAAGGGTGGTATTTATGGTTATTTTAATGAATAGAGGTGGATCATCGACATGATTAATGATTTCATCATTAATCATGTCTTCTTTAAGGAATTTAGTGGAAGGTTTGAAAGAAGATAAATGGATCCAATGGTATGGACGTTAGTAGGTTGAAGCTCAGGAGAGGGTGGTTATTCTTCTATATAATATGGATCTTCAATTTCTTTCAATTATTGCATGAGGAACTTGTGATGATAAGGGGAGGTGTGAACTAACTTCATAAGAGGAATCATGCAAGGCATGGAGTTGAGTTTTTCTAATAAATTACAATGGGATTTATAAGAAGAACTAGCTTAATGTTTAAAAGGTAATGTGGGTTTTAAAATAATGGAAGAGGTTTGTCGTTAGGAAGGAGGATATGGTTCTTAGTTATATTTTTAATCTATATGAGTGGTTGTAGTATCTTTGAGGAGTTGTTCTTCTAAACATGGTTTCTTAGGTTTAGTGATAGGATCTTTGTGAGCTAGTTTTCAATGATAATTGACCTTAGTTGCATTAACATATTGAGAATTATTGTAATATTGGTCATAATCAACATCAATGTCACAAACATTCTTGGTAGCTTGTTAAGAAATAGAGGTGAAAAAATATTTTTGATTATTACAATAAGAAGCTTTTGGATCTTGTCATTTTTGAGAAGTGGTGTGGTATTCTTGATGATGGGATTGGATCATGGATTCATGATTGAAGGAATCACCAAGAATATAGGAGATAACAAATTTGGTAAGCCTTCTATAGTTTCTATGGGAATGACCAATATCAGTGTGGAACCAACAAAATTGATTAGGGTCATACCATTTATGAGGATTACTAGGATAAGTAAATGGTTTAGAGGGTGATAAAAATGGTTTTATTTACTACACAATTAATGGTATGTGAGAATATGGGGGATTGTCATCCTTGGTAACTCTTGGTTTGGTTTGATGAGTATTATTTTTGATTGCATTGGTATAAGTTTGAAAATATGGCTTAGTCAAGAGCTTCATTAAGTGTTTGAGGGGAAAATTTTGAACCTTATATTGAATAGAATAAGTTAAATTAGTTATAAAGAGTTTAAATAGATTTTCATCAATCATATTATGGTTAGCCTTGTTATCCAAATATTTCCATCATTTGATAAAATCATGAGTTGATTCGGTGGGAGATTGCTTAGCATTGATGAAATGGCTAAGGTAATTTTTGGGAAGGTCATTGTGTTGAAATTATTTAACTAGAGGATTGACTAAATCCTCTAGTTTCTAGATGGAATGTTGGGGAAGTTGGTTGTACCATTCCAATACATTCCTAGTGAAGGTTTTAACTATAAGTTTAGTTGTGGTAAAAGTATTGGTTTGGATCCACTCTTTATAAAGATTGCCAAATGCCTTAAGAAAATATGTCAGGGCTTTAGTCCCATCATACTTGAGAGTTGGAGATATATTACCAATGTCAATGGAAATGATGAAAGGATATAAAGGCTCATTTTTTAAGTTTTGAAGCATCTTGTTATTCATGATACGTTGGGGAATAACATTTCCTGAGGCATTTCTAAGAGGTGGATGGAATTTTTTTTTATTATTTTGAAGGATTAGAATTGGAGGTTGATTATCCATATTGAGCAAATGATGATGTAATTTCATCAATCGGGAGGTGTTAGATGTTTGTATTATGTTCATTTGTTGCACTATTTATGCAATAATTTAGGTTGTATCAATTGGAAGGTTGGCATTTGTAGGAGGAATCCCTAAATTAGTATTAGGGGGAAGGTTATTAGGAGGTGGATTACCAGTGGGGTCATTGGATAGACTTGTGTCAGTCACTCCCATATTGTGTTGAGATGCTTGATGATGGGAATTGTCTTGATAAGTACAAAAAGGATTGGATCCACTTACTTCATCTTGAGGTGTGATTTTAACCATGTTATAGTCCATAGGTGAAGAAGGGGAAATAGTGATCCAAGAGTGAGGTCTCTCTTAGGAGGTAAATAAAGAGAGAAAATAATACCCCATATAGTGTTTAAATGGATTCAAGTTATCCAAGAAGATTTTATTAGGGAATTTCATGATGCTTGATAAAAGGAATAACATGTTGAGAAAGAATAAAGAGATATTAGGGATAGAGAACTAAATCAGCTAAATAAAGAACTAAGTCATCCAAATAGAAAAATAATGTATGTCCATAGGTATATAGTCAACTAGGTCAATAAAGTACTATGGAGACACAAACTAAGAAGAGCACCAAATTGACTGGGTCAACTAGGTATTGTTAGACAGAGCTGAGAAGAGTACATAGTTGATTGGGTTGACTATTTATTATTGGACAGAGGGAAAATACAAAGATAAGAGACACAGTCATATTGGTTTAATGTGTATTGTAGGTAAGAGATGGAACAATCTATAATAAATGATATCAATCAGAATGACAGTGTTCTAAAAAAAGGGAATAATTTTTCAATATAACTGAATCAATAATAAAATCAAGCACACCAATAATTAGATCAATGTGAGTGATCCAATTAGGGTACACAACACAATACCTTGCACTAATGCAAGTTTTTACAATACAACACATAATAGCTAGAGAGTAAGCAATCAACTAGAAATTAAATACTAAGTGAACATACTAAGTGTTAATAGGTTATTATAAAGTGTTGATTTTAAAAGTGATAGGAGACTTGGCTGAAATAGTGAACTAGAAAGGCAATCTATGGATGGTTTCAGGACATTTGGGCTAAAAAGGACTTGTGTTGTCAATGGTATTGGCTTGGTATTTTATCCTACCCCATCACTTCATAATCTTATAGTGATAAGGGTTTTGAGTACTTTGCCAATATATACTATTAACCATGTATTTATACTTGGCAAAGAAACCAAGTCGACTTCGCCCTTGGTGATGAAATCCAAGTAGGTAGGCCTTGGGAAGACAAGTGTTTAAATGCATTTTAAATGTTAATTTATTTGGTAGTGTGTGTAAAAAAGTAAAATAGTGTAACTAAATGGTAATTTTAAAAAACACCTATTTAGACTATGTGAGTTACTCTAAACATGCAAACAACTGAAGAGGAAATGTGAGCTAATTACTGGTAAAGAGTTGTTAATTTTTTGATTGAGAATAGTACATAGTCAGTTTAAGTGACACTGTATGCAAAAATTATAGAATAAAAAATGACTAGGTTACTATTATTCTCTAGAAGCAAGGTCTTTAAGAATAGGTTCAAACAAGTTGACTATGTCTCTTAGATAGAAGGAAGACTATAAAACTAAGTCAACCAGGTTGATTTAGTTAGTTGTAGGGTTGTAGCTTTGAAGACTACTAAATTATAAAAAATAGAGATGAAAAAAGTACTAAAATGATAGAGAGGGGAAAGAGAGGAACCTTGGTGGGCTTGGATATGGTTAATATTGAAAATTCTATGCTAAAATGAATTAATTGCTAATTTAAAATTATACAAACTGAGTTGACTGGTTTGACCCAGTTATGTAAAACCTTGTGTGTTGAAGAAGAATAAAGAACATGGTTGACTTGTTTTATAGTGTTTATTGACCTATATGTTGGTCAAAAGAATAAGATGAGAAAGTCAACATATTCAACTCTATATGTTAATTTGGAACTAAAAAAGAATACTATATTCACTTGTTCAATATAGTAATATGTATCTAATGAAGACCTATATAGATAGAATATAGTCATTTTGAAATGACTATGTGTTAAACCTATGTACAAAGAGTTATAACTATACCGACTAGTTTGATACAGTATTATAAATATTTAAAAATATAATAAGATGATAAAAATGATGGCATGAAAGAAAACCTTTAAAGGTTAGATTCATGTCAGGTTCACTAGAATGTATGCAAATGAAAATGCAACTGATCTATAAATCAATCTTAGCTCGAAGAAGATAAATCCTACTTATACTTCTGATCGTTGATACATTAGATATTTAGGGTCATGACCAAGATGGATCCACTATACCTATCCAAGGGATCTTTTATCATAATAATATCACTAGGGAGGGTTATAAAGCCTCCAATCAAGCAAAATTATGCAATAACCTTAATTAGGTCCTATGTTTTCATATTCACTATACTAATAATAAGTAAGGTAAATTCTAATCTAGTGCTCACCAAAGCTTGTGGCATAGACTGGGGTTAGTGAACATAAAAGTAAACATGCATAATATAATCCTAATTAAGCTATGTATAAGTAAAACCCTAATGTATGGAGAGAGAAATGAATTCAAAAGCCATTACTTATGTTACTTCTATCAACTAAAGAGAGGATCAAAGTTAGAGATACTTACCTTGAAGATGAACCCATTGAGATTCAATCTCTCCATTGACCAAAGGTGCTTCACAAGAGGTTGTTCTAGTTTATAAGGATCACTAAGAAATGCTAAAACATCCCAGACTATTCCATAAGATGATTATTCTATAATTAGAAACCCTAAGCTAAGACTCCTCAAGTAGAGTGATAGAAGAGTAGATTGTAAAGAAGTGCAAATGAATAATTAACTCTTTATCTCTCTCTAAGAATGGTAAAATGGATGTGTTTATATAAGCATATCTAATCCTAATCCTTTTTGAAAGTTTAGGTCAACATGTCAACCTAATTGAATCAATATCATTAATTGATAAGACAAGGATCAATTAAAATATAAATTCAGCCCAGTCGACTATGTAGTATAAATTTTCAAAAAGGATTTTAGGCTAGGTAAGGGATAATGAAGGTGTAAAATGACTAAAGGAATGTGAAAAATAAGAGGCAAATCTTAGGGGAATGTTTTTAGGAGATGGTTAGATTTATTTCAAGTGGTAATATAGGGACAATAATCTTGCAAAGCACTAATGGTCTACCCACCCCTTTCCCAGTGCACCTTTTAAGGCATGCACTAAAAGAGATTGAGACTCAATGAGCTCATGCAAGATAAAACGCATCGGTAATTGATAAAGTTTTAAAATATTATATGTATACAATTATCCTTTTCCCTCCTATTGTTACCAAAAAATATATTTTCAAATCAAAAACCACCTAAGGTCATCCTAGACCTCTTTTAAGACCTACATAAGGCACTACAATAGTACATTATACATGAATTTTATCCTTCTAATTGTTAGATGGAAATTAGATGCAAAATTACACAAACAACTCAGAATAATTTTTACACAATCAAGGTTATCAATTTCTATTTTTTCTACTTTTGTATACAACCATTTACAACATTCCTAAGTTCATATTACTTAGGTTTCCAGTCTCAATCACATTTAAAGAGCTCAAGCCAACATTCATACTAGCTTCACTTACACTTGAACCAACACTTAAGTGGGTAGAAATATATTGGGATTGATCCCTCTTCAAACTATTGGTATGTAGGCAACCCTCATCATAATGGGGTGTTGAGGATGTCTAGCCTACCTTACTAACAAACATACTTTACTACTTGTGCTAATCAGATGCCCCAACAACATGGAGGTTTAGGGTTTACATATAAAATCAATCAAAATAGGTTATATGTATGTAAAGAAAGATTTAACTAATTTATAAATCAATCCTAGCACATAGAAGATAAATCCTACTTACAGTTTTGATTATTGATTGGTGTCCCAATTTTGGTGTTATTATCCTTTTCCCTCATTTTATTACCAACAAATATATTTTCAAATCAAAAACCATCTAAGGTTGGCCTAGACCTATTTTAATACATGAAAAGGGTACTATCATAATATATATACATGAGTTTTATCCCTCTAACCATTAGATAGAAATAAAATGCAAAATCACATAAATAAATCAAAAAAAGTTGTCCACAATCAATATTATCAATCCTTATTTTTCCCTACTTCTACATACAACCATCTACAACATTCCTAAGCTTAGATTACTCAGCTTTTTAGTCTCAATCACATTCAAATAACTCAATCCAAAATTCATACTAGCTTCACTTACACTTGCACCAACACTTAGGTAGGGATAACTGCATTGGGATTGATCCCTCTTCAGAGTATTGGTATGTAGGCAACTCTCATCATTATGGGTTGTTGAGGATGTCTAGGCTACCTGACTAACAAACACACTTTATTAATTGTACTAATTATATTCCATATTAAAATGGAGGTTTAGGAGTTTTATATAAAATCATTAAAAATAGATCATCTATAGAGATCCATAACTTGTGTATGTAGGAACAGGCCTAACATACTTAGACATAGGTACACCCAAAAGCCCAAAAAAATTATACATAGAGGACACTACTACCAAAATAAGGACACTGGGGACACATGGTGATACTATCTAATTAGGA
This sequence comes from Torreya grandis, assembly GCA_037957365.1. Classification (NCBI taxonomy): domain Eukaryota; kingdom Viridiplantae; phylum Streptophyta; class Pinopsida; order Cupressales; family Taxaceae; genus Torreya; species Torreya grandis. Next base: position 1,466,074 of record JARHVA010002112.1, read on the forward strand.
TACTATTAACTAAGAAGGGTTTTGACACCTAGATCTTGTTTGTAACACTCATATCAACCTATGTCTTAGTTTTCAACCTCTAGATCTCCCATTTCAATCATTTTCTAGCTAAGTCATTGTTTACAGTATTTATTATTATTTTTACAAAATTCAAACTAAGTCAATTATATTACAAATTAGTTGTTATATTTATTGCATATTTCTACCGCGATTTACTATACTTAGCCCTTTTGACAACCTAGGATTTACATTCACTAAGTCCTAAATAGTTATAAGCTTGTCTTTGTCAAGGTGTGGAGCTAAAAGCTTCAACTATTTTCAGACACAAGGAAGGATGCTATAGAACCAGAGCCACCGGCGTCGGCAGTATGATCGACGTCGGTCAGATGCAGTGGAGAAGGAGACCGGTGACGGTAGATAGTCGGCCGACGTCGACAGCACCAGACAAGCAGGGACCGACGTCAGTCCCCTATGTATTTCTAGAACTGTTGTTGACAAACAGTCAGTTAAGTGAAGCGAGTGTTTGCATGTCAAATGACTAATTATAGTCACGAGCTGCGTGTCTAATTATTGTAACTAGAGTTCTATTTTTGTAAGCATGGGATCCTATTTAAAGACCCATAAGGCATGTATTGTAATAATTAAGAAGGCAAGTAAAAGGCATTGAAGCTAGCAAGGTCAAGGAGATCAGCTAAAGCATTCAAGGAGGGATAATAACTCAGGCTTTAGAGTTGTGTTGAGAAAGAGAGAGAGGGAAGAAGGTCTTGAGGTGTGACAAGCCTTTGAGGTGGAGGAAGAAGTGGCATCTTCCTTATTGTATTTTCTTCTAGTAGTATTTAATACAAAGAGTGTGTATTGTCTCTCAAATTCTTTGATGTCTCAAGTTTCTAGTTACTTTATCATTCTGGTATAATTTCGTGTTTAATTGCTTATAAGAAAGCAATCAATTATGCTTCCGTTGGATAAGGGGTCACCTAACAGTTAGTATCAGAGCATATTGATTGTTATAGGTATTTCTCCCCTGACAAGTGGTATCAGAGCTACGGTTTGTAGGAAGCAAGTTATTGTTTTTTTATTATAGGTCATTCACAGGGTTTTCTAATTGAGTGGGAGTTCAGCAATGGCAGAAGAAAGTAGGCTATGAATGGAGAAGTTTAACGGCAAGAATTATCAACATTAGAGGATGCAGATTGAGGACTATCTGTATCAGAAGGATTTGTACTTACCGTTGGGTGGGGTTGCATGCAAGCCTACAAATATGAAAGATGAAGAATGGAATGTTCTTGATCGGAAGGCTCTCGGTTCCATAACTTTGAGCCTTGCATCATCTGTGATTTCCAGCTTATCACAGTACAAGACAACGGAAGAGTTGATAAAGTCCTTGGCAAATTTATACGAAAAGCCCTCAGCTTCTAATAAGGTATATCTTATGAAGCAGCTATTTACTTTGCAAATGTAGGAAGGTGGATCGGTACATACTCATCTCAGTGATTTTCATGGTTTGGTAAACCAACTAGCTTCAGTCAATATTGTTTTTGATGATGAGGTAAAGGCTCTCTTGATTTTATGTTCTTTGCCTGAAAGTTGGGATGGTTTGGTTATGGCAGTAAGTAATTCTGCATCTGCTTCTAAAATCTTAAAAGTTGATGATTTTTTGAGTGTGATCTTGAATGAGGCAATACGCAGGAGAAGCACAGGTGAATCATCAGGGTATGCTCTAAGTGCAGAAAGTAGGGGATGGCAAAGGGAGAAGGTTGAGTAAGGGAAATCAAGGTTGGGAAGGAGATCTGAGTCCAAAGGTATTACCTGCTGGTTTTGTGGAAAGAAAGGACATATGAAGAAGGAGTGTTGGTTGAGAGATAAAGAGAATCAACATGCAGGTATGGAAGAAGCAAAGGATGCAAATATTGTGATGCAGGACGCTCTCATACTTTCTTTGGATAGTCAAGTAGGATCATGGATTTTAGATTCTGGTTCATCTTTTCATGCATCCCCAAACAGAGATTTGTTTCATGAGTATGAATAGGGAGACTTTGGAGTGCTCTATTTAGGGGATGGTATGCCTTGTCAGATAGTTGGCAAAGGGAAAGTGTAGCTGAGATTGCAGATTGACAACACGTGGGTGTTGGAAGAGGTCATGCACGTTCCAATTCTAAAGCAGAGTTTAATTTCTGTAGGAAGGTTGGGAGATGAGGGATGCACAATAACCCTCACAGCGGATTCTTGGAAGGTTACCAAGGGAGCACTTGTTCTAGCAAGAGGTAAGAAAGTAGATACTCTTTATCTGTCTACTTGTATTACTGATTCTACTTCTGGTGTAGATTCAAATATGTGGCCTAATAGGCTTGGTCACATGAATAGGAAGGGAATGGAAGTTCTTGATTCAAAAGGTATGTGTTTAAATTTGGAAAGCATAGATAGAGTTCATTGCAAAAAGAGGAAATTTGATGCTTTTGACAGGAACAAAGAAGCCTTGGTGTTTATGGAGGAGATGAAGGACATAGATCAGTCACAGGGGCTGAATAAATCTGAGTAGGGCAGCATGGATAGAGGTTTGATCCAAGAAGATCTCGCGGATGAAAATTTCATTACTTACAGGAACACACAGACACCGATGTCGGTCACCTAGAACCGATGTCGGTCATCCAGATACCGACATCAGTCATGTGCAGACTAGCAGGGTTGATAGGTCAGGTAGGAGAAGTCTGATGTTGGTCATAAGGACCGACGTCGGCAGGAGGGACATCGGCGTCGGCCAAGGAAATGATGTCGGAAATCAGGGTCAGTGCAGGGAACTGACATCGGTTGGGAGCAGACTGGGAGATGGCCGAGATCGGTCACTGAAACAGATGATGGGTGGACAGTTAGCTGTCAAGGAGTCTTAAACACCCATGTGGAGGTCAGAAATGGTAAGTGAACTTCATATTCGTTGTTCACCTTCTTTATATTGCTTACTGATAGTCATGAACTAGGAAGATGGAAGAAGCAATGTAGGTAGAATCCAGAAATAGTGGGAGCTTGACATGGATGAGGAGTGTGAGTCCTTGAGTAGAACCAAATAGGTATTTGTTGGTAGAGTTATCAGCTAGAAGGAAGCACTGGATAGAGGGATGGATTCCCATATTAGAGAAGAGAGTGGATGGACACATGAGACAGAAGGCTATGGTATATGGTCTTGTTTAGGCTGCAGGCAATGGAGGTTTGACCATTGTATTTTATCTTTACCAGGTTGGATAATATTAGCTACATTATCCTGTTACTGTATTGTGTTACTTGTTGTAGGGTTTCATATACAGGGAGTTTTCTGAGCTAAGGGTAGAGTTAGTTCAGAAGTATGTCATGGAGAATTTGGGAGCAGCAAAATTCTTGTGGCATAAGATACAGGTATTGCATCACAGGTTTGGATGGTGGTTGGTCTTCAAGAGTGACTTTGAAGAGGGATACAGAGCCTAAGGAAGGAGATTGTCAAGGTGTGGAGCTAAAAGCTTCAACTGTTTGCAGACACAAGGAAGGATGCTGAAGAACTAGAGCCACCAACATCGGTAGTATGACCGACATCGGTCAGATGCAGTGGAGAAAGAGACCGGTGATGGCAGATAGTCGGCTGACGTCGGCAGCACCAGACAAGCAGGGACCGACGTCGGTCGCCTGTGTATTTCTAGAACTGCTGTTGATGAACAGTAAGTTAAGTGAAGTGAGTGTTTGCATGTCAAATGACTAATTATAGTCACGAGCTGAGTGTCTAATTATTGTAACTAGAGTTCTATTTTTGTAAGCATGGGATCCTATTTAAAGACCCATAAGGCATGTATTATAATAATTAAGAAGGCAAGTAAAAGGCATTGAAGCTAGCAAGGTCAAGGAGATCAGCTGAAGCATTCAAGGAGGGATAATAACTCAGGCTTTAGAGTTGTTGTGTTGAGCAAGAGAGAGAGGGAAGAAGGTCTTGAGGTGTGACAAGCCTTTGAGGTGGAGGAAGAAGTGGCATCTTCCTTATTGTATTTTCTTCTAGTAGTATTTAATACAAAGAGTGTGTATTGTCTCTCAAATTCTTTGATGTCTCAAGTTTCTAGTTACTTTATCATTCTGGTATAATTCTGTGTTTAATTGCTTATAAGAAAGTAATCAATTATGCTTCCGTTGGATAAGGGGTCACCTAACAATTAGTATTAGAGCATATTGATTGTTGTAGGTATTTCTCCCCTGACAGTCTTTTTATATTTTTTGTATCTTTCACTTTTGTGATCATTTTGTTAGCCCTATTTTCTGATCCTATGGTTGTATTTTTACATGTCACTAGGTTCTAATTAAAATTTAAAAGGTTCATATATATATATATATATATATATAAAGGCTATTGGTATAACTAATACAACCTACTAATTTAATAAGGTAACTCTCAAATTAGAAAGTACTATTTTATTTCAAGCTATCAAATTATACTACAACATTGAATAAAATATTTGAAGCATTCAATTTCAAATATAATATTCCATCACTTGTACCAAGTGTGTCTAGGAGAAAGAGCATATATTCACATTTTTATAATTCCACACACATTCATAGAAGGTATAATTGCATGCAAGTATAAGACCCTCTTCGGAGTATTATGAAACACTAAGCAAAAAATAGGGTTGTTAGGGATATATCAATTCACTTTACTAACCCCTCTTTACCATGTTTCAAGAGGTACAATGAAAAGTAGTTAATGTTGCTTATTATTTAGATATAAAACGTAGACAAACATAAATTATGGCATAAAATAATTACATAAAGGACAACGTAGGTCTGGTCTAATTTTAAAGTCATTCCTATGTATATCTATCATTGAGAACTTATGTCAGAGGTGGATATAAGATTTAATGTTACTATCATAGATCGATGCAACTGTCTCAAAGTAAAAAATAGTCAAAATATAGAACAAATAAATTCCAAACCTATAGGACAATCTTGTGATGATTCTTGATCACTCCCACCATCCAGAATAAAATAGAAAATAAGACAAGCTATCTTTATCCCTAAGTTGATTTATACTTGATGTATTTATTACACATGCCTAAATGAGATATATTGTCAAAATAGCATATTATATTTTTAAAATTTGAATAATACTTAATTATCACTCTAAAAACTTTATTGCTTGTATGTTTATCTTATGAATCCAAAATCATTAAAACAAAAATATTGTAAACTTTAGAATTTTTTCTTCTCTAATTTATTATCAAATAACATAGGTAGGTTTAAAATTATTACTTCCTTTAATAAGTTTCATTCAAAGTACAATATTTATTGAATCACTAGACCCAAGGATACATATAATGTTTTATTCTGACTATGTTTCCTCACTCACATATTTATTCCTTTAGTCTAAGGTCTATCAAAGGTTTTACCTCTATTTTTTTCTCATTATCTTGTATCTAAAAACATGTTTTCTCAATAATACAAATATTATAAATGTGAATGAGAACATTAGGCTTATTACTTAACTTAAACCCTAATACCATAATTTAGTAACCCTCATTTCAGAAACCAAAAAATGAGCTAGAATTTTTTTGTGACATCATTGTTCATCATGACAAATTATAATGTTAATTATTTAGGATTTCAACCTTTAAATGAATCACTAACTTGATTTATTTAAATTTGGATCAATCTTCCCTTGAGACATGTGGGTTATGTCCCATAAATATTATCCCTTAATGTAATAAAAATCAATTGAGATACCTCATGACCTTAGAAGATTCTGATATCAAATTACCCTATCCCCTCAAACCACCCTTATTGGTTTCATAGCTGAAGAGAACTATTGAGTAAGTTTATAGGGTTGTTCACATTTTTGATTTAATCCCACCAAAGTCTTATTTATTATAATCCATTACACAAAGTATTATGTCATACATATAATCAAAGGGTGAACTCACTAGCCTTTACCTAATATATCAAATTCTTATTATTTATGGTCATGCTACCAAGTAGAGTTAAATTAAGATATTTTTATACCCAAAATTAAGACTACAAACTAGAACATGAGTAGGCCTTGCCAACCTGAATCACTTCTAGTCACTATACAATAGTTTCATTTAAGCATCAATTTGTCCCTATAAAGTAATATCACTTTAGATATATTGCAATATAGTTCTAAACTAGAGATGTGTTACAATGCCACCTTCATAAGGTATCATCTTTGGCTATTTTAAAATCATATATTTCTTATGACAACCATATATTTAAGGTTCAGAGGTAACTCAAGGTTTTTTTTCATGCTAGAGGCATATGATAGGTTACCAACATGACATTCATTGCCACTTTCCACATGTTACCCATAAAATTAGGGTTATATATCATTTTATCTAAGTCTAGCATGATCATAAAAAAATGTACACAAAATAAAAATATTTTATGCTCAAAGGATCTATATACCCATTAGGGCAGTCAAAGGATAGAGACAAAGGTCCATGTCACTCTAAAAACTAAAAAAAAATATTGTTTGACATTTGAAAATGAAATGAATGGAATATGTCATTTAATTCCTAACACCATTGTGTTGAAATTATCAATCTTACTCAACATTTATGAAAATGCATATATTGGGCCAAATTCACTTAAACACATTAAATGGTTTGTGTTTGTCGTATACAAGTGCTGATTTAGTCTAATGTATCCCTGAATGAGGCAATGCATTTTATGTGATTATTTGTTCTTCCCAAGTCATTTCAAATAAAAATGCCCAAAATGCAATTTGATTCTCTGGATCACTCTTTTCTTCTAATTCAAAAACACACGACACGTACATGTGTTATTTTGTGTCGATAAGGTCCTTAATGGGATATTGGTTCATACACAACTAAAATCAACTTCTAATTCCTTTCTAGTCAAGTTACGACCCAATAATATGACATTCTGACCAATTTGATTAAGTAAGCAACTAATTTCTAAATAATTACTTAAATATTGATTAATCTTACTTAGGTAAATTAAACCAAATTATGAACTAAGTAAGAGTTCCATGAAAGTTATTGAATATCTCTTTATTGAAAATTGATTCCTATTATTTTCATCATCAAATGACAACATTTGTGGATTGGAATCTATAATCCATAAATGCAATAAATATCAGGTTTATGGCATCGCATGCCTCTTTAATGCCCCTTTCTTCCAAATATTTATGAGGGTATTTATAGATATTATTTAAATAATTGGATTAATCCATGACCACACATCTTGATTTCAATATGAATGGTCATGATTGATCCTGATCAATTTGAAAAAAACTATAAATAGGAGGGCCTATACCACCATTTTTAAGTTTCATTTGTGTAAACTTATAATTTAGGATTCTCTCTACAAGCCATTTTAGTGTAGTTTGATAATGTTTTATTTGCAATAGGATAAATTCAAGATAGGCATAGCATTTGTTTTCATATCATGAGCCTAGTTTAGTTTGTGTTCTTGAGATGATGGAGGATCTTTACCTTACATTGTTGAAGAAGACTTGAGCACCAAATCAAGGGTAAAAACATGTTTTGATCCACATTTGCATAGTGGGATGCTCTTGGGAAGGTAATTTATGTGTGTTTTCTTTCATTTTCTCTTAGTTGTAATTTTTTAACCCCGTTAAATAGATTGGCTTAGCTTGTTAGTTCTTTATGCATTTTTATTGAGTTTTTCATGACTAACTCTTGAAATAACAATTATTGTAGTCCTTCCTTACATTTTGACACATTCGGTGGGACCAATACTCCAATTCAAGCAAGGAAGACACTTTGGAAATCTTAGATTTCCTTAAAATTAATTAAATATCCTTTAACATCAAATTTTTAGCTTCATTTTCCCATTTTTTTTGACATTTTTTTGTTGACACACAATTCACACAGTGACTGACATCAATTATGTATGTCCAGCATCGATCTAGGATAACCAATATCAGTTAGGTTATAGGGAAAAGCATAGTAGAAAGAACACATTTGAGAACTTTATTCAAAGTTTTAGTTATCAAATTGAGTTTTTAAGTCTCTGTCTGAACATTATTTTCTTGATCTAGAAGTTTCTTTTGGATATTTTATCCTAACCATGGGATAACAAGTTTTTGACAAAAATATTTTTAGTCTAAGGATTCATAGGTGACCATTATCGATGATTTTTATTGGTATCAATTCATTTATGATTGGCATAGATCTTACAACAACTAACATCGATCATTTCTGACCGACATTAGTCTCTATGTTTTTAAAATAGAGAACCTGAGAGATAATTTTCTAAAGATATTTGTTTCATCCATTAATGTGCTTCTAAGCACAAGGAAATTATCTAACCCTTGTAGGACCAAGGTAGGAACAAAACATAAATTTATAAATTTAAATACTTGAACACTTCATTTTGGTGCCTAAAACAATTGCTAAGTCTTGAATATTTGGTTTTAGGTGCTTAAAATTTATATAGGTGATTTATGTTGACTTGTTTTTGTGAACAATTCTTACAAGATTTGCAAATTTAAGCCAAAGGGCCAAAGAACTTAATCAAACATTTCATTTGGTGTAAAAATTGACATATCACTTTGATTTCAAGTGTTTGTTACTTGTTTGTTTGTTTATGCAAAAATGAAGAGTGTGTGTATGTTCTCCCCCATCCCCTTTAGGGAACTTGGGTGATCAAAAACACATTTTCCTTGCAATTTGTGCCTTTATCCAAGGTGTGGAAAGAATGTTGTCTAGGCTCTCCCCAAAACCTATATGGTTTGGGTGATCTAAAAATAACCTCTAAAGTCTTTCCACTTAGTTTTATGTAATTTGGATTTTGGAGGGGAGTCTATAGCTTCTTCACAAGTTCTCTAGGGAAGTGTTGACCCAAGAATTCATCCCCTGACATATTTTCAACCCAACTCCATGATGGTGTATACAAATTAGAGGTTACCCATTGGGACATTTGATTGAGTGGTTAAGCAAATTATGTTAGTGGTGATCTATCTTGGACCATAGGGGTAATTCTAACATCACACTACACTCATAGATTTATGGATTTAGTGGTTGTGAAAAGGATAAGACATTTTCACAAAAACTTGATTGATGTAGATCTAATTGAAGTGTGCATCTCTAGTGTTAGCCATGCTTGGGACCATCTAGATGGTCAAAAATTGAAGTTATAGAATAACCCCACTTGCCACAAAAATATTGTTGATGTAGGGAGAGTAGCCCAAAGGTCTATGCCACCATACAATCTCTTGGGAGAAGGGGTGTAAAAACCCTACCACTTCATGCACTTTAAATTTTTGAATCAACATTTAACTTCTTTCCAAGAGCACATATATAAATAGATTTCAATAATATGATGTAACCTTGTTAGTTTAGGGCTTAGGATGATTTACTTAGTTGTATTTTTGTATTTTAATTTATTTACTTGGTGTTGATTTGAGTCTAAAACTTGTTTACAAATAAATCATGTCAAAAACCAAACATATTTGTTGTTCACCTTTTCTTAAACAAGGAGGCGTTACACTAGTCAAATCTAAACCATAGTTTTCCTTGTTCAAAACCTTATCTTAAACATTGTGTTTTTATTATTTAAACATTATAGCTATGATGCCCATTTGAATCTAAACCTCTTTCCAAAAAAAATTAAGTCCTTAATTGATCATTCAAATTTAAAATTGCACCTTTCTAAGTTCTAAGTCAATGTGTTAATTAGTTTTACCATTTGCATTTGACTTGAGTTAACTTGGGTTCAATTTCCCATTTGGGTTGAATGTAGTCACCAGGTATTGGATGAAATAAATAGAGAAATATATGGGAATGCAATATTTTTTATTTTGTTTAGATAATATTTAAAAGGATTTTACAAAAAGTTGAGTTGGTTGAGAAACTAACTATCAGGTTCAAAACTACCTAAACAACAAAGCTAATAAAACATTTGGATCATTTAAAAATAATCCAATAAACTCCCCCTTGATCTAAAGGGGTATAGAAATATTGGAGCAATGAATTGTGAGTCATCCAAGTAGACTCTACCACAACTATAATTGGTACACTATGCATCCTAGAGTGATCACATCCTGATCATCCCCATACTATAGTAGAACATGATCACGCACTATCTAACTACATCGATCCTCACATAGAATCCATCCAACAAGTGACTATCCTTTTTAATATCTATGGCACATCTTAAATTGATACCCAATAATTTCCAACATCTCCCACAAGCCTTTGCTTAGCACTAATAATGCTAGCAACACAATGCTAACTCGTACCACATATCACTAATGATTGATAAAAAAACCAATATGTAATATCTTCTCCCCCTATCAAGTGAGAGGTGAGAATCCATGTAGCAAATAAACCGAGCACAAATTGTTGAAATGCTCCACATCAAAGATCATAAAAACATTACATCTATGAAATAAAAGTACATAAGCCAAAAATTTCTATCCCAATAATGAACCCATACTCTGAGCGAATAGAAAACTAGAGAAGGGAAAATATCCTCCAACCTCTGTGGATCCTCCAACCTCCAATCACTATCTCAAAAGATATAGTCATCAGTTGTAGAGCATGCAGCTTCACAATCATCCCATCCATCAGAAGAAGATGCAGAAGAATAGCCAAAAGAGGAAATAGAAGAGTGACTAGAGTGAGTAACAATGTTTGCTTCTACCTTCTATTGATGTAAAGAGGACCTTATTTTGGAGGGGCATTCTGTAGAAAGGTGTCCTATGCAACCACATTTGTATCAAATTATCTCACATCTACCATAACTAAAAGAATAATAATCACATGAAGAAGAATGCATATGCTTGTGCTTGTGTCAATGTGAATGTTTGTGGTGATGCTCATGATTTGGAGAACCAAAATGATGTCTATGCTTAGGATAACCTGAATGATCCCTATCTAGAATTATTCTTATGTCTCGAAGAACCAGAATGATGCTTATGCCTAGAAGTGTGCATTTTAGAGTGTCGTTGTTTCTCTTTGTGTCTTCTATTGGGTTCATATAATGGATTTCTTGTTTTGGAATAGTGTGCCTCCTCAATTGATTTCTTCTTTGAAAATTTTCACTCATGTTTAGTGATCAAATCACAAATGGAATCAAAAGTAGATTTGTTAATCTTATCACTAAGCTATAACATCTCCAAAAAATTCCTGTAAATAGAGCCAAGACCATTCAAAACAATATAAATGAGCATGTCATCATCAATTTTCCTACTAATAGTGCCATATTATTGTTTCAAATTCTTAATGTGTGACACATATTCTGAAACATCTTCATCATCTGTTAAACTTGTGTTGAGCAACTACATAAGCAAATTAATTTTATTATAGGTAGTTTGTTTATCATACAAATATTTTAGAGCTTTCCATGCTTTCTAAGCTTTAGATTTAATTGCCTCTATGTGAATTATGACTTGTGTAATGTAAGTGGATTTTAATAATGCAAGAGTTTGCCTATCATGTTTATGAAATTCTACAAGTTTTATAGAATCTATGGGCAATGTTGGCTGCTTTTCAACTACTTCCCATAAGTCATTGAAAATTAATGTATTGTCCATGTTTATTGAACATTCCTTATAGTTTTTAGGAGTTAAACATCCATTTTCAGAAATTAGGCTCACAATTAAAGCCATGGTGCAAAAAAGTAAGAAATGCTATCAAGGTTTTGCCTTTACCTTTGAAATATCTTCCATTTTACAAATGATCTTGGGACTTGTAAAAATTTACACCTTATAATGCCAATATTTTACTTTTTCAATACAAATTTTTGACCAAAAATATTACTTTTAGAGGGTTTTGAACTTGTAACCTCTCCATTTATAAGAGACTCACAAAATCTTGACAACCAATTCTAATACAAGCATTATTGAAATTCTAAATACAAATTTTCTATTTAAACCTTGAGGGTACTAATTCTTAAAATCATATATTTGTAAAACAAATTTATTCGTGCATGTAAAACTATAAAAAAATATTATCCTCTACTTGATTTGATTTTGGCACTTTCTTTTCATGGACCCATGTAGATTTATAAGGTTTTAAGATTTTACCCAAATTTTAATTTTGGAAGAGAATTATCCTCCATCCATATAGGTTTACGCTAAATGAATGGTATGAATTATTGTGCCTTCCATTGACTATATTTGTTGTACTGTCCAATTATCATTCAACACAAACTGCTCACAATCCTCTCTCCAAGGTAGATTTATGTTGTGCTTGAGAATTCAAAGATATATGGAGGATTTTTAAAATTTACCAGACTTTTTTTAGCCACAGTGATTGCCATATTAGAATTCTTTTAGCCATAGTAATTACCAGATCTACACTTTAAACAACCATTAATTACTAATGATAATGTTAGATCCAAAAGGAATAATCAAAAAATAACTTCAAAAGTGTCCTTTAAGTTCTAAATTCCAATATAGAATTTTTAACATGTCATAGACTTCTTTCTATATAATCTTTCTCCTTTAGAACGGCTCTTCAAAACTTCCTCTTCACATTATCAAGCTCACCACAACATTTTCTATCTTCAAGTATTGCGTGTCCACAATTTTACTGTTACTTTTATCCTACTTGGTCCACACCATCACTAATCTTTGATTTTGAAAAAATATGAATCATAATTTCTACAGGTAAATAATTTTTGTGAATTGTGCAAACTGAATCATGTTTTCTCCTTCATGGCCCCTTCTTTTCTGCAACATCATCCTAAATTATGAACCTAAGATATGATACCACTGTAGTCACCAGGTATCAAAGGAAATAAATAGAGAAATATATGAGAATGCAATATTTTTTATTTTGTTTAGAGAAGCTTTATAAAGCTTGTACAAAAAGTTGAGTTAGTTGAGAAATGAACTATTGGTTACAAAACTACATGAATAACAAAGCCAATAAAACAAAGATAATAAAATATTTGGATCAATTAAAAATAATCCAACATTGAAGGCCATTTATAGAATCGTCATCACTTGATCATTGTGAACTTAAATCATTTAGTGTATTGCTCACACTCTAAGTTCTAGAACACATTTTATTCTACCTCCTATTACCATGTGGTGGCATTGTGCTAGGCATTTGGTTCTAGTTTTATACTTAGGAATTCTTTCATGTTTTCACATCTTGAGATTTTTGGTTCACATTGTCACCTTCCTAATCCGAAGGGATTTCTTCTAGTTTCTTAGTAGCAACTCTTTAAGTTGAACTAGCTTTTACGGTATTGATGTATCTCTAAATCTATATTTGGTGTACTAGTTTACACTTAGGTTTTTGAGTTATCATACCCTCTTCCAATTTATACAATTTTAACCCTACCCAATGTTGAGTAATTTCATGAACACATTATTCTAATTGTGTGGTACTATGCCACCTCCTTTTTATTATAGTCTTTTTTATTATCTTGTCATTTGTTTGAAAAAAAATTGAAACACATCTTGTTTAAATATTTGCAAAAATATTTCCAAATCTCGTCAAACGTAAAGAACAAACCTTTCTAAGCATGACTCAAAGGTATACCCATAGTGGGGTTCCTTGTGGCCCTAACTACAAGGATGAAAATTTTTATGATGGACAAGACAATTTCATAGTCTTTGAGGACATTCCCACAACTATAGGATCCAAAGAGGATTATTTTGAATACCAACCCCAAGAGAAAAAGGATGAAGCCCTATTAAGGTTGATTAAATCTGGTGTTAGGTTACCCTCAAACTCTCATATATAATAGTTACACACCTTGGTCAGATAAGGAGAGAAATAGTGAGAATAATCCCTCGTGCATATTGTAAAATATAACATACCTTCTAATAGCAAAGAAAAAGACATACTTGTAGAGTCAAAACTTATCGATCAAGATCTTGTCACCAAGATTAAAAAAATAAGTCAATGATATGTAGACCAACTTATCATGGACTTAACTAACTCTTTGGTTGTTACTTCAATCCACAACAATGATTTCAAGGAACAAGGGAATGTGGTTACACCAATGCAAGAAACTTTAGTTGAGAACATAACAATGATGGACCAAAGTGTCTCAATTGAAATACCTAAGGCACAAAAGGTTTTCCAAAATGCTTCGTCAAACATGGAGCATACTTTTTTAATCATCTATAACCTCTTATCCCTTTGCAAAACCTAGGACCAAAACATTCAGTGCATATTGAGGAGATTATTCAAAATAATTTGGCTAATTCTTCCCAACCAACACGTACTTTGGTAAATAGACCACAGACTCCCCAAAATCAATAGCACACTTATAAATCAAGGTGGCCAATTCTTGGAAATGTTTACCAACCTAGGAATAAACAACACACTTGACTCAAGGAGTAAATAAGAAAAAAGTTATGGATCAAAGGGTATACATCGTTAAATAATATATGCAATAGGGGCACATACCACCCCAACAAAATTATATTCCACCCATGAATGCACCAAACATGCAAGAGTTGAATTCTATGAAGGAGATTATGTCATGGTTGGAGATAGGTAATAGAGTTAAGAAGTAAAAATTCAATGAGATATGTCCATATTAATTTTATTTAATTATTCTCCAAGTCCCCTTTCTACCTCATTTTTAGGTACCCAAATTTTGATAAATACAAAGGAAAGGGTGACCCTCATGAACACATTCAACCATTCTTTGTGTTATGCCAAGAGGTAGAATACAATAACATTTATTTACTTCATTTATTTCCACAAAGTTTAGTGTGACAAACTTTAGATTGGCTACTTAAGTTACTCAAGGGATCATTTGTGGATTAGAACAACTTATTTGAAAAGTTCATCAACCATTTCTCATACAACATTGAACATGAATTGACCATTATTAACCAGTGCAAATGCAAACAACATAATGGAAAAAGCTTCATAGCATACCTACAATGATGGAGATAATTAGTTAGTTGCTTTCAACATAATTTTATAGACAAACAATTAGTGGACATTTTTTCACAAAATTTACATCCTAAGGTGGCGCACAACCTATGGCTTAATTCGTGAACACATTTGAATAAATCATAGATAAGGGTGTGCAAATTGAGAATGCTCTTATTACCAAGGGCCTTTTCAAGATTTATACACAAGGTCAAACATCATATCAAACCTAATCATTAGTTCAAATGGTTGCATAAGATAAAACTAATTTTTTTAATAAGAACAAGAACATGGTATGGAATGGAGTCACTAAAACAAGACAAGTATAAATAGTGCAGGTTCCACTAGCTCTAAATGTACAATTAGCTCCCCCTCATCCACCAACCAATTTTCAAAGTGTTCCTCCTTAAAGGACATTCTATAATCAATTCAAAGTATTTAAAAAATTGGAATAGCCTATTGAGGCAGTGTTCCAAAAGCTCATAGAAGCTAACCTAATTACATGGCCTATACCAAGGCCATTTATGGCAAATCAACCAAAACTAGATTGTATAAGGAAAATGGGTTTTGCAAATTCCATCATGTTGTTGGTCATGGTGCTTATCATTGCATCCAATTACAACACCTTATTGAAGATTTCATATAGAGTGGTGAAGTTGAAATTAAAATTAGCTTCACAAGAGACTAATTAGAGTATGAGAATTTACAAAGACCCATTTCCTCGACATAATCAACAAAAACCAAGAAATAATCAAAACCAAGGGTAAAATTAGTGATAAAATTAGACTCAAGGTTAAAATCATAACCAACATGATCATAATTAGGATCATAATACCCATGCTAACAACTTGGGTTATAACAACATGCCTTACGACTATAACAACACCATGGGATGCATTTTTGCAACCCATATTACCACTATCACTATCAAAACCCATGAGTCATCTTGTACTCTATGAAGTATAGGACCCATTATTATAGGGTCAACACCTCCCTCTAGTAATGCCACATTGAGTACACACAATTATGTTTCACCTCTATTTGCATGGGTTACTCTTTTTGGACCCCATTCTTCCTCTAATTATAATGGCTCCTTATAGACTCAAAATTTCTCTAATGCAACTAGACACCCACAAGTCACCCTCCAAGGCCCTTTGCCTTCATATTATAATTATAGTAACTCCTTAACACCTATAGATTTTTTAATCATAAATAGATGCTTATGAGTTACCCTTTAGGGCCCTATTCCCTCTTCTTCCACTGAACCCAACATAAACATTGTGCCATCAAATCCAAAGGTGAACACTATGCCAACCAAGGCTAAACCATATTGTCCAGATGTTGAGAAGCCTTATATTCAATTGGACCAACAAAGTAAAACCCCTATGAAGATTTCAATTTTAGATCTCTTGCATACATCTAAAGTCCATAGAACTATTGTGAACAACCTTTTACAACAATCCACTATTCTTAATGATATTAATCTTGAACAATTCCAAACACTAGCGGGAAACTTGTCTTCGTTTTGACAGATCACATTTGATCAAAAATGCATGTCCACTCTTGGTCCAAGACATAACAACCCATTGTATATTGAGGTCATCATTGAAAACCATAAGATCAAGCAAGTTCTTATAGACAATGGTTCGGGGCTAAACATAGTGTCCCTCAAAATGGTACATAGTTTGGGCTACACTACAAAGGACATCAAGTCAAATATGATCACCATAAAGGATTATGATAATGTCGATAGGGAGTCTTCTAGTACAATTTAGTTTCCAATCATTGTTAGGTCTGTTTCACATCACACATTATTACATATTATGGACATTGATCTGCCTTATCACATACTTCTTAGTCATCCTTGGATCCATGAAGTACAAGTCATTCCATCCACCTTACATTACTGCCTTATTTTTCCCCATGATGGGATCGAGGTTACTATTCCCACTGATTTGCATCCTTATTAGTATTACAAACATCTAGAGGGATGAGTTCTATAATTATAACTATTATCCCAGTTCTAAATTCATTGAAAATAAGAACAAGGAAATAGTTTCACATATGCCAAAATCCAACTATATCAACCCACATGACCTTACATCCACTTTAGCTAGTCCATTTCCTATAACTCTTACAAAATAGGTTGTTATATAAGACCTGGGCATTTCCACTTACCATCTTAAGGATGCCATCCATTTTGCTAAGTTTTTGAATTCTCCTAAAACATTTGTTAAACCTAAACCATCTAAAATCCCTAACAAACCTAACTTGATTTAGAAATAAAAGAAAAAAATGCAAAAAAAACCAATGATATTTGTACTTACTATTTCCCCAAATCAAGATTTGAGGCTTTCACTGAAGGATACTGGTTATATTCAAATAGTATTGTCGATTGTTTTCAAAATCTGAAATATCCTAGCCCTAATCGGATCATGGATAACCTTGATTATATAGGAACATGCCTTGGCTTATGAGCACAAGTAATCCTAGAACCTTTATCAATTTGAGCCCCTAATTTGAATCATGGTCTCATATTTATACCACTTGGGGGTGACCTCATGACTTTTGATAGTGATTCTTTTGAATCGACTAGTGACAAGACTCTTGATAGTGACATAGCATCCTATTATAGCTTTTTTGATGAGCTTGCTTACATAGATATATTTGATTCAAATACTATTATGACCATAACACCCCATTATTCCTTATGTTTTTGCCATCCTGAACTCATTAATTATGACCAACAAAATTTAGTCATTTGCCTTGGTGAATTTTAGAATGAAAAATCTATTGTTGAATACATGAGCCTCAGAGATGGATTACCCATTAGTGATCACAAAAAGGCTTTAATTTTTCATTAGATATTTTTTCCTACTTTGGAGAGCAGGCAAACTTTCTTGGTAATGAAGAACATAAAACATTAAGATCTTTAGGTGAAAACCTCTTTGAGGCACTCGTTGATCAGGGAAAAAGTAAATTAAAAGACAAGCCCTTGAGTGAAAACTTATTTTAGATGATCTTAGATGGGAAAGTTTTCTCATCCCTAAAGGATGCTTAAGGTCCATCAAGTTCTAGCTCCATTACCGATACTAACATCACATTAGAACAACAATTCTTTGAGCATCTTTCTCTTGACTTTCCTAAGTTTTTTGCTAATTTACCATTACCTAAGATGGCAAATTTTGATTCATCAAATTACACAGAGCTTTTTGGAGGAACAAGAAAAAGCTGTAACAAAAGAAGATGAACATAATCACACCTTGCCTATAATTATAGAATATGGATCCACACTCGTAGAAAACACTACAAAAGTGAAAATGGGAACATATGAGGATCCCAAAATTGTTTACCTTGGAGCTTATCTTACTGAAGTAGAAAGAGAACACATTGTATCTATTTTCAAGGATTTTATTGACATCTTTTCATGGGCATACTCTGACATGCTAGGATTAGACCCTAATTTAGTTGTGAATCAATTTGTTATTTATATAAATACCAAGCTAATAAAACAAAAATTAAGGAAGATGCATCCACCCATCACTCTTTTGGTCAAAGCAAAACTGGAGAAGTTATTAGGAACATGTTTCATTAGACCACTGAACTATTCCAAATGGATATCAAACACTATTTCAGTTAGTAAAAAGCTAGTGGGTATACATCTTTCTACTGATTTTAGAGATATAAACAAAGCATGCCCCAAAGATGACTTTCCTCTACCCAACATTGACATGATTATTGATTTTACTATTGGGTATGATATGTTGTCCTTCATGGATGGATTTTTGGATACAATTAGATCAAGATAGCCCAAGGAGACTAGCACAAAACTACATTCACCACACTATGGAGAACATTCTATTATCAAGTCATGTCATTTGGCTTGAAGAATGCTAGAGCCACTTATCAACATGATATAACTATTATCTTCCATGAAATGATGCATGATATTGTAGAGGACTATGTTGATGACATTCTATCAAAATCAAGAACATGTTCTAGACATCCTGACATTCTATGGAGAATCTTTGAGAGGATTCATGAATATAAAGTTCCCCTGAACCCTAATAAGTGTGTCTTTGATATCACTTTGGTAAAATTACTAAGGTTCACTATATTGTAAAGAGGAATCAAAGTTAACCCTGTTAAGGTCAATGCTATTGTGAAAATGCCTCCACCTTCAAATCTTAAATAGATTTGAACCTTGCAAGGAAAGATCTAATCTATATGTAGGTTCATTTCTCAACTGGTAGATAAGTGCCACTCATTCACACATCTCCTGAAGAAATGTATTACATTTCAATGGGATGAATATTGTCAATTATAATTTATAAGTCTCAAAACCTAATTGGCCAACCTACTAGTTTTGATACTGCTAACACCTAGACAACCACTACTTCTTTATATATCTATGACTAACCACACACTAGGGAAACTTTTGGCCCAACACAATGACCAAGGGAAAGAACATGTAGTTTATTATTTAAGACACACAATGATGGATTATGAATGAAATTTTATACTTATTGAGAAGGCATGTTTAGCTATGGCGTTCATTACTCAAAAGTTGTGACATTATATGTTGAATAATAAAACCATTGTTATTTCTAAGGTGGATCCTTTGAAATTTTTATTATCCAAAGCATATTTCATAGGTCACATGGCCAAATGGGTCATGCTCTTAAGCTAGTTTGATGTTGAGTGTCAAAATTAGAAAGCTATCAAGGGGTAGGTTATTGTTTATCAACTTGTAGAAACCCCTATTAGAGACACTCAACCACTCAAATTCAACTTCCCATATGATTCTATTATGAAAATATAATAAGAACCATAAGAACCTAAATAATGGAAGATATATTTTTATGGATCCTTTACATCTCATGGATCTAGAGCTGACATTTTGTTGATTACACCACAAGGAAACCTAATTCCCAAAGCATTCCATGTCAATTATAATTGTACCAATAATATGGCCAAGTATGAGGCACTTATTTCAAGACTTCATCTTTTCATATAGTGGGATATCTAATATTTGATGGTTTATGGTGATTCCCAATTGATTATCAATCAAACTATTGATCAGTATTAAACCAGAGATGACTAGCTTGTACCTTACAAGCACATTGTGGATAATCTCAAGACTCATTTTAAATATTTATAGTTTAAACAAATACCAAGGGTCAATAATAGATCTACTAATGTAATTAAAATGATTGGGTCTATGATATAGATTGATAGTAGTGCTATAGAGTATCAATTTCTTATTAAAAATCTTCTATAGCCTGCTCATCTCTTGTCAAATTCAGAAAGGGTTTCTACCATTGCTAGTCCCAATTCCCCACCTAAATTGCCTTAGTTCCAAGACATTTTTAATTATTTACATGATTAAATTTTTCCACATGGCCTATCCAATAACCAAAAAAAACTTTTCCTTCATCTCATAGCTCATTATACACTCCTTATAAACACACTTTATTGCAAAGGCTATGATGGAATGTTAATTCATTGTTTATCTTTGGGAGAATCTAAGTTAGCACTTAAAGAGGTTCATGAAGGAATGTGTGGGGACCACATCAAAAGTCTATTCTTAGCTAAAAATATCCTCAAAATAGGTATTATTAAAAGTGTATTATTGGCCAAAAATGGAGATAGATACTTATAATTATGTATAGAAGTGTGATCATTGTCAATAATATAAAAATTTAATATATGCACCTTCTCTACCACTATAACTGATCACTATACCATGGTCATTTTATACTTGGGGCCTCGATCTCATAAAGAAAATAAACCCCACATCTTTTGATGGACACAAACATATTTTAACTGCAATCGATTATTTTACTAAGTGGATTGAGGCCATTCCTTTCACTTTCATCACTAGGAAGCAGATAGCCAAATTCATTCATTACTATATCATCTATCTAGATGGCACCCCAACATGCATTATATTTGATAATGAAAAATCATTTTAAAACTAAGATTTAAAAGACCTTTTTGAAAAATTCAAAATCAAGCACAAGAAATCCACACAATATAAACCATAAGGCAATGGACAAGTCGAGATGTCAAACAAGGACATTGTAGCCATTCTCAAAAATATTGTTAATGAGGAAGCCGTAATTGGCACTTGTAATTTTTTATTGCCCTTTGGGATTATCACACCAGACATCAAACCCCTACAAGATTCACTCCATTCTCCTTTATTTATGGCACAAAAGCTATTATCCTGATTGAGATCGAGTTACCTTCATTGTGAGTATCTTTGGAGAACATTGAAGATAACAAAGAATACAAAGTCTTGAGGTTAAAAGAACTAGAATTTCTTGATAGTAATCATTTAGCTACCCTAAAAAACTTGTAAGCCTATCAAAATAGATTGATGAAAACTATAACAAACACATTCTTCCTCAGGAGTTTGATATTGGTGATTTGGTCTTAAAAGAGAACCAAAAGAACACAAATGTTGAATGCAATAAAAAAGGTAAGTTCTAACCGAATTAGTTGGGAACATATGTTATCATGGTAAACTATGGATCAGGGGCATATAGGTTGGTGACTCCTAATGGTGAATAACTTATAGAGCCCATGAATATTATGCACCTTAAGAGGTTCTACACTTGATAGCCATTCAAACCATCTTCTACAAGACTCCTTACTTGGGGGAAACTTGTGCTGAAGTATTTTATCCTACCCTTATATCTTTGGTCATCCCATGTTAGACCATATTATTTGTATTGTGACCTACCCTTGACCATTCTTATGAGAACCACATTCTTTTATTATGCTGGGTAGTTAAACCTTTGGACTGTTGGCAACCTAGATCATTTATATTCTAGTTTGACTCATTTTATCCTACTCTATACCATCCTCTTTTGGACCCTATTCATCCTGGACCATTCTCTTCGAGAACCATATTCCTTTCATGTCTTGGCCCATTGTAACTTAAACATATTTCATTCCTTAACCAATTATGACCCTGATTATGAATCATAGGCATTATGGGCACATTCAACACTAGTTTTACAAAGTAGTTTAGCATGGATAGTATTTCATAGCCTCTTCTACATACAAGTAAACACGAACACCTTTTCATCTCAGGATCTTTGCCTACTGGATAGTTCTTCAAGGTAATTTTGTGTTGCACACTATTCTATTCTTATTTTGTTATTTTTTAGTAGGAATTGTTGCCTTAACATGACCTCACTCTTACCAATTTATGAGCATGTGCCATTGTAGATGGCTTAGCTATTATTAGAACTTCTATTCTTGACTGAGCATTTCCATGATTAGTTGGTTCCCCTAGACATTTTTTATATATTTTTATCCCAAAAAACACAAAAAAAATTAGAAAGAGATCCCCGAAAAGAACAAAAACATTGTCTTACATATTTGTACATTATGATTTTCACACTCTTGCCATTTTTAAAGTAATTATCCCACATGCTTTCCTTTTTGCGAGACCATTCTCATTTATCCCATTGGCTTGCCATTTTTTAGGGCCATTTTCCTATTTTCTCATTTCCTCTACAACATCAATCATGTTTTCTTCTCATCACTTTTCTTCTATCCCATTTCTTGGGAGAACTACATTTGGCCTAAAGTTCATGTTGGACCTCACATCCATAGAACTATATAGGCAACGTCCACTTGTCTTGCACATCTGGAGTTAGCTCGGCCACCCCTTACCTTTTATTATTTTTCCCCATTTTTATTCTATGTTGTTTCCCTATCACTTAGGGGCAACTTTGTGTCCTTGTTCTTGTTATGTTGTTGTAGAAAGTAAAGCTTCTATTACATGTACATGAGCAATTATTTTCAAACTGCACTAACATTGTGACTAACTCTTTTTTGTGTGTGTGTTTATTTGATTTTTATTTTTGTTTTATTATGATTTCTTGTCTCTCCATTTTGTTTCTTGTCTCTTCATTTATTTTGTTTTGTTCTTTGTTCTTGATGTTTTGTTCTTTTGGTCTTTTATGTTCCTATTTGGTTTTGTTCTTTTTCTTAGGTACATCTTATTCATGCACATGGATCTTGATTATTCATATCTTTCTTTCATGTTTTTTATTAAGTTGTTCTTATTTTTTTTCTACATTCTTGTTACTACTTAAATCATGATTTTCATAACTTGCTTTTAAGTAGGTTCATTTGTGTATTATTTTTCTTTGTTTTTATTTTTTTGTTTAAATGTAAATAGTTGTAACTCTAGTTTTGGTAGTTTTATTCATTATCCTTAGTTATAAATATTCACATTTGAATCAGAGCAATGCAATTGAAATATAATATCATTATAACTTTCTCATGCTTATGATGCATAATTTCATTTTGCTATAGAAAGCACTATGTTCTTTGGATCCAATTCTAAAATTCAATGCAGCTCTGATGATCAGCTCTCAAGTACACCCATGAAACTAGGTACCAATGGCTTATCTCATACCTAAATCTATGTAAAACATGCATATCTTGGCATACATTGTGAGTCTAATTGAATAGTGGTATATTTTTCTTCCATTCTTTCATTCCATTTTTTCCCACTTATGGGTGAACTACATTATCTTGAGGTCCATTTGGACTATGTAGGTAGCACTTGGATACATGATATATCTCAGGTCAACTCAACCATCTTCATTCTTCTTTTCATCTCTTTCATAACTTTGTGCATCCTCATGTGCCTGGTTTATTATGACTATTTTAGTCATTCAATCATCACATTTATGTTTGTACCTACTCATATTTAATCTATACATTAGGTTATATATTTGATATATTCTTGCCATTTTTCTCTACTAGGGCACAACATTTAGACCAACTATTGAATCAAATCAATGCTATTAGGGAATAATTATTTATCAGTGATCAAGATCAACCCTACTAGGGAAAAATTACTTTATCAACCAATCAAATTTGCTCTACTAGAGCACAATCTTATTTCCTCTCTCTAAAAGCAATGCTCTTCATTTCTTCTAAATCCAAACTTTGTATACTTTTGCCCTCATTCTAAAAATATTTTAGTGTGCAACTTGTCTCAAGATCAATCATTCCTTAAGTGCTCAACTTGCACCCTATCTTTGGGTGTGTTCAAGGTGAGTCACTCATATTTATGGATTGTATCAATTCCCTTCCTCCCATCTTTGGGGCCCATTATATTCTATTATATTTTGATCATTAATAGAATCAATGCATATAAGCATTAGTTCAATATGGATTTAATATCATCCACAAGTTAATCTCACTTTCTCTATCTTTTAGAGAGTACATCCTTCTCTTTCATCCATGTATATCCTCTCAAGGGGGCATTATGGGTCATTTCCTTCCAACTTCTTCTTGACAACTCTTTTGTTTGAAAAGATGTTACTTCACCTGAATGTCTCACAATGCCTTATCAAATAGGGGGAAAATGTAGACATCTAATTCCTAACACCATTGTGTTAATATTGTCAATCCTACTTGAAATTTTTGAAAACACACAAATTGGGCCAAAATCACTTAAACACACTAAATGGTTTGAGCTTGTCGTATACAATTTTTGATTTAGGATAATGTATCCCTGAATGGGGTAATGCATTTTATGTAATTATTTATTCTTCCCAAGTCATTTTGATTCAATATTCCAAAAATGTAATTTGATGCTTGAGATCACTCTTTTCTTCTAATTTAGAAGCACATGACATGTACATGTGTTATTTTGTGTTGACAATGTCCCAAATTGGATATTGGTCCATATGCAACTAACATCACCTTATAATTCCTATCCAATCAAGTTATGACCTAGGAATATGACATTCTGACTAGTTTGATTAAGTGAGCAATCAATTTCCAAATAAGTGCTTAAATATTGATTAATCTTATGAAAATTAAACCAAATTATGAGCTCAAGTAAGAATTCCATGGAAGTTATTGAATATCTCTCTATTGGAAATTGATTCCTATTATCTACATCATCAAATGACATCATTTGTGGGGTGGAATATATAAGCTATAAGTGCAACAAATATCAGGTTTATGGCCTCCCATACCTCTTTAATTCCCCTTCCTTCCAAATATTTATGAGGGTATTTATGGATATTATTTACATAATTGGATTAATCCATGGCCAGACATCTTGATCTCAAGATGGATATTCATATTTGATCCTAATCAATTTGAAAAATATATAAATAGGAGGGCCTAGACCACTATTTTTTTGCTTCATTTGTGTAAACTTATAATGTAGGATTCTCTCTACAAAAATTTGAGTGTAGTTTATGCTTTATTTACTATAGGATAGCTTCAATATAGGCATAGCATTGATTTTCATATCATGAGCCTAGTTTAGTTGGTGTTCTTGAGATGATGGATGAGATTTGTCTTGCATTGTTGAAGAAGACTTGAGCACCAAATCAATGGGAAAAACATGTTTTGAGCCACATTTGGATGGTGGGATACTCTTGGGAAGGTAATGTATGTGTGCTTTCCTTCATTTAATCTTAATTATTATTTGCAAACCCTGTTGAATAGATTGGCTTAACTTATTAGTTCTTTATGCATTTTTCTTGAGTTTTTCATGACTAACTCTTGAACTAACAATCTTTTTAATCCTTCCTTATAGTATCCATGTATGCATCAGTCTTGATTAATTAGTTAAAGATGCAATACTAACCAAAACAAGTCATCATATGGGTCATCACACTTTATACAACACAACACTTGCTATGGTTAAAAATATTGAACTAAACATTCCCCATTACACTATGATTATAGTTTCCATTATTTTTTTTCTTTTATTGAAATCATAAATAGGGTTTAAAAATGAAAAACCCATGCACTTAGTATGCTTTATTAAACAAAATACAATGATTATTTTATATGATATCATCCTTGGAAGTTTAGTAGACTAAAATTCATGCATATTTTAATGTTCTACTAGGTTGATCATACATTTCTATCAATCTATCTCAATTCCTAGGTAATATAATGATATTAGGACAAGTGTCAAGCATAGGTATTGTTAGCTAAAATTTAACTACCATTAAAGGGATTCTCAAAAACTTGACTCATCATGATTTATAACCTTGTTCATAGAAATTATATGCCTTGTGAGATATTCAAATGGTATTTTTGAAGTCTTATTAAAATAGTTTAAGGTTATTTTGACAGGTTTAATGTAATGACTTATGTTTGTCTGGTGCTAGTCTATCCACACCGTGATGTGAGAAAGTTGATCCAAAAGGTGTCAAAGGTTCATAAGTGTCTTTAATTTATCCTACCCTTTACCACCTTTCCTGAATATTATATACATGTTTGGATAATTTAAGTTTGTTTTATAAAGTTTAAGGTAAATTTCATGCAAGAGAAATGTGCATGTGGCCAAGTCCAATGCATTTCTAGGCTTGTCAAGTTAATGTTAAAGCTAACCAAGATGAAATGTATGTACAGACACAATTTTAAAATTATATGAATGAGTTATATAACATGAATATATTTCATTAATTTTAGATCAAATATATAGGTGGTGTATAAAATTAAATCATCATGCATGACACTTGTAGATGGAATAGTCATAGTTGCAGGCCTACAAGGGAAAATGCATGCATTATTGAAGGTTACAGAGAAGAATACAAAGGATATAATAAAATAACCATGATTATAATTTGGTATTTAAATCTTGTGGATGATTTTCATGCTCTTCACCCTCTCAGACCAAGAGCTTACCCTCAACCCTAGTAAAGCATCCTCTCAAATGAGCACTCATAGGCCTATTCAGGCATATGAATAAGAAAGAGATTTATGATCATTGAGGTAGGACTCAAAGAGGTATTTAAGGTAAAAATTAACCACTAATATCATGAGGAATTATTGAATGTTTGAAATATCAGAGGTCATGGAGATCAATTCATTTAAAATAGTAAGCTTAGTCAAGGCACCTAGTAGGCATACACAACTGTGAAAAATAGAGAAGTACTAACTGTGTGGTGATAAAATAATATCCATAGGTTTATAAGTAAAATTTATGATGATTTAAGAGTATAATAAACTAATATATTTTCTCTTAATGGTCTAAATAAGGCTGAATGTGGACCTACACCCTTAAGGAAAAGAATGCAAATATTACATTAGAAGAAACTTGCCTAGCCTTGGGAATTCCTACCAGCATCCAAAACTTATATGGGTGATTTAAAACATTGTATTCAAGGTCCTATAATTTCCAAAAACTTTTCTCATCTCTCAAAGTGAAGAAAGTGCAAGTAACAATGACAATACACCTACAACAATGCCTCTATGTTTCAATTGGTAGACTATGCATAGTGTGGAAGAGAGGGTAAAATTGATTTATAAATCCAAAAAATATTATTAAAAGGTTTAAATTAGTGATTTTAATACTCATATAGTTGAAATTTTACTAAATAAGCCCTCATTGGTGGCAAAATTCAAGAAACATAATAGTTAGGTATTTATGCTTAATGCTATTCTCAAACCCTACCTTTGGAAAACTCAACCTAAAGGATGAAATGAGACTGAATAAGTATTAAAACTAGATTTATAGGTTTTTTATTAGATTTATGGATGTGGTATAGGTATTGGTTTTCTAGGAAAGAACCCCAATTGGCCATTTTTGCCTAAAACTCTCTCTAAGGTGCACAAAATGCTTAACAGTCACCCAAGAGCCTCAAGGATTGACTTAGAACTATACAGACAAGGTGAATGGGACTTAAATATCTTATGGATATTAAGGGGCCCTTGTCCACTTAAATATAGTGGCATTGGTTTAGAGGTTAAGGCCCTGACTTTTATGAACTATCATTAAGAACTCAAACATGTCTAAACCCTCCTAAAACCCTTCTAGGAGCCCAATGGAGAAGAAAGTGAAGGATATGCCTCAAAATTAATTAAAAATCCATTTAAAAAATATGAGTATATTTACTCACTCCAATAATATCCTTACCATGATATTTTCTTGTACTTGTACCTGTATGGATGCATTTAATGTTATGTTTTTGTAAGGTTTTGGACTCAAAATAGGGTGTTTGATCTCCTAAGTAGATGTAGACTATTTAAGAAGGTGTATTTAGGTGTATTATATCTCTTAAGTCAAAAAATACATACATTTGACCCTAGAAGTGCTCTTATAGGTCTGTTTCATGAAGGCAGTGTTGGGCCTGAGTATACACCTAGACTAGTGTTTTGTCTATTTATTGGTTCACCCACCTACACAAGGTTATAGACCCTCAAATTTGACATGGAGAATTCTCATGGTGTCCCTAAAGTGAATAAAATGTTTACTTAGAGTTTACATGTGTGAACATTTATTTGAATTAAATATCAATTTTTAGGGCTAGAGACCTAATTGAGGGCTAATTGGAGAGAGAAATAAGTGGAGTAAGTGTACTTGCATTTAATTACTAGTCCTAAAATTTTGAAAATATATTTAATATCATAATATGTACTCAAATCCATGCTTATTTTTCTAGGATAATTTTTATAATTTTTTACACAAGGAGCTTTGTATGTTTTGAGGGTTACAAAGAATTGAAGACAGGTATGGACTTAGGTGTGAAATGAAGTATTAGAAAGTCTTTGATGCATCCAAAGTGGTTGATAAAATTTTAATAATGTAGATAGAGGTATATCATGTAGATATATTGCATTCATATGGATAGAATCAATATTTCAGGCTTTTGAGCAAAAAGAGGCATAGTGAGCCTAATGGGCTTCAAGACACCTAAGAAGATATGATCACTACTACATGTTGTCATTTTATAACACATATATGTTGTTTTAAATACTATTTTATAGGTCATGTGAAGTTTTCAAGTGTAGTGCAAGGGTTTAGTGAGTTTTTCTAATCACTAGTGTCATTTTAGACTTCTTGATTAGTCCTCCTACCCTAAGCATCTATCACAACCTCCACATTGAAATGCTAATGTGAGAGATTTAGATTAGGAGTAGTGTGTGTTAGGTTTCATCTCATGGTCTACATGTGCACATGCATATATTTGGTAGTGATCAATTAATTTGGTGTATCACCCCTATTAGGTAGTTTTCTTTTATGTTATCTCTCTCCCTTTTCCTTTATAAGCTAGTAGTGTAATGCAATGATCCTAATTGATACATCAAGGGGAGTTATCCATATAATATATATTTTTGGTCTACATAAAGGTAACCCAAAACATATGACCAATACCATTGCATAGCTCAAGTTGATAGGGCTTGAAACACCCTCTCAAGGGTGCAATTTTGAGTTATAACAAGTACATGTTCGTATAATGATGAACAACTAAGATTTAAACATAACAAGGTATTTTATACAAGTATGGGAATAACTACCAACATATAAAACCTTATAAGATCTATTTTCACTCACATAATAATAAATATATCTTAATGCATAAGTTAAATGCTAAATAAACCATGAAAGTCTATAAGATAAAGGTAGTAACCAGTTCATCTAAAATTTTCCAGTAGTGATAACGAACCAGGAAGAATGAAGGAAACATGTCTTGTCTATTATTTAATGGTAGGGATCTATTTTATTTACATATCATATTCAATGTACGTATTTATTGTAATAAACAAAATAACCATATTTTCAAAACTAAAACAAGATTATCTTTCCCCACAAAGTCCTCTTAGATAATAATAAATATATCTTAATGCATAAGTTAAATGCAAAATAAACCATGAAAGTCTATAAGTTAAATGTAGTAACCAATTCATCTAACATTTTCCAGTAGTGATAACGAACTAGGAAAA
The DNA here is from genome assembly GCA_037957365.1 of Torreya grandis. Lineage (NCBI taxonomy): Eukaryota > Viridiplantae > Streptophyta > Pinopsida > Cupressales > Taxaceae > Torreya > Torreya grandis. The sequence continues at coordinate 1,495,659 of JARHVA010002112.1, forward strand.
ATGAAGGAAACATGTCTTATCTATTATTTAATGGTAAGGATCTATTTTATTTACATTTCATATTCAATGTATATATTTATTTTAATAAACAAAATAACCATATTTTCAAAACTAAAACAAGATTATCTTTCCCCACAAAGTCATCTTAAATGGCATAATTTTCACAAAGTTTCCATGTTCATAGTGTTGTTAGAAAACTAGTCATTTATAACCTAGTTCAATAAGAAAAATTTTAAATTCTTTTGAGCCAAATGGGCTTATCCTTGTTCTAAGTTTAAAAGTGAAAGGTAAGGCATATTTTCAAGTTTACAACATAAAACTTTGAGAAGTAAAACTCATACATAAACAAAAACATTTAAGGTAAGAATAATTTGGTAGTCTAGCATAACCAATGATACAATTCTATATATAAAAAACATGGGATTAAATTTTATAACATCTGATTTGGGTATAAAAATTAATATCATATTTTTTCCCATATATATATATATATATATATATATATATATATATATGGGAAAAAATATGATATTAATTTTTATACCCAAATCAGATGTTATAAAATTTAATCCCATGTTTTTTATTGTTTATTTTATGTTATTAGACTAAGCATAGGTATTTACTTGTATAAAGAAAATGGAAACACAATGGAATCAATCCCTACATAGTTATATGATACAGTCAACATAAGTTCAACCATTAATGGTATCAAGAACAAGTTCCAAATAAATTTATAGGATTCTATGATGCATATTAAAGATTGAATATACCAACCAATTTAAGGTTCAATAATTTATAGTAAAAAATTGGAAGCATATAAATCTGCCCACACACATGAATCTAATAAAAACCATCAACAATTGATGAGCCCTTTAAAATCAATGGGACTCCTTTTAATATGATGTTTCCTAACATAGGATTTATATTTTCATGCACAACCTATAACCATACAAATCATCAATTTACATCCCCAAATGAAGGCATTTTATAGTTGTACAAATGTTTTTCATTCCACAGAAATAGGTGTTTACTACACATAAGTGATATATGTTATTTTTATTACCATAATGGGAGCCTAAAACCAAGTATTCTTTAAATAAAATTGGCATCCTATAGCAAAAAAAAATGTCCAAAAAGATTCAACAACCAACGAGCATTTTCCATCCATACAATTATTCAATACACTTCCATAAACAAAAGCACTTTCAGCCATATAAGTATTCAATAAATTTTCAAGTCGAGGAATTTTCCAACCATGCATATATTCACACTACATTCCCTTACATAAAATAATTAGCATTTACAGAAACCATGTTCCATAAGGCTATTCCATGCATGAAACTTTCAGCCATATAAGTATTCAATAAATTTTCAGGTCGAGGAATTTTCCAACCACGCATATATTCACACTACATTTCCTTACATAAAAGAATTAACATTTATAGAAGCCATGTTCCATAAGGATATTACATGCATGAAACCATGTTCAATAAGAGGCTTACTTTCATATTATCTACCTATAAGGCCCGTCCACAACAATCATGTAAAATCTTATTTAATTAATTTATATAATCATTGACTTTCTTAATGGAATATTAATAAAAAATTCATGTTAATCCTCTTCTCAATAGAAACAAAAAGATTTTGAACTCTATGTTAAATCTAAATGCCATCAAATCTACATTTATCATGAAATATGAGGTTAACACATGGTTGTCATGTTAAGTTTTCCCCAATACTAGAACAACCAAAATCAAAGATTTATTTTTGTATAAAGCCTCAAAAATTTAGTGGAGATAAGGTTAGATATTTTATTACAAGCATAAAATAAGTACTTATGAGAGGTATTCACAACCTAGACATTTCAAAGATCAGTTAAATGTATTTTTTTAATCTCTAAATTGATTATCTATAAGTATTTATACCTTGTTCGATGCATATAATCAACCATAATCCTCACCATTCAAATGTAATTGTGATTCCCATGAATCAAAAGTCATACCATAATAAGGCAACAATAATTAAAAATTTATAAATCCATACCAGGGCTATTTAAGTCCAACAATCCACACCATACAACCAACAAAGGTGTGTATACATGTCTATGCCAATGGCATTGAATAATATATCCACATATCCAAAGCATATACCAAAGCATACATTTTTACTAACCAATCCAATAACAAGGTTTCCAAACAAGGGATCAACATAACCCAAGATTTTATCCATTTCAAAAAAAAGGAAAATAAGGCATGCCTAAGATCATAATGGTAATGTAGATGCATCCTAGCTTCTTATTTCCTTTCCTGAACATTCCTATAACCCTCGTTTTATATTATTATTTAATTAGGTTTTCCTGATAGAGAAGATTGGTGTTCTTTATGGTTAACAACCAACTCCAACAAAGGTATAATGCATTAATTATATGGGTGCCTTGATTTTATTTTTCCATCTAAAAATTCAATGCATCCTCTTTTTGTAGATAAGCATGCCTTTGTGCATGTATGATTTGTGTAAAAAATATTTGGTTGCTATGAGAAATGATGGGTGTTATTGGAGGATGGAGACAAAGCACCATTATCTATCATTCCCACTAATGTTTTGGTTGCAAATATTAACTGGGTGTGTTGGTAAAATATTAACATATATTAAAATATTTATGATACATAATAATGAGGCATACCCATGGTTTTGAACATATTAAAATAAGAAACATAATAAATATTATAATTTAATGTTGACAGCATTAGAGAATGTAGTAGTAGTTAAGGGTGGTTTTTTGGATAGATTTTTGAATCAATAATGAGTTTAGCTATTAAGGGAGAGGTTCCAATAGTCATTCACCCTAACTTGGATCTTATGTGGCACCTAAATCATGCCACATCAACACATAAAATTGATGTCGATGGATATCTTAATGTCATGCCCAAAAATTTTGTCCCAAAACCCATGTAATTTTTTAATTTTTTTTAAATCTTTTTTCAGTGTTGTTTATTTATTCACTATGGTTGCTTAATATTTAACTATTTTGATTTGATCAAAGTACAATTTGAGTGTAACACACATTATTATTACATACTTTATTTAACACCTTTTTTTGCCACTACAATGTGAATCCAAGATTAGAATACAAGCGTGAGAGGTTAAAATCAAAATAATAGGTGAAACAAGCCACATATTATGAAGGGCTGAATTATAATTTATTGATTTAAAGATTCACAAATTTATTCGCACATAACCTGATCAGCACCAAAGGGGAATGAAATGAGTTTGCACAATAATTAATTATCACAGAGTTATCACTTTAAGACTCATCAATGGAGAGTCATCTATCACTAACAACTCTACTCTTAAGGTACTCAAGATAAGGATACCATCCATTTTAAATTGAAATGGTTAATGATTACATGATGATCAAATTCAAACTTAATTAAGATTAAACATATATATCCAACCAAGACGTATGAACCCAAAACTAAGGAAGATGGAAAACACCCCTAACCTAGCCTAAGATACTAGACCCAATGCCCCCAGCACAACTTGGACAACCTACATATCCACCCCATGGAATCAACATCCGATGTAGTTCTCCCCACACTTGTGATGACCTCCCAGGAGACATCATCATTGAATAATATTTAATGATATAAGAGAAAAATGTAACTAGCACATCATTTAGGTGAGCTTTTAAAGCTCTGGTTATCTATTCTAATGAATGACACAACTTAAGGTCATCAATCACTAATTATGACATCACAAGTGCAAGTGCCTACCCAAGCACTTTCACATAATCCCATAATAAGAATAGGCATGACTAAGAACTTATAACCTCTTATTCTAACATGGTCAATGACTCTACAATCTCTGAGTTATGTTGTTTAGAGAAACTCCATCTCCTAAATGAATCTTGAAATGTGACCATGGTTAATACAGGAGATAAAAACTCAAGTCTCAGTAATCAACGAGGTCACTATCCACAATAGATAATCAACCAATAAAAATACATTATTAAAATTGATGATAAATACATGTGCAAGGAAGGATACCACACCATTCGTGATTAAGCAAGCATACTAAGAATTAAATGATTTAAACACATTTTCTAATAACATACTAAGGCTAGTTGTCAAATGCCCACATTAGGATGACATATTAAGGGTTAAGTTCTTAAGCATATTCACTAAGAACATTCTCAAGTTTATTGATGGCACCTACACAAGGGGGGTGTCCTAAGGGTTAGTTCGTTAAGCCCATGCCCACTCTCTGAGTTGCTACATATCTGGGGTGATTGCATCACACATAGAATTAGGGATAGCTATAGTTAACTCATTCCTAAATGAGTGTTATAGACTTAATATGAAGGTACCCAACCTTCACTAATAGTCACATGACTAAGCATAACATTATTATCCCTTGCGATAACATTGTTATTACTATTTGGCCCGAATGCATCTAAGCACTACTAAGAATTACAAGTACCTCCATACATATGGGAAGTACATGCATCCACAAAATATTTTTGAGTCAAAATATGAACCCAAGTAACAACATATGAAAGCTACCAAATAGTATATGGTAGTCACAACCCAAATTATAAACATAAAATATCGCTATAATATTTATGCTTTCTTTACCTAAATGAAAAAATAAATACATTCAAATATATAATAAATCTTTACGTAAATATTGGAATCATTAAGTCCACTTCAACCTATATATTATTTATAAAAGGAAAGAAAAAACACATTTACTTCATGTAAGTATGTACTTATAATCATTAAATTTTCTAACTAATACAATCATTTATTACTAATGTACACATTTATCGATTAACATCATCAAAGTAACTTGTATTATTTTGTGTTTATAAATTAAAATACATGTAATATACATTATATTTATTACTACAATTACATTCATATATTATACCAAAATAATTTTATTTTCTCCAAAATCAACCTTGCATCTTTGATATGATTTATCAAAATCCTTTGTTCCAAAAATATAATTTGTTACTACTAATAATATTAATAACAATTGAAATTTACTATACTCTTTTCATACAATACACTTATCTCTTATTATAATATACTGATAGCTTATCAAGGGTATTCCAAATGTACAACTACACAATATTATTTAAATACATATTATTGTTATAATCATTTTAATTATAATGTTATATAAATAAGATTCATCCTTGACATAGGTGGCCTATTCACCCTCAGTGCTAGCATACCTCAAATCTTTCAATCTCCTTAAGGATAAAATAAATTAATGATATTAATATCCAAAAACATCATAACTATACCGTCAACTATATATTAAAATAATTGTAACCTAAAATCTTAATTTTTATAAAATATAAAAAGTGACTTTAAATTCAATTGTCTAAACATTATTATAAGAGTAACTAGCTATAGCCTATAATCATGACTAATAACTTCATTTGCATAAAGTAATATCATCATTATCTAAAATTTATTATGTGATTAAAAGCTCCATTTTAAGATGCACCAATCAACCTAAATCTTAAGGTTCACACATTTAATGTTTAGAAACAACATAAAATTAAAAATCATGATTGAAAATTAAAATCAAAATTAAATCGCAACACACATGTTACAATGGAGAACATCCCTCCACTAAATTTTAGAGAACACTATATTATATTATACTATATGGGACAATAAAAACTACCCTATTATAAAATATTATTTATATATTTACCACAACTCAATTAATTCCTATACACCAATATTGAGAAATCCATTGCATAATGTGTACATAACCTATTACACTAACTCTAAACCATTTAATATATACCTCCACTACAATGAATATATATTTATGCATATTACATCTATTTATATACAAAACAACTATAACACAATAACATATTTTATATTAATTATTGTTAACTATTAATAATACAATGAATATTATTGTATAATTTACCTTGATTAAATCACATACTTATTCAATATTTTACAACTCGTATATCATCTAATACATATCAATATGCTACCTATCACATGTCAATCTTAACATTAGTTTATCATATAGAATTGAGACTAAATATTACAGATTTGAAAGCATCATGTATAAAATTGACTTCATTATTAGCTTATGTGTATAAATATCCCCATGTATCTGCATTAAGTGAATGCATACACACACCCACACACACACACACACACACACACACACATATGGATCTAGTTTTTTCAACTAATTTAGGCAATAAAATCCATAATCACAACTCATATTTCATATAATTCCATCGTTATCACCATTCATTTGTTCTTAGTATGGTGCTCCTAGAGTAACATCCTCCTCATTGAATGCATGGACCCTCTAGTAAGGCCAACCTACTCTGCCCCCTCTTTTCTTTGACGGGTCTTTCCAACAATGTTCTAGATACGTCCTTGGCTTCGAGATCAAATTTTAATCCAACAAATTCGAGCATCTGGTCAAAACTTTCCAAAGAGATAATTTGCCACACAATTGTTATCTAAAAGAGGTTAGGTCCCCTCCTAATTTATTTTATTTTATTTTTATTTCATTTTTTTGGGGGCATATAAGTTTCACATAAATAGACTGATAGAAAGAACATGACTCCAAAATCCTAATGCTAATATCAACAACTCCAAAACTATCAATATAGTGTTGGACTCACCAAACATGATAGATGAAAAGCTTTAATGCTTTCAATGATATTTTATCCCCTTTATATATATTCAAATATATTTGATTTATTAAACATATTTAGTATAGGAATATATATATATAGGAATATAGGAATATATATATATATATATATATATATATATATATATATATATATATATATATATATATATATATATATATATAAAAGAAACTAATCTTTGATTTATCACACTTTACATTAATTAAAAAAAAATTCATTGTAGTTTTTTTTATTCCTCCCCTCAGACAAGAGATGAGTGGTACCAATCTAGCCACACCATTATCTTAAGTAAGAAAATAAACCGTATATAATTACTAACATAAACATGCCAACACTAAAAACATTGCCCAAAAAAATCCAATGGGTCATTACACAAATGACACAAGAAAGTCACAATCTACATCAAATACAACAAAAGAGTCGAGATTAACAAGTTAACAATGACTAGACATGAGGTGCACTACACTTAACATGTCAACTTTATGATGTTAGATTTTGAACATCTAATGTGGTAGTACAGACACATGGTTTTGATTAACATGCAAGGGGTCATTATGGTGCCATTTTGGACATCCAACTGATCGATGATAGTAGAATCACCCACCTAAATCTAAGTGGGTGCCAAAAGTTGGGCATTTAAACTTTGTTTAATAACACATAGCCCACAGAATGAATACACCCAGTTCGAGGTGGCAAGACATTAAAACCTCACCACCATGTAGTCATTACCATCACCTCACATTCAATTCATTGATCATCATGCTATTGGACACCAACCTTCTCATGCCTTTGTCCCCCTTTCATCCCCATCGAGACATCACATTGCATATGCGCTATTGTTGAAGGGAAGAGGAGATGAAGGGTTTGGGAGATAATATGATGGGAAGAGTATCAACCACTGCATCACTGCTTATCATTAGTTTCCATCACTATGTATAGGTGAGGTTTTTTATACACTGCTAAGGTTGTGATCCATATCATTCAAAAATTGCTAATATGTCTTCGAATATTTGTTGAAAATAAAATAATTTTATTTGTTTCCTTGCCATCATTCCTTGCATTATTAAATAATAGTTAATTTTAGTGCAGTTGATTTGTGTAGCCGACCTTCTCACACCTTCATCCCCATCAGACCATCACATTACATGCACATTATTATTGAAGGGAAGAAGAGATGTAGGGTTTGGGAGACAATATGATGGGAAAAGCAGTAATCATTTCATGACTAATTGTCATCGGTTGCCATCATTGTGTATAGATGAGGTTTCTATACCTCATTATGGATATGACCCAAATCATTTTAAAAATGCTAAAATGGCTTTAAATGTCTATTGAAAATAAAATAATTTTATTTGTTAACTTTCCATCATTCCTCGCATTCTTAAACTATAGTTAATTTTAGTGTAGTTGATTTGTGAATTGTTTGGAATGAGTTATTTTGACTTACATGCTTTAATGGCAGTGTAAGGTTTTTTATTGTTTTGGGTTTCTTTCTTTTGACTTATGCAAAAATGGCAAACTAGGTGTGAGGCTCTAGCTTGACAAAGGCACATTTTAAGATAACCACGTCTCCACTAGTGTTTTTTAACACAACCAATCCATGGGGTTTTTTTAGCTACTATTGTTTACATGTGAGGTATTTTATACCTTACTATTATGAGCTAGAATGGTTTAGGGTTTCTAAATATTGCTTATAATGTCTATTAAAAAATAAATATTTTTTTCCATCTATGATTTGTTCTATTGGTTCTTGGGATTAAATCTGCCCGTCGTTGCTTATAGGCGAGTTTTTTTTTTAAAGGAAGATTTTGTTTTTAAGTATTTTGGGTTTTCTTTTATTTTTTGAGGTTTTTTTATTGACTTAAGAAAAAATGGAGAACCAGGAGCAGGTCTTGGTTTGATTGTTTGTTAAAAAATAAAAAAGTCTTTCAATATGTGAATCATTTTATGAGTTCTTTAAATGTAGTGATTGTAGTTTAATTCATTGTTGTCAATGTGTGAGTCATTCTGAATGAGTGATTTTGACTTATGAATATTACTGGCCATTTAAGGTTAATTTGTGAAATAAATGGCATGAATAATATTATAGCAATAATCAATTGCATGAATGCAATTCATACAAATAAGCATTTCAATTTTTTTATAAGGAATGTTTTTTTTAGTATTATGGGTTTTTTTGGTATTATGGTTTTTTTTTACTTCTGTAAAAATGGAGAACTAGGTACATGTCTTGAGCTTTAAGTGTTTGTTAAAAAATAAATAATTATCATATTTTTTATTTTTTCATAATCCATGAGAATGCCAATAAGATTTCTAGGTTAAAACTATGTATCTATCATTTTATCAATGCATTTCAAATCACTACCAATGACTCATCATTAGGAAAAAACTTACGCTGAGAACTTCAGACATGTTACTTAAAAAGATTCTCAATATGCCCTGAGATGTTGCAAATGGATACAAAGGAAATAAAATAAAGAAATAAAATCAAAGAGATGTTAAAATAGAATGCAATGACCTAAATGTTAAAAATAATAAATACAAAGCATGTAGAAAGCACATTAGGTGCACAGCTAAAAACAAGGGAGAGAAGTGAGAACACATGAGTTAAAAGAGTAGGTTTGACTTATTGGACTATTCCCATCAAATTTTTAACAAATATTTAAAAGAGTTAAAAATGATTAAAAGGGGGTGGGAAATTAAACCAAAGATTAAAAAGGTTTTAACAATCAATAGAAACTACCCGCTAAGAGGAGTTTTTTAATTTATTAACTATGGGTTTCCAAGTAAGATTAAGACTATGCCTTCATCCTGATTTAAGTTTACCCTATGGTGAGCTATCTCTATGGAATCTCTCTTCTTACATTTTTGATAATGGTATTCTATAGCAAGAATCTTTGTTTTGTCAATATAGATGGAGTGTTTGGTTTTATACAAGTGTTCAAGTAGCACTGACTTATCTATCCTCTCTAGATGAATGTCTACCACATTCTCTTTAATCCTAGTCTTAATAGATATCTAGATTTCTATGATATAAGGAATACCATAAGAACACTCAATTTTTTAAACTCTACGTTTTTACAAAGGTTCCACATGGTCCTTAACCAATTTTAAAGATTGCCTTAGTTTCTTAAAAGGTAAGAAAGTAGTAGAGATGTTTTGGCATTTCAATATCCTAGCAATCTTATTAGATACCCCTTCAATGTATGGTAAGAAGGATATTAGGCCTCTTCCTGAAGTATAGATTTGATGTTGTCTATTGTGATTTTCTCTTTCTTGCTTAAACTCTCTTGAAATTTGCTTACTTTTGTACCCATTTTTATTAAAAACTTCTTTTAGAAGGTCCAAATCTTGTTCTAAGTCATTGTTATCACACACTCTAAAATCACTAGTGGTCAAAGTTTTTAAAACACATGCTTTTTAGGCTGGGTGATGGTGAGAAGTGGCATGTAAATAAAGGTTAGTGTGTGTTCTTTTTTTGTGCACTTTACGAGTTAAAGAACCATCTACATTGCGAGAAAGGAAGACATAAAAATGGTAAGGTGTCATCTTGATCTATCTCCTTAGTGAGTTGAATATTAATGTTGATATGTGAATCATTCTATTAATTAATAAACTATAGTGAGTGTAGTTTAATTAATTTAAAATGAGTGATTTTGACTTGGAAAAATTATTGACCATTTAATGTTGATTTATGTACTAGAAGGCATGAATAATATTGTGAGAGTAATCAATTACATGAATGCAATTCATACAAATAAGCATTTTAATTATATTATGAGTTACATTCATAAAAATATCATGTTGTCATTGAGTATGTCATGATATCATATTCTAATTATATAACAATACTCAAATATTTAAATGGGAAAACCATAAGAAAACTATTCTCAGGCTTAGCAAAGGCACATTTCAGGAGAGCCATATCTATATCCACTGGTATTTTTCAACATGACCAATCCATGGATTTTGTTTAGCTATCATTTCTTACAAGTGGGGTATTTTATATCTCACTAAGGTTATAAGCCATGATGTATTTTATAGCTCATATTGTCATTGAGGATGCCATGATATCATATTCCAATTATATAACAATACTCAAAAATTTAAATGAGAAAACCATAGAATAATATTATTTATATGATATACAATTTATATATCATAACATTGAACTTGACTAGACAAACTAAGGGGGAAAACAAAGTTGCTATTTCATACTTTCTCATCACAATAAAAGCCTTTGTCGAGTCTTAAAAATCAAGACAAAAAAAATCATATTTTTGGTCTTTCAATATATTCTTCCTTCATGATAAAATGTTACATACTTAATGTTTTTAAATCACTTGCTCCATCAACTCTTTTTATATTATGTTTTCACTGGCATTGATGTTGTTGGAGCGTTTATCATACCACTTGTCAATGCTTGCAAATTTAGTTCTTTCCCTTATTGATAACAACCTATCATCTATAATTGATTAGATGGACTAAATGAACTACCTAGATAATAATTTCCTAAGCCTGCATAAGAAGGAACATATATGATCATTATTTGCATCATAATTGTATGTTGATCTAGAAAAGGATTTTCAATGTTTTTCAACCTTCTCTGTCTATCCATCTCTTTCATTGATTTCTCATACTCTCTCATCCTTTTGTGGTGCTCTTTATTTTTCTCCTTCTCATGCTTTTCCATTTTCCTTTGTTCTTCTTTTTCTTTCCTTTTAAACTCATTCTCAATTTTTATGCTCCTTCAAATCCCTGTTAATTTCTCTCAATGCTTTTTTCTCTTCTATTTTTTATTTCCTCTTGGCCTTAATTTCCTTTATTTCCTACTTTATTGTTTCTTAGTGATTAATCATTTCTAAAAAGTCATTTGTAATTAATATTTGAGACTGCTTACTCAATCTCACTACACCATTTAATGATCAACTAGAATTATGCATAACCCTCTCTATTGGCAGTTTAAGGAAACTATTTATTGGTGTTCTAGATTTGCACCCTAGATGAGTAAAGGGATTGCTCAGATCTTCTTACTCAAATCTAGTCCAATATGGGATTGATCCTAAGCTATGGGTATCCTAATAATGGATTATACCTCTGAAAAAGGTTGGTTTCCTTCTATATTTATCACCTATACTAAACCTAAACTAGCACTTTCTTGGAAAAAGGAAAGAGATTTTGACAATAACTTATAAAACATGTAAAAGAGGTGATGCACCAATGATTTTATCACTCAAACTCACATAATACACACTATGAGACACTTTCAAGACCAAATAATATCAATCTCACATAAATATTTTAGAATGAGGCATTAATCAGTTATTAAATTAGCAAGAGAGGGCAAATATCCACTTTCAATCTAGATAATAAACTATAAATTGCACTTATAATAACCTATAAGAACTATTAAACACTTCCTAAAGGTGAGAAAAACTCAAACATAAGTAAAGAACATACATTCAATTAACCATAGTACATGAATTCATGGAACACACTTCAATCCAGCTTAGAAAAGGATGGAATTCAGTCCTTATTGCATCAAAAAGGTGTCATAGTACAAATTTTGACAAAGTCTGGTCATACCAAAAAGAGGGATCCATTTTAAGGCTTGGAAGCCTATATTTATAGAAGAGAGAGAGAGAGAGAGAGAGAGAGAGAGAGAGAGAGAGAGAGAGAGAGAGAGAGAGAGAGAGAGAGAGAGAGAGAGAGAGAGAGAGAGAGGTGCCTTGGAAAAGGCCTAATCACCTTCGATGGATTAGCATTCTTGAGGATGCTAACTCATGACCTTATCAATAAATAACAAATTATATAAAATAATTAAATTATCATTATCCTTATCCATCTAAGGTGTCTTTCTTGAAACTATGTCATTATCTACTTGATCTATTGATGAGGATCATGTCTCAAAATTGACTGAATTGTGCCACATCTGCATTAGGTGTCCATCTGTACCTATTTATTAAAAATGTGACTCTAATGATAGGTGAGACACCTTTCTTTGATCACATTTACATTTGTACTAGTTCAAAATCGAACCAAGTCTATTTTATAGATAGAAAACCAATCTTAGACCATTAGTTTTCACATAGTCACAATATTCATAAAAAACTACAAACTACTTGACTTTGCTTCACAATTACTGCTCTATCTTCATCCTTTTTATTAGGCCCAAAAGACCTATTTTACCTATATGGGGATTTGTTGGTAATGTTTGGTCTCTAAAATGTGACCCTAGTTCAACCTTGGCTTGCTTTCGAGCTTGGCTCCTTGACATTTGCTTTGCTTGGGCCCATTTTAACTTCTTTGACTTTCATCAAAAATGTCTCAATCTCACTTTTGTTTATTGGTTATCGATTACCAACTTCGACCATTTACATTATGCCCAACTATATTTACACTTATTGGTCCCACAGATATGGTGACTTATTGACTCTACTCGTGCCATTAGAACTAGATGTATGAATGAATGTAAGCCTTTGATCTTCCACCAAGACCCACTAACTTTTAACACTTGTCTTCTTTGTATTCATCAGCAATATCCTTTGACCTTTTTTGACTTATCTCACTCCGTTGATCTTGATGTATGATTAAATGTGCTCCATTGATTTCTAGGGAATCACTGACACTATCAAGTTGCCTCACTCTATCAAATCAAGGTGTATGATTGAAAATGAGTGATTGAACTTAGACCTATTTGAAACCCCAATAACTAATTTATGGTGATTAAAATTGACATTCATGTGAATGTCATTTGATATTCATGCAAATGTATTTGACGTCTTGTAGATCATCAAATTTAATCTCATATGGATTTTTTTAAGCTTCAATTTGACTCTCACATGAACGTCTCCCATTATTTGATCAACTTTGAATATTTATATCTTGAAGCTCAAGAATCATGAAGGGGCCAAATTTTTTGGATATATTTTTTATGTCAAAAATATTCAGCCCACTTGATCCATTATTCATGTGAGCTTTTCAAGTGGAGATAAAAAATGCTCAAGTTAATTGGTCTATTTGTTTTTGCATGATGTCCATGCAAACATATCCTATTTAATCTTTTTAATTTTAATGGTTATTCATCGAGTCCTGAATTTGACACTTGTGCGATCATCTTACTATACATGACCAACTTTGGAAATCTATAACTTAATCTGGGGCACTCGTATAGACTTAAAACTTGCAAGATATGTTCTTGGCATGTAAAACTATAATTTTTATTTATCCACTGGTCATGTAAGCTTTCTGAGTGGAGATAAAAATTACACAATTTGACTAGTCCATATTATCTTATGTGACATTCACGTACCTATCATGGTAAAAAATGGTTAAGTATGGAAACTTAGTGAATTCTATCTAAGGAGCCAACTTTGAACCTGCATAACTTTTGTTACGCTTAGACATATGGCCTAAAATTTAGTACATTGTAACTAGGGACTAAGAACCCATATGGCCAAATTCTCTTGGACTAACATATGTGCGATATATATCATCATCAAACTACCTATTAAAATTTATTTGAGCTTCATCGAAAATAGCTAAGTATGGAAACTTAGCAAATTTTGTCTAAGAGACCAGCTTTAAGTCTTCATATCTTCTAATGTGCTAAGTTAGATGACCTTAAACTTGGCACATATGTTATTGATGCTAATATGAACAAACCCATATGACCAATTCTTCTTGAATCATCTACACATGATAATGATGGCATCAACAAATTTCCTATTCATAATTTCTACCACTAGACCCAAAATGTCTAGATGAACACAATGAAAAACCAAATGAATGCCATGCATTCCCACACTCATTCCAAGCACTCTTGACATCTCACAGGGTCTTTGTAACACTTTAGACCTATCATTTATAAATTGGCAAATTACACTTTAAGTGAACTTAATGTGTTTCAAAATATTTGTGATCAAACTAAGATCCTTGAACCACTCATTCCATCCAAAACTTTTGTTTATCTGCTCATCCATTAGCAACCTTGTCTATCCAAGTACAAGCTTGGTATGTGGGCCAAAAATGGACAACATCTTTGGAAATTTAGTTGGAAAACATGCCTACTATACTTGATAATGTGGACTAGATACATAACTCTTTGATCATTTACATGATATATGGATCATTTACATTGACGGCAAGATAACCTCTTAACTTGCAAAGAAAATAGAATTCCAACAAACAAGGAAAGAAACAAACTTAAAGGGAAACTAACTTGATAAAATAAAGGCAACTAAACTAGTAAATAATTGTACAAATAGAAGCACTTATTTGAGATAAAATAAATGAAACTAATGTGTTATAAAAACACTTAGATAAAAATTAATAAACAACTAACTATGTACAAGGGACTTAGCTTCCTTAAAAGTAGTGCTTAAGATGTTTCCCATTGATTGGGATAGGAATCTCTTCACCATTCATCCTTGTGAGATGGAAATCATTATGGGATTTTTAATTAAAGACTATATATGTACCACTCTAGAGAGAATCAAATTTTGTGTGCTTTCTTGGCTTAGCTCTATCCTTATCCCACTTGAGGACCAAATTTCCTTCTTGGAAACCTCTTGAAGAAGCTCCTTTATCAAAAAATCTATTTGTCATTGCTTGATGGGATTCCATGGCCAACATAGATTGATACCTTTTCCCTTGTAGCTTCATGAGCTTAACATATAGTATTTCCATTAGCTCATTCTCCAAAAAATCAAGCTAATGCATCAATTTCAAAGCAAGGAATTCAATAGAAATAGGCATTCTTGCTTCTTTTCCATATACTATCTTGTATGGAGAATTAGATATGGACCTTTTATAGGTGATCCTATCAGCCCATAGAGCTAACTTCAATTTTAGATGCCATGATCTCTGATTGGATTCAACAGCCTTCTTAATGATCCTAAATAAATTCTTGTTAGTGGATTTAGCAAGGCCATTACCTTGTGGATAATACTTTGATGAGGTACTATGGAAAACATTATGTTGAACTGCCCACTAGTTGATCTTACATCCTATAAAAGCCATAGAAACATTAGAGATTATGGTTGAAGGGACCCCAAATATGGTAAGCAAACCTTCATAGAATTCAAAAACATTATTTTCATTAGTTTCTTTTAATGTCAGTACCTCTATCCATCTAGTAAAATAATATGTGGCAGTTAGGATCCTATTAGATGAATATTTTGTCATCAACTAACTGAAGGCAAAATGGGTATATCAACCATAGTGTTATGAGATAAATCTCTCCTCTCAACAAGGGGAGGTTCCCTATAAACTATTATAAACTAACCTAAACTAAATATTAACTCAGGGGTGAGATCATACCATCCATTTCTCTTTTTTTAGAAATGATGTCTATAAAGTAAAGGAAAACTTTCATGATATTAATTGAATCCACAAGAAACCCACGGGAGTACAAAGCCTATCATTGCTTCTCTTATTAATTTATAACTTAGATCACAGTAGAATGAGGTGCATCCCAAAGTCCCCACCTAAAACTACAACAAAGTATATAATCACAAAAGATAAAAGTAGTTCAAAGCCTTTCCAATATCCTTTGTTTTAAGACACTAAAATACAAACTAAGACAATTATAGTAGCATAAAGTCTTCATAATCAACTTCAGAAAATCTTTTAGATTATTTTCACTCAGTCTATGTATTTAATCAAATAGATAAGATTATATTAGGAAAAGGACGTAAGAACAATTTCCTACACAACACAAGTTATTCCAATACAAAGTTTGAAAAGTCACTTACTTTCTCATTCACTTGATAAAATTGGATTTACAATCTGAGCTCAAAGTCTCAAAAAGTATTTTAATTTGAGTAGAGTTTTTGCTTCCAATAACTAAAAGAAGACTGATTTACAATAGAGGCCATCTTTATTTATAAGGAGAGGCCTTGAAGATTTTAGAAAAGACAATTACTTTGACCGAGTCAAAGATAAGAGTCCTTTTTGACTTAGGACTCCTATATTTTTACATGTAATTACATGTGAAAAAAGTACATGCAAAAAATGTCCAAAATGGTTACAAAAGTACATTTGAAAAGTGGAAATTAAACCAAGGAAGAACAGTTTCAATTTATATCCCCATTTTTCTTCATGTGAGCATCATACATAGTGATAGCTGCCTACATCCCGATACTATCTGGAGTAACAGTGTTCTTGAAAATCATCTTAGCTCTGACTATGGCATCTCTCACTACTGTAATTGATTTTGAATGACTTGTTAACCTAGTTTTCAGATTATTTAGAGTTAACTGATTATCTAGAATATTGTCCACAAAGGCTACTGAAAATGCCTTATCTTCAAATTCTTTCTGGAACACACCTTCAAATTCCTGAATCATTTCTTTTACTGAAAGAAATTAGTTGTCTTGTGATGTAAGTTTACAAGGTACCTCCTCCAATTTATGCAAAAGACTAATATCATTTTATACACTAAGGTCCCTTGAAAATTTGAGGTCACTGATTAACTCTTTAAGCACTTGACTCCTATATGTCAGTGACTCTCTAGTTTCAATGTAAGAGTCTCTATCAGTAATGACACCGATTGATATTAGAGTGCTTATTTTTAATTTCCTCATATTTGTCCATTTGTCAAGATACTTTACTATGCTTTCAATATTATGAAAAATAATATTAATGATATCATCTAGTTTTGCTCTTATTTTCCTCATTTTATCTATCTTCTCAGATAACTCTATGATCAAGGAAACTCCTTGTGCATGCATCTTGTCCAAGTACTCTTCAAGTACTTTTCCTTTGAGATAGGTCTTTTTCACTTTCTGAATCATGGGGTCTTCTATGGAAATGGCCATAGGAGTTACTATTTTTGGAGTGAAAGTAATTCTCCTTACCACTACAGTCAATTATTCCACCATTGCTTTATAATGATCCTTCATTTTTTTCTCTCTGTCAAATTTTTGAATCAAGATATCCATGGCTGACTACATATCACTCTTGGCACTCTCATGAGTTATCTTACCCAATTCAACTCTAGAGATAGAGTAATTACTTACATCAAAATTTTCAATGGTTGCATCATGTGGAGGTCTTGCAATTTCTATAAATTTATGTCCCTTATCCCCAATCATCTTTGAAAGAATCTTTGGCTTTTTGGGAGCCTTGGCTTTTACTGGCACCATTTTATTGAAATCAAAGTCATCTAGAGAGATGGCTTATTTTTTCCTTTTGGGTGTATAAGCTAACAACCATGGTGGGAGTGTAGAAGTACTTACATTAGGATCAATCTCCATTATTGGCATTACTGGATTTATACTTGCACTGGTAGTAGAAATAATCGGTGGAGTATCAATAAAAACTACACCTTTTGTTGAGTGATCAAAAGTAGAACTATCTTCAACATCAAAATATGGGGAAGACAAACTAAGAATTGATCCTGAAGAATGAAGAATATCTTCAAAAGTGCCTTGGGGGTTGTCAAAAATTATTTTGGAAGGAGATGGTGATATAGAAGAGGGAACACTAATCGAAGAAATAGGTGAAGGGGTTGCAACAAGTGTGCTAGGTGGGGAAGAAGAAATTTTTGTTTCTCATTGTACATTCTCTTGTAGAGATAAAGTTTCCTTCTCTTGTTGATCTCTGGGCCTATCATCAGTCTCCATCTATTCCATCACTGGTTCTTCAATGCTTTGTTTCTCAACTTTCATATCTGGTATTTCTGGCTCTTTTTCCATAACTTTTGACTTCATCATAAATATGATCTTAGGCTTATGTGGCTTGGAAGAAGAAGGGACATCACTTTTATTCTTCATTCTATTTTTTACTTTTCTTCTTATTTCCTCCTAAAATCTAGCTTCTAAACCTGTGATGAATTCTTTCAAAGTAATTTATTTTTTTGTTAACCAATTATTGGTGTTTGCCAATATAGGTTCAAATCTTTTTCTAAACAAAGTCAACTCTTTTTGTGACCATTGGATTAGAGGAAGAGGGGCATTGGCAATCTATTAGTATTGTATCTATCATTAATCAAATCTACATCATCTAATAAATTCTTAAGGATATCAGTAAGTCTTAGATATTCAATCTGCTTAAGAGATAACCTACTATAGTCTATTTTCTAGATATCTTCCATTGTTCTTAAATCTACCCAAACATCTTCAATCATAGGTTCATGAAATTGGGTTTTTCTCTTGATTATATCTTTCACGCCCCTGTAATCAAAATTTGGTCTTATTTTGAATTGCTTCAAAGTCAAGAGTTACATTTCAATTTCCATGGCTCTAGACTTTCCAGTGGTTAACACTAAAAACCTACCAATTTTAATTGGGAATATGAAACTAGGCTTCTTGAGTTTTATCTATCTATTATGCCTAATAATCATTTATTAACATAGTTTGATTAAGACCAATCTATCTGAGGGGAATATTGGAAGCATATAAGGATGACCTTAGAAAAATCCAACCCTTAGGTATGAAAAAGAAGTAAATTGTAAGAACATGCATCCAAAATCGTTCACGATTATCCAAGCCTCATCTGACACTCTTCTTTATTTTAATTGAGGATAAAAAAGACATAAAAATACTACAAAGAAAGGATCATTTACTCTCCTAAAATGATGAATAGAAATTTTTAATATTAATTGAGAGTAGTATTGATACATTGGGGTTACTCTCTTATCTCCTTCTGATGTCAAACCTAGAAAGATTCTCATTAAAGCTGCAATATAGACCAGGTAAGAAGTCATGTAGAATTTTAAGGTAGTGGATACCTTTGTCAATTGCTCATGCAAAGTAGTGCTAACTTGTTCTCTCT
Organism: Torreya grandis; assembly: GCA_037957365.1. NCBI lineage: Eukaryota > Viridiplantae > Streptophyta > Pinopsida > Cupressales > Taxaceae > Torreya > Torreya grandis. Next base: position 1,515,148 of record JARHVA010002112.1, read on the forward strand.
AGAAGATGACTTGTTTGCCTTAGAGAATTATCTTGATGAAGAGATACGTCCATTCATAAAACTGTGAGGAAGAAGGTAAATCTCTTACCTTGCTGAGAAGAGTGATCAGATCACCAACTTCTTCTATAAAGTCAATTCTTGGAAAACTCTATGGCCATCTTGACAAATTTCTCTTGGGAGTCTTGAGCCATTTATTATTGATTACATTTTTTTATTTTTCAAGATCTTTATCATATTTTCTTTGTGCTTCAACAAAATCAAGCTTTATTACTTCAATAACAGGAGGACACATGAACACTTTGTTAGGATCTTAGAGTACAATTGATTGCTTTTTTATAAGCAACTAAACATGGAATTGAAACCAAAAGTAATAAGTAACTAGAAATAAAAAATAGCAAAGAATAGGAGATACGAGAAATAAATAATATGTATTAAACTCTTCCAGATGGAAATACAATGAAGAAATCTCTTTCTCCTCACACTTTGAAGATGTACAGTAATTCTCCCTCAAGATTTCTCTCTCTCTCTCTCAATCAATTACAATCAACTCAATTACTGAGTTGTTATTCCCTTAATGCTATGAGGATCTAACCCTATTATATAGTATACTACAACACTAGGGTTTCATGAGCCATGCATTCTCCACCCTTAGATCCACCTCTTAATCAAATGCTCAAATCCATTCTGCCAAAAATAGAAAAGCACTAGAAATGCACGTCTAAAAATAGTAATTCTAAAATTAGCATAGAAGTTGGTGTCAGTTTGAAGATGACCGATGTCGACTGACCCCTAATCGATGCCAGTTACTATGTAGCTAAAGATAACCGATGCCGATTGACCCCTAACCGATGTTGGTTGGTTCTGACCGATGTCAGTTACTATGTAAACCCAACAACCTTTGCATTAGCTCATTAGTGAAGCTTTTAGCTCCATAACTCAACAATCTCCCACTTGGAGATAAACAACTGCACCTGTACCTATACAGCAACATTCTCTAAACATCTTTGGCTTGTTTCTCCCTATTCAAGTTCAATCTTGAAGATCAACAAAATTTGAATGAAGATTCAACTTCTTCTTTGTTACCGACTTTGTTAACATATTAGCAGGGTTCTTATCCATATGGATCTTTTCCAGCTTCAACTGTCCATCTTCCAATACCTATCTAATGAAGTGGTACCTCAGCTGTATATGTTTGGTTCTTGAATGAAAGGCTGAATTCTTTGCCAAATGAATTGTACTTTGACTATCACTATACAATCTACAACTCTCTTGCTCCTTTTCCAACTCTTTCATGAACTGAGTCATCCAAATCATTTCCTTGCTAGCCTCTGTGACTGCAATGTATTCTACCTCTATAGTAGACAAAGCAACAACCTTCTGCAACTTTGAAATCTAGCTAACCATCATTCCACCAATAGTGAACACATTTCCTGTGGTGCTTCTCCTACCATCCAAGTCACCTGCCATATTTGAATCTACATACCCATGTAGAGAAGTGTTTGACCCTCCATAGCATAAATGCCTATTGCTAGTCCCTCTCATATATTTGAGAATCCACTGAACTACTTTTTAGTGTTCCTTTCTTGGATTGGCCATAAACTTGCTGACAACTTTCACTGCTTGGGCAATATCAGGTCTAGTACATACCATTGCATACATCAAGCTCCCAACTGCTAAAGCATATGGAACTATACTCATGTACTCAACCTCATCATGTGATTTAGGACACTATTCTTTTCTCAACTTGAAGTGTCTAGCTATAGGTGTGCTTACTGGTTTTGCATCCTGTATATTAAACCTCTCCAACACCTTATTCACATAATCCTCTTGAGACAAAATCAAACAGTGATTTTTTTTGTCTCTCTTAATACTCATGCCAAGGATTTTCTTTGCTGCTCCTAAATCCTTCATGGCAAATGTGTGAGCTAATTTTACCTTAAGCTCAGTAATTTTCTACATGTGTGAACCTACAACAAGCATATCATCTACATACAGTAACAGGATAATATAACTACCATTATCCAATCTGGCCTTATGTCTCATTTGTCTATTCTCTCCTTCCTTTAACCTATATACCCATTTTTTTTTAGTGCTTTCATTCTAGCTGGCAACTCAACCAAATTCCACGTATGGTTCTCTTCCAAGGAATCAATTTTCTCATTCATGTCATGCTCCCACTATTTCCTGAATTCTACCTACATTACCTCATCAAAACTTTCTGGTTCTCCACCATCAGTGAGCAACAAGTAGTATGAAGAAGGGGAATAATGAATTAGAGGTTTACTTACCCTTTCAGACCTCTTTATGGGTGTTTGAGACTCATTTACAGCTTGTTGTCCACCCAAATTTCCTTCTGACAGTGATTGATCCTGGTCATTTCTGATTGATGTCAGTCTGTACCTGATCATTGTCAATTCCACCTGACTGACATCAATTTCCACCTAACCAATGTTAGTTTCCACTTGACTGACATCGATTTCCATCTGACCAACGTCGGTCTCTGTGTTTTCTTGTGAGTGATGATTTTTACCCATGAGCTCATTTTGGATCATAACCTCTTCCAAATCAAGATTTCTCTGCTCAAAATTATTCAGCCTCTTGAGCTGATCACTATACATCACCTTCTCATTGAAAACTACATCACAGCTTCTAATAATTTTGTTAGTTTTTAAATTCTATAATTAGAATCTGAAATCTCCAAAACCATAACCAATGAAAGTGCACCACATAGATTTAGCATCCAGCTTCTTTTTATTTTTTTTATCAATGTGCACAAAAGCTTCAGAACCAAAAACTCTGAGAAATGAAAGATCTACTTTTTTACCTATCCAAGCCTCTTTTAGAATTCCACCATCTAGTGTAGTATAAGGTCCTCTGTTAATCAGGTAAATCGTAGTATCTACAGCTTCTGCCCAAAACTGTAAGGGCAAACTAGCATGCAACTTCATACTCCGTGCAAGCTCTATTATTATTTTATTCATCTTTTTAACAACTCCATTTTGCTGAGGTGTCCTTGGAACAGTCCTTTCCCTATGTATTTCACTTATAGAATAGTAACTGTTAAATTTATTGCTACAGTACTCACCACTATTGTCAGATCTAAGGCACTTCAATCTCAAATTTGTTTCATTCTCAACCAAAGCTTTCTATTTCTTAAATGTGTCAAAAGCATTAGATTTCCTTTTTATGCAATAAACCCATACCTTTCTTGTAGCATCATCAATGAAAGAAACATAATACTATGATCCTCCAATAGAAGCTACTTGAGCTGGTCCCCACACGTCTGTGTGAACAAGCTCCAACTTGTGCTTCTTTTTTGTTGACTCAGTTTTGAGAAACCTCACTTTCTTCTATTTCTCAAAAATACAATGCTCACAGAAATCTAGATCTATGCTTTTCAAATCTGAAAGCTTAGCTTTTGACTTAAGAATATTCATTCCCTTCTCACTCATGTGACCAAGCCTACAGTGCCACAAATTTGCATCTACATCTGAAGTAGATAAAATAGAAAGAGATTAATCAGTAATACAAGTAGATAGATAAAGTGTACCTACTCTCTTACCTCTTGCTAATACAAGTGCACCCTTGGAAACTTTCTAAGATTCAGCTATGAGAGTTACTGTGCAACCCTCATCACCCAATTTTCCTACAAAAATCAGATTCCTCTTCAAGATGGGTACATGCATGACATCTTTCAACACCCATGTGTTGCCATTCTACAATTTCAGCTGCACTTTTCCTTTGCCAACAATTTTACAAGGCTCATCATCCCCTAAATAAACTTTTCCAAAATCTCCATGGACATAATCATTGAAAAATTCTCTATTTGGGGTTGCATGGAAAGAGGCACCAAAATCTAAAACCCATGATTCTACTTTATTATCCAAAGAAAATATAAGAGCATCATGTGCAACAATACCTACAACTTTTGCTTCTTTATTACCTTCATGCTGATTTTCTTTTTTATCCTTCAACCAACAATATTTCTTTGCATGCCCTTTCTTTCCACAATTCCAACAGGTTATTCTTCCATTTTTGGATTTAGATTTACTTCCCATCTTTGACCTTGATTTCCCTTGCTTGCCCTTCTCTCTTTGCCTTCCCCTACTTTCAACACTTAAATCATTACCTGATGTTTTCCCTGTGCTTTTCCTACAAATTTTTTCATTCAAGATTACACTAACAACATCATCAACTTTCAAGATATTTGAAGCAGATGCAGTATTACTAACTGCCATTACCAAACTATGCCAACTTTCAAGTAAAGAGCATAAGATTAAGAGAGCCTTAATTTTATCATCAAAAACTATTTTAACTGAATTAAATTGATTTACTATTGTATGGAAATCATTAAGATGACTAGATACAGATCCACCTTCCTGCATTTGTAAATTAAATAATTGCTTCATAAGATATACCTTATTCGAAGCTTAGGGTTTTTTATATAAATTTTCCAAAGTATCCATTAATTCTATCGTTGTCTTTGCCTATGATGAGTTGGAAATCACATAAACTACTAGGCTCAACCTTATAGATCCAAGAGCCTTTTTATCAAGAACATTCCATTCTTCATCTTTCATATCTGTGGGCTTCCTTGGAACCCCACCCAACGGTAAATACAGATCTTTCTGATACAGATAATATTCAATCTGCATCCTCTATAATTGATATTTTTTGCCATTAAATTTCTCCATTCTTAGTTTACTTTCTTCTGCCATTGTTTTGCTCCCACTCAATCAGAAACTCTTGTGAGTGAATTTTGTAAATCAACAAACAATAACACACTTTGATACCACTTTTTAGTGTTTAGAGCTCTGATACCACTTGTTAGTGTTTAGAGCTATGATAGCAGTTGTTAGGATCTTAGAGTACAATTGATTACTTTTGTATAAGCAACTAAACATGAAATTGAAACTAGAAGTAATAAGTAACTAGAAATTAGAAACAACAAAGAATAACAGATACGAGAAACAACCAATATGTATTAAACTCTTCCAAAAAGAAATACAATGAAGAAATCTCTTTCTCCTCACACCTCGAAGATGTACAATAATTCTCCCTCAAGAGTTCTCTCTCTCTCTCTCTCAATCAATTAAAATCAACTCAATTACTAAGTTGTTATTCCCTTCATGCTATGAGGATCTAACCCTATTATATGGTATACTACAACACTAGGGTTTCATGATCCATGCATTCTCCACCTTTAGATCCACCTCTTAATCAAAGGCTCAAATTTATTTTGCCAAAAATAGAAAAGCACTGGAAATGCACGTCTAAAAATAGTAATTCTAAAATTAGCACAGAAGTTGGTGTCAGTTTGAAGATGATCAATGTCAATGGACCCCTAACCAATGTTGGTTACTATGTAGCTAAAGATAATTGATACCAGTCGACCCCTAACTGATGTCGGTTGGTTCTGACCAATGTCGATTACTTTGTAAACCCAACAACCTCTGCATTAGCTCATCAGTGAAGCTTTTAGCTCCACAACTCAACACACTTTATCAATGAACTCATGATCCAGTCTAATTACCACATTACCACTAGCATCTAACACATCCCTGGTATCCTTATAGTACAACTGAGTGCACTAGAGAACAAATTTTGTGTTGTGAGCCGCAATAGGGAAAGAAGATACTAAATAAATATTGTTATCAATTATCTTATTCATTTCATGGCTGGGATTGCTTGTTTTAGTTTTTTCTATGAACTCATCCATGTCCACATGACCGATCTCTATATCTCTAATGTCATCGACATTAAAAGTAAATGAGGTGATTATAAAAACACTTTGATATTTGTACTTCATTACCTTTAACTTCTTCGTATAAAGCTCAGTCATCTGAAAAAGATTTTAATAAAAAGATGTTGATGAAGAAGGATCCACAAGATAAACTGCAACAAACATCATGATCATGTAATTAGGGGAAATATTGGCAATCTGTAAAAACTGCATGTCAATGATCACAACCATGGGGATGCGCTTGAAAGGGCTAAAGTGTGAGCAAGCCAAAAAATCAAAATAAAGTGGGTTCAAAAAAGTGAAGCTAAAAATTTACCAGAGTTAGGAAATTTGAGGGAATGTTTGCATGGGTGACAAAAATCACCGCCCTTGTATGTGGGGTAATTTACCTTTTGTATCGGTGGCAAAAATTGCCACCCTTGTAGGGAGGAAAATTTGTACTTGTACAGGGATGGTGATTTTTACCACCCTTACATATGGGGTTTATGTAGGGGTAGAAAAAAATGACACCCTTACATAAAATAAGGTTTTTAATTTTGGTAAGGGTGGCAATTTTCACCAACCTTTCAGGAAAATAGCAAGCTAAAGTTAGAGTGGTGAATAACGCCACCAATACGCTTGGAAGAGATAGGGAGGTGTAAAGGTGGAAAATTTTAGCTCAATTACACAGGGTCATGTATCATCGGTGAATTTTAACCTTCATTACGTTGGTCTTATGAAGGTGGTTTTTAACTATATTTGATGCAGGTAAAACCTAGGTCAGATCAAAACATCGACTCGATATGGCGAGATAACCTAGGGCATGGAAGGAGGGTTGATGAATCAAGAGTCTAGCTAGGTCCACTAGGGTAAGGCAACAAAATGAGGGAAGAACAACAAAAAGAAAAATAAAAAGAAAAAAAATGCTCAAAGGAAAAGAAAAACCAAAAAGAAAAAAAAAATCTAGAAGCAAAAAGATTAAAAAGCAAAACTTACCTAGCAATTTCAAAATCCTAAGCTCTAAGCTAGTGAATTTGTAATCCTACTCATTCATGTGGTTAAATGATTGCAAGGAGTCTCTAGAAACTAAAAATAATTAAAAAGACTAATAAATGGCATTTTAAATGCCATAAACTAAGCCCCAACCACTTGGATCGTGTGACCATAAATGCCATGCAAAAATTGAGATCACCCAAAACCTCTGCTTGGGCGGCAAAAATTGCCACCCTTGCATGTAAAAGGGGAGGTTATGCATTGGTGGAAAAAATCACCGCCCTTGCATAAAGAAGGTAAGGGCTATGCATTTGTGGTGATAATTTATGCCCATGCATGAAGAGGGGAAGGAAATGCAAGGGCGATGGAAATCATCACCAATGCATGGGAAAGGAAAAAACTTGTAAGAGCAGCAAAAATCACTGCTAATGCATAAAAACAAAAAAAATTGTAAGAGCAGCAATTTTTGCCGCTATTGCACTGGAAGAATGAAAACATGCAAAAGCAAAAAATTTAGCTACTAGTGCATGGAAAAACAAAAATTGTCTAACACTTTGAAAACTATCAAAATTTGACATTCTGATCATATCAAGACTGCAACGAGTTTCACATTTTTCAAGAAATCATGATGGAGTGTTATAAACTTTTCCAAGATGTCAATCAACTATGCTTGAGATCAATAGAATCTTGTCTTGAACGATGAACTTAGAGTATAGATTATGAAATGGACAAGTTTTGTAAGGGTTGTCTATAAAAATAAGTATAGCTAATTTTGAGAACAACTGGCTCCAGCTGGGGAACTTCTATCGATTGAACTATGAAATGATCAAAGGAAGGAGAATCTAGTCTCTAAGTGCCTTCATCCATGCCATTGGGCCATGGATTCAAGCTACCAAAAATAAAAAGATACAAAAACCAAACAAAAAGACATAAAAATATAAAACTATCTAAATGTATAAATGAACTTATCTGATACTTCAAGGATTGAAGTGTTTCAGATGATGCCCACTATGAGGCAGTGAAAATGGTGTTCCATATTGATATTCTAGAAAGAAACTATTTTCACCATAGAATTGATGAATGGTGAATAGACCTCTCCATAAAGAATCAAATTTTCCATGCATTCCTTTTGGTTTTCTCTTCTTGTCCCACAACAAGACTTGATCTCCAATATGAAACTCACGAATCTTTGCTTTCTTGTGAAATAATTTTTTTACCTAATTTTAATGTGCAACAATATGGTCCACTACCATAGTTCATTGCTCTTCTAGTTTAGTTAAGTACATGATCCTCTTATCAATAGAATTTTCAAAAGTTTGATCTTTGACTGTCTTTACCAACTTCAGTGTTAGTAGTTCCAAGGAAATTGGTATCTCTGCATTCAAACCATACAGAAGTTGAAATGGTGACATACCTATTGCCCTCTTAGGCATAATCATGTCTACCCATAAATCATTAAACAATGCTTTATGCCAAGTTCTCTGATTGTCATCTACTAATTTCTTGATAATAGTAACCAGATTCTTGTTGCTTGATTCTGCTTGACCATTTCCTTATGGATAATACTCTAAAGAGTTGGAGAGAATAATCATGTGATTGTAGTAAAATCCAATAATATCATGAGAAGAAAAACAAGTAGCATTATCTGCTATAATCTTGGTTAAAACTCCAAATCAGGAAATAATATTTTCCTTAAGGAAATTACATATCACTTTCGAAGTAGCATGCTTAACTGGAATGACTTCCACCCACTTGGTAAAATAGTTTGTTGTGGTGAGAACATAGTCATGTTTGGAACTTGAGGATGGATTAATAGTGCCAATAAATTATATACCCCATTACTAAAAAGGTTCTTCAATCACCACCAACTTGAGAGGTAATGCGGCTAATTTGGATTTTCCAACGAACTGTTGACATAATTCACACCTACATACCCAATTATACGCATCTTTAAATAGTGTAGGCCAATAGTATTTAGCTCATATAATCTTGTGAGCTATCACAGGTGCATAAAAATGTCCTCCACAAGCCAAATTATGAAAAGACTCCAAAAATTTACTTTGTTGCACTTATCTATGTAACAAAGAAATACTCCATCAAGGCTTCTTTTATACAAACCATTGTCCCATAGGACATAGTCAACAACTTTCAACTTAATATTTCTTTTTTATTTATAATATAGATGAGTAGGACACTCACCATAGGTAGGAAAATGAGTGATATTGGAATACCACTCATCAGCAGTAGTGACAAAAAGAACTGTTGGCATGTCCTCAACTTCTACTTCTTCATGTTCTATTTCTTTTGGCATGCTATCAAAAATAAATTGATAGAGACCTCTTCCCCATACAAGATTATTAGGTTTGATATCAAGATCAAACTCTTATATTTTAGCAATCCAATTGCCCCTTCTAGTACAAAATTCTTGTTGAGTTAAAATAGACTTTACTGTGGTATCAGGCACCAAAACAATAGTATATAAATTCAAGATATAGAATCAAAAATGTTTTACCACCTTAACCATGACATAATAATGTTTCTTCATGTTTGAATATTTCAATTCATGAGCTTTGAGAGGATAACTCATAAATGATATGAGAGATTCCACACCTTTCATGTTCTACTAAACCAAAATGGCTGAAAGTGTATGTTCAAAAGCATAGTTGTATATTATGAAATCTTTGGTATAGTCTGGGCAAACCAGGATTGGAACATGAGCAATAGCCTTCTTGATATCTTTGAATTTTGCTTTGCCTTCTACATTCCAATAGAAAGTAGCCTTACCCTTCATCATGTCAACAATGTGGCGAGTTTTCTTTGCAAATTCAGGTATGAATCTTCACAAAAAGTTTACCTTTCCAAAGAAGAAATGAACAACAGTCTTACTAGCAAGTAGAGTAAGATTTTGAATAGATTTGACTTTTTTTGAGTCAATTTTTGTGCCTTTTTAAGATATAATATGACTGAGAAGTCTACCTTCTGTAACCCAAAAAATTGACTTCTTAGGATTGAGAGAAATACCATTTTGCTGACATTATTCCAGCACTTGTTGTAAATAATGCACATGATCAAGATGATGTTTGGAAAAAATAGTTAAGTCATCAAGATACACCACAATAAACTTCCCTATTTCATCTCTGAAGGCAAGGTCCATTTCTCTCTAGAATGTGGCACTAGCATTGATCAAACCAAAAGGCATTCTGCGATATGCAAATGTGTCCCAAGGTGTAGTGAAAGTGATTTTATATTGATCTTCTTCATTGACTTCCACTTGATTATACCCCAAAAAACCATCTAACATTGATAATATTTTTGAGCCAGTCACTGTTTGTAATACTTGATCCATGATGAGTAGGGGGTAGTTATCCTTTAGAGAAGATTGATTTAGGTTCCTGAAATCAACACAAATACAAATTTCTCCATTCTTTTTTCTTACCAGAGCTATGTTTGTGATCCAGGTGGAATGATGAATTGAAAAAATTATTCTTGCATTCAACATCTTTTGGATCTCAGAAAGGATAGTACTTGATATTTTAAGATTATATTGCATTTATTTCTGCTTGCAAGGTAGTGACCCAAATTTAAGAGGAATTTCATGTTGAATTTATTTAGACCTGAAGGATTTCAAATCATCATAAGAATATGCTAAAACATTAATGTAATGATGAAGAAGAGTAATGAATTTGAACTTTTCATGAGTAGTGCAACATTTCCCAATGTTGACCATTTTGGGATTAGCTTTTAAACTCAAATTCACTTAATCAAACTCCATAGCGAAACTTGAATCCATTTGTTGCTACTGTTTGATATATCTGTTATGCCTATCAAAAAACTTTTCAAAAAAAACCAAACCTTTTGAGATTTTATTCCCTTTTAATTGAAGAAACTCTTCACCAGTTTGTGAGTCTATTTCGGGAACTAATTCCTGTAGTAGAGATTTAATACCTTTAAAATAAAGCTCCTCAAAGCTATCCATCTTTTCAAGAAAAGTAATAATTTGATTATCACCATTAAACACCTATCAATAGTCGACATTATTAAGTATACTTGGTCGAAAGACCAGCTCAATAGTGTACTTGTTCCCTTTGAAATCTTTATGAGGAATCATGAGAGCTGCGGAGATAGCTAATGAATCTGCATGATCATTAAACTCTCTTGGCACTATAGAAATATTAAAAGCATCAAAACTTTCAATGAATTCCCATACAAAATTGTGATAATGTCACAATATTTCATTTTTTATTTGATACAGATTCTTTACTTGACAAACCACCAATTTAGCATCTTCTCAGGCATGAAGAATCTTAACACCTCCAGCACAAGCAGCTTTCAATCCAAGCAATAAATATTCATATTTGGTAGTGTTGTTGGTATTTTTGAATTACAACTTATATGAGTAAGGAAAAATATCTCCTTGTGGAGATATCAAAATAATTTTAGCTCTAGAACTGGTAGAGGAGTAGCTGACATCAAACTCTAAAATCCAAACCTCATTAAAACTTGATCTTCTTAAAGATTCCTCTTCATCAGTGAGGGAAGATTCCTTTTTCCTGATCTTTTCTCTAATTTTTTTTAATTTTCTATTTGAATTATCACTTAATGAACTTTCATCTGATGAATTAAAAACATCTTCAGTGGATAGAAAATAATTACCCATTCCTGAGGATTCAAATAAAATTTGAGCTTAAGGGTTTGACATTTGGGTAACAATATATTTTGACTCTTTCTCAAGAAGCAACCTTTGCATGACACCTTTAACAAGTATCCTTGCTTCATATAGATTCATATTTAACTCTCCACCTACATCTTTGTAAAAATTACATCCGAACATAATGCCATAAGAAGTTAAAACATCAGCCACTAAGATTGTCATCTTAATCTTCTTATATAAAAAAGATGCAAATACGAATTGGGCATCTTTGATTTGACCCAAGAGTGGTACTTGTTTGTTTTCTATGGAGAAACATCTCTTAAAAGTCTTAGTTAAGGTAAGATCAAGAAAATTTGCTACTTTAGCTAGTATAACATTATCAGAGGCTCCAGAGTCTATTATATAATTGCTTAACTTATGACCATTTATCAATAGAGAAACATAGAAAGGCTCTCTTTTTCCAAAAGAAGTAAGAGGAGTAGTGACAAGATTATTTTGGGTGGATTTATTTTTTAAAGGATCATAGGTCACTTTTAGAAAATCTTGTCTAGCAGGGATGGTTTTGTTTTTGATGTATTCAGCTAACCTATCAAACTATTCAAGATTAGCTTGTAAGTACTCAACTTCAGACATTTGGATCTTGGTCTTCCTAGCATGATCAATTATATTGAATGACTAGAATGAACTAGAAACAGAGGAAAGAAGTGCATCATTCTAATTTTTATTTGATGTGGTACTAGTCTAGGGAATAGAAGTAGAAGGTACAAGATTGTTTGAAGTACTTACTTAGTTATTGGCCATCGAGTCCTTTGATTGAGAAGGTAGTGAAGTTCCCTATTTAGAAATTGAGATCACTGACTGAGGTTCTTCTCTTACTTTTTCCTTATCAACTTGTTGAGTTGACTGGTTTTGAGACCTAGTAAAAATAGTATATGCTCCATCATATACCTCTCCTTTTTTAGCTTCATCTTGGTAATTCAAAAAACTAATAGCAAATTTGCTAGCTAATTCTTCTTCTGATTCTAAAAAGAGATTAACATCATTTTCTTGGTCCAATTTAAGTTGGAAAGAATGATCATGTTTAGCTTCATAATAACTAACTGCTGAGTTGACTGGTGCTGCTTCAATGGTAAGCTTCCCTTGTGTGGGAGGAAGATGATTAGATTGACCTTAATTTTTAGCAGTATTGCCTTGATACAAATGGTTGGCAAATGTCTTCCTTGGTATATCTGGATAAGAAGAAGGAGCATACATACCTTGGGCCATTTTCCTTTTCAGAGCTACCAATTCATTTGCTAACTTTTGCACCATAGGATCAATAGTTCTTGTGGAAGAATTTTTAGCAGAAAAGGAAAATTTATTTTTGTTAGAATATTTTCTTATCTTACCCGTAAGGATAAGATCATCTTTGAACTCAGTAGGCAAACTCTAAGCTATAGAAAGATCGGTAGGGCCAGCCTGCCTTAACAAAAAACTCACTTTAGGAAGTTGAGAATTGATAAAGAAGCACTTAAGATTTTTTGGTGTTGGTTGAGTAATTGTAGGAATCTTGTTTCTCAACTTATTGAATTTAGCGTTGAAGTCTCTCATAGGCTCATGAGGATCTTTTTTCATTTACGTAAGTTGAGCCAATAAGGCATGTGCATCTTCTGTGGGTTTGAACCTAGCTTCAAACTTAGTCTTGAGAGTGTTCTAATCGATTATAGTCTGAGCTTGAAGATAATAAAATCAATATGCAGTAGCACCTTGCAGTGTTTCTACAAAAATTCTTACTGCTATATCTTCATATTAAATGCCTATCACACCATAAGCTATGCAAAAAGCTGTAATATGATCATCAAGGTGAACTTTTCCATCACCATAGAACTTGGAAAAATTATTTCTTAAACTACAAGGTAGCTCATGCAAAGGTGGGATTAAATTTAGAGTGCCAAAAGTGTTACCCCAAGGGCCTTGGGCTACCATGATATGAAGATTAAAATGAGGAATAACAAACCTTTGTGGAGTATGAATAGATAAAATCTTGCTAGCGCTAGGACTAGGAGATTTACTTGGTATTGAAGATCTGACATTGGTAAGAGGTAAGAGATCAATATTATGTTGTATCAATTCAAATATAGGATCAATAATACCTCAATCTCTCTGACTTTGCATATACCATGAATCTACCAGAGTGTAGAATGGAAAAAAAACTAGAAATGATTCAACTTGAAGCTTGAGGCTTCAAATTGTGCACCCCACTAGAGTCACCAAAAAACTATTGGGTGAATATTTTGTCATCAGCTAACTAAAGGCAAAATGGGTATATCAACCATAGTGTTATGAGATAAATCTCTCCTCTCAACAAGGGGAGGTTCTTTATAAACTATTATAAACTAACCTAAACTAAATATTAACTTAGGGGTGAGATCATACCATCTATTTCTCTTTTTTTAGAAATGATGTCTATAAAGTAAAGGAAAACTTTCACGATATTAATTGAATCCACAAGAAATCCACGAGAGTACAAAGCCTATTTTTGCTTCTCTTATTGATTAATAACTTAGATCATAGTAGAATGAGGTACATCCCAAAGTCCCCACCTAAAACTACAACAAAGTATATAATCACAAAAGATAAAATTAGTTCAAAGCCTTTCCAATATCCTTTATTCTAAGACACTAAAATACAAATTAAAGACAATTATAGTAGTGCAAAATCTCCATAATCAACTTCAGAACATCTTCTAAATTATTTTCACTCACTCTACTTATTTAATCAAATAGATAAGATTGTATTAGGAAAAGGACGTAAGAACAATTTCCTACACAACACAAGTTATTCCAATACAAAGTTTGAAAAGTCACTTGCTTTTTCATTCACTTGATAAAATTTGATTTACAATTTGAGCTCAAAGTCTCAAAAGAAATTTCAATTTGAGTAGAGTTTTTTTCTAATAACTAAAAGAAGACTAATTTACAATAGAGGCCCTCTTTATTTATAGGGAGAGGCCTTGAAGATTATAGAAAAGACCTAATTAGTTTGACCGAGTCAAAGATAAGAGTCCTTTTCGACTTAGAACTCCTATATTTTCACATGTAATTACATGTGAAAAAAGTACATGCAAAAATGTCCAAAGTGATTACAAAAGTACATTTGAAAAGTGGAAATTAAACCAAGGAAGAACAATTTTATCTTGTATCTCCATTTTTCTTCATGTGAGTATCATACATAGTGATAGCTTCCTACATCCCGATACTGTTTAGAGTAACAGTGTTCTTGAAAATCATCTTAGCTCTTACTATGGCATCTCTCACTGCTATAACTGATTTTACATGACTAGTTAACCTAGTTTTTAGATTATCTAGAGTTAACTAATTATATAGAATATTGTCCATAGAGGCTACTGAAAATGCCTTATCTTTAAATTCTTTTTGGAACATACCTTTAAATTCCTGAATCATTTCTTCTGTTAAAATAAATTAGTTGTCTTATGATGTAAGTTTGCAAGGTAGCTCTTCCAATTTATGCAAAAGACTGATATCATTTTGTTCACTAAGGTCCTTTAAAGATTCGAGGTCACTAATCAACTCTTTAAGCACCCGACTCCTATATGTCAATGCCTCTTTAGTTTCAATGTAAGAGTCTCTATCAGTAATGACACCGATTGATATCAGAGTGCTTATTTTTAGTTTCCTCATATCCGTCTATTTGTTAAGATACTTTTTTATGCTTTCAATATCTTAATAAATAATATTATGAGATCATCCAATTTTGCTCTTATTTTTCTTATTTTATCTGTCTTCTCAGATAACTCTGTGAGCAAGAAAACTCCTTGTGCATGCATCTTCTCCAAGTACTCTTCAAGTACTTTTCCTTTGAGATAGGTCTTTTCCACTTTCTGAATCACAAGGTATTCTATGGAAATGGCCTCAAGAGTTACTGTTTTTAGAGTGAAAGTAATTCTCCTTACCACTGTAGTCAACTATTCCACCATTGCCTTATAATGATCCTTCATTTCTTTCTCTTTGTCAAATTTTTGAATCAAGATATCCATGGTTGAATGCATATCACTCTTGGTACTCTCATGAGTTGTCTTACCTAATTCAACTCTAGAGATAGAGTAATCACTTACATTAAAAGTTTCAATTGTTGCATCAAGTTGAGGTATTGAAATTTCTAAAAATTTGTGTCCCTTATCCCCAATCATCTTTGAAAGATTCTTTGGATTTTACTAACACCATTTTATTGAAATCAAAGTCATTTGGAGAGATGGCTTATTTTTTTCTTTTGGGTGTATAAGCTGAAAACCATGGTGGGAGCATAGAAGTACTTACATTAGGATCAATCTCCATTATTGGCATTACTGGAGTTGTACTTGCATGGTAGTAGAAATAATGGGTGGAGTATTAGTAAAAACTACACCTTTTATTGAGTGATCAAAAGCAGAACTATCTTCAACATCAAAAGATGGGGATGACAAATTGGGAATTAATCTTGAAGAATGAAGAATATCTTCAAAAGTGCCTTGGGGGTTGTCAAAAATTATTTTGGAAGGAGAGGGTGATCCAAAAGAGGTAACACTAATCAGAGAAATAGGTGAAGGGGTTGCAATAAGTGTGTTAGGTGAGGAAGAAGATATTTGTGTTTCTCATTGTACATTATCTTATGGAGACAAAGTTTCATTCTTTTATTGATCTTTGAGCCTATCATCAGTCTCTATCTATTCCATTGTTGGTTCTTCAACACTTTATTTCTCAACTTCCATATCTGCTATTTTTGGCTCTTTTTCCATAACTTTTGACTTCTTCGTCATAAATATGATCTTAGGCTTGTGTGGCTTGGAAGAAGAAGGGACATCACTTTTGTACTTTATTCTATTTTCTACTTTTCTTCTTGTCTCCTCCTTAAATTGAGCTTCCAAACCTGTGATGAATTCTTTTAAAGTAATTCCTTTATTTACTAACCAATTATTGGTGTTTGCCAATATAGGTTCAAATCTTTTTCTTAAGGAAGTCAGCGCTTTTTGTGACCATTGGATTGGAGGAAGAGGGGCATTGGCAATTTTTTTAGTATTGTATCTATCACTAATCAAATCTCCATCATCTACTAAATTCTCAAGGATATTATCAAGTTCTAGATATTTAATCTGCTCAAGAGATAACCTACTATAGTCCATTTTCCTGATATCTTTTGTTGTTCTCAAATCTACCCAAACATCTTCAATCATAGGTTCATAAAATTGGGTTTTCCTCCTGATTATATCCTTCATGCCTCTATAATCAAAATTTTGTCTTATTTTGAATTGCTTTAAGGTCACAAGTTGCATTTCAATTTCTATGGCTCTAACCTTTCCAGTGGTTAACATTGAAAACCTTCCAATTTCAACTGGGAATATGAAACCAAGCTTCTTGAGTTTCATTTTTTTATTATGCATGACAATCATTTGTTTGTATAGTTCCATTAAGACTAATTTATCTGAGGGGAATCTTGGAAGCATATAAGGATGACCTTGGAAAAAGCCACCCCTTAGGTATGAGAAAGAAGGAAATTATAAGAACATGCATCCAAAATCATTCACGACTATCCATGCCTCATCTGACACTCTTTTTTGTTCTAATTAAGGATAAAAAGACACAAAAATACTGCAAAGAAAGCATCATTTATTCTCCTAAAATGATGAATAAAATTCTTCAATATTAACTGAGAGTAGTATTGATACACTTGGGTTACTATCCTATCTCCTTCTAATGTCAAAACTGGAAAGATTCTCATTGAAGCTGCAATATAGACTAGGTAAGAAGTCATGTATAATTTGAAGGTAGTGGATACCTTCATCAATTGCTCATGCAAAGTGTTGTTGACTTGTTCTCCTCAAAAGATGACTTATTTTTCTTGAAAAATTATCTTGATGAAGAGATACATCCATTCATAAAACTATGAGGAAGAAGGTAAACCTCTTACCCTACTGAGAAGAGTGATCAGATCACCAACTTCTTATATAAAGTCACTTCTTGGAAAAATCTGTGGCTATCTTGACAAATTTCCCCTGGGAGTCTTGAGCCATTTATTGTTGATTACCTTCTTCATTTTTTCAAGATATTTATCATATTCTCTTTGTGTTTTGATAAAATCAAGCTTTATTACTTTAGTATCAGGAGGACACATGAACACTCTATCGATGAACTCAGGATCTAGTCTAATTACCACATTACCACTAGCATCTAACACAACCTTGGTATCCATATTATATAATTGAGCACACTGGAGAACAAATTTTGTGTTATGAGCTAATACAGAGAAAGAAGATACTAAATGAATATTATTATCAATTATCTTCTTCATTTCATGATTGGGATTGCTTGATTTAGTTATTTCCATGAACTCAGCCATGTCCACATAACTGATCTCTATATCTCTAATGTCGTCGACATTAGAAGTAATCGAGGTGATTAGAAAAATACCTTGATATTTATACTTCATTACCTTCAACTTATTCAAAGAAAGCTCAGTCATCTAGAAAATCTTTTTACAAAAGGATGTCAATGAAGAAGGATCTACAAGAGAAACTGCAACAAACATCATGATCATGTAATTAAGGGAAATATTGGAAATCTAAGAAAATTTCATGTTGATGATCATGACCATGAGGATGCACCTGAAAGGGCTAAAGTGCAAGCAGACTAAAAAACTAGAAGAAAGTGGGTTCAAAAAATCAAAACTAAAAATTTATCAGAGTTAAAAAATTTGAGGGAATGTTTGCATGGGCAGCAAAAATCGTCACCCTTGTATGTGGGGTAATTTACCTTTTGTATCGGTGGCAAAAATTTCCACCCTTGCAAGTAGGAAAATTTGTCCTTGTGCAAGGGCAGTAATTTTTATAGCCCTTTCATGTCGAGTTTATGTAGGGGTGGTAAAAAACACTGCCCTTACATAAAACAAGGTTTTTAATTTTGGTAAGGGCAGAATTTTTTTTTGACTTTGCAATAAAATAGCAAACTAAAGTTGGAGCAGTGAATAACACCTCCAATGCGCTTGGAAGAGATAGGAAGGTGTAAAGGCAACAAATTTTGGCCCAATTACATAGGATCATGCATTGTCAGTGAATTTTAACCATCATTATGTTGGTCTTATGAAGGTGGTTTTTAACTATATTTGATGTGGGTAAAATCTAGGTCAGGTCAAAACATCGACTCGGTATGGTGAGACAACCTAGGGCACGGAAGGAGGGCTGATGAATCAAGAGTCTAGCTAGGTCTACTAGGGTAAGGCAATAAAATGAGGGAGGAACAACAAAAACAAAAATAAAAGGAAAATAAATACTCAAAAGAAAATAAAAACCAAAAAGAAAAAAAAAACAAAACAAAAAACCTTGAAGCAAAAAGATTAAAAAGCAAAACTTACCCAACAATTTTGAAATCCTAAGCTCAAAGCTGGTGAATTCATAATTCTACTCATTCGCACAGTTGAATGATTGCAAGGAAGAGTCTCTAAAAAATAAAAATAATTAAAATATTAACAAATAGCATTTTAAATTCCATAAACTAAGCCCCAACCACTCGGCTTACGTGGCCATAAATGTCGTGCAAAAATCAAGATTGCCCAAAACCTATGCTTGGGCAGAAAAAATTGTTGCCCTTGCATGTAAAAGGGGAAGTTATGCATTGTTGGTGAAAATCACCACCCTTACATAAGGAAGGTAAGGGATATGCATTCGTGGCGATAATCGCCACCCATGCATGAAGAGGGGAAGAAAATGCAAGGGTGGAAAAAATCACCACCAATGCATGGGAAAGGAAAAAACCTACAAGAGCGGTAAAATCACTGCTAATGCATAAAAACCAAAAAACTTGCAAGAGTGGTGATTTTTACCACTATTGCACTGAAAGAATGAAACCATGTAAAAGTGGTGATTTTAGCCACTAGTGCATGGAAAAATAAAAATTGTCTAACACCTTGAAAACTATCAAAATCTAATATTCTGATCAGATCAAGATTGTAATGAGTTTCACATTTTTCAAGAAATTGTGATGGAGTGTTTCAAACTTTTCCATGATGTCAGTCAACTGTGCTCGACATCAAGAAAATCTTGTCTCGAACGATGAACTTAGAGTATAGATTACAAAATGGATAAGTTTCATAAGGGTTGTCCACAAAAATAAGCATAGCTAATTTTGGGAACAATAGATCCAATTGTGTCCTAATCTTGAAGAGGGGTTGATGAGACTAATAAAGTCCAATCCCATTAGACAAAGGGTTGATTTATTGCAATTGGCTAGAGAGGTAAGGCTACAAGTTTCACCTTTCCAACAAACATGGCACACTGTCTACATTTTCTAACCCATGTATGACAATCACCAAATAAACTTTTCCCATAATACACACCTCTCATTATATTATGGTATGTGATCCTTGCTAAGTAATGTCCTCCACCATTTCCATCATGGAACTCAAATAACCTATGTGTTTGGCCTAGTTTTATGCATCTTAGTAGTATGCCATTGATATCCTTTTTGAATAATATATTATCAACAAGAAGAAATGGAATTGACTAAAATCTAAAATATCTTCTTTTTGAAGGATTGAGATGAGAAGGATAAACAACACCTTGTAGATACCTTACCAATTCTTGAAACCAGCTAGAAGATAAAGTCTGGTCACTTGTAACTTCTTGATCATTTCACACCATAACTATCTCATTAGTCTCCTACAAGTCTTGGGATAGATGTTCACAAATTCCTTTTCCTATAGCCATCTTTGTGACTTTGATCTCAATATCATATTCTATGATCTTGGTTATCCAACTAGCTCTCGTTATTTATATCTTTGTTCAAAAAAATATATTTGACACTTGGATGTGCAACCATCAAATGTATCTTATTAATTGGACAATAAGTACCCAAAATTTTAAGAGACCTTATGACTAAAATAACATGCTTCTCAACAAAATAATACCTTGTTTCATATTCTTCTAAGCCTTGATTGAAGAAGGTTATTGGCTACTATAAGTTCTCTTTATTCTGCTACAAGAGAATACCTAAAATTGTGTCAATATTAGCATATATATATAAGAAGAAATCCTTTGTAAAGTTATAATTCAAGTGTGTAGGGGCATTGGCTATAGCATTCTTGATATCTTCAAATATTCTTACTCCTTTGGACAAACCAAAACTCTGACCCTTCTTTAGCATGGCTATGAATGGCCTAGCTAAAGTAGAAAATTTTAAAATGTATCTGCTTATGAAGTTGATCTTGCCTAAAAATCTTTGTAAGTCTTTCTTATGTTTAGGCAATGAAAGTGTAAAAATTGACTCTATCCTATTATGATCTATGTTTGTACCATATTTTTAAATTACATGTCCAAGAATCCTACCTTCATGCATAGAGAAAACACACTTTTTTGGATTCAAAGATACTCCAAATTCCCTACACCTTTCAAACACTTAACTGAGGTGAATCATATGCTCGTATATACTATTAGATACTACTATTATGTCATCTAAATAAGCAAGAATAAACTTATTGAGGAGACCTTAACATGCCATGTCTTTGGCTTTCTAAAAAGTGGCTCTAGCATTAGATAAACCGAAAGGCATTTTTCTATATGCAAATGTCCCCTACTTTGTGGTGAAGTTTGTCTTGAATTGGTCTTCTTCTTTGACTAAAATCTGATTGTATCCACTATATCCATCCAATAAGGAGAACCTTTTCAAACTTGTAACTAACTATAAATTTGTTTCATTGATGGAAATGGGTGGTGGTTTTTAAGAGAGAACTTATTCATTTCATATAAGTCAACACATAGCCTTATTTCACCATTATTTTTTCATACTAGAACAAGGTTTGCCACCCAAGTTGAGTATGCAATTATAAATATTATAACTAACTTAATGAGCTTATGTAGTTCATCTCCCATCAAAGGTTCAAGCTTTGGGTTTGTAGGCCTATGTCTCTATCTGATTGGCATGGTCTCATCCTATAACTCAATGGTATGTCGAGATAGACTTGGATCAAATCCTTTAAGGTCATTTTACTAACATTCAAAGACATCTACAAAACTTGAACATAACTTAATGAAAGCTTCTTTCTCTGAAGATGTGCAAATTTTGCCTAGTTTTAAACTCTTGCCAATGGTAATATCTATATTTATATAGTGTTCTTCCTTGGTTGACAAAGTGAACTTTTCATTTCTCAATTCATCATCTCTATAAAATATGTTTTCAAAGGTGACCAACCCTTTAGGCAACTTATTTGTCTTCAATTTCATAATATGATCATCATACTATTACAAATGCTTATCTTGGTTCCTTAAGGAGAATTCATCTTCCTCTTGTAATAATCTAACAATCTAGCTATCATCTTAAAATACATGCCAATTTTCATGGTTATTTGGGATAGAAGGTATCATAACTACCTTGATATGTGATTGAACTTTTTCCCTTTTTATGTCATCTAGGATACTGAATTGTGACCCAATAGCAGCCAATCTATCTGCATGCTTATTCTTATTTTGTGATATGACCTAAATATTGAAATCTTGAAAGTCTTCAACTAGGTCCCATACTCTATGTTTATATGATCTAACTAGTGGGTTCTTACATATATTAAGTCCTCTTACTTGGTGAACTACTAGTTCACTATCTCCAAAGATTTGTAAGGAATTGACCTTCATCTTTCTTGCCCATTGCAAACCATGCACTAGTGCTTCATATTCAGTAACATTATTGGATCAATAAAATTGAAACTTGAGAAAAGAGAAATACATTTGATTGGCTAGATAAATTAACATCATTCCATCTCTAGTTTCATGTTTGTTCTTAGATCTATCAAAATATAGTTTCCACAACCCATCATTAGGTTGATCATCTTTCATTAATGTTTGAATTGGTGCATCATTTTCATGAAGATAATAGACGCCAAGTCCTTCTTCTTCAATTAAATTATAGGGATCATGTTCATGCAAATTAGAGGCCCATTTATCAAGTAAAATATTTTGGACTCCATCTAAAGGTGATTCAGTTTCCATCTCACTATTTTCTAGTACCTTGTCTGAGATAACATAATTAGTGTTCACCATACTTGGCATATATGGATCCAAATGAAATATTGAAATAGGTTCATAACATATTTTCACCTTAGTACCATACCTAGTTTTAAACATTAAATAGGTACAATTAGATAATAAATTTAGACACCTAAAATTGGCCACCGATAATCTCTAACCAAGATTTTGACCAATTTCTACTAAAGTGCACAATTTGGCTTAAAAACACTAAAACACATTAAAAGAGTTGAAATTGTTATATTCAAGTGCCAATTTTTTCTAGGGTATTATTAAATGGGGCAATACAATTTATGAAGAAACTAAATTTGATCAAATCATTTTGAGTCAAAATGGCATTCTCACACCTGATTGCTCTAGATTACTCTTTTCTACCAAATTTTTTGCATGAAACATGTGCCTTTGTTATTTTACATTGAAAACATCCTAAATTAGAATATGGTTCTAATGCATCTAAAATTGCATCCTAATTCCAATCCAATCAAATTTTGATCCAATAATGAGACATTTTGACCAATTTGATTAATTTGAGCACCAAAAGGCCAAATTTTGCATCAAAGTGACTAATCACGCTTAAAGCTAATTAATTAAAATCATGAGCCTAATTGAGAATTCCATGGAGATTTTTGAATATTTATTTTTTGAAATCAATATTGAATATTTACATCATCAAATGACATCATTTCTTGGGAAGATATCCCTAGGCCATAAATGCATAAAATATCTTATCAAGCCACCCCATGCCTCATTAAGACCCTCCATGCCTCTTTATTGCCTCTCTATCCCAAATATTTATGAAATCATTTATTGATTTTTACCTCAAAAATTGAATGGATTCTTAGTCACACATATTCATCTTGAGATGGATGGTTCAAGTTTATTTTGACCATTTTGCAAAATCTATAAATTGGAGGCCTTACCTATTGAATTTTAAAGATTGGATAATGCAAAGTTATAATGCAAAAATAATTACAAAAGCCATTGCAATTAGTGTTATAATTCCAAATTGTTGAGCCAAGCCAAAATCCAAATCCATCATAAAGGTGCCATGGAGAAGAGGAGATAGCCAAGCCTCTTTGATAAAAAATCTTTGAGCACAAGCCAAGCAAGCCACTTCAACAAGCTATTTGGATCATCCAAAGAAGGTGAAGGATTTCTTTGTTTTTACATTCTAGTTGTGTTTCTCATTTGGTTTTATTAATATACTCCCCCCTTGAGATAGGCATAGGGTGTTATCTTAGTATGTTCTTTGTTTGGATTTTATTTCATTCACTAACACCATACTAATCTCTCCCTATTGTAATCCTATGTTCATAAATGACATGCTTGATGGGACTATAGCCTCACAAATTTGGTCATAAAGCACCTACAAGCAAACTAATAACCCTTGTCATGCAGGATCTTGGATTGTGGAAGTAAATAAGGTAAAAATTTGGCCAAAAGTCCATTTTTATGGAAGTAACGGTTTTGTCCTTATGGAGTCACAAATTTGTTCTATAGACTGCAATCTTGTAACTCCACAGTCATGGTATTGCAATCCCATAACTCCAAAGTCATGGTATTGAAATCCTACCACTCTAAAGTCATGATATTGAAATCTTACCACTCCAAAGTCATGATATTATAATCCCATGATTGAATCAATCACATTTTTGCACTGTGGGTCATGATATTGTAATGTGTTGAATAGGCCATCTTTCAGAGCTTGGTTTGGGGTCATTCAGACTCTATTTTTGATGTTTTTTAAAAACCATGTGTTTTTTAATAAATTTTCATAATATTCCATTAGTTTATCTTGAAGTTGCATAATTTTTTCATAAAAACCCTTCAAACATGATTCATGGGATTGTCAATTTGAGTAGTGGGATTGTCAACCCAAGTAGTGAAATTGTCAACTCAAATGGTGGGATTTTCAACTTGAGTAGCGATATTGTGTTCCTTATTAATATAACCTAAATAGAGATATTTTATGTCTAAATCATGGTTTTACAAAGTCACGAGATTGCTTTGTGGAGTAGCGGGATTACACTGTGTGAACCTGAGACTTCATTTTCCCAAGTTAATTGTTTCAAACTTAAATATGATTTAAGGTTAAACAAAGTGATAAGACTTTTTATTATAGGATCTACTTGAACAAATGTCAAAACAACTTAAATAAATCTTTTAAAATTTCATTTAGATGTCTAAAATGAATTAGGAACCTCATTTTAGTGTTTAAAGAAAATCTTTTAGGGTGCTTTATTGATCAAGTTTTTATGGTTTTATTTCAATTTTACAATTTAAGGCCAAGGGCCAAAAAAACATCACCAAACTTTTGTTTTAGTGATTAAAATTAGACTCATTTATCAAGTTTGTATTCAATAGATGATTAATTAATTGATTGGAAAAAAGAAGGTTTGTGTGTATATGCTCTTCCATATGTTCCCTTTAGGGAACTTTTGGAATCAAAAACACCATCCTTATTACAAACATGCCTAGTCCAAGGCATAGAAATAATGTCATTTAAAGCACTCCCCAAAAACTTTAATAGTATTGGGTGATCTTGAAGAGACCATAAAGTCATTCTATTTTAATTCATTTATTTTATGCAAACTTGGATTGCGAGAGGGACTTTATTGCATCCCACAAGTTCTATAAGGAATATTTGACCTAGGGTTTCATCTCCTAACATCAACTTCATCACCCCCACTAGGATTGAAGGTTTTAGTAGTTAAACCACATTTTAGTGTTGGGGTTAAGCACTGGGATGTATTTGTACATTAGACATTGCACTACACTGAGTAAATGATGGATGTAATGGTTGCAAAAAGGGAAAGACCTTTTTACAAAAAGCTAAGTTTCATTAACACCTAATTAAAGGACACTTATTTTTCATCATTTAACATGAAAGTCATTGTGCAATTGATCCATCTAGAATGTTCAAAAACTTGCTAGTTTAGTTAACCCCACTTTGCCATACCTTGTCAGTTTAGGATTTAAGATGATTAGTTGGTTGTTTTATCTTGGTCTTAGATTACTTGGTTTTGTTTGAGAATCAAAACATGGTGTTAAAAAAATGATATAAACCAAACACATCATCCCCAAAAAATTTTGAGCAAGGAGGCGTTATGCAGCCCATGTAAATATCATATTTTACCTTATTCAAAATATCATACACGTTGTGTCATATCATCTATTTTGGGCATAGTTAAGCTACCTAATTGAGTCTAGATCTTTTTACCAAGTTTATTTAAGTCCTTCATTTATGATATAAATTCACAATTGCACCTTCATAAGTTCATAGGGTCGATGTGTTAAGTGGGTTCACTATTTGCACTAAACTTGAGGGAACTTAGGTTCAATTTCCAATTTAGGTTGAAGGTTGTTTAAGACTCATAATCATTATCATCATTGGAGTACTCAAGTAATATTGTGCAAACACTTTCACTTTAAGTCTAGGAACAAACATCTTATGCTACCATCCTATTTTAATTGCCTCGAAGACCATTTAAATGCAACACATTTTGCCTTAGAGATATTCTCAAAACTTTGAAAGTATGTGTGTCATTTAAGTTGAGAATGGTAGTGTTACATTTCCATAATTATGTTGGAACCATTTTACCTTAGTGTTTTTGTAACAAGCATTTTCCACACCTTCTGAGTAGTTTAGCATTGTTATTCTACTCAACTTATTTTGAGACTTGTTTCATAGACCTCTTTGCATATAATCCTAGTCTATTAAAGTTTTAGTCATTTCAAGTTTTATTTGAGAGCCTTTGTCTAGCATGGTTATGCCATTCAATTTTGTCTAGTTTTTTTGTTCATAGAGCCTATCCTCATCATTATTTGTGCCTTTATTTGGGAGAACACAACCTTTTCCCCAGGTGCCTTTTGCCTTGTGCCTTATACTAGTTGATCATGTTTATGTTTGATTCTATGTGCTAGGTCTATGTCAAAGCCATTTACAAACTTGTTAGATTAAATAAAATCACATCAATCCTTTGTTTCAAGCCTAGTTTTTTATTTCATTTAGCCAAAAGTCCTAGCATAGCTTGTTTGAGCTTATCTTTTGACTCCACGTTTGGACAAAAGACCTAATGACTCTTTTCCCTCTCCTAGTTTAGACCATATTTGGAACACTTTGACTTAGACTTTTAAAATGCTAGTTTTTATTTAGATGCTTGACCTTTTATGTGTATGACATTTGACATTCAACATTTAACATTAGACTATTTTATGCCAAGTCTTAGCACAAACCATTTTAGAGATACACCTCCACCCTTTTGACATAGTTAGACCAAGTTTGAACCACTTGTCCTTTAGATATAGTTTTTTCGAGTTTTTATAAATATAAGCCTTTTATTTTAGAGATTTCATCATTTATGTGAACATGTCTAGCTACACTTATGATGGAATCACATACAATCCAAGTTATGATAGAATGGTTGCACAAATTGATTATAACCAAATGCCTGTTTAGGATCCAACTCGAGACCTTGATTGGTATGAAGAGGCTTATGAAGAGGAATTTGTTTAAGACCCAACTATAGATAATGTTGTTTGGGATAAGGATTCATACCCTCTTTACAATAATCATTACACAAAACACAGTCAAGAACCAGCTTATGATCCAACTCAAGATTTGGATGATATGGTTTATGAGGAGCACTTAGATGCTTTAGCTTGTGCGAGATACCAAGATCCATAATGCCCCAAACTTATCCTTCTAAGACCCCATCCTTTGGCTTGTGTGAGAAATTAGGCTTCCTAATGCCATACCATTTCTATACCAAGACCTAACCCTTTAGATTATGTGAACAACCAAGCTCCATAATGCCATACCATTTTTATACCAAGACCTAGTCCTTTGGTTTATGTGAATAACCAATCTCCACAATGCCCTATCATTATCCAACCACTAATCATTTTTATCCATTACCAATAGTTCCCCACTTTAGAAAACTATATCCAATATAATCACAACCTCAACTGAACCAATCATTTAAAGACCAAGATGTGTTTAAAACTAGTATTTTCTAACTCATTCAAAACCAAGGCCAAAAGAACCAACCAATCCAAGATGTTTTTATAAACCAACCATTTATGATAAGTCAACCTATGATAAATCACCTTTTAATTTTATAACTATTATTGAGAATACTCACTCTGGTGAGCCAATCTTTATTGAGTCACTTCTTAATGATTATAACTGCCTTTGGGTAAATCATTACCTAGACCATATGCCTATTTTTTAAAGGCCTCCCTTTGACAAGCAATCTCTGAGGAGTTGTCTCTTAACCTTTTTCCCATCCTATAGGAGTCCCACTCTGATAAAACAAATTTTGTGGAGCCCATTATGCCATCATAAGCTATTATTTATCCAATACCAAACATTCAACAAGACATCATTATAATAGAGTACCCATCAGATGAAGAATCAAAATTAGAGTCAAGTTTTATTCTTAAATCAACATCTGATTTAGCATCAGAATCAACACCAATCTCAACATCATATTCAGAGTCCTTTGAGTCAAAATTAGATTCAAAAATAGAATACATTCATGACTATTACAATATTCGTTATGCATGCCTCATAAATCAATTTGAATACATTTATGATCCTTCTATGCTTTTTGAGGATGATTAATTTAGCATCACCACAAGTTCTCCTAGTATATTTTATGAGGATTATATAGCTAGCCCCCATTCCATTATTATCAACCAACATAGCCATATTATTAGCATTCCATCTCCCATAAGTGTTGATTGGGGATGACAGAATCACACTTTGTTGAACTACATCCATGGCAATATAGCAGTTTAAGAAGAGCAAAGAGGCCAAGACCACATTCATGTAGTAGAACACTCTCCTAGTGAAACCTTTTTGAAGGCATTAGGGGACACACAAATTTCAAACTCAACATATTTTAGTGAATTTTTTTATGTGTTAGAAGAAAATCAAAGTCAAAAGCCAATGTTCATTAGTGATACCTTTTTGGAGACACTACAAGACAATCAAGACAATTTCATTGGTGAAAACCTCATCAAGGTACCAATAGCTGAGCACAAAAGTTTTTCATTGCTTAATGAAAAATTTGAAATAAATATAGCTTCCTATTTATATCCTAATTAGATGGCAGCTACTCTCAAGCCTAAACAATAAAAAAATCTAGTGGTCTTATCAATAAAATATTCAAAGTCGCTGGCCCTACAACATCTGAAGCTATGTCAAATCTAGCATCAATAACATTACATGTGATTGAAAGTCTCACTCTTCATTTATTTCCCTAGCATTATACATTGCATTATCATACACCATTCCATCACCACAATAAACTTACCATGCATTATTTGTCCTTGTTTACCATCCATGATTGCACTTTCCTTTGCAAAGGCTACAAATATAACTTATCTCAATGTTTAAAGGAATCAAAATCAATGACCACTGAATATCACAACATCATTTGCATGCAAATCTATAGGTAGTTTTGATAGAGAAACTATTCAGATGAGGTGTGGGGTAGGAATTAACATGATTAATTATTTTATTTATATCATTTATTGATCATGACATGTATCTCCACTTCAATAGGAATAATAGAATCCAAAACCACACCCAGGCCACAAACATGTATCATGCCATTTCATTTACCATTTTAATTTGCTATTCCTTTCACCATTGTTCCATACCCTACCATTTACATTACCCCATCACTTGGGGGCAACACTCTTACCATTCTATCCAATCAATCAAACCATCATTATCCTTAGCAAGACCATACCAACCTATCACTTTCCCTATTTCCTATCTATTTTATCATACCTTCCCCATCAATCAAGTTCATTTTTCCCCTCCCTACTTGACCCTCTAACCTTGGTTCCATTCCATTTGATTCCATTGCCACTTTTAGCAAGAGGATTTAGATTTAGTTTCAATAGTTTTTTCACACATTCTAGATAGAGGCAGTATTTTGGAGTAGAAGACAAACATTGTAGAGAGGATTACAAAGTAAGTTAGTCAAGCATTGGTCCATAAATAATGAAACATGTATAAAGAACTAACTAACCAAGCCTATCTATTCCTATCAGAATTATAAAGGATATCAAGAAACAAATGAAAGAAATCAACACCATATTACCTTTCCAAATGGATTCACCATACCCATGTGGCTCAAAAAAATGTTCTCCCTTGATCAAGCATCCTTGTCTTTGTCAACAATGGTGGTAAGCTCCTCCAATGCCTCAAGAACACTCCTTAAAACTTAGGCTCATGATTCTAAATCACTAAACTAGCCTATCAATGAAGCTTACAAACAAAATCAATGATCAAATACAAAGCCTTGTGGAAAAAATTTAGCATTATAACTTTGCAATATTCAAGCTTTGAAGATATTTTAGAATAATAACCTTGCACCAAAAATATCTTGGAAATGATGTTCATGGCCTCTCTATTTATAGATTTTTGAGATTGGTCAAGATCAACCATGACCTTCCATCTCAAGATTGAGATGTGTGGCCATAGATAATCCTAATATTTAGAATTAAATCCATAATTATCCTCAAGATAAATAAGCATTAAAGAGGCATGAGAGGCATTAACTAGGCATGGGTGACCCATAATCTTGATATTTTATGCACTTATGGCTTGATGGATGCCACCCCATAGATGATGTCACTAGGTGATGTAGATAACAAGAATCAATTTTCAAAAAGAAATATTCAAAAACTCTGATGGAAAATCCACTTAAGCTCTTGATTTTGATTAATTAACCTTAAACAAGGTTAATCAACATTTGTACAATTATCTAAAAATTGGCCCTTAATTAATCAAAATGGTCAGAAAGTCATATTACTGAGTTGTAATTTGACTCGAGAAGAAGTAGAGGGTGAGTGACATTAGATGCATTAGAACTGTATTCCCATTTAGGATGTTTTCAACAACAAATAACAAAGGTATGTGATGTGTACTAATAAATTGGAAGAAAAGAGTGATCCAAAGCATAAAAGGCAAAATTGTCATTTTGACTTGAAATGATCTAATCAAAGTTAGCTAGCCCATAAATTGCATTTTTTTATTTAGGATACTTTGACCTAAATTGGCACTTGTAAACAATAAGTTTGAACTATTTAGCATGTTTTATGGATTTTGACCTAAAATGTGCATTTGAGTGTAATTCGAGTAGGATTGATAATGTCAATGTAAATGGTGTTAGGAATTGGATGTCTATAGACATTTGGTAGTTGCATCCTTCATTTATTATTTCATTCTCTCTCATTGTCTTGCTCCTAGTTATAACTACCTATGAGAAAATTAGTCTCAATGACCTATGTCATTGCATCCTAGTTATAACCTCTTATGGGCAAACTAGGGGTAACACTTGTTTATTTTGCCTTGACCATACCAACTAGCCATTCTCTATGTTTTACTATGATTTTATACCAATTGTGCCTATTTTATTTGAATTGATTGCTACACTAGTTAGATTCCTCTATTGTAAGGCAAAACTACAGTGACTTGAGGTCTTATGTTGGGATTATGTAGGTAGTGCTTGATACTTGTTGAGGTCAGCTCAGTCACCCTAATCTATGCTCTCATCATTTTGAAAGAAACCTAAGCCATGCTCTCACTATTTTTGAGCAACCAAAGTCACACTCTTACCATTTTGAAAGCAACCTAAGCCACACTCTCACCATTTTCTGAGTAACCTCTATCATGCTATCATTATTTTTCAAGAAACCTAAGCCATGAACTTGCCATTTTAAGAGCAACCTAAGCCACACTCTCTCCATTTTATGAGCAACCTAATCCATGCTCTCACCTTTTTGCAAGCAACCTCAGCCACACTCTTATCATTTTATGAGCAACCTAAGCCACGATCTCACCATTTTATGAGTATCTTAAGCAAAAATTTCACCATTTTATAATATTGAACCATTTATTGTCTTGTCATTCTCAATCAAGTTGAGATACTCCAAAATTTTGAAAAATATTTGTAAAACTATTATATAAAACCAAAAAAAATTGACCACTTCTTTGCCTTAAGTTTTATGGGAACCATTACTAAGTTACAAGAAAATCATTTGTCACTTAGTTTTCCCGTCCTTTTTGGCCTTTTCTCCCACGTACTTACCATTTTTCAAGACCATTCCTATTCTTATATCACATCCACTTTGTTTTCATCAATTATCATTTTCTTCTCATTTTCTAGGAGAACTACATTTGGCCTGAAGTTTTTGTTGGATATTACATCTATGAAACTATGTAGGCAACACCCACTTGCTTAGTGCATATGGAGATAGCTCATCCATCCCCTTCCTTTTCTTCTATTCCCCTGTCTTGTTTGTTTGCTAAGTTGTCACCTATTTTCTAGGGGTAATATTTGTCTCATTTAAGTCATGTTGTTTGTACTAACATTAGGACTAACTATTATTTATTTCTTTATTTATTTATTTGTTTATTGTTTATGTGCCTATTTGTTTGCTTTCAACATTGTTGCCTTGATTTGGTCTATATACATTTATTGGGTTATTCCTTACACATTTATACATGAATCCATTAATATTCATATGTTTACATTATCATCATGGTTTTTATCATTGGTGCATTATTTTCTATTGAGTATTGGATCTCAAGAGTTAGTCTCTATGCATATTTTGGCCTAGTCTTCATAGTGTTCTATCATGATGCTTACCATCAAAGTTCTAAAAAAAAAATTAGCTTCAAGAAGTCTACTCAGAAAGGGTGGTATCAACATATCCTTTGCACCGACATCCCAATCATATCCCAAATAGAGTAATTAACCATGAAATAATTTCAACCTTTGTTAGTTCGGATGAGCATCTCCCTATTAGTAGGTTGTTTCAATTCATCATTTCCCTCTGTGTTAAGTTACATTCATCATCAACCAATCAATCATGTTTTCCATAATTGGGGTCCAATGATTATCACTGCCTATGGGCAAATCATTGTATATTATCCCACCTACATTTTTTAAAGATTATAATCACCTTTGGGAAAATCATTATGTTCTCAAAGAATTTAATTTATTTTTCCCAAATAGGGGTGTGTTGTTATATTATTTGTTTATCCTAAGTAAGTTAGATCCATATTCTCAATGATTATAACCGTCTTTGGGCAAATCATTGTGTTATCATACCACATTTCCACTATTGGGGTACAATGCTTATAATCGCCTTTGGGCAAACCATTGTACACCATCTCACTTTCCATTCTTAATTATTTTTACTACTTTTTTAAACTCATTGTGTTTTCATCCCATCATCTTCCTTTCTTTGGTCCCCGCGTCTCACTTTTTTATTTTCATGGGACCGTTTGTTGATCTACTTGTGCCAACTATTCCCTTGAGGGGGCATCATATAGTTCATCAATTTCCATTGAAGTTATAAGCATATAGAACCTTTTCATTATTTGAGAATATTTTATTATGATTATAAATTATAATGCCTTCCCAAACAAGGGTAAATTGTAGACACCTAAAACTAGCCATTGATAACCTCCAACCAAGATTTTGACCAATTTCTACCAAAGTGCACAATTTGGCTTAAAACACTAAAATGTATTAAAAGATTTGAATTTTTTATATTCAAGTGTCAATTTTTTCTAGGGTATTATTAAATGATGCAATATAATTTATGAAGCAACTAAATTTGATCAAATCATTTTGAGTCAAAATGGCATTTTTACATCGGGGTACTTTGGAATGCTCTTTTCTACTAATTTTTTGCATGATACATGTGCCTTTGTTATTTTCCATTGGAAAAATTATAAATGGGAATATGGTTCCAACACATTTGACATTACATCCTAATTCTAATCTAGTTAAAATTTGAGCCAATAATGAGACATTTTGATCAATTTGATTAATTTGTGCACCAACGGGCTAAAATTTGCACCAAAGTGACTAATCATGCTTAAATATAATTAATTCAAATCATGAGCCTAATTGAGAATTTCATGGAGATTTTTTCATATTTATTTTTGAAAATGAATATTGAATATCAGTATCATCAAATAACATTATTTCCTGGGAAGACATCCCTAGGCCATAAATGCATAAAATATCTCATCAAGCCACCCCATGCCTCATTAAGACCTTCCATGACTCTTTATTACCTCTCTATTACAAATATTTATGAAGGAATTTATTGATTTTTATCTCAAAAATTGAATGGATTCTTAGCCATACAGCTTCATCTTGAGATGGATGGTTTAGGTTCATTGTGACCACTTTGTAAAATCTATAAATAAGAAGCCTTGCCTATTAAATTTTAAAGCTTGGATAATGCAAAGTTATAATGCATAAATAATTCCAAAATCCATTGTAATTAGTGTTATAATTCCAAATTTTTGGGCCAAGCCAAAAGTCAAATCCATCACAAAGGTGCCAAGGAGAAGAAGAGATAGCCAAGCCTCCTTTGATGAAGACTCATTGAGCACAAGTGATCAATCCACTTCAACAAGCTATTTGGAGCATCCAAGGAAGGTGAAGGATTTATTTGTCTTTGAGTTCTAGTTGTGTTTCTCATTTGGTTTTGTTAATATAATCCCCCCTTGAGATAGGCATAGGGTGTTAGCTTAGTATGTTCTTTGTTTGAATTTTATTTCATTCACTAACACCATACTAATCTCCCCCTATTGCAATCCGATGTTCACAACAAATATCCTCCACTATCTGAAGTAAATTCTCTTGATAGACACATGAAAAAAATAGGGAGGCAAGTCCACTACAACTACATCTTACTAAATAGTAATATTGGAGCAAGCATGTAATGTTAGTTTTATATCTTTGATTATGCCTAATGTCTTTATTGGTGAGCCATCTAATTGAAACACTCCTTTGGTATTTGGCTCATAGATAAGACCAATTTTGTCTGTAATTTGTTTGGGCATGATAGTGTTAATAACTCCATTATCTACCATATAATTATGGACTAAATAGTCACCTGCTATAAAAGAAAGACAAAAGAGATGGGTTTTGTTTGATTTGACATTAGTTTTTTATACATTTATCAAGTTATTTATCTATTGATTAGATTGCTTGATTTGCTAGTTTGAATTGGCCAATGTAACTCCTTATTTCTCAAATGGTTTTTTAGATACCTTAATATCTAAATGTTCTTGAATAAGCATGCATTTTAGGGAATCCCACATGTTAATAATAACATTTGATTTCTTCATTTGTTATATTATGCTAAAATATGTTCCACTAACCTTTGGCTACAACCTTTGAGCCACTGGTTATTCTCAATTTATGGGGCATTTGGGGAACTCTCATCATCTTTGTATTCTCAATCTTCTACACTATAGGAATAGTAACTTGATCTTTGGCACTCTTTGAAACAAAATTAGGAACACTGGAATTATTTCTCACATCTTAAACTTCCTCAACTACTCTTCTTTTATTTCTAGTCAGAGTTGTCACTTGACCATTTATGTTGCTAGTTTAACTAACTTGATTGAATACAATGTGATCATCTAATTGCCAATTAACATTGATGGAATTAGGCTATCCTAGAATTTCTTGAGCTTCTCCTTGGAATGCCATATTCATGTCTTGATATTGACCACCTTGAAGAGATAACTCTTCTTATGTCATTTGTGGCATAGGAACATCTTGTGATAGTGATGCTTGATTTTAAGTGTCATTTAGATTGGAAGGTTGCCAACCTAGATCTTACATCAAGTTATTTTGGGGGAAAATAGCTTTTGAACTAGAAGGTACATTAGGATCAAGGGATGCATATGGATTAGTTTGGGTTATGGTTCCTTGATTTTGATAAAGTTGCCTATTGTCCTTGAAACCTTGATAAGGGGGTCTTTGGTTATTGAAAGACTGATAAGTATTCTAGTTTTGTTGATGATAAGGTCTACCTTAGTACTATTGTCTCATGATTTGAACATCTAATTTCCAAAATCTTGTAACATGCTTTTCAGATCACCAATATCATTATCTTGATTAGGAGGGGTTACAACTTGGACTTTTGGAAATGAAATAGGAGTTATAGATAAAATATAGAGAACTTGAGGAGGAGGGATAGGTTGTAATTCTAGGAATATAGGAATTAGAGTCCTTGAAGCAAGTACCAACTTGTATTAATCTATTTTCTACCCTTATAGCAATTTCATAGGCATTTGGCAAGGTATTACCACCCATAGACTATATCATGACACTTATATCAGAATTGAGGGCCTTAAAATAGTACAAAAATGCATACTTTGGGGATGGTCTAACCAATGCAAGGATCCTAGTCTATCTCTTTTAGAATTTGAGGTTAAAATTAGACATAAACTCATGGTTGTACCTTTGTATAGTAGTTAGTTGTTCAACCAAAGATAGATGATCAAACTTGTCTTCAAATTACCTAACTAAGGTTGCACCTAGATCATCCCAAGTAGCAATGGAGGTAAAATGAAGGTTCCTATACCATTGCAATGTTTTTTCCTTGAAAGAGGAAACAAGCAATCTAGTGACCACATTATCTTGAGTAACATTATGAACATAACATAGATTGGTAATATCTTAGATATGCTTAATAATAGTAGTTTTATCCCATTATTTAGAGAAGAAAGAGATAATTTTGAGAGAAGACACAATAATGTCATCATATTGGGCCAAATTCAAGGGAATGCCTATATTAAATGGAATAAACACCTGATTCCTGATAACCATTTGGGAAAAAAGGATTTGGCTTATGGGGACAATAGATTGGATTAAAACAATAGAATGACCAGAGGATGAATGTTTCTTTGGAGGATAAGGTCTGTACTATTGAATCTTGATCTTTTATAAGAAGTAAAAGGCAATTCAATATGTTTAAAAGGAGTACCTTTACTTGATGATCTTGTTGTAACCTTTGACATGAAAACACTGTCTGTAGGGCGCTATGAACTTTGCAACTTGAAATGTCTTAAACTTTTGATGATGGTATATCTCTCCTAATTTTTTAATTCCTTCATCTCAATATTCAAACTTCAATTATGCCAAATAAACTAGATCTTATCGGGCATGCCAAAACTATTGGTGTTCTAGATTTGCACCATAGCTAAGTAAGGGGATTATTTAGATATTCTTACTCAAATATATTCCAATGTGGTACTAATCCTAGGTTGTGGGTATCTTAATAATGGATTGGACCTCTAAATAAGGCTATCTTCCTTCTGGATCTATCATCTATATTAAACCTAAACTAGCACTTGCTTGGAAAAGGGAAAGAGATTTTGACAATAACTTATAAATCATGTAAAAGAGGTGATGCACCAATGATTTGATCACTCAAACTCACACAATACACACTATGAGACACTTCCAAGACCAAATAATATCAATCTCATGTAAATATTTTAGAATGAGTCATTAATCAGTTATCAAATTAGCAAGAGAGGGAAAATATCCACTTTCAAGCTAGATAATAAACTATAAATTACACTTATAATGACCTGTAAGAACTATTAATCAATTTTTGAAGGTGAGAAAAACTCAGACAAAAGCAAGGAACATATATTCACTTAACCACTATACATGAATTTATGAAACACACTTTAATCTAGCTTTAAAAAAGATGAAATTCAATCTTTATTACATCAAAAAGGTGTCACGTTACAAAAGTTTGGTAGAGTCTGGTCATACCAAAAATAGGGATCCATTTTAAGGCTTGAAAGCCTATATTTATAGAAAAGGGAAAGAGAGAGAGAGAGAGAGAGAGAGAGAGAGAGTTATGCATTGGAAAATTCCCAATCACCTTCGATGGATTAGCATTCTTGAGGATGCTGACTCATGACCTTATCAATAAGGAACAATTCTGTAAAAGAATTGAATGCACATTATCCTTATCCATCTAAGGTTTCTTTCTTGGAACTATGTCATTATCTACTTGATTTGTTGATGAGGATTATGTCTTAGAATTGATTGAATTATGCCACATTTAAATTAGGTGGCCATATGTACCTATTTATTGAAAAAGTGACTTAATGATAAGAAAGACACTTCTCTTTTATCACATTTATGTATGTACTAGTTCCAAATCAAACCTAGGTCCATTTTATAGATAGAAAACCAATCTTAGACCATTGGTTTTCACACAGTCACAATATTCATGAAAACCTACACTCTACTTAACTTTGCATCACAATTACTAGTCTATCTTCATCCTATGTATTAGGTCCAAAATACCTATTTTACCTATATGGGGCTTTGTTATTAATGATTAGTCTCTAAAATGTGACCCTGGTTCAACCCTGGCTTGCTTTCAATCTTGGCTCCTTGACATTTGATTTACCTAGGATCATTTTAACTTCTTAGACTTTCATCAAAAATGTTTTGGATCATATTATTTATTGGCTATTGATTACCAACTCAAACCATTTACATTGCACCCAATTGTCTTTATGTTGATTGGTCCCACATATACGATGACTTATTGACTTTGCTCATGTTATTACATTTGGATGTATAAATGTACTTGAGCCTTCAATCTTCCACCAAGACCCACTAAATTTTAACTCTTGTCCTCTTTGTATGCATCATCAATATCCTTTGACATTTTTTGACTTATCTCATTTCATTGATCTTGATGTATGATTAAATTCACTCCATTAATCTTCTAGGGACCCACTGACATTGTTAGGCTTCCTCACACTATTGGATCAAGGTGTATGATTGAATGTGATTGATCCAAAACTCAAAAGTTTTGGTTGATAAATATTTCAATAGCATAGAAAAATCATAGTAACAATGAATTCTCTAAGAAGAGATGTAGTATTACTCAAGATCACAATACAAATATATGCTTATCTCTGGGAAGATATGTCTGTCTTCACATTTCAGGTAACCTCTTCATTTATACACATTTTTAAATCATGGTGAGGATGTGGAAGGTCACCAATATTGAGGTAGATCAAGTGGTTCAACATCCAAGATTTAAAACAATACAGAATTTGAGGAATTACTATTTTTAGAAACTTACTATTTTTAGACTGCACTACTAAAATTGAAATTTGGGGCACTTCTGTTGGGTTTTTAGGGGTCAAAATTCATTGATAAAATCTCTATGCCATCTAATGATGTTATCCTCATTCTTAGATTTTGAACGGTTCAAAGGGTGAGTCAATTGGAGCTACGGTGCAAAAGTTATGGCTCCCAGAAGTTTCGTCATCAATTGGGGTGGAACTGTCACCCGAATTATTGCCGAAATTTTTGCCCAGATCAGTGAGCCATTGATCTTGGATCTATTTTAAAACCCAATGTCTATTTTATAGTGATTAAATTTGACATTTGAATGAACTTCATTTTATGTCTACATGAACGTATTTGACATCTTACAGATTATCAAATTTAAGCTCATATGTAGTTTTGTTGAGCTTCAATTTGACTCTCGCATGAATGTCTCATATTATTTGATCAACTTTGAAGATTTATATATTGAATTGTAGGAATCATGGAGGGGCTAAATTTGTTGGAGATGTTCTTGCTGTCAAAAGGATTCTACCCACTTGGTCCGCTAGTCGTGTAAGATTTCTAAGTGGAGATAAAAAATGCTCAAGTTGATTAGTTTATTTTTTTTGCATAACATCCACACAAACATAGCCTATTTAATCATTTGAATTTCAATATATATTCATCGAGGCCTGAATTTTAAACTTGCATGACCATCTTTCTCTACATGACCAAATTTAGAAGTCTATAACTTGAGTTGAGAAGCTCGTGTGAACTTGAAACTTGTAGGATACATTCTTGGCATGTAGAACTACAATTATGCTTGATCCACTAATCACACAAGCTTTTTGAGTGGAGATAAAAATTTCACAATTTGATTAATCCATTTTCTCTTGTGTGATATCCGTTTACCTGTCATGGTCAAAAATGGCTAAGTATGGAAACTTAGTGAATTCTATCTAAGGAGCCAACTTTGAACATGCATAACTTTTATTACACTTAGATGTGTGGCATAAAATTTAGAGAATTGTAACTAAGTAATAATATAAATAAACCCATATGACCAAATTATCTTAATACTACCATATGTGCAATATATGACATCATCAAACTACTTATTTAGCTCTATTTGAGCTTCATCAAAAATGGCTAAGTATGGAAACTTAGTAAATTCTGTCTAAGAGGCCAACTTTGAGTCTTCATATATTACAATAAACTTAGTTAGATGACCTAAAACTTATCATGTATGTTATTGGGGATAATATAAACATACCCATATGACCAATTCTTCTTGACTCATCCACATGTGGTAATGATAGTGTCAACAAACTGCCTACTTAGAATTTATGCAACTAGACCCAAAATGTCTAGATGAACACAATGAAGAACCAAATGAATGCCATACATTCCCACACTCATTCCAAGCACTCTTGACATTACATAGGGTCTATGCAACACTTTAGACCTATCTTTAGAAATTGGTAAATTACACTTTAAGTGAACTTAAAGTGTTTCAAAAGCTTTGTGAGCAAACTGAGATCCTTGAACCACTTATTCCATCTAGAATTTTATTTATCTACGCATCAATTAACAACATAGTCTATCTAGGCACAAGATTAGTATGTGAGCCAAAAATGGACAACACTACCTAAACTTGAGCTTATATGAATTTGTTTACTTTGACTACATTCATGTTCTTCATTGTTATTTGTTGCATTATCATATGTTTCTATAAGATTTAGTGCATGATCACATTCATGAAAATCCTCTGAAAATGTATAGTAGTGCACCAACTCTTCATTGGGTACACATGCATGAGGGAATGTCATTGAAAGGCCCATATATATATTTCAAGTTAACACCTAGTTAACCTTCCCCTTCTTTGATCCAATCTGGTGGGTTTATTTGTGAACGTAGGCTCAACCCCTCTCCAATAACATGTTTTTCAACCTCAAACACATGTTTTCCTTAATCAATTTATTTTATTTGTCTTACATGGGTAACTTGGATGATAATAGGCAAAATGGGATGTACAAATTCATTTTCAACTATTTCATCTCTTTTTTTGAAGCTAAATAATTTCATATTTCTCATCATCTCCATATCCAACCAACTACATGATGATTTGAATTGCAATCTCATATTCATCTACAAATTCATAGTATTCACTTGGTTTCATGTTTTCTAAAAGTGCCTATCTATTCATTGGACCTATATCTATCCTCCTAATACTTGACTTTATATTTTCTACAAAAAAGTGCATTTTTGAAAGCTATGTTGCCCAACTTAGCTAATTCAGACCTATTAATTCAAAGATTATGATTTTGAGATATCCACTTTAAAATTTAACATTTGAAATAATTTTTTAATGGGAATAAGACACTTACATCCAATGGTTATATCTTGTGGGAAGTTTGGGTTGGTAAAGTAACAAAATCAATTCCTAAATTCCTAGCCTCTTTTATAATTGACATTGCTACATGACTCCCATGTCCATAAAAAATTAACAGGTGCCTATTGGAAGAAGAAAATTCACCAACTATGGTTCTTTTGAAATGGTGTATCCAATTAAGAAAAATTTATTTTGTCATCCAAGAATTCTCTTGGGCTAACGTACATGCACCTAGTTCGCATCGTGCAATGTCATTTTTTAGCTTTTTTTCCCTTGAAAAAATAGAATCTATGAATGCTTTGGATTATTGTATTAACATAATAAATAATGGTGACACATTCCCTGCTATTTGGAATGATGTGATGAACTCTTCATCATCTTATTTTTGATATGGCATGCATACTAGTGTTCTTGCCAGCCTGTAGTCAAGTTTCATCACAATTCCAAATTATGTAAGGTTTATATTGGTTAGCTTCATAAACCTTCACCAAGTTATTATAAAATTCATCTAAAATGGAAGGACTTAGCTGGAATGATCTATCTATATCCAAGCCTTATGTTGATTTAATGGACAAGTTTAGGTGCCTATTCTTAAATACATCCCACCAAGACTTATTGAGCA
Source organism: Torreya grandis (assembly GCA_037957365.1). Taxonomy (NCBI): domain Eukaryota; kingdom Viridiplantae; phylum Streptophyta; class Pinopsida; order Cupressales; family Taxaceae; genus Torreya; species Torreya grandis. The sequence goes on from JARHVA010002112.1 coordinate 1,556,501, forward strand.
TTCCATCCTTGAAAAGGTTGGATCTATTTTGACATATGTGGGCTACACATAACCTGAGTTCTATAATTTCTAGTCCATGGCTAATTTCTACTATATCTTTCCACCATTGAACAACCTCAAGTTCTTCCTCCTCTAACAAAATGGTTGGTGGGCACTTACTTTTGGTAGTTATAATACCCACCAACTAGTAGGTGAGTGTGGCTATAGATATTCCCCACTATTTTACTGTAGCTTGAGTGGAGTACCCATTATTTTCAACATCCCTCATGACATGCTCCATTTTAGTGAAATTCTACTAATTGTGGATGTGTACCTTTTTACTTGACAAAGGACCTATTATCACGTGTGTAGTAGTGTGAGCTTCTTTGTGTGAATTTGCAATTTTTTCACCTCCTAAATTTATAGCATCCACTCTTCTTCCTTTTTTTGTATTCAACCTTGTCTTATGAAACGTTTTCCTTCTCTTTTAAATTGTCACTCTATTAGAATCATAAAATCTACAAAATTTAATAATGTGCATTATAAATTGATAAAATGTTAACATACACAACTCATTACCTTACACTATCATTAAAACTTATGCATCAAAATAACTCATTCTAAATGATTCACAGATTGGCTACATTGAAATTAAATACAATTTAAGAATATGATAAATAATGGAAACTATACAAATAAAATTATTTTATTTTCAAAAAACATTCAAAGCCATTGTAGCATTTTTTAAATAATTTGGGTCATAGCCTTAGTGAGGTATAAAAAACCTCACATGTATGCATTGATGGAAACTGATGGAAAGTAATCCTATAGTAATTATTTCTCTTTCCATCATCTCATCTCCCAAACCCTCCATCTCCACTTCCCTTAAATAGAAGCACATATTCAATGTGATGGCCCAATGGGGATGAAGGGGGGATAAAAGGGGGATGAAGGTGTGAGAAGGTCAACATTAAATAACATAATAATCGATAAATTAAATGTGTAGCTTTTGGTAATAAATGTATGGTGGTAAGGTATTAATGCCTTGTCATCTTGAACTAGGTGTATTCATTCTATGAAATTTGCACTATTATATGTATTTTAAATGCCCAAGTTTTGGTACCTACTTATATTTTTTTGGGTGATGTTACCATTATAGTGTATTCATTGTGTCGGTTGCATGCTATTAACTATATTTTAAATTCCAAAATTTTGACATCCACTTAGATTTTGATTGGTAATGTTACTAGTGTTTCTCAATGAGACCCCTAAAATGGTACTATAATAACACCTTTCACAACAATCAAAACTACGAGTTGGTAATGCCACATTAGTGTTCAAAATCTAGAATCAAAATGTATACACATTAATTTATCCATTGATGTCAATTTTAATTATGAGGAAGAGTCTCTCTCTCTCTCTCTCTCACACACACACATGCATGTTTGTATGTATATATGTGTGTGTATATGTGTGTGTATTATGCATGTTTATATATATATATATATATATATATATATATATATATATATATATATATATATATATATATATATATATAATATATATATATATATATATATATATATATATATATATATATATATATATATATATATATAGTGTCATCTTATTATCTTAGATTCATTTTGTCATCTTAGTGTTGATTATAATTCCCAATTTTCATTGTTCAAAGGAAGTATATATTTAGCATGCCCATATATATATATATATATGGGCATGTTAAATATATACTTCCTTTGAACAATGAAAATTGGGAATTATAATCAACACTAAGATGACACAATGAATCTAAGATAATAAGATGACACTACAACAAAATGTGTAGTTTTGATTGTCAAAGGAAATTATGAGAGAACATGTATAGAATACAAAAAAATGGATGAAAAAAATATAAACTAGTGAATTATGTGTGTTGTTTGCTTGATTGCTTGTTGTTAGTGCAGTTAATGAAATGCTTGTAAAAAAATAGGAAAATTGACCAAAACCCTGTTGTTTGCTTGCTTGTTGTTGGTGTAGTTAATGAAAAGCTTTAAAAATTTATAAAAAAATGTACATAAAGAGTGTTATGTGAATAAAAACACAAAATTAGAATTTTTTATATAGTCAACTATGGATTCAAATTTGAAAACTCTTATGATATGTGGACTTGCATCCCATCAATTCATTTGATTTGTTTTGGATTGATTTTTGTTTTTTTCAATTATTTTTTATTTGCATTGTTGAATTTGGTGAGTCTTATGTCTATTTTAAATTATATGATACACCAATTGCAGAAGGATGGATTGATTTTAATTTTTTTAATTATTTTTATGGTATCATAAAGATTTTGGTGAGCCTTATGTCTATTTTAAATTATGTAGGTTCACTTATTGGATTAAGGACTAAAAAATATGTTTAACTTTAATAATTTGTAGTTTTAAAATAAAAAACAAAGACAAAGTGGATGTATTATGTCATAATTTGTATCTTTTAAAATAAAAAATAAAGTTAAAGTGGATGTATAGTTGCATAGATTGTTTGAAAAGTTTGCACAAGTTGTTGTATCTAGTTGATAGGATTCTGACATGTTGTGCTTGACAAGTAATATATAATTTATATTATTGAAATCAATTTTTGTATTTATAAGTGCATTTATTACATTGATAATTTTGTAGTTAATATATTGTGTACTAATAATAGTACAACATTTTGTGTACAGTTTTCATAATTTTTATGAATGGGTGCAAAATTCTAATGTTTAAATATTAGGTACAAATGTCTTTATAATTAATAAAAAAAATTATCTACCTTAAATTCAAAAAATGTTTAAGATTTGGGTTCTCTACCCTCAAAAATCCTCTCAAATTTTGGACCTCATTCAAATACTGGGTCCTCTCCCTTAACAACTTCTTTTGACATGACACAACTACTACACAAAGTAAGAATTAAGAGCTTTGAATTATGGGCCATTTTTATTAATACACACATTTTCCTTTAGAAAAAAATATAATTTAAAATATATAATTTATGAATATATATTAACAACACTTTATAAACCCTTAAATTTTCTTTTTACTTTAGATTTATAAAGAAATATTATATATATATATATATATATATATAAACCTTCGTCAATGTACTTTATTAATTATGTATATCACTTTAAAAATCTTAAAATTAGATATAAGTTTAAATATATATTTATTTAATAATATAATGAATGACACCATAATTATAATATCATCTAAAATAGTATAAGATGCTTACATGCTAAAGGTTCTCTTACAAAATTATTTTAGTAACAATACATGAGGACAAAATCATGTCTTAATGACTATTTATGAAGGTCATCAATAAATATCCAAAATTATTGATGCCCTTAATTACAATGGTTAGGGTCTTAGGACTCCCCTAAACTTTATTTACACATATTTAGATTTGTAAAATGACAACCAAAGACATAATATGATCATAGTCTAACATAAAGGCTTAGAGAGCCTATGTTATTTTTAAAAGTTGATACAACAAAGTAGGAATATACCCAAATAAAATCTTCACTTATAACTCAAAAAACCTTTATTTAATAGGTGTACATCATATTATAATTAAATTTTTTATTGTCCTTGTACACTGGGTTAACCTATTTTTTAGATTATTTTAATTTATGTCTAATATAATTATAAAAATGAAAAATATTCCATATTGATTAATAGTTCCATTACTTTATCTTTCAAGTGGTAGATCCATTTTGGTGGTTAAATATATGTCAAAAACTGAGGCATCACAAAGGATATGACATTTTTTTAGAGGAATCTAAATAAACAATTGCATTTTGTTTTTGATGAATTTTACTACATGCTTGACTCTGATGAAATAGAAAGTGTCTTTTTCTAGACTAGAGATGCACAACCTTTTCACTCTTCAAATTTATTTTATCTCGCTAGTCCTAATTTATCATTAAATTCCAATGTAGTTATTAATGTCTTGAAACTATTAAATTATTGATGTTTCCCATGGATCCATATGAATCATCTTCTATCACACTAAAATTACAAATATAATGATTAGTTTACATGAACATGCCACTGCATATTTTAGGTTGATGCAAGATTATCAGAATTCCTATTAAAATGAAATAAGGTCATCCATTTATATTTAAGGTAATCATACAAAGGTGCATAACATAAATGACAATATTAAAAATAAATATCACAAAAAAATGTGTTGAAAACCATAGGCATCCATAAAGATTAAACCATGGTTGAGAGTATTTATCATAAAAAACAATCTATGAACCATCATTATTATCATTTTAATAGTAATTTTTTTATTGAAACCCTACTTTTACATGGATTAATTTTACATTATGCCTTTTCAACTTAGAATCAAGGTTTGGGGAGTATCTATTCTACCAAATTCATTCGGGGCACGATCCTAACCTCATCCTTTTTTTGGTATCTCCTAGGATTTATACCTTAGTGGATGGCTAGGCTATACCTTTTACACCATCATCCTCACTGTTGGACTACACTTGATTATAGTAATTTTTAAATTTTTTTCCAGGATTTTTTATCATAATTTTGAACGTGACACTACCACAAGGAAATATGTGATTTAAACCCCACATGTTTTCCCTTTAGTTTTTGTTTTGCTTATTATTATAATATATATATATAAATACCTTACTAGAATATGGATACTTTGATTTTAATTAAATTTCAACTTGATCTATAAATCATAATTATTTAAGTTAAATAATTGAAAAAAATAATAAGTAATTTTAATTGATTAATTTTAAATCTAGAAGTAAGACATTAACCACACAAAAATATAGGTTTAAGGCTTATCTTTTTTTATTTTATGAGTTGGTGGTAGTCGTTATAAGGTGGAAATATAAATATATGTTCATAATTCTCTAGAAGATAACTTTAAAAAATGATGAGGAATGAAGAAGTTTAGCTAGACAATACACTTTGGCAATGGACAATTTAAATTATCTCACCATTTTAGAAAAAAGTGTAAACAAAATTGAAAAACTTTGATGAATATGTTTGTATGGCTATGACCTCCAAAAACCTTAGTTAATTTCTTGATCTTTCTATCTAATCACCTATAAAATAAAGTATTCTTTTATTGTTTGATTAAGTAACAATGTTTTAAAACTTAAAGAAAACAACATCTGTTTTAAAACATGCATTAAACCATAGAATAGTTAAACGATATGAACATTTCTCAAGCTCCTAGACAATAAAAATATAAAAAACTAAATGATTTGATAAGCTCTAATAAAATGTAAACCAATGTCCTGTGGTATGTGTCTAAACATAAACTTGTGTGTTTTAATAAATGATTTAATAAATGCTTGATTTCTTCTAGAATGCTTTCATTTTCTTAATATATTCATGCAAATGATGGATAAATATTGTATATCAAAATGAAATAAAATTATTGTGTATTTATATAAATATAAATAATTAATTTAGATTGAGACCTTATTTGCATACAAATTGACATTAAATAATTACAATAAAAAAATGTTATGTAAAGAAAGTAATTGCACTCTATCCACAAGGGGCTACACAAATTTCTAAAGTATGTATGGATGTTATAAAAAATCATTGGTACTATACAAAGATCAAGACAAAGAGTTATAAATAATGGAAAATTAGAGAAAAGAGAATACGATAACTGAAGGGGTAAGCAGCAGGACCAGAGGCCATCAAAAACTAACAAAACACATGAATAATTGATAATTTGGATTAATAATAAACAAACATGCAAACATTCTAAAATCATGCAATTAAAAAAATGCATAAATTTTTCAAGTGATATAGATTCTCCTCCTTGGTCTTTAGTTCAAGTGTGGAGTTCTAAAATTATACGAAAAGCTAATGACTTTTTTTAGATAGATTTACAAAAAAAAACTCTCATTTTGTATAGACTTTAAATAATTGGTTTTGTTAGTACACATTGTTGTCTTATGCTAGACAAAGTCAAAGTGGCTAAATCATTTGTTTCTTCACTACCCATTCTCTTAGAAAATGTGAACTTGATTCTTGAATAGGATAAATAAAAAGTAGAGTTATCTTGTGAATTTTCAAGATTGATTGATTAATTGGGAGAAATAAAAGGATCTAAGGTAGGTGATGTTTGTGAAATGATACATGTTATCACACTAAATTACACCCTTGAGAAGGTTGTTCAAGACTTCTCACTTAGGTAATAGCATAGAAACACCTCTAGGCTATGGGTGGCCTATTTAATGAGATTAATCTCAAGATAGGGCTTGCTCCCTTGATGTATCACCTAGAATCACTGATAAACCCATTACTTACAATGGAAAGGAATGGAAAAAAAAAGTAAACAAAACAAGGAGGTGATGTACCAAAATTAGTACCCTCCACTTGCCTATAATGCACTAAGAACATGAACTAGGATTGAAACCTATTACACTAACTCAACATGAGTCTTCAAGCATCAATATTTCAATATAAAGGTCAAAATCAAGGTACTAACTATATGCAAATGGAAATATAACTTATTTATAAATCAATCCTAAATCAAAGAAGATAAATCCTACTTACACTTTTGATTGTCGATACATTAGATATTTAGGGTCATGACCAATATGGATCCGCTAGACCTAGCCAAGGGATCTCTTACCATAATAATATCACTATGGAGGGTTCCAAATCCTTCAGTCTAGAAAAACTATGCAATAACCTTGACTAGGTCATATGTTTTCATAGTCACTAAACTAATAACAAGTAAATTAAATTCTAATCTAGTTCTCACTAAAGCTTGTGTCACAAAGTGGGGGTAATAAACATTAAAAGTAAACATGCATAAAAGACATGTACTCACATCATTATATAAAAAATCTTAATGCATGAGAGGGAATTACAAATGCATATCTATCTACTCTTACAAAGGAGAATAAAGTTAGGAATACTTAACTTTGAAGATGAAACTATCAAGCTTCAATCTCTCCCTTGGCCAAGGTGCTTTTCAAAATAAGGTTGTGGTATGTAAAGATGACAAGGATAAATCAGCCCTAGGATACACATATTATTAATACATATAAAAGACTTTTCTACAAGATAAGATCTATATCTCCAAAGAAAGTATGAAACCCTAAGCTATGTTCCTCAAGTAGAATGATGGATAAGCATATGCACAATATATATCTCTTCTTCTTATCTTTTCTACAAAATGATGAAATGAATATGTTTATATATTTCAATCTAATCCTAGTCTTTTTTGAAAGTTTAGCTGACAGATTCAACCCATTTGACTCTATATCTTTATTGACAAAAAAAATTAAGTCCTAGTCTATGTCAGCCAAGGGCCAACCTAGACCCTAATGAGTTTTTTCAATTAGAGTACAGGGATGATGGGTTTGATAGTGTATTTTAAACCATAAGAAAGGATTTTAGTCTATGGGAGGGCTAAAGAAGTGAAAAAATGACTAGAGGAGGGTACAAAAGAGGAGGCAAAGCTTAGGAGAATATTTTTTGGAGATGGTTGAAGTGATAAAAAATGGTAGTATAGGGATAATAATCTTATGAAGCACCAATGGTCTACCCACCCCTTTCTCATTGCACCCCTTAATGCATGCACTCAGAGAGATTAAGGCTCAATAGGTTTCTACAAGATATAAAGTATCAGTAATTGATAAAGGTTGAAAATATTATGTATACATATGTGCCACTTCAAGCTCATTATATGTCACTTAGGTGGAACAGGGTATGGTGCTTCAATAAAAGAACATACCAACACACAACACTAAAGCTAAAAAATTATAGTAATTTAAAACATATAATAACTAAAAGTAAATGAATAAAATAAAAATAACTAAAAATAAAAGTAATGTTTGTGTACCTTGACTTACCTTTATCACTACATGGTTATCTATTTTTATTTTAGTTTTGATCATGGAGGGCATAGATATTGCTTTCGATAAACCCAAGGATACAAAACTAAAGATCAAAAATAAACAAATGCAGGAAATCCAAAATAATTTATGCTATGTAGATGAGACATAATTAGTAATTTTTCAATTTGGGGTGATAAATTATATGTTAGACTAAATGACCAAGTCAAAATTTGAGAGTAAATTAGGTAACTAAAAATCCAAGGCTACTAAAGACCAAAAAAATCAAACAAGTAAACCTTAAGAAAGACAAAAAGGATACATGTCAAAAAGGATGGTAATCAAACATCAATGTAAAAGAAATAAAAATCTTTTACTTAAACAAAGATGAACAAATAAAAAATGGTAAAACAACATTGATGAGTAAGTAGTAATAATCATTACTCAATCATCAATGGAAGAAGTGAGTAAAAAGGGAAAACAACATTGGTGAGTGAGAAGTAACAAGGCAACCTCACTCAATAATGAAAAAAGTACATGAAAGCAAAAATAAAGTCAGGTGTCTATAAAAAGGGGTAGTAAAACAACAACAATGGTAAAAGAAATCAAGGCATGTCTATAAATTTAGAGTCATGGTATAAAGAAAGTAATCCATAGTCATTCAAGCATATTATTTTTTTTATAAGGATAGATAAAACTAAAACAAAGTAGTGCTAGCATGTTTTTAAGATGTGAGAAAGAGGGAATATAGAATAAATAGGAAAACACATGTAGAATCACACTTTCCTATCAAAGGGGGAATGAAATGGGTGGAGGGGAGAATGAAGTAAAAACCAAGGTAGAAGGACTCTTTATCAAAGTCAAGACGCTCAAATTAGGTTTGTTAAAACAAGAGGACTTTTGACATTAAGGACTCTCAAGAACTTCTCCTAGCCACACAAGTCTTAGTTCAACAAATGAAGTATGCAGATCATCCCATGAAGGCTAAATGCATAAAAAATTAAAATGGGCCTACCTTTCCATGATATGTTCCCCATTCCTTAGGACCCCTTATAGAGTCATCAATCTACTATGAAGATTGGGTATTTGCATGAGAAATTAGGTACCACCATAGATTTTTTGAATTATTCTATTCCAATCTACTATGTTACCATACCCTAATGGATCTCATCTTTATCATGAGGCCAACTTTGAAGTTTGATCTTCGATTGGAGATAGGAGATGTGTCATTAATCATGTATTTTGGTATGATTTTTTATTTTTTATTTTAAATGTTTCCTTTTATATCATTGCTTTTTGTTTCCAATGATCTGGGTTTTCACTTTTTTGATGGCTTTTTCTATTCCTCCTCCATACATATTTGGAAAACTAAACATGGGTGCCAAAAATGACTTTCATTTGAATAATTTGAACTTGGTTGCTAAGAGAGAGAACTTAGAGAGCATGTTCTCTAAGAGTCTCATTAATTCAGTTGAAATAAAAATGCTATCTTAACTTCGACCTTGTTTCATCCAAAGTGGAGTGAAAGAAAAGGAAATCAAGAGGAATGAGATATGAAACAATTTGAAATACGTCAAGTCAAAAAAAATGTGATAAAGAGTGAAAAAGGGATAAAATGAACATGAAGTGTGATTCCTTATCATGAGAATGAGGGATGTGTAGGAAAACATGATAACACCTTATTGTTGTGCAAATTTTATCTACAAAAGAAGCAAAATCTAAAGTTGAGAATAAGGGATCAAAAACTTATAACCATTGCTAGACACATTCTAGAAAAGGAACATTGAATTAAATATGGTGATTTCATGGAGAAGGCCTATTCTTATCCATAGTCTTACACTAAAAATCATAAAAGATAAACTCACAAGGGTGCACAAATCATGTAAAAATTAAATGGGATAAAGATGATATTTGGGAGGAAAGCCAGATCTTATCCATGCTCTTATACTACAAATCACAAAAGAGAAACCCATGAAGGTGCATAAATCATGTGAAAATTAATTAAGATAAAGATGATATTTGTGAGGAAGGCCAAGTCCTATCCATGGTCTTACACTGTAACTCATAAAATAAAAACCCAAGGGGTGCCAAAAAGTATTGAAAATCAAGGAAATAATGAGAATAAAAAGGAAAAACCATCATCATGAGGAAGACCACGTCCTATCCATGGTTTTAAAATACAACACATAAGAAAAGAGAAACCAAAGGACAAAAAAAAGGGACTAAGATTTGTGGAAAGAGAGATTACTGTAGAGGATGAGACCCATGTAAGTATCTTGAAAAAAGTGTTAGAAGGAAAATATATATAAATCATGATAATAGGGGAAGGATTTAGGTTAATGTCTATATCAGGGATGAGCATGTGAAATATAAGCCTAGATTTCTTAGAATGTTTCTTGAAGTCAAATTTATTTAGTGTGATGAAATTTAAAATAGGAATAGGCATCATAAGATGCCCTAATGGGTAATTAGATGTAGGGATGGGAATCACAAGATTCCCCAAAGGTTGAAGTAACATGTGGGTGGGCATTTTAATATTCTCTAAAGGATAAATTAATATGTGGATGGGCATCACAAGATGTCCCAATAACTAAAAATAGGAAGAAAATATAAGAAAAGATAAGAAGAAAATAACACCTCATATAGTGTCTAAATGGATTCAAACTATCCAAGAATATTCTAATAGGGAATTTCATGATGCATAATGAAAGAAACAAGGTTTAGGAAAGAAGAAGGTGAATCAAGGATAGATTCAGCTAGATAGAGAATAAGCATCAGATAATAAGGGATAAGGTTAACTAACAAGGAATAACGTTGACCAATAGGTACAAAGTCAACTAGGTCAATAAATTATTGTTAAGATATATACTAAAAATAATTAAAATTTGTATGGATCAATTACGTACTATTGGACAGAGGATAGAATAAAAAGATAGGAATAAAAAGTTGTTCAAGTTGACTATGTACTATAGACAAGAAGATGAAAAACACAGTCTATAAGAGATTGTATCAACTAATATGACAATGTTCTAAAATAGGGGAAATTTTTTGTAAGATAGTTTCATGAAATAATGAAAATAAACACACACACAATTGGATCGATGTGATTGATCCAATTGGAGCACACAACACAAACCTTACACAATGCTATCCAATGCAAGTTTTGAAATACAACATGCAATAATCAAATAACTAAAAATAAATGATAACTAATTGGTCACCTTAAGTATTATTATATTATTATAAATTCAGATTTTAATGTGATGAGAAAATTCGTTGAAAATAGGGAACTAAAAATTAGTCTATAATTGGTGTCAATATGTTTGGATTGAAATGGATCTATATTGGTAATGGTATTGTCTTGGTATTGGGGCCTACCACCTCACTTCATGATCCCACAATGATAAGGGCGTCAGCTATTTTTCCAATATATACCATTAACCATATATTTATACATGGCCAAAAAATCAAGTCGGCTTCCCCCTTGGTGATGAAATCCAAGTAGGTATGCCTTGGGAAGACAAATGTTTAAGTTTTTTTTGAATGTTAAGTGATTTAGTAGTATGTGAAAAAGAGTAAAGATAGTGTGACTAAAATGGTAATTTTAAAAAACCACCTATTTAGACTATATGAGTTAGTCTAAGCATGTAAACAACTGAAAAGGAAATGTGAATTAACTACTAGACAATAGATGTTAATTCCTTGATTGATAATAATATAGAGTTGGTTCAGGTGACATTGTATGTAAAAAATATAGAACAAAGTTGACTGGGTCACTTTTATTCTATAAAATCAAGGTCTTTAAGAAAAAATTCAAATAGGTTGATTGTGTCTCTTAGATAGAATACAGACTACAAAAATAAATAGATCAGATTGACCTAGTTATATGGAGGGTTGTAGTTTTGAAGACTGCTAACTTATGAAAAATAAAACTAAAGGAAGAACTAAAATGAGAGAGAGAGAGAGAGAGAGAGATGAGAAAGAAACCTTGGTGGGATTGAAGATGATTTAGATTTCAATTTTTTATGATGTAGTGCTTAGTTATTGGTTTCAAATTCTCCAAACTAAGTTGACTTGTTATACCAAGTTTTGCAAAACCCTATACACTAAATAAGAAATAAGGAACATAGTCGACCTATTTGATAGTATTAATTGACCTGTATATTGGTAAAAAGAATTAGCAGATAGATTCAACCTATTATAGAGTATATGATAATATAGAACTGAATAAGAATATTGTGTCAACCTATTTGATCTAGTAACCTATAGTTGATGAAGACCTACATATATAATATAGAGTCATTTTTAAGTGACTATGTGTCAAACTTGCACACATAAAGTTAGAACTTTATTGATTGGTTTGATACAATATTACAAATATAGAAATATATAATAAAATTATAAAAATGATGGTGTGAAAGAAAACTTATTAGGGTTATATTCACATCTGTTTCATCAAAATGTATGCAAAGGGAAATGCAACTAATCTATAAATCAATCTTAGCTTAGAGAAGAAAATTCCTAATTACACTTTTGATTGTTGATACATTAGATATTTGGGGTCATGACCAAAATGTATCTATTATACCTAGCTGAGAGATCTCTTACCACAATAATATCACTAGAGAGGGTTCTAAATCCTTAAATCAAACAAAACTATGCAATAACCCTAACTAGGTCCTATGTTTTCATATTCACGAAACTAATAACATGTAAAGTCAAGTCTAATATAGTGTTCATGAAAGATTATGGCACAAATTCAGGGTAATAGACATTAAAATTAAACATGCATAAAATACATATACTCACATCAATGTATACAAAATCCTAATGCATGGGATATAAGTACAAATGCATATCTATCTACTCCTACAAAGGAGGAACAAAGTTAGGAATACTTACCTTTGAAGATGAACCTGTTGAGCTTCAATCTCTCCATTGGCCAAGGTGATTTGCAAAAGGTTGTTTTGTTATTTAAGGATGACAAGGATAAATCATCTCTAGGCTACATAATGTATCAATGCATCTAAAAGACTTTCCCATAAGATAAGATCCATATCTCCAAAGAAAGTATGAAATCCCAAGCTATGTTCCTCAAGTAGAATGGTGGATAAGTAGATGCACAATATATATATATATATATATATATATATATATATATATATATATCTTATTCTCTTATTTAATAAATGATGAAATGAATGTGTTTATATAACTGAATCTAACCCTAGTCCTTTTTGAAATTTTAGCTAATAGATTCGACCCAATTGACTCTATATCATTATTGATAAAAATAAATTAGGTCTTGGTCTATGTCGTCCAAGGGCTAACCTAGACCCTAATGAGTTTTTTCAATTAGAGTACATGGCTTATGGGTTTGATAGTGTATAATAAACCACAAAAAAGTTTTTTATGCTAGATAAGGGTTAATGAAGGTGAAAAATGTCTAGAGGATGGTACAAAAGAGGAGGCAAAGCTTAGGGGAATGTTTTTAGGAGATGGTTGAAGTGATAATAAATGGTAGTATTGGGACAATAATATTGTGAAGCACCAATGGTTTATCAACCCATTTCTTGTTTCACCCTTTAAGGCATGCACTTAGATAGATTGAGACTCGATAATTTCTTGTAAGATGAAAAGCATCAGTAATTGATAAAGGTTAAAAATATTATGTTTATACACCAACTAATAGGGGATGATCAAGAGGTTTCATAGAAAACACTAATGAATCAATCTCTACACTTAATCAATGTTAAACCATATGACACACTCCACATGACTTTCTAAGATGATTAACAACCTATAATAAGGTAATGAGATAGGACAAATGAAAGAGAGCTATGACACTACTACTATAATTCATCAACTAACCATGAAGCATACACTAATTACAAAATTGAGAAGGTTGTAATTCAACATTTATTCACTTTCAAAGGAAAAGTAAAAGTGTTTGTATAATTAGGGATTTTCCATACTCAGGTTGAGAATCCATTTAAAATCCAAATCAGGGCATACTTATAGAAGAAATAAGAAGAGAGAGAGAGAAGGGAGGTGTAAATAATCAATGATGACTGTAAGACTATCATGGATTAGTTACAAGTGCCAAGAGAAGTTGGAGAGAAGATCTATCACCCCTTATCAACATATATTGCTTGGTGAGATCATGATCCTCAAGGTGGCATCAGAGTTTTGGTTAAGGATTTATAACTCATCTCTTGAAGAGGTAATTACAACTTGAAAACTTGACACCTAACCTTCTACTTGCATCATTGGCCTCCCCATGTGTTATCATGTCTTGAAACTCCTTTGCTACGTATTTCATGCTCTCCATTAGATTCAACTCCCCCTAACCATCTTGACACTTAAATTATACCTAAGAATATTCAAGAAAATGTTGCAAAGGTGTCTCAAATTATCTTAGGTGTATTTAAACCCTTTAATTTATGTATACCTCTCCCTCAAAGGTCTTTAATGACATATTAAAGGATCATGCTCAATTTTCTTATGCATTAGGCACTTCAAGACTAAATTTAGTCATTATAATGACTTGTTCACTACTTTAATATCTTCATATGGATAGTATGATATGTCTTAGGAGGATGCCTTGCAAACAAGAAGAGACCTTCACCTAGACCTGTTATTTATGCTTGAAGTCTATTTTGGAACCTTAAAGATCTTTGAAATGGATGGTTTGAGGAACATGATACCTATACCAAGGCCTATAAGGTATTTTCAACTGATCAAGAGCTTTCATTAGTTTATATCCATGTAAATAGGCTTGAAACTACCATTTTTCATACCTTTTCTTTCCCACACATGCCAATTAATTGGACTAAAATGTAATAAATAGAGGTACATGTGTCACCAAAATGTTTTTAGGGTTAATTTAATTTATTATAGGCACTTAAATCCACTTACATAGGCATAGGGTTTGTTTTAGGGTTTTAGGAAGGTTTAGAATGTCTTACCTTATTAACAATTGTTCATAAAGTTGAGGCCTTAAAATTATTAAATAATCCCACAATTTTAGGTTAGGGGGACCTCATTAACATATCCAATATCCACTTCAAACTATGAATCTTATCATTCAAGTTCTAAGTAGAAAACTATGTCTTCTTGAGTTATTCACAATGTGATAGAAGGGTTTTGAGTTGTCTCCCTTCTTAATGATTGTTCATACCATGTAATATCCTTTTATAAAAAATAATTCCATAAATTTGGAGTGTGAGAACCTCTTCAACATCTCCAAGATCCATTCCTTCCCATGCATCTTCTTAGTGGAGTTCCAAGTAAATTTTAGACCTTCATAGGTTGACAGACCTATGTGTGGAGATCGAGGAAAGGTTTTTTAGGTCTAGAAGCCTTTAAAATGCATATTAATCTAATAGGTTTAATTATACCCTTATAATTATTTAAGATACTCATCCATATGCTTTGAGGCTTCATATTTATTGAATCTGACTTTTCTGCCTATAGGTGTCTAAGTGGGGTTTAGGCATGTTTGGGTCTTTTAGCCCTTTTTATTGTATATCACCATTGTTTAGATAATTTTTTACTCTATGACACTATATATAATGACTCAATTGTTTTATTCCCCATTTCACACATGTATGAGGTAAGGACTTCCCTAGGAAACTCAAAGAACTCCCTTTCATGCAAGGTTTTCATCATTTAATCAAGAATATGGACATGCATGTCTACAGACCTGCAGGTATACATTCACCTTTATTTAGATCATTTGTAACATGCCTCTGAGTATTCTTGTATACACTATATTCTTCTCACTTTAATTATTCTAATTAATTCCACTCATTTATCCCCTTTATCCCATTCCTAGTCATTTATCTAATATCCATCCTCATCATTTCTTCATTCACTATCCTCATTTCTATCCCACCAATCAATTATCCTCTTAAATCATGTCTTATCCCATACTAATCTCTCTTATTCATTATTTTGGAATTTAAAATTCCCATGGCTCACCTACCCACCTACCAAACCTACTCCTAGGCTCTCTTACACCCCTAGTCCCTAATCACCCACCTAATCCATATCCTAATCCCTCACTAATCCTAATCAATCCCTAAGGAGATTCTATAATTATTTGATTCTAGAACCTCCTCTAACTTGACCCCTTCTCTTTATAAGCCTCTATTCTAGAGGCTTCCAAAAAAAATTTAATTCCTTGGAAATTTTCCACCCTTGATTCTTATGGATCAACTTTGAATATGAACCATAGATTTTCCACCTTTGGCTTATTTATAAAATTCACTCCTCTATTGAGACCATCTCACAAATCAATGAATGAATCCATGAATACATGTCAATCAAACAATCCATGAATCCATAATCCATTGATCAAGATAAAATAATGTCAAAATTCTAAGTCTATTTCAATCCATAATCAACAATTCAGTTTGAAGATCTTGGAGGGAGGTTAGTTTGAAGAAATGAATTGATATAATCATCTTTATATTTTCTTATTTGTTTCCATAATCTCTCCTACTAGGTAGTTTGACATTTTGAATGTTTTGATGTAATCACATAATCAAATCCCATATTGCTCAAAATTTTATCTACATTTTGGCAACCATGGTGGGAGATCCCCTCCCAACTTAACCCATTTTCATCCTAGATGTGTTTTGATAGCTTGTGAGGCTAACTAGTTGAGGAACAAGAATCATATTTTGCCAAATTGTCACACCCAGAGGAATTACAAAACTATTGATTTACAGTCATGATATTGTCCTCAATAGTTACGATTTTGTGCTAACCACCAAAATTTAACCACTAACATCCAACTTTATTTAGGTTAATCCTTTGCTAAAAAATCACAAATTCGTGAATCACAATATTGTCATTAAAGTCATAGTTTTTTTCTATAAAGTTGTAGTTTTGCACTAACCACCCAACCTTAACTACTAATGGCTAGCCTTCTTCTTGTCAGGTTGACCTCCACTCACAAAATTATAGATTCATGAATCACAATATTTCCACTAAATCCATAATTTTATCTATAAAGTTGTGATTTTTCACTAACCACTCAACCTTAACTACTAATATCTAACCTTCTTTATGGCAGGTTGACCTCCCACAAAACCATAGATTTGTAAATCATGATATTTCCATTAAAGTCACAATTTTGTTTATAAAGTTGAGATTTTACATGAACTTAAGTTTGACTACTAATGGTTTTCTTTTTTGATAGGTTTTTGTATTTTTCATAATATTGCTAATTCGTAAAAAGTAGTTTAGTATTAAAATAGGCAATATTGTCTTAAAATATGTGATATTATTAAAACTATATTGTTAAGGTTTCTGTGTTTGCTCTAATTGTTAGCAAACATATAAATTAATTCCTATCATAAGATAATATATATTTGATCTTACATTCTAAGCTTTTGTCTAAAAATTTGGAATTTTAACACTAATCTTTCCAAAGGGTTAAAAATTTTGCATCTTTTTGTAAAATCTCATCTTCCTGTAATAATAATCTATAAACATCACCTGTAAATAGCATCTCATAACCAACACATTATAGTTTTAAAGTCAAAGGCGTGAAGTTTTTCATCTTTTTCTAATATCACAGATAATGAAATTATAGTCTTGTTATAAAAGTCATGATATCATCTTAATTCTCACAATTTTGAAAAAAACCACACGGTAACTACTAGCAGTTATCCCATTTCTATAAAATCCTAACTTTGTAGTCACAATGTTACAAAAAATTCATGATATTGTAGTCTCTAGAAGTAGTATTGCATTAGTCTGTGTATTTGTGATTTTGTGTTCTACAGTGGTGATTTTGTTCCTCATTTTCTCCTTCATTTCATCCTTTTTAGTGCATATTTTAGAGACATTTTTGGTGATTTTTGGGTCATTCCAAGCATTACACAAGAGGATATTCCCCTTGACCTCATAATTGGTGCTTCCCCTTAACCCCACAAAGGGCATTTCTATTTGACCCCAATGGGGGCTACCACTCCCAGACCCCCGTGTCATGCCACCCTCACCTAAATAAGTTATAAAACCAAATCATGAATTTTTTTAGTGGTTTTTATTATGTATTTTTGGACTAAAATTATGGGGTGAATCTAGTAGCCATTTTGTCTTTATCTAAAATCTTATCTTGCAAATAATATTTTGGTCTAACATCCTGTATTGCAGGTCACCCCTCAAGATTTCCAATTGAAACTACTAATCGATTTCCTTGCAGGCCGCTTATCAAAGAAATTTTGGCATCTAAAAATTCATTTTGTTTTCTTAATACTTTTAATCATTTTAATCACTTTTTTTAAATCATGTTGTCTAAATATCATGTATATTATTGATATTGTATTTATCTCACATCTAATTAATCCTTTTTTGGGCCTACTTGTTTATCACCCGAGGGCTATGGTGATATATGCTCTCCTCCTTGCATCTTTGCAATGATTCATGGAGGATCAAAAACCACTCTCAAATTCTCTAGTTTTTTATTTTCTAGGGGAAACATGATGTGGAATTCACACCCATGTACTTATCATAGTCTTAAGGGGATAGTGACCATGAATTTCACCACCACACACTAATCCACACTCTATGTTTTAGTGGAGTATAAATATTATCGATAGTTGTCATTAGGCTAAGTGGTTCACCCCATATAGGTCCTTTGTGAAGTGGAAGAGTTTATTCTTTAAATGAGGTATCAAACAACACCTTGTACAGACATGGGCCCACCATACCTAGTGTATATCAAGGACTCCCCTAGAGAGCCTATGTAACCTTGCATAGGACCTTTAGGCCATAATAGGAAACTTGATTCTATATTCAATATCAGTTCCCAAGTGACCTTCATGTATAGATGAGGTTAAGAGGGTTTGGAAGATTCTATAACGGGTCACTAGCTTTCAACCTCATCACAAAGTTGTTAGATGGTGTAGTCATTGAGTTACACACCCATAAATTTACTAATCTCAGGTTGGTGATTTTCCTAATTTGGTATGTGTTGTGATAAATTAGTTTTATTTTTGAGACAAGTCAACCTTTTACCCAAGCTTGTACACACCTATCTAGGCATGTTTCATCATCTTGTATATCTATGTTTCATCATTATGTGCATCCTTATCATTCTATTATTATAAATATTATCTTTATACATAATTTTACTTATCTCACCCTATCTCCCATTATTCTCTTATCCTAATCCCATCCTCATCTAGTCATATCCATCAATCATTGGTCATACCCCATTACCTACATATCATACATCACTTTGACTTACTTTGTTCCCCTAGTCCACACCAAACCTTTGTCTTGATCTTGTCTAGCCTAGTCACCTTATCCATCTTCTTTTAAACTTATTCCTAATCATAGTCCAATACAACTCACCCCCTTGTCTATACTAGTCCTCTCATCAATTATATAGTCATACTTTATCCCCATCGACATTGGCAAATAACTCTCCCACATTAGGATTCCAATCTTAAGCTTGTTTATCTCTAATCAAGTTTGAATCAAACACAATCATAATCCTATAAATTTATTATTCCAATCATCTCATCTTAGTCTTGAACTAGGATTAATCCTATCAATCCTAGTCTAAATTAGTTTCTCAGGCTAGTCTATCCTCTATCAAATCTTAGATATTGTCATAGCTCACCTGATCGAATCTAATCCCAATCATCAGATTATATCTCATGACTTAATTGGCATACTTGAATTTTGTCTTATCCCATAAAATTCCACATCATGTCAAAAATTGATTCAAACTCAAGACTAAATTAACTCAAACCCTTATCCAAATTTATCCCACATATTTCATCATCCCTTAATCTTTTCATTGAATGCCCCTAACTTTTTGATTGGGTTTGGTGAACCACCTCATTCATACTTTCTCCCATCCTTCTCCATGGAATCAAAATCAAATTTGGTCAATAACCTAACTGAGAAATGCCTCATCTCTAATAGGTATATGATCCTTTCACATCTGCTTGAGGTGAGCACTCCACATCCTATAGACTTTGACCTCATCCACCCACCATTACCTCCAGACCAAACCCATACATATGAGAACCATTCAAATCCTATTTCTACTAGTCATAGCCAATCATCTACCCCTTTCTTTAATAGCAAAGGGAATCTTATCCTGCCCACCTTATTTATTAATAGCCACCCACCTAATCACATCAACAACCATTTAATCCAAAATCCCATGCTTCCACATCTAAGTCATGAAGTGAAGACAACCCTTATACTCCTCTTCATATATCATTAGAATCCCTCTTCCACTAGTTTTTTGTCACTAACATGATGGTCTATCCACCCATACAACATATGAATCTTGCTAAGCTTAATCCCTCTTGATATTAAACTAACCAATATTTTATATATCACTAAACTTGGGGCATACCATTAATTGATGTCATAATTTACAATATTATGTCCAAGACATCATCGACCATGGTGGCATAGAATTCAAGGATGAACTAGATGAATCTACATCCCTAGGTACATAAAAGGTGTGCCAAGATTTCATTCTAGATCATGATCAATCCCTTCTCATTCCAAGCCAAGGTTAAGACACCACCTCCATTTTCCATTGTCCCCCCATCTTTGACAAATCCTCCATTGAATACAAGTCTATTCCACATGAACCTAGTCCTCATGCTTCCTTCTATGGGCCTATCTTTGTCAAATCCATTGTTCCTTCATCATCTTCTTTCACCCAACATGTATAATTCATCACATTTAGCTATCACTTGAAGATAATGAATCTTCCACTCATAAAATTACATATTTTACCTTAGAGTCAACATAAAATTCAATACAAGTCTTATCTGCATCATGATCATGTTCAACACTAGTTTTAAAATCAGATTCCTCATCAAAAACATCATCCCACATTGATATTGTAGTAGATGATGACTATGCCCACCTTTTTGAAGATACCTCTAATTTGGATGTTAATATATCATCAGACATATCTTTTGATCCCAATCAAGATGATGAAGTTATAATAAAATTTTTACAAGATTTATCTATCGAACATAGTTAGAGTGAATATGATCTTACTTTGGATGTGTATACTATAGCTAGTCCTAGTGATCATTTTACTGATCTTGAGGAGGTTTTATTTGATGTCAAAATTGGGTCTCTTAGGAACCCCTATCACCTCTCATTAACCTCATCATACCATCTCCATTTCTTTCATCCATCATCAATCCTTTTCTTCCCATCAGTGATCATTTAACCACCTCCTTCTATAGGGATGAACATGAACATACATCATTAAACCCTTCCCTAAGTAATATAAGATATGCCAAAAATATGAAAGTAAAATATCATATTCAAAAAGTCATCCAATATGATCAAATCATCTTTTATCACATAAGTCAAAATCATGAAAATTAAAATCATTGGCCTAATCAAAAAGTGTTTTCCCCTAGTGAATACCAAAATCAAAGACTAAGGGACCATCAAAGTTAAAATTCATTCTCCTCTATTGAAGCCTAGAGTTAGGCACTAAGGGGTAGTCAAGAAATAATCAAGTCTAAAAAATCAAATAATGTCAAAATCACTATCAGTGTGGCTGATAATCCATCAAATAATCATATCAAAGATGAACCACAAATTCAAAGCATCTTGTATCTCTTGTTATCTTTTGTCATATGTCAACAATAAAAGTGGAATGTCTAACATCTCCAATGATGTATGAAATTACTAGTCTCACTTCCCAATCACACATCACATCTCTTCATCTTAATCTCACCATCCATTCGAGTCCACCATATCAGCATCACAATCTCATCCAATCCATACCTCTCATCACCTATCAGGGCAACATTGTATCTCATAGGGATGATGAAGAAACCTAGCCTAGATATATTGAGGGGTCCAAATTAAGAATAAATGAGGGTCACAAGGATATCAATACATATATAAATGACAAAATGATCTTAACATCACATGTCTCAAAAATTGGTGTTAGCTAAAGAGCATGAAAGTGATAGCATTTCTTTCATCTCGTACCCATGTATAATAAATGAAGATGCTATCTAGAAAAAGTAAAAAAAATTCAAAAAAATTCAAAAATAAAAAATCATAAAAGTCAAAACTCAAAATAAAATAAAATAAAAAATCATTCATCCAATGGTGAAAACTAGTCTTCTATCACCTTGGGCAAGTACAATGATGAAAACTAGTTTTCTAGCATCATGGTAAAATAATCCATTATTTTAATTGTACCTCAAAACTTGGGATAAAATCCATTCCATCTACATAATATCCCTTGTGAGTCCCATCCATATCATGTCCCTCAGTCCATTACTCCTACCTATCATCCACCATCTTATCATGCATCCTATTATGTCCATCCTTTCTTCCCATATTGACCTTCATAAGGACATGGAAGAGATATTGAGAAATGTTCTAAAATCATCTTGTCATATCCTCCGATTAACACTTGGGAAACTAACCATTTGGTTCTTTCATGATGTAGTCATTTGCAATCCTTAATCTATTCTTCATTAGTCCTCATCCCCTTTTTAACATCACCCTCCATCCTTATCCTAGTTGCTAATATTGGTATTCCCTTTGCTAATAACCCATTTGTATAGTGTACATAAATATTCCAAAGACCCTAACAATCATAAAAACCATAAAATCCAAAAACATCTAAATTATCTTATCACATGTTGTCTTTTCTTATGTCCTAAATGTCTTAATCTTCCTATTTAAGGTCCTATCCCTATTATCCTCTCATCATATTGCTTTGTCCCAATAATCTTGTCTTCAACATCCTTATCCTAATCCTAGTCCCTCATTTATTCCAAACCCATATCCTTATCCAAATCCTTATACAAGTCATTAGTTTATTCCCATTCCATACCTTGTCTAAGTTCTTATCCTTAATCTAAAATCATAGCACCGTCATCATGATAATTCTAGTCCAACTCATCACCTAGTCAATTATTCCATCAACTCTAATCAATATAATTGACAAGAAATGTATCATAATTCATCTTGATGTAGATACTTGTGTGTATTACTTGTTTGATCTTTATTATTTGACTTATTTGCATGTATTTTTTCATGTCTATAGATATGATTGTCTTATGTTTTGTTTGTCTATGTTTCTTATAAGTATTGTGTCATATATTGTTTTATCTATTGGGCAATAAATGAGGATGTTTTAATGAAACTAAAAGTTACAATGATACTTTTAGGTTCCCTCGATGATGCAAAGTTCATTGTTTTCCCCTTTTATCTATACTTTGGCACAATGTCCTATTGGTCATACTATATCATGGGGCATATTTCAAAGTGCCATATATATTATATTTTTGAGACTATGATGAGCCTAATTAAAATAATTATGGATTGAACATTTCTCCTAATCATCCAATTATCTTAATCCCATCATCTCCATGTCCAACATCTGTGTTACATCCTCTATCTAAAAACTAACATGTCTAACCATCCTCATCATACTAATATTAATCCATCATCATCATCATATATCATCTAGTTATAATTACATCAACTTAAGGTCTTTTTAGACTATGTAAGTAGCACTTGACCACTTTCTAGTGTCCAAGGATATGTCAGCCATTATCTCCTCTTTCCCTATCATTTGTCTATATTTTCATCATCACATATTAAATCCATCAAATCCTTGAGATATAACATTAATAATTCATCAATAATTATATTGATCAATCACCATTTTCACAATCATCTCCTTAATCTTTTCATCCATCACCCACACCTATCGATTGGGCCCAATAAGTCACAACATTCATATTTTATTCATCTATTATCATTGATTGATCCATTCATTTGAATTTTGTGGTTATTCACTTGATTGTGGAATGAATAGGATCATAACTTTATCATTTATCACTCCCTTAAATGTGTCCTTGATAGGGTCATCATCATTATTAACCACAATATGGCTCATCAATTTGATACATCACACTCACCAATTATTCCCCTTCATGTTATGGTCACTCGATCATATCAGTTGTTCTTTCTCACATCCTTCATCATCTCACTCAACTTAAGCATTGAGATACACTCATCATTCACTTCTCAAATCTTTGTCTTATCCTAGAAAATAACTCTCCTTTGCATGTGTCCTTGCTCAAGATACATCAAAAGCCTGAGTCATTTATCTTATTATCATCATGTTATAGTTAATTACGACTTGGGATGTGTCAATAACTATGACATAATTATTTACATTCCCTAAACATATGTCTTTTTTAGGGGCATCATCACTTTGTATCTCACTAACCAGGTCAATTTCATCATCTTCATTATCAATCTCACAACCACTCCCATCCCCTTGTCTAGTCATCGCATCCCACCCCTCATTTCTTCTTTTGAGTGGCCATCCATCTCATTCTTCCCCACATGTCCCATCAAGGAGGCATCATATCCACTAACATCATTCATCCACGACATGGTTTATATTTGAAAGACCATTACTCACTTCATTTTTTCCACTCACAATGCCCTTTCAAAAAGGGGCAAAATGTATACACTAAATTTTTCTCATCTTAATTATTATAATTAATCCCACCAATTTATCCCATTTATCCCATTCCTAGTCATTTATCTAATATCCCCCCTCATTATTTATTCATTCACTAACCTTATTTCAATCCCACCAATCAATTAATCCTCCTAAATAATATCTTATCCCATCCTAATCTCTCTTATTCATTATTTGGGAATTTAAAATTCCCATGGCTCACCTACCCACCTACCAAGCCTACATCTAGGCTCCCCTACACCCCTAATTTAGAATCACCCACCTAATCCCTATTCTAATAACTAATTAATCCCTAAGGATATTCTATAATTCTCTAATTATATAACCTCTTCTAACTTGGCCCCTCCTCTTTAGAAGCCTATATTATATAGGCTTCCAAGGAATTTCTAATTCCTTGGAAATTCCTCCACCCTTGGGAATTTGAGCCATAGGTATTCCTTCCTTGACTCATTTATACAATCCACTCCATTTAAACCATATATCAAATCCATGAAATGATCCATCAATCCATACCAATCAATCAATCCATGAATCCATAATCCATTGATCAAGCTAACATAATGTCATAATTATGAGTCTATTACAATCCACAATCAACAATTCATTTTGAATATCTTGGAGGGAGGTTAGTTTAAATAAAGGAATTGGTAAGCTCATCTTTATATTTTATGATTTGTTTCCATAATCTCTCCTAGTAGGTAGTTTGAGATTTTGGGTGTTTTGATGTAATCACATAATCAAATTCCATATAGCTCAAAATTTCATCTACAATTATATTCACTAAAATAATTTCATCTACCCCTATGAGCTATTATAAATGTTTAAACTCTCTTCAAAACATATAAAATGTCTTCAATCACCTAGTCTTGTTTGGTCTTCCTTTGGGCCAAATACCCTACGAAGGCATAAGGATGGTTCATCTTGAATAGTATTTTATTATTAAAAATGAAAATATTAAAGGTGGATATTCTCATGGTTCATTATATTGGTTCACCTTCCAACCTAATGATCAAACCAAGAATATCACATTTTTTGCATATAGTGCATGCAAGCCTCTACATGTTTATCTTAGGCCTAACACCTACTTCACCTATCATATGATGAAACATCCCTATATTCCATGTATTTGAATGATATTTTAGGAAAATATGAAACTTTTTAAACTTAGTTTAAGTCCCTTTTCCAATGAAAACTTTATGCAAGAACCCAAGATTGATGACCTTGATCCGGATACCTACAAGACTATACTTCTCACATTTGAGGCATGAAAATTGAATTAGCACAAGAAAGCTACTTTGGATGTAATAAAAAAATTGAGAGGAGATATAAATTGGTGTGAAAGGTGGGATAATATCACTTTGAATATTTTCAGTGCATTCAAATCATATTTTTCCTCTCAATGACCTCAAGATGATTTGTTCTTTCTTTTGACCTGTAACAGTCTATTGAGTGTACGATCATAGATCATTCTTCACCATTTTTTGCCTATTTCATTTTTGGATAAGACCTAAATAAATTGGGAGAAGTTTTATAGGGTTGAGAGAGACTTTTTATACCATTTTTATTTGTTGGAGATCAACCAACAATAGATTACAATTATGAAAGCAATAAACACGGAATTAAATCAGATAGACGAGTAACTAGAATGATAAATAGCAAGAACAAGAGATACAAGAAACCACCCTAAAAACTTGTATTAAAACTCTTTACAAAAGGAATACAATTGAAGAAACTTCTTTCTTCCACACCTCTCTCAGATGCACAAGATCTCTCTCTAGATCTCTATCCCTTAAGAGCTCTCTCTCTCAAGTACAATCAATTCCAACAACCTGCATTGATACAACTCTGTACTGTTCTTCAACATTCACATACAATGAACTACTACAATAATCCACACTAAGCTAAGAAGATCTAATTCTACATATAGAATTAGGAAAATTGAGCATGCACTTACAACCAACAGTTAAGCCTCTTGAATAAGGGCTCTAAAAATAGTCTTGCTAATAATAGAAACGCGAACTTAAGACTAAGACTTAAACTCATCATGCAAACACTCGCTTCTGTCCTCAGAAATAGCATTTTGGATGCACAGGTAATCGATGCCGGTTCCTTCCTGCTTGCCTGTGACCGACGTCGACCGATCCTATGCCGATGCCGGCGTCTCTTCAACTGCATTGGACCGACGTCGGTCACTCCTGACCAATGCAAATGACTGTGTAGACCCAAAACTGTTAAATGTGCTCATATGTGAAGCTTTTAGGCTCCACACCTTAACAATCTCCCACTTGGAGATAAACAGCTGCACCAGTACATGTATAGCAACATCTTCTAGCTCCTCCATCTTCAACTCAATCATGAAGGCCAATAGAATTTGAATGAAGATTCAACTTCTCCTTTGTAATCGGCTTGTTTAACATATCAGCAGGATTCCTATCTATATGGATCTTCTCCAGCTTCAAATCACCATCTTCCAATACCTATCGTATGAAATGGTACCTTAGCTGTATGTGCTTGGTTCTTGAATGAAACGCTGAATTCTTAGCCAAATGGATTGCACTCTAACTGTCACTATACAATCTACAACTCCCATGCTCCCTTCCAAGCTCTTCCATGAACCGTGTCATCCATATCATCTCTTTGCTAGCTTCTGTAGCTGCAATATACTCTGCTTTTGTAGTTGACAAGGCAACAACCTTCTGCAACTTAGATATCCAGCTAACCATCATTCCACCTATAGTGAAAACATAACCTATAGTGCTCCTCCTGCCATCCAAATCACCTACCATATCTGAATCTACATAACCATGTAGAGAAGTATCTGAACCTCCATAGCACAAGTGCCTACTGCTAGTTCCTCTCAGATATCTAAGGATCCACTAAACTGCTTTCCAATGTTCCTTACCTGGATTGGCCATATACTTACTTACAACTCCCACTGCTTGGGCAATATCTGGTCTAGTACACACCATTGCATACATCAAAATTCCTACTGTGGAAGAATATGGAACCTTACTCATGTACTCTACCTCATCATGTGAATTAGGACATTGTTCTTTACTCAACTTAAAATGTCCAGCCAAAGGTGTGCTTACCGGTTTAGCATCCTGCATATTGAACCATTTCAACACCTTGTCCACATAATCCTCTTGAGACAATATCAACATGTGATTTTTCCTGTCTCTCTTAATGCTCATGCCAAGGATTTTCTTTGCTGCTCCCAAATCCTTCATAGCAAACGTTTGAGCTAATTTCACCTTAAGCTCAGAGATATCCTGCATGTGTGATCCTACAACCAGCATATCATCTACATACAACAATAGAATAATGTATCTACCATTATCCAATCTCTTAAAATACACACAATGGTCAGATTGACACCTACTGTAGCCATGCTCAGTCATAAACCTGTCAAATTTCAAATACCACTGTCTAGGAGCTTGCTTGAGGCCATACAAGCTTTTCTTCAATCTGCACACTAACTTCTCCTTACCCTTGACCTCAAATCCTTCCGACTATTCCATATAAATTTCCTCATCCAAATCTCCATGAAGAAACGTTGTCTTAACATCTAGCTGCTCAAGATGCAAATCCTCAATAGTAACCAAAGACAATACAATCCGTATAGAAGTCATTTTAACAATAGGAAAAAAAATCTTGCCAAAATCAATACCTAGCTTTTGTGCAAATCCTTTCACTACCAATCTGACCTTATATCTCATCTGTCCATTCTCACCTTCTTTCAACTTATAGGTCCATCTGTTCTTCAGTGTCCTCTTACCAGCTGGCAATTCAACCAAATCCCATGTTTGGTTCTCTCTTAAGGACTCCATCTCCTCAACCATGCCACGCTCCCACTGACTCTTGGACTCCACCTGTATTGCTTCTTCAAAACTTTTTGGTTCTCCACCATCAGTTAGCAATAAATAGAATAATGAAGGAGAATACCTAATTGGAGGCTTGCTTACCCTTTCAGACCTCCTGATGGGTGTCTGAGACTCATTCACAATACGTTATCCACCCAAATTCTCTGACAGTGACCGACCTCGGTCACCACCAGACCTGTTACTGGCTGACACCGGTTCTGCCTGACTGACGCCGGTACCTGTCATGCCGACATCGGTCTCTGTATGACCGACATCGGTTTCTATTTTGCCGATGCCGGTTCCTATACTGCCGATGTCAGTCTCTGTGTTTTCCTACAAGTGATTATTTCTTTTTCCCGCGAGCTCAATTTGGACCATCACTTCGTCTAATTCACTATTGCTCTGCCTAGATTGATTTAGCTTCTTCAACTGATCACTATACATCACTTTTTCATTGAAAACAATGTCATGGCTCCTAATTACCTTGTTAGTTCCTAGATTCCAAAATCTGAAACCAAAATCATCTGAGCCATAGCCAATAAACGTGCATCTCATAGACTTAACATCAAGCTTCTTTCTATTTTCCTTATCTACGTGCATAAAGGATTCACAACCAAAAACTTTGAGAAAAGAGAGATCTACCTTTTTACCTGTCCAAGCCTCTTCTGGAATTCCACCATCCAGAGTTGTAGAGGGTCCTCTGTTAATCAGGTACACTACAGTGTCAATAGCTTCTGCCCAAAACTCTAAAGGAAAACCAGCATGCAATCTCATACATCTTGCATGCTCCATGATTGTTCTGTTCATCCTTTCAGCAATTCCATTTTGTTGAGGTGTCCTTGGAATTGTCCTTTGCCTATGGATTCCATGCATGTAACAATACCAGTTGAACTTATAACTGCAAAACTCTCCACCATTGTCAGATTTCAAGCACTTTAATCTTTTCCCTATTTCATTCTCAACCATAGCTTTCCAAATCTTAAAAGTCTCAAATACATCAGATTTCTTCTTAATACAGTAGATCCATACCTTTCTTATAGCATCATCTATGAACGAAACATAGTACTGTGATCCTCCAATAGAAGCTACCTAAGCCGGTCCCCACACGTCTGTGTGAACAAGCTGTAACTTATGCTTCTTCTTTTTAGACCCAGTCTTGAGAAAACTAACCCTTTTCTATTTTCCAAATACACAGTGCTCACAAAATTCTAGATCCATGCTTTTCAAATCTGAAATCTTACCTTTAGACTTAAGAATTGACACCCCCTTCTCACTCATGTGGCCAAGCCTTGAGTGCCACAATTTTACATCCACATCTGAGGTAGATAATACAGAAGGAGAATTTTTAGTAACACAATTACACAAATAGAGAGTACCTAC
This sequence comes from Torreya grandis, assembly GCA_037957365.1. Classification (NCBI taxonomy): domain Eukaryota; kingdom Viridiplantae; phylum Streptophyta; class Pinopsida; order Cupressales; family Taxaceae; genus Torreya; species Torreya grandis. Next base: position 1,586,136 of record JARHVA010002112.1, read on the forward strand.
TCTCTTACCTCTAGCCATAACAAGTGCACCCTTGGTCACCTTCCAAGATTCTACTGTGAGAGTTACTGTACAACCCTCATCCCCTAACTTTCCTGCAAAAATCAAATTTCTCTTCAAGCTAGGAACATGCATAACTTCTCTCAACACCCATGTGTTGCCATTCTGCATTTTCAGCTACACTTTACCTTTGCCAATAATTTTATAGGGTTCATCATCCCCTAGATATACTATTCCAAAATCTCCATGGATATAGTCACAGAAATATTCCCTATTAGGGGTAGCATGAAAGGATGCACCAGAATCTAACACCCAAGATTCTATATTATTATGCAAAGAGAATATTAAAGCATCTTATGCAATACCTGCAACCTTTGCTTCTTTTTTTCCTTTGTGCTGATTGTCCTCCTTAGGCTTTGACCAGCAATCTCTGCTTATGTGCCCCATCTTTCCACAATTCTAGCATTGTGGCCTTCTGCCATTTTTGGATTTGGATCTGGCTTTCCCCTTAGACTTAGATCTTGATCTCCCTTTCTTGCTCTTCTCTTTTTTCCTTCCCCTGTTCTCAAAACTTAAAGCATTCCCAGATGTCTCTTCTGTGCTTTTCCTGCGAATTTCCTCATTTAAGATAACACTAACAACATCCTCTACTTTTAAAATATTTGATGCAGATGCAGTATTCCTAACTGCCATTACTAAGCTATGCCAGCTTTCAGGCAAAGAACATAATATTAAAAGAGCTTTTATTTCATCATCAAATACAATTTTGACTGGACTTAATTGATTTACAATACCATGGAAATCATTCAGGTGATTAGATACAGATCCACCTTCCTGCATATGCAAATTGAATAGCTGCTTCATAAGATATACCTTATTAGAAGCTGAGGGTTTTTCGTACAAATATGCTAGAGTAGTCATCAACTCTACCATTTTTTTTGCCTGTGATAAATTATATATCACAGTAGATGCTAGACTCAGTCTTATAGACCCCAGAGCCTTTCTGTCAAGAACTTCCCATTCTTCATCCTCCATGTCTGTGGGCTTCTTTGCAATCCCACCTAACGGTAAGTATAGATCCTTCTGATACAGATAGTCCTCTATCTGCATTCTCCAATGTTAATAGTTTTTGCCATTAAACTTCTCCATTCTCAGTTTACTTTCATCTGCCATTGCTTCTCCCACTCAAACAGAAATCCCTGCAGACACTCCTGTGAGCAACCTGTAATCAATACACACTACACAGATCTGAACCGCCTTTTAGTGAACCTAAGCTTTGATACCAATTATTGGATATCAAACTCTAAACCTACAACCTGGCTCTAATACCACTTTTTGGGGATCAACCAACAATAGATTACACTTATGAAAGCAATAAACGTGGAATTAAATCAGATAGACAAGTAACTAGAATGATAAATAGCAAGAACAAGAGATACAAGAAACCACCCTGAAAACTTGTATTAAAACTCTTTACAAAAGGAATACAATTGAAGAAACTTCTTTCTTCCACACCTCTCTCAGATGCACAAGATCTCTCTCTAGATCTCTATCCCTTAAGAGCTCTCTCTCTCAAGTACAATCAATTCCAACAACTTGCATTGATACAACTCTGTACTGTTCTTCAACATTCACATACAATGAACTACTACAATAATCCACACTAAGCTAAGAAGATCTAATTCTACATATAGAATTAGGAAACTTGAGCATGCACTTACAACCAACAGTTAAGCCTCTTGAACAAGGGCTCTAAAAACAGTCTTGCTAATAATAGAAACGTGAACTTAAGACTAAGACTTAAACTCATCATGCAAACACTCGCTTCTGTCCTCAGAAATAGCATTCTGGACGCACAAGTAACCGACGCTGGTTCCTGCCTGCTTGCCTGTGACCGACGTCGGCCGATCCTATGCCGACGCCGGCATCTCTTCAACTGCACTGGACCGACGTTGGTCGCTCTTGACCGACGCCGATGACTGTATAGACCCAAAACTGTTAAATGCACTCATATGTGAAGCTTTTAGGCTCCACACCTTAACATTATTCACATTTGCATGACTAAAAACACTTCAACCTATCCTCACACTTGACTTCCACACTAAAATGGTAAGAAGGTGCATTTCTCTTCTCAAGACAAACATGTGATTATGTTAATCTAATTTGACTCAGTCCTATGGAGGATCTTAGGTGTTCTGAGATCATTCTCACACCATAAACTTGCATCCATCAACCTTGAAACAAAAATTGAAGGAGAGAACTAAGCTCATGGGGTTTTACAAGGGTTTTAGGCACCTTATTCTATTAATTATTATTCATAGAGTTGGACTTTATAAAACATAAACTCTTGCCATAAGTTTTAAGGTCATAATGTCACTCATCAACCCATATGAGTGTTTGGTCTAAGTCCTTTCCACATGCATAAATCAATGACAACAAATGTACCTTCTCGATCTTGTTAACCTCCTTAATGGAAAAGATAAATGAATTTATGCCTTGTATTGATCTTCTAAGCTCTAAGTAGGCTTGATTGAATCTTGATGAGCTATATGACATCTCATATTTTTACAAAAACCTAAAAACAAGACCCTTTTTATTTTAAAAACTCACTAGAGACACTTACTACCAATTATAAGTGATGATCATGAATTATACAAGTACGTTAGGTCTACCATTATCATCTATGACTTGAAAACTCCCATATTACATTGAATAAACTTTCTCAATATCCTTTGACAAGTTTACTCCATGTAAAATATACTCACTTGGCATTTTAGTCTAATCAACCACCTCGTAGCATGTTAAACTAGACATTAGGATGACTTTGAAGATTTATTTCTTTATAAACTGAATTGAAGACCACTATCATATTTTATGACCTCATTCACATGACTCATTTTCCTATTAAGGATTATTAGTTTGAATTATGTATTTTTAGACATTTCCTCTAGGTGTTATCATAATAAATTGACTTGATCAAGCCTAAAAACATAATATCATAAACCTTAACATTTGAAAAATACCTTAATCTCCTCTAAACTACATTAACTCTTTCAAATGCTTTATAGGGTGACTAAGATTAGGGAAATGAGTTAGGATTATGAGTGTCCATGAATTTACACTTTGGACTAGACCTTTCAATCATTTTGAAACCTTCTAAGACAACATGATAAGATATCTACCTATGGCAAGACATGAAACAAGATATAACCCTTCAAAAGGCTACCAACAAAGTTAAAGAAGCTTTGATAACAAATTTTCAAATTTAATGGCATGTGGTAACCATTTTGGCTAACATTTTTGGTGACCTACAGGGGGTGTGTGCTTTTATGTACTTTATACTATTAGCCTTATTGAATCCATTTGGCTTTGGGTTCATCTCAACTCAACCCAAACATGATTTAGACCTCAAAATATGACTAAAATCCTCTTGAAAATGATGTCATGACTAACTTCCTTCAACACACACAACAAAAATTGAACAAACACACCAACTAGACAATTAAAACAAATAAGAGACACACTATGCTAAGAAGCACATGGGGAAAATAAACACAAGAAACTACTATATACAACTCACTTTAAGGTCTGATCCTCCTAGATCAAAAATAAAACTCCTTAGATCTTCTTCATGAGATGAACCATGATGTGAAGTAGGTTTCCTTTTGGATATAATGTTTGATGATTAAATTTCTTGCTTGAAAAAATCAAAGGCATATTCTCAAGGTAATCAACTGAAGCTAAAATATCCCTAATGAAGAAAAAAAAAATTAGCTCAACACTTACCTCATTTTTCTTTACAACATTGATAAGGTCTTTAAAAGTGGTTATCTTCTAATTTATGAAGGCAGTTGTAACCTCATCCTCTAATGGCTCTTTGAGAGTTTGTTATTAGTTTTCCATGCAATCCTAAGTGATGTCACTTAGCTTGTCAACTAATCCTAGTTTTTCAATTTCCTCAAGGATCTCTAGATATTGATCTCTAACTTTATCATAGTCTATTTGAAGTGTACTTTGATCAACCTTCTCTTTGGTATATATTCCAACCTTCACAACTACCTTATCAATGCCTTCACATGGATTTGTATGTCCACTATCCAATAGTGAATAAAAAATTTCTAGTTTTTCCCAATATACAACTTCATCTTGATCACTTGAGAGATAAAACACCTCATTATTCACTTCAAATGTTCCACTAGTGACTTCAGGCATGTCTTGGTCTTCAAGTTCTTCACCAAGAGAATCAAACTCTTTTTTTTTAATTGTAAGCAATCACAACCTAAATTGATTCTTCATATTTCTTGTTTAATCTATCATATAATTCTATCCTACCAATATCTTCAATCTCTTCTATAAAAACATAGTATAATTATTGCCAAGCATTATCAAGCTCACTAGGAGTCTCTATCGATTCAAACATTAGTTCATTTATCTACTTTTGGGGCTATCCTCTAATGGAGAAACTATAACATGATCATGCATATATTTTTGAAGGATTCTTTATATTGGTTTCATTGTAGTTATCTCATCAAGATCTTTTTTGTAATAAGAGGTGAAATCATCATCTTCAACATAAAAAAGAAGCTCAAAGCAAAATGTTACCTCATCTTGATCATTTAAAAACTCTACTACTATAGTTGCCTAAAAATCCTTATCATGGCCATCTTGGAGCTTACTTGTATGACTTAAATTAGTATAAACTTCATCACATGTTTTAAATACAAATTGAACTTCTTCCTTCATGATTTTACCATGCTCACTAGTCAAGACAACTAACTCAACTTTAATTTCTTCTCTTTTATTCCAAATCTGACCCAATAGTATAATGAGGGTTTCCAATGGTGATTTATCCATCATAATCACTCACCACATCCTCATCATATCCCTCTTGAGATTCTATTATAACTACAACTTGATCTTGCTTTTTAAGAACTATTACCTCATTTCCTCTTGACAAATTCTCCTCTTCAATTATATGCTCTTATTTTTCCCTCTTTATAATAGGTTCTTTCTCACTAAAGGAGGGGGTGGGAGGGCAAGAGATCTCATTATCTTGTTTAATGATTGAGAGGGTGTATTTCCAAGTTAGAATCCTAAAGGGATTCTTTGGGATTTTTTTGGGAAGGGAAAGAGATTTTTGTACTAAGACCTCTTCATTCTTTTCCTTCCAAATAGAAACCAACTTTTCACATTATGATACACTTTGATCCACATGGATAGATCTAACTTGAGGAATGGGTGTAGGACTTGAGAGACTTGGAAATTCTATTGGTTTAACCTCCACTATCATCTCTATTTTTTAAATTTTGGATGGGCATGGGGGAAGGCTCTTGAGGAAGAGCTTGCATAGACATAAGACTTTTTTGATGGCATATTACAAGTTGGAGTAGGTTGGGAACAAAAAGAGGTCATGGGCCATTAACTTATCCTCCATAAACTAAATTAAACTTCTAATCTCTAGGATGTCATTGATTTGTACAGATTGATTCTCTCTCCCAAAATCTTCCCACTAATTCTTATCCAACTCTAATGATTCCCTCATACTTAGAATGAGGTGGATAGGGATAATTAGACTAATCCCCTTTTCTCTTTCAATTTCTCTCATTATACCATAATATTCTAATATAATATGTTTGAGACTTGATAAGAATTGAGTAAAGTAACATAACTTTGACAAGGTTGACTAGAGGGATAAGTAGGCTACCAAGGAAGTTAGTTTGGGGTACATGGGGAACATCTAGGCTCATAGTAGGACTCATAACCTTGGTAATGTTAATATATTACTATTTGAGGTCTACTTGGGGAGAATCCATAAACATCATTAACTTGATATGAAAGATATGAAGGTAAGGAATATGCATTTTCACCAAATGAAGATTGAGAATACATACCAACTGTTATATTATAAACATTAGGCCTAATTAAACTAATTTTGGTTCACTTTTAGTTGCCATTGATGCTTGTGTCCATGCTTCTAAAGGTTAGTATATTGAAGAGAAACATCACAAATGTTTTAATAGATGAAATCCTTGGTCCCACCTAGCATGCTAGAACTATTAACACATTAAATTTCACCCTTGAGAAGGTTGTTCAAGCCTTCTCACTTAGGTGATATCATGGAGATGCCTCTAGGTTATGGGTATCCTAATCAATGAGGTGATTACATAGATAGGGTTAGCTCCCTTTATGTATCACCTAGAATCACTACAAAACGTAGTATTTGTAAGGGAAAAGGATGGATAAAGAAAGTAAACAAAATAAGGAGGTGATGCACCAAAATTAATACCCTCCACTTGCCTATATTACACTAAGAACATGAAATAGGATTTCACTAACTCAACATGAGTCTTTAATCATCATTATTTCAATATGAAGGTCAAGATCAAGGTACTAACTAAGAGGGTATGATCAAGAGGTTTCATAGAAGAAACTAATGAAGAAATCTCCACACTTCATCAATGAAAATCCATATAACACACTCCATATGACATGTTAATATGAATAACAACTTACAATAAGGTAATTAGATAGGACACTTTGAAAGAGAGATATGACACTACTACTAGCATTCATAAACTAACCATGAAGCATATACTAATTACATCATTGAGAAGGCTAGAAATTAGAATATATTAACTTTGAAAGGTAAAGTATAAGTGTTTATATGAGTAAGGCTTCACCATACTAAGGTTGAGGATCCATTTACAATCTATTTCAGGCCATGATTATAGATTAAAGAAGAAAGGAGAGAGAGAAGGGAGGTGTCAACAATCAATGATGGTTGTAAAATTGTCATGGATTAGTTATAAATTCCAAAAAACATTGGAGAGCATTCCTATCACTCCTTATCAACATTTATTTCTTGATGAGATCATGATCATCAAGGTGGCATAGTATTTTTGGTTAAGGATTTATAACTCATCTTGAAGAGGTAATTAGAATGTGAAAAATTGACATATGACCTTCTTCTTGCATCATTGGCCTCTCCATGTGTTATCATGTCTTGAAACTCCTTTGCTACATAGCTCATGCTCTCATTTAGATTCAACTCCCATAGACCATCTTAACACTTATCTTATGCCTAGGAATATTAAGAAAAAAATTGTATAAGTGTTCCAGATTATCTTAGGTGTTTTAAAACCCTTCAACTTCACTACACCTCTCCCTCAAAGATTTTCAATGGCATACTAAAGGATCATGCTAAATGTGTTTTTGCATTAGTCACTTTAAGATTGTATTTAGTCATTAGAATGACATATTCAATACTTTTAAATAATCCTAAGGATAGTATGATATGTCTTACGGGATGACTTACAATCTCTTATACCTCAAATTACCTTGAAAAGGTTTGCAACTCATTTTTGTATGTAAATAAGAAGAAACCTTCACTAGACCTATCATTAATGCTTGAAATCTATTTTGGCACCTTGAATATATTTTAAATGGATGGTTTAGTAAAATTGTACCTATTTCCAAGCCTATAAGTTATTTTTAAGTAACCAAGAGCCTTCATTAGTTCATCTCCCTGTAAATAGGCTTGAAACTACCATTTCTACACAATTTTCCATATCTTTCCCTTCCCACGCATGCCAAGTTGATTGGCCTAAAAGGTACTCAAGAGAGGAAAATTTTTCATTAAAATGTTTCTATGGTAAATTTAATGCATTAGAGGCACTTAAAGGTGCTTACACAATCATCAGGTTTATTTCAATGTTCCAAGAGGGTTTAAAGTATATCACCTTGTTAACAATTGTTCACAAAATTGAGGACCTAAAATTATGAACTAATGACACAATTTTAGAGTGGGGGGCCTCAATAACAACTCAAATATCCACTTTAAACCATTCATCTTCTCATTCAATTTTTGAGCAGAAAACTATGTCTTATTGAGTTCTTCACAAGGTGATAGGAAGGTTTTGAATGGTCTCCCTTCTTAGTGATTTTTCATACCATGTAGACTCACTTGAGAAAAACCAATGCCATAAAGTTGGATTTTGAAAACCTCATAACCATCTCCAATCTCAATTACTTCCCATGTATCTTCTTAATGGAGTTCCAAGTAAATTTTATACCTTCTCGGGTTGATGGACTTATGTGTTGAGACCGAGGAAAGTTTTTTAGGTATAAAAGCCTTTAAAATGAATATTTTTGGTTAAAATTATCTCCAATAGGTTTAATATTAACCCTATAATGATTTTATATACTCTTCCATATGAATTTAGCCTTCATATTTCTTAAATTTGACTTTTCTTCTTGTAGGTGTCTGAGTGGGGTTTAAGCTCATTTGTGTCTTTTGGCCCTTTCCACTATATATCACCCTTGTTTAGATCATTTTTTACTCTATGCCATTGTATATGAATGTATCAAGTGTTTTATTCCACATTTTACTATTTTATGAGGCAAGGAATACTCGATGCAACTCCAAACACTCCCTTTCATTCAAGGTTTTCATCTTTTGATCAAGAATGTGGACCTAAGGGTTTATATACTTGTAGGTCTACTTTCACCCTTATTTAGATCATTTGTAACATGTTTTTGAGTCTTATATGACCTAAAATAATTTAATATACCATAAGACCTATTGTAAATGTTAAAAATCTCTTCAAAATATCTAAAATGTCTTCAATCACTTAGCCTTGCTCATACATTCTTATTTGGTCTTCCTTTGGGATATATATCTTACCTAGGCATGAGGATGGTTCATCTTGAATAGTATTTTGTTCTTAAAAATGAAACTAGTCAAGGTGGATATTCTCATGGTTCCTTAGACCTTAAAAAACCTTTCAACCTAATTATCAAACTAAAAATATCCCCTTTTGCTCATATAGTGCATGTAGGCCTATAGGTGTCTATATTAGGCCTAACACCTACTTCTCCTGTCATGTGATGAAACCTCCATATCTCCCATGTCTTCGAAGGATACTTGAGGGAAAGATTAAAATTATTTCACTTATTTTAAGGCCCTTTTATAATGAAAATTTTGTGTAAGACCTCAAGATTAATGAGATTAAACTTGACACCTATAGGACTGTACTTCTCACATTTGAGGATTGAACATTGAATTAACACAATAAGGCTAATTTGGAAGTAATAAAAAAATTGAGAGGAGATATAAATGGGTGTGAAAGGTTAGATAATATCAATTTTAATATTTTAAATGCATTCAAACCATATTTTTCCACTCAATGACCTCGAGAAGGTTTTTCTTGCTTGTGAGCTACAATAGTCTACTGAGTGTATGATCATAGCTCATTCTTCACAATTTTGGCATATTTGATACTTGGATAAAAATTGAAGAAATTGGTTGAATTTTTTTAGGGTTGAGAGATACATTTTATACCATTATTTTTCACATTTTTATGACTGAAATCACTTCAACCTCTCCTCGCACTTTACTACCACACTAAAATAGGGAGAAGGTGCATTTATCTTTTCAAGACAAACATGTGATTATGTTAATCTACTTTGAATAAATGATATGGAGGCTCTTAGGTGATCTAAGATCACTCTCCCACCATCAAATTTACTCCAACCTTGAAACAAAAACCCAAGGAGAGAATTGAGCTCATGGGGTTTTACAAGGGTTTTAGGCACCTTTTTATGTTAGTTATACTTCATAGAGTTGGGTTTTATGAAACCTAAACTCTTTCCATAGTTTTGAAGAGAATAAAATCACTTATCAACCCCTAGGAGTGTTGGTATGATTCCTTTCCATGTGATTAAACTAGTGACAATAAATGTATCTTCTCGAGCATGTCAACTTCCCTAATAGCAAATATAAATGAATTATTACACTATATTGATCTTCTAAGCCCTGAGTAGGATTGATTCAATATTTATGAGATATATGACATCTCATGTTCATAAAAATACATAAAAATAATCCCCTTTTTGTTTTAAAAACTCACTAGAGACACTTGCTACCAATTATATGTGATGATCATGAATTATACAGGTATGTTAGGTTTACCACTATCATTTTTGAATTTAAAACTACCATATTTGTTAGGTTGTGGAGCTAAAAGCTTCAACCTTTGAAAACTAGGAACAGATGGTTGCTGAGTTCTACAAGAACCGGCGTCGGCAGCATGACCGACGTCGGCAGGATCCAGTGCAGAAGGCAACCGGCGACGGCAGGAAGTCGGCCGACGTCGGCAGAACCAGACCAGCAGGGACCGACGTCGGTCGCCTGTGTGTTCCCGAAGTGTTCGTTTCACAGACAGTTAGTTAAGTGAACTATGAGTTTGCATGTCAAGACCAGCCAGAGTCTTGGGTTGCGAGGATAATTGTCTAAATTAAGAGTCTTAGTTATTGTTTGAGTTAGGGATCTATTTATAGACCCATTGGCATGTATTGTTTAAGGCATGAGATAGAAAGGAAGAGTTCCTTCTAGTTGTAAGATCTATGAGTTGCAGGTTGTTGCAAGCTCATTGGTGATCTACATGTAAGCTTGGTCTTTGAATTGCAGGTTGTAGGTTCATGAGAGATCAGCTTGAAGTGCTATAGAGTGCTTGATGTACCGGCAGGGTTATTACTGACTGGTTGGTGAGGTGAACACCAATTCTGTGTGTGAGTTGGTTGTTGGGACCGTTTTTGTGTAGGAGAGTGTGTGTGAGAAGAATTACTGTACACTTGAGGTGTGGCGAATCTCTGTAAGGTGAAAGAGTGTGGCGGCTCTTTGATGTATTCTTTTCTGTTAGTGTTAATACAAGATAGTGTATTGTCTCTCATATTCTGTGCTATTGGTGAATTCTAGTTACTTGTGTTTCTGGTTATTTCCGCATATTCAATTGCTTATATATTTGGTAATCATACTGTGCTCTCTCTGAGGAGCAAGATCCTAACCAGTGGAGTCAGAGCATGTTTGTTGTTCTCTGATTTCCTGACAAGTGGTATCAGAGCCTTGGTTGTAGGTTCTTGAGCTTGATACCAACAATTGGTATCAGAGCTTTTGGTTGGGATACTAACAGATTGGTGTAGATCTGGGTAGTGTGTTTTGATTACAGGTTACTCACAGGGTTTCTGTTTGAGTGGGAGTTGAGCAATGGCAGAAAGCAGTCAACTACGAATGGACAAGTTCAATGGCAAGAACTACCAATTATGGAGGATGCAGATTGAGGACTATCTGTATCAGAAGGATTTGTACTTACCGTTGGGTGGGGTTGCTAGCAAACCCTTGGATATGAAAGATGAAGAACGGGAGGTTCTTGATCGGAAGGCTCTGGGATCTGTTAGATTGAGTCTTGATTCAACTGTGATTTCCAGCTTATCACAGTGTAAGACAACGGTGGAGTTGATGAAATCTTTGGCAAATTTGTATGAAAAACCCTCGGCTTCAAACAAGGTATTTCTTATGAAGCGTTTATTTAATTTGTAAATGTTGGAAGGTGGATCTATTCATAGCCATCTTAGTGATTTCCATGGTTTGGTAAACCAGTTAAGTTCAGTTAATATTGTATTTGATGATGAACTTAGAGCTCTCTTAATCTTGTGTTCATTACCTGAAAGTTGGGAAGGTTTGGTAATGGCAGTTTCTAATACTGTGTCTCCTTCAAAAGTCTTAAAAGTGGATGATGTTGTGAGCATGATCTTGAATGAAGAGATACGGAGGAAAAGCACAGGTGAATTATCTGGAAATGCTTTGAGTGTTGAAGGAAGAGGAAGGCCAAGAGAGAGGACAGAGCGTGGGAGATCAAGGTCGAAGACAGGCAAGAGATCCAAGTCCAGGTATGGCAGAATAACCTGCTGGAAATGTGGAAAGCAAGGGCACTTAAAGAGAGATTGTAGATCGGGTGAAGATCATCATGAAGAACATGGAGAAGAAGCAGATGCTGCGGGTTACATTGCACAGGATGCTCTGGTATGTTCTTTGGATAAAGTAGAATCTTGGGTATTAGATTCTGGTGCCTCTTTTCATGCATCTCCACATAGAGAATTTTTTCATGAGTATGTCCAGGGAGACTTTGGAGAAATTTGTGTAGGGGATGGTAAGCCTTGTCAGATTGTTGGCAAAGGCAAAGTGAAGCTGAAATTGCAGACAGGTGACACATGGGTGTTAAAGGAGGTCATGCATGTCCCAGTTCTGAAGAGGAATCTGATTTCTGTTAGAAGCTTGGGTGAAGAGGGTTGCACAGTAACTCTCTCAGCGGACTCTTGGAAGGTTACCAAGGGTACACTTGTTATAGCTAGAGGTAAGAAAGTAGGTACGCTTTATCTATCTACTTGTTTTACTGATTCTCTTTCTGGGTTATCTACTTCAGCTGTAGATTCAGAGATGTGGCTTGATAGGCTTGGTCACATAGATAAGAAAGAGATGCTGGTTCTTGAGTCAAAGAATATGCTTTCGGATTTGGAAGGCATGGATCGTGGTTTCTGTATACAGAAGAAGAAAGTGAGGTTTCTTGAGGAATCTGATGTTAGTGACAAGAACGGGAAAGCCTTGGTTTTCAAGGAGAAAGTGACAGACAGAGTTCAGCATAAGGTGCAGAGGAATTCTGAGCAGAGCAAAGGTGATTTGGACAAGGTTTTGATCCAAAAAGAGCTCGCGGGAAAAAGTCAGGTCTCACAAGAAAAACACAGAGACCGACGTCGGCAGGAAAACCGGCGTCGGCGTCCAGACAGGGACCGACGTCGGCTATGTGCAGCCCGACGTCAGTGACTCGGGGCAGACAGAGACCGGCGTCGGCCAGGGGAAAACGACGTCGGCAGGGAGGCAGTCGCAGGAAACCGACATCGGTCGGCTGTAGACTGAGATGTGACCGGCATCGGTTACTGAGACGAATTTTGGGTGGACAGCTAGTTGTCATGGAGTCTCAAGCGCCCATATGGAGGACTGAAGGTGTAAGTAAGTTCTTAAATTCATCATTTCCCTTCTTTACACTACTTGTTGCTCACTTATGGCATAGGACCAGGAAGTTATTGAAGAAGCAGAACAGGTAGATCCAGGAAATAGTGGGAGCTAGGCATGGATGAGGATGTGATTCCTTGGAGGAGAACCAAACAGGTGTTTTGGGTAGTGTTGCCAGCTGGAAGTAAGCACTGAGAGACGAATGGATGTTGAGGATGAAGAAGAGCGGAAATGGATACGTGAGATGGTAGATCAGGGTATATGATCTTGTTTTAGCTGTAGTGCAATGGAGGTTTGATCATTGTGTTTCTCTTTACCAGGTTGGATAGTATTAGCTACACTATTCTATTTTCTGTATGATGTGCTTGTTACAGGGTTACATATACAGGTATTTCTGAACTAAAGGTAAAGCTAGTTCAGGTGTTTGTCATGGAGAATCTGGGAGCAGCAAGATTCTTTGGCATGAGTGTGATCTAGAGACATGGAGGTCTTGTTGACTTTGTTTTAGGATGATTGTGTGAAACCGGCTAGCACGCCGATGGCTAGACAGTTCATAGAACAGGTGTCTTGATTCACATAATGAGGTTGAGTGCATGGTATGTACTAAACCTGAGTTTTCCCAAGTAGTGGGAGTTGTCACAAGTTTGGAGTCAATCCGGGAGAGTAATACTGAAGGGCAGTTCAGTGGGACCAGCAGCAGGTGCACATGCTATGCAGGGTCAAGTTCTCTTTCTACATGGTTGTAGATGCGGATGTGGCAGGTAATTTGGATGACAGATTTTGCATCACGGATTTTGTGGTGGTTGGTCTTCAAGAGTGATCTTGAGGAGGGATACAAAGCCAAGGAAACAAACTAGACGGTGTACAGGTACAGGTACAGGTTGCAGCTGTTTATCTCCAAGTGGGAGATTGTTAGGTTGTGGAGCTAAAAGCTTCAACCTTTGCAAACTAGGAACAGATGGTTGCTGAGTTCTACAGGAACCGGCATCGGCAGCATGACCGACGTCGGCAGGATCCAGTGCAGAAGGCAACCGGCGACGGCAGGAAGTCGGCCGACGTCGGTAGAACCAGACCAGCAGGGACCGACGTCGGTCGCCTGTGTGTTCCCGAAGTGTTCGTTTCACGGACAGTTAGTTAAGTGAACTATGAGTTTGCATGTCAAGACCAGCCAGAGTCTTGGGTTGCGAGGATAATTGTCTAAATTAAGAGTCTTAGTTATTGTTTGAGTTAGGGATCTATTTATAGACCCATTGGCATGTATTGTTTAAGGCATGAGATAGAAAGGAAGAGTTCCTTCTAGTTGTAAGATCTATGAGTTGCAGGTTGTTGCAAGCTCATTGGTGATCTACATGTAAGCTTGGTCTTTGAATTGCAGGTTGCAGGTTCATGAGAGATCAGCTTGAAGTGCTATAGAGTGCTTGATGTACCGGCAGGGTTATTACTGACTGGTTGGTGAGGTGAACACCAATTCTGTGTGTGAGTTGGTTGTTGGGACCGTTTTTGTGTAGGAGAGTGTGTGTGAGAAGAATTACTGTACACTTGAGGTGTGGCGAATCTCTGTAAGGTGAAAGAGTGTGGCGGCTCTTTGATGTATTCTTTTCTGTTAGTGTTAATACAAGATAGTGTATTGTCTCTCATATTCTGTGCTATTGGTGAATTCTAGTTACTTGTGTTTCTGGTTATTTCCGCATATTCAATTGCTTATATATTTGGTAATCATACTGTGCTCTCTCTGAGGAGCAAGATCCTAACCAGTGGAGTCAGAGCATGTTTGTTGTTCTCTGATTTCCTGACAATATTATGTTAAAAAAACTTTATTAATCTCCTTTAACAATTGTAATCAATGTAAAAGATACTCATTTGGCCTTTAGACCGACTCACCACCTTGTATCAGGTTGAACCAGACATTAAGATGGCTTTGAATTATTTATTTATTTATAAACTGACTTGAAGACCAATATCATATTTGATGACCTCATTCACATGACTCTCTTTCCTATTGAGGATTATTAGGTTGAATTAGGCATTTTTATACATCTCCTCTAGGTGTTAGCACAATGAAATGACTTGATCAAGCCTAAAAATATAAGATCATAAACCTTAACTTTTTTAAAATACATTAATATACTTAAAACTACCCTAACTTTTACAAATGCTTTATAGGGTGACTAAGATAAGGGAAATTGGTTATGAGGTTGAGTATCTATGACTTCACACTTTAGACTAGACATTTCAATCACTTTTAAACCTTCTAAAACAAAATGATAAGACATCTACCTATGGAAAGACATGAAATAATATATGACACTTTAAAATGCTACCAAAGAATGTAAATAAACCTTGTGTAAACACCCTAATTTGGTCGAACAACCACAAGTACTATGTCTTTTGTTGCTCTTTCACAAGAAGCTCTTAGTGATGATTATAGTCCTTTTTTGCATGGTCATTTTGAGTCTTTTGATCTTTATTATGTTTTATTTTCCTTACTCATGATACTCCCAGTAGTCACAAGTCACCTTTTCCTAGTCATAGGCCCCCCTAGCTCATCTTTCTTGATTTTATCTTTGTTTTAAGCCTTAGGACACTAGCACCACTTTCAGGATAGTATCACCATATGGTGCTAGTGTCCACTAATGGATCTAGTTTTTGATGAGCCCTTTCTCCCATGTTTGAGTCCTAACCCCTTTGTGAGCCTTCTCTTATGTTTTTATCCCTCTTGTTGGTTCCCAGTCATGCACCGCTATCGCTCAGCCTCACACACCCTAGGAGTAAAATCAAGAAGGGAAGTACAAGTCAAAGGTGAGGAGCCATGAAGATATGTCATTGGAGCTAAGGAGGGATTAGCACCTTGAAAGAATTGAATGGGGACAATGATTGAGAGAATCTTGATAAAGGGGATGGTTAGTTCCCTGTTGCTTTTGGCTATACCTGAACCAAGGTGAGAGGACCTACGGGTGGGGGTAGCTAGTTTTTGTGAAGGGATTTTAAGCCTTCAACCTTCATGGGGATTTTTAATTAGGGGAGAGGGAATATTACAAAAGCATAACCAGACTCACACACTCCACCCTAGAAGGGTTGTCACATGAAATGCATGAATGCTTTAGTCATATAAAAGCTACTTAAGACAGATGGGAAAATGGCTCCAATATTTGATGTAGAGATTATTTTTGAATTACAAGGGGTAAGTGAGGACTGTAGCATTAGTATTTTAAGCATATAAAGTGAATAAATTTTAGGTGAAAAATGTATAGTGCATTTGTTAGGTAGGCAACACTTATGGTATACTAATTATATGTGGTATGTGGGGTAGACCAGGATAAGACAATGTTTACAAGAAAAGTTTGATGAAGAGATGTGGAGGGCTAATAATTGAATATAGAGGGGTTCACAAAATCATGTTATCTCCTTTATCAACAAATTATTTCTTAATTCTAAAAATAGCCAAGAAAAACTACGCTTAAAGGGTCCTTGATAGATTACAAGCAACACTACAAGTTACCTTTCAATAATTCTTTCCTATTACATCCATGAGCCCAAGACTACAATTAAAAAGGATATCAATTCTTCATTCCCCAAAATTTAAAACATAAAGGATTTTATGTTCTCATTTCACCTTCCAAATGACTACCATAAAGAAACATACACCAAACAACCAATCTATTTAGCTTGTGAAAAGAAATAATGCATTTGAACAATGAGATAGAATGGAAATAATGAACATATTTTATTCATTTGTTGGGAAAATATTAATCACAACACAATTCTTTAAAATTATATATCATAAGACACTCTATAGAAATGATTCTGTAACAAGGGAACATCATAGATGATATCAAATCTTGCCAATGATTTTACAAATGAAATCAATTTGGCATCAGGGCAATACACATGGATGACTCTTTGAGCTATCTATTTTACACTCAAATTTTTTAGCCAAACTTTGTAAAGGGATAGAACCCCTTTAATTATGCAATTACATAACCATACTTGGCATATTCTATAGAGATATTCCAGCTAGAAGATTCCTTCACAGGCCTAGAGTTGGTTGTAATGAACTTGATTCCTCATACCTGTAGGTGTGCTCTCGTGATGATGAAGGATATGATTTCCCACTATAGAAGAATATTTACAATTATGTACATGTAACAAAACCCACAAGGGAAAAAACAAAACTTTGTCCATTTGTAAAAAGAAATAAAAACATCCCTTCCTTAAATAAAATAAACTCAGAAAGGGATGTGCCACTACCAAGCAAAATACAAAAGTTCTTTTAAAAAAGAAAAGAGAAAAAGGAGAAAAGGAAAAGAAGAGAAAGGGATGTATGATATTTATTTCCCTTTTTGGGAAAGAAACTAGGGGTATCTCATCATGATACATAATCCACATTGATGACTATGTCCTTCACCAACTTGTCATTATGTGTAATAAAATTTTTGATCATACTAGTGAGGATCATTCTCTCTAGGCCCATATGTTACTTGAATTTGGCATCATATTCCTCTAGCTAATTGGTGGTTCTCTAGAGCACTCCCTAGTTCTTTCCTATCAATGCCTCCGATTTGTCACAAGATTTTTTGAGAGATACTAAGTCCTTTATTTTTTGGCCATTGAAAGCTCCATGAGGTGCATCGATGAGATCCTCTAGAGCCTTCTCCAATAGTTCTTTTTTTAGGTCCACCACGCCATCTAGCCTTACCATTGCTCTCAGAGTATCCTTAATCTCTATTCTCATAGTCTTGAGAGATTTCTCTTTTCCTTTTAAATCAAAATCACTATCCTTGAGCATGGTGAGCCTATGATTTATGGCCAATTTGCACTCTCTGGGCATCTTAATATTATCTAGAGAGATAATGTTTTTTGCAATTAAAACATCCTTGCCCATATTACATATTTCATCTATTTTGGGTGTAACTGCCTCTCAAAATTATGATATCAGCATCACAAATAGATGCTATGGAGTTACACTCTTCTCATCTATCTATCTCATCATCTAGCCATCCCATAGCAGTATGGATTACTTCTTGGACCCGAGCTATAAAGTCCTATTGCCAAACTTTTGTTGCCCATCCTCTAATCTTTAAATCTTTGCCACATGCAATGTCCAGTGTTCTAAGGGGGATATGGGAAAGGTCAATATTTTGGTGGTGGTTGGAGTCACCTCCTAAGGCTCACTCAGTAAATTTTTCAAGTATTGAATCATACCCTGATTTTCCACCTTTAATTCCTCCATGGTGGCTTTATCGTTACCCATTTTGTGCATCACCATGTCAGCTAGGACTTGTGAAGTATGCTTCAATTCCTTCCTTTATGGCTCTTCAAGATTATAGCAATAGATGGAATAGTTTTCCATGGGAGTATCCTTCTTTGGTGTATCTAGAGGAAGAATGGCTACTTCAACACTTCTTTCCCTTATGTCAATGAATATCATTCTAACATGAATCTTGGCCTTTTTTGGGGGCTTAGCCTTTTGCTTTTGAACAATTTAGGCTATATCGATATCCCCTACTTTGCTCATCACATCCTTCTTATCCTTCACTTGGTTTATAATCCAAAAAAGGGGCCTAGTCTAGAAACCCACCAAAGTTATGGATGATAAGGATGGCCTTGTAGTAGTGATGAGTTGTACCAATGGGGAAATAGCTGCTAGGAGCATCACTAATTTAGGAAGAGGGCTTAACATAAATTTTTATGTGTCTTCACTTCCTTGCTCTTCTTTTTCCTCCTCTGGGACTAGCTCAACTTGTTCCAAAATTTTGAAATCAAACCCAGGCTAGTGAGACTCCATGCACAATTTGTCAATGGAACTCCCTTTTTCTATGTGTTTGATGGAGGATAGAACAATGGTTTCTCCTTCCGTAACACCCTGGGCTGTTGGGTCTGTAGAGGCTATGGTGACTTTCTTGTTGCATTTAGGTGACTCTTCACCAATCATGTCCTTGAAACCTTTATTCTTCTCTGGGTCATGTTGGCCTAGATTTCAATGTAAATAATAAACAAATTACATTATGACAAAATTAGTTTTCTCACCAAAATTGTATTTTATTATTCTAAATCATATTTACAAAGCACGTGAAAAGATTTATAGGATTTTCATGGGTGGTTACAGGTTAAAACCAACTTTTTTATGAACCAACAATTTATTTAAAACAAAGTATATTAGTAAATTAAATACTAACTATACTAACTAAATATTAATCTAAAAATATAAAATAAACTAACTTTGGATTACAAAATTCCTAAAAAAAATCCCCTTGATCCAAAGGGGTATAGAAATACTAGAGCAAAGAACTATGAGTCATCCAAGTAGACTCTGTCGTAACTACAACTAGTACATTGTTCATCCTGGACTGATCACATCTTGATTATTCACACACTGTAGTAGAACATGATCATGCACTATCAAACTACATCGATCCTCACATATAATCCTTCCAGCAAGTGACTGCCCTTGATACTGTGTATGGTACATCTCAAACTGATGCCCAATAATCACCAACATCTCCTACAAATATTTGCTCAGCACTAACAATGCTAGCAACATAATACTGACTTGTATGGCACATCATCGATGATTAATCAAAAAACCAATACGAAATATCTTCTCCCCCTATCAGTCGAGAGGTGAGAAGCCATGTAATAAATAAACCAAGTATAAATCACTGAAATGCTCCACATCAAAGATCATAGAAACACTACATCTATGAAAGTAAAGTACACAAGCCAAAAAATTTCTATCCAAGCACTAAACCCATACTTCAAGTGAATAGTGAATTGGAGAAGGGAAAATATCCTCCAACCTCCAATTGGCTCTATTTAGCCTATTACATTCATAGGGACCTATAAACATCAAAATGTAATACCATCATCACCGATAACACAAGCAATGGGACACATCATTACAATATTTTTTTGATGTATAAAACACATTTTCACTATTTGATAAAAACTTGGGGTGTTGGATTCCACAAAAAATGCACCCGACTTCATTACAGTGCATAGTTTATTCAAAATATGTGAAAAACATATCCACACATGTCATAATTAAAAAATTATTGTACTAATGCTCTTGAAAATCCTTTTCCATGAAAAAAAAGTGGTCATATGAGTAATTTTTCCACCGTATGTAGAAGATATGACAGTTTCAAATTTTCTCCTTTGTCAGGCTAGGCGGACCCCCTCTCAATGCTAATTCATAAATTTTGACTAGTTTACGAGGATTAAAATTACATAGCAAGACATGATGGACACCTCTTTGCGTATACTCATTGGAAATATATTTGAGTCTAGTTTCCAAAAAAGTAACATTGACAAAAAAAATATGAAAATGTGTTCTGAATATGGTAGAAATGGTCACAGTAGGTCCATATTTTCCTATTTTTCAAAATTAATTCAAATGTCTTCTTTGCAAATATATATATATATTTTTAATACTTTTGAAAAAAATATTTTTTCCCATGAAAGTAATTTTTTATTTTTTAAATAAAGCCTAAATCTTTCTATGGCTTTTGTAGGGTCCACCAAACCCTAATCTTTGACAAACTATAATAAAAAAAACTTTGCCAAATGAAAAAAAATAAACTTTGCTCATATTTCCAATGCCATACAGGTGGTTTTCAACACCATGGATGATCTAAAAAATTCTTGGACTCCTTCTGCAACCCTTAGGCCATATAAAATCCATGCAAGATTGAATATTTCATTATTTAGTAGTGTTTGAGACTGACAAGAGAGATTTTGGTTGAGTAAATCTAATTTTTGATGATGCAAGACATTATAGAGGTCATACTATAGCAGGTTTTGGCTGTACAACTCCATTTCTCAGCTTGAAAAACTTTTGAAATGCTTTGAGATTTGATAAAAATGGTTTTCAGGAACTCAAGAACAAATCAAATACTAAGTAGGTCAATTTTTAGAGAAATAGAAGCTATTTTATATCCAGCATGAAAAGGCCATTTAAATGCATATATGGGTTGTAAAATTTTATTTTCCAACTTGAAAAAAATTCCCAGATGCTTGGAATGATCTTCAATTGCTCAAAAACATATCAAAAACTTAGCAAATGAAGGTTGGATGTACTATTAGGGAGTAGGCCATACATAGACTATTTTCTAAAAATTTCTTAGACTTTCTAATGTAAAATTATTTGAAAAATTAAAATATTTTAATAATTTTCCAAAAATTTCAACATTAGACTAACCAAAGTTGATTTTCCAGGGCATACCTTATACTAATGCAATCTTCCAATCTTGTCTTTTCCATATTCATCATACTTCAACAAAACATGCTCTAATACCACTATTGGCCCAAATTTCAATGTAAATAATAAATAAATTACATTATGAAAAAATTATTTTTCTCACCAAAATTGTATTGTATTATTCTGAATCATATTTACAAAGCACATGAAAAGCTTTATAGGATTTTCATGGGTGGTTACAGGTCAAAACCAACTTTCACATGAACCAAAAATTTATTTAAAATAAAGTATATTAGTAAATTAAATCCTAACTATACTAACTAAATATTAATCTAAAAATATAAAATAAACTAACTTTGGATGAAAACAATCCTAACAGGTCATGCACCTTGATGGTGGGGAGAATCCCTTAGGGGATTTTGATTGAAGTAGCATCTTTAGGGGCACTCTCCTTGACCCCTTTATTTATCAGAGTTGTTTCTAGAATCCAGATAACGTGAGTGTAATGGAGACGTGATCACACGAGATGAAGCAAGTGCACACCACATAGATGCTAAAGCAATTTTAAAATAACACAAGAAGATAAATTGCACAAGACAAAATGGAGAAAACCAAAATCTAATTAACATAAGATGGCCAAAGTGAGGAATACAAATAGGAGAGTACGTAAGTAATTCCTCCACAAAATGTGGACAAGGCACCCCAAGAATAGACTGTAACTCCTTCATGAAAGGTGGTGACAAGGTGCTAAGAATAGAGAAGTAACTCCCATCAAGGGAGTTACTTATGACATTCTTATGACACCTATGACACATCTATGACACACACCTCCACATAAGCTAGCCTATCCCACAAATGTAGGAAAACTCCATGTATGCACAAGAAATATAATTTTCCTAATTAATAAATAGGGAAAAATAAAAACTTACACTAATACCCCCATAAGTGTAGCTTAGGTGGGTAGTGTAGAAATATAATATGGGTCCCAGCAACTAGGCCTGATGAGGTACCCATGTACAAATGCAATCTCCCATAAGATAGAGAAAAGGAGAAAACCCGTAGGAAAAAACTCCCCCCCCCCAAAGAGAGACATAAAAGAAAGAAGAGGCTAGTAGGCCCCCCTGAAGATGATGTAGCTGCAGATGTGGACTGCACCCCAAGAAGAGCTCATAGATGAATGAACTTGCTCTCAGTGAAAGATTTGGTGAATATGTCTGTAACCTACTCTGAAGACTGGCAAAATATCAAGTCAATGACCTGACTATGAATAAGCTCCTGAATGAAATGCATGTGAATCTCTATGTGCTTGGTCCGTAGGTGCTAAACTAGATTCTTGCAAATTTGAATGGTACTCTAGTTGTCACAATAAATGATGGTGGGTTACCTGATAGGAATGCCAAACTCAGAAAGAATCCCCTGAAGCCAAATAGCCTCAATAGCTACATTAATAGCTCCCCTATACTATGCCTCTATGGATGATATAGCAATAGCATTCTGCTTCTTGCTAGACCAACTGATAGGACTAAAACCTAGAGAGAAACTATAACCAGAAGTGGACTTGCGAGTCTGTGAATCGCCAGCCTAGTCTGAATCTATATATCCAACCAAGTTAACCTCTATGCCAAATATGTAATGAATACCATATCTCTATGAACCTTGTATGTAATGCAAGATCCTCTTAGTTGCTTTCCAATGCAACTCATGAGGTTCCTGCATGAATTTGGAGATAAGTCCCATTGTATATGATATGTTAGGCTTGGTGTGAGTCAAGTAGATGAGACTACCAACAAGTTGTCGATATCGAGTGGCATCAACCAATGGTGAAAAACAGTCAACCTCAAGCTTGAATCTTGATAGAAAGGGAGTTCGAGATGGCTTACAATCAGCCATGTGAAACTGAGCCAATAAATCAAGAGCATACTTAGGCTGTGTAAGAGAAATCCCTGAATCTGACTGTGAGATCTCGATGCCAAGGAAGTAGTGCAACAAACCCAAGTATGTCATGTCAAATCTATCCTAGAGAGATGCCTTCACCACTACAATAGCCGATGAAGAAATCATGGTGATTAAAAGCTCATCAACATATAGAACCAAAATCAAGAGCGAATCATCCTGCCACAAGAAGTAGACATTTTGATCAAAATGGCACCAAGTGAAACCCACTATGAGAAGGAAGGAATCCATCTTGGCATACCTATCCCGAGGGGTTTGTTTGAGGCCATAGATATATTTCTTAAGTCTGCATACTAAGGAAGAATCTTGAACAAATCCTAGCGGCTGCTCCATGTAGATCTCCTCCTCTAGGTCTCTATGAAAAAAGGCACTCTTCACATCTATTTGATACACATTCCAACCATGTGTTGTGGCAATAGCCAAGGTGAGTCAGATAGAAGTCATCTTTGCAATGGGTGCAAAGGTCTCTGAATAGTCAATACCTGCCACCTGTGAGAAATCCTTGGTGACTAGTCGTGCCTTGTACTTATCAACCGACCCATCTGTTGTAAACTTAGTCTGATATATCCACCTACATCGAACCATCTTTCTTCCCTTAGGAAGTGAATTCAAATCCCAAGTGTGATTTTTGATTAAGGAAGAATATTCTTCCTCCATATCACTATCCCACTCAAGTACTCCATATGCCTCTCAAAAATTCTATGGATCTGAAACTGAAGCAAAGAAGGCATGTGGATCTCTCTAAAAATCCCCCCTAGTACGTCTGTCATCTACGGGATCTCCTACCCAAGTGCCAACACTCTCAAGTGTCTGTCTGGCCCAAAGTGGCCTAAAAGTGGGTGAGTCAGGTACTAACTCATCCTCTGACTGACTAGAGGTGGATGACTCTACATCACTATCCTCACTGTCTGAACTTGAAGAAGAAGATGTCTCTAGCTCAAGAACTTGATGTGGCTGATCTAAATTTGATGAGGAATCATCATGAAGAAGTAGATGTCAGGAACCTAGAACAATAAACATGCTCCGATGCCTACTTAGTTAGGATCTTGCTCCCTCAATAAGAGCACAAATATGATTACTCTGTATAAGCAACTAATCATGAATTTAAACCAGAAATATAAAGTAACTAGAAATATGAAACAACATAGGAATTGAGAGACAATACACAATTGTATTAATAATCACTCAGAAGAATATACAATAAAGAAGATGCCACTTCTTCTTCCACCTCAAAGGTTCGCCACACCTCAAGACCTTCTTCCCTCTCTCTTTTGGTCACAACAATCAACTTCAATACAGAATTGATGTTCACCTCTCTAACCAGTCAGTAACACGCTGCCAGTTCACCAAGTACACAACTATACTTCAAGTAGATCTCCTACTCTCTGCTGCTACCTGCAAATAACTAGACCATACTCACCATGTAGATGTCTTTCTACACCTCTGAAGAACCCTTGTCCTTGCCTCACCAAGTCCTTATGATTCTTCAACCAGTACCCCGATGGATCTTCTCCAAGAACTTGCACAACCTGCAACTCTCTCTGATCATACACTCTTATTACCCCTATTGGTAACTAGGAGGAACACACCATGGCTCTCTTCTCTCAGAAGGAGCTTATTGCTCACTTACTCTCTAGCACACATTTACAATACAGCCTATGAGTCCATATACAGATCTCATGCTTACAATAATTAGACATTCTTAATTACAATAATTAGACTCGTAACTCAAGACTACAACTAGCCCTTGACATGCAAACAAATAGTCCAAAAATAGACTCTCTAGGATCAACATGCAAACTACCTATTCTCACACAGGCTACCGACATCGGCTCCTCCATGACCGATGTCGGCCGATTGGTAACCGACGTTAGTTGCTTCCTCACTGCCATCTGACCGACGTCAGTTAATCAGACTGACGTCGGTTTCCTTGCAACACATTCAACAACTCTCTGCAACTCTGCATCCTCTGTAACTTCTCTTGTTTTCATCTTGGTGAAGCTTTTAGCTCCACAACCTAACAATCTCCCACTTGGAGATAAATAGTTGCACCTATACCTGTACCTGTACACCCTCTAAATTATTCCCTGGCTTGTATTCCTCTTCAAGATCAACCTTGAAGACCAACCACCACACAACCTGTGATGCAATACCTATCATTCAAGTAACCTGCCACATCCGAACCTACATATCCATGTAGTGAAGACCTTGACCCTGCATAACAAGAATCCCTGTTGCTAGTCCCATTGAACTGCCCTCCAGTACTCCTTCCCCGAATTGGCTCCATACTTTCTGACAACCCCCACTGCTTGGGAAAACTCAGGTCTACATTAGACCTCATGTGATTTCGAACCCTGTCCTAAGCTAAGCTTGAACTGTCCAGCCCTTGGTGTGCTTTTTGATTCTACATCCTGCATCATGAACCCCGCCAACACCGTCTTCACATCAGCTCCCACTGGAGATAAAATCTCCATGTCTCTTATACCAAAGAATTTTGTTGCTCCAAATTCTTCTTGACATACCTCTAAACTAACCTTACCCTTAGCTCAGCAAAACCCTGTATCTCTAAACCTATAACTAGTATACCATTCACATACAGTAACAAAATAATGTTGCAATCATTATCCACCTGGTAAGATAAACACAATAGTTACACTGACATTGACTGAAGGCATGCTTAGTCATCCACCTGTCAAACCTGTACCACTGTCCTGTAGCTTCCTCAAGACCATATGCCTTGGCCTTCCATCTCACGTATCCATCCACTCTCTTCTTTAACTTGGGAATCCATTCCGTCTCTCAGTGCTTACTTCCAGCTGACAACTCTACCAATAAACCCCTGTTTGGTTCTTCTCCAAGGACTCACACTCCTCATCCATGCCAAGCTCCCACTGTATCTAGATTCTACCTGCATTGTCTCTTCCATCTTCCTGGTTCTTGACCATCAATAAGCAATATAAAGAAGGTGAACAATGAATATGAGGTTCACTTACCCATTCTGATCTCGACATGAGCATTTGAGACTTGTTGTCTGCGCACTATCCATTCCAGTGACCGATCTCGGCCATCTCCCAGTCTACTCTCGATCGATGTCGGCTCCCTATACTGACCCTGACTATCGATGTCATTTCCCTGGCTGACGCTGGTGTCCTTTTTGCTAACATCAGTTCCTTCATGACCAACGTCGGTCTTTATTCTGCCAACGTCGGTTATTTTCTGACCGACACCAGTACCTGTGTTCGTCTGTGAGTGATAACTTTTTACCCACAAGCTCTCCATGGATCAAAACCCTAATCAAATCAACCCTACTCTGCTCAGAATAATTCAGTTCCCTCACCTGATCTCTGTCTGTCATCTCCTCCATGAACACCAAGGCTTTCCAGTTCTTTAGCTTGTCAAAGATATCTGACTTTCACTTCAAAACTTGCATTCTCCTTCTACATATGTGACTAAGCCTACGAAGCCACATCTCTGCAACAGAAGGTGAATCAGCAATATAAGTAGATAGATAAAGGATACCTACTTTCTTACCACCATCTAATTCAAGTGTATCCGCTGTGAGAGTTATAGTGCATCTCTCATCACCCAAATTTTCTGAAGAAATTAGACTAATCTCCAAGACTTGTACCTGCATGACTTCCTTCAACCATTGTGTGTCATCCGTCTACAATTTCAGCTTCACTTCCCCTTCGTCAATCATCTGACAAGGCTCTCCAACCCCTAAATAAGTCTCTCCAAAGTCTCTAAAGACATACCTATGAAAAGATGCTCTATTTCGGGCTGCATGGAAAGAGGCAAAAGAATCTGTAAACAAAGATTCCACTTTATCCAGAACATCCTGTGCAACATCACCTGCAACATATGCTTCTATGTGCTGATCTTCTACCGACCAACAATCTCTTTTTACCTGCTCTTTCTTTCCATCAATCCGACCATTAGTGCTATTTAGTTTCTCCATTTGTAGCTTACTTTCTTCTGGCATTGCTATACTCCCACTCAATCTAAAACCCCTGTGAGTGACCTGTAATCAAAAAACACTACTAGATCTGAAACCACCTATTAGTCAACCCAACCAAAACTTCTGATACCACTTGTCAGGAACCTAGAACAATAAACATGCTCCGATGCCTACTTAGTCAAGATCTTGCTCCCTCAATAAGAGCACAAATATGATTACTCTGTATAAGCAACTAATCATGAAATTTAACCAGAAATATAAAGTAACTAGAAATATGAAACAAAACAGGAATTGAGAGACAATACACAATTGTATTAATAATCACTCAAAAGAATATACAATAAAAAAGATGCCACTTCTTCTTCCACCTCAAAGGTTCGCCACACCTCAAGACCTTCTTCCCTCTCTCTCTTGGTCACAACAATCAACTCCAATATAGAATTGATGTTCACCTCTCCAACCTGTCAGTAACACACTGCCAGTTCACCAAGTACACAACTATACTTCAAGTAGATCTGCTGCTACCTGCAAATAACTAGACCATACTCACCATGTAGATGTCTTTCTACACCCCTGAAGAATCCTTGTCCTTGCCTCACCAAGTCCTTATGATTCTTCAACCAGTACCCCGGTGGATCTTCTCCAAGAACTTGCACAACCTGCAACTCTCTCTGATCATACACTCTCAGTACCCCTATTGGTAACTAGGAGGAACACACCATGGCTCTCTTCTCTCAGAAGGAGCTTATTGCTCTCTTACTCTCTAGCACATATTTACAATACAGCCCATGAGTCCATATATAGATCTCATGCTTACAATAATTAGACATTCTTAATTACAATAATTAGACTCACAACTCAAGACTACAACTAGCCCTTGACATGCAAACAAACAGTCCAAAAATAAACTCTCTAGGATCAACATGCAAACTGCCTATTCTCGCACAGGCTGTTGATGTCGGCTCCTCCATGACCGATGTCAGCTGACTGGTAACCGATGTCGGTTGCTTCCTCACTGCCATCTGATCGATGTCGGTTGATCAGACCGATGCCGATTTCCCTGTAACACATTCAGCAACTCTCTGCAACTCTGCATCCTTCGTAACTTCTCCTATTTTCAAGTTTCCTTTTATGCCAAGCTTTAAAAGATGTTATCCCTTTCAAAGCTTTATGAGGAACCCTATTTTGAATGTAGCAAGCATAATTGATGGCTTTGGCCTAGTACTATGGTGCTAAGGATTTGGAGTGAATCATACAGCTACCCATCTCTTTCAAGAACCTATTCTTGTGTTTTGCAACCCCATTTTGTGAAGGACTGTAAGTGACTGTGCACTGCAAATCAATCCCCTCTGTGGTGTAAAACTACTCAAATCTAATGCTGACATACTCCCCTCCATTATCAGTTTGAAGAACATTGATGGATTTCTCACTCTATTTCTCAACAAGAGCCTTGAAGTCTAGAAAATTTTCAAACACTTCAGACTTTTGTTTGAGAAAATATATCCAAGTGTACCTAGAGAAATCATCAATGAAAGTGAGGATGTACTTGGCCCTTGTGAAAGATGGTGTGGGAAAGCATCTCAATACATCATTGTGGACTAATTCCAAAGGTTGTGAAACCCTCCAAGCTTTGACTTTGTCAAATTTTGCTTCAGGATGCTTTCTAAGGGAGCACCCCTTGCAAAGTCCTTTTGAGAATTAGACACGAGGCAAGCTAATGACCATGTCATGTTTACAAAGTTGCTCAAGATAGCGGTAGTTAAGGTGGCCAAACCGCTCATGCCACAATTTGCTAACTCCATCTAAATGAGTCAACAATTCTGTTGGAGAAGAATCTGATGCAAAATATGAGAAGGTGTATAACTTGGCTTGGTGATATACCCTACCCACTGCCACTATAGTATCACTATGCAACTCCCTAATAGCCACTGAATCTGGTGAAAAATCAACTCTCATGCCCTGACCAATGTGAGTGATTTGGTACATTGATAGGAGATTGGTTGAAAGAGAAGGAACACCTAGAACATTATTGAATGTTCCTCCTTCCATTTCAACTGACCCTCTCCCTACAATAGAAACTGATGTGTCATCACCCAAACTAATTGAAGTCATGCTACAAGGCTCTAAAGATGAAAACTTAACTAGTGAAGAGTCCATGTGGTGAGAAGCACCCGAATCAATGACCCATGATGATGTATAAGCTGTAGTAGCTACAAGGGCCTTGCCCTTTTCTTTCTCCTTACCCTTGCCTTTTGCCTTGGTAGAATCTTGGGTAGATGAATTCTACTTGGACTCTGGAACACCTATGTTATTCTTCTCTAGAAGATGAGTTAGGTGATCTATTTGTTTTTTCATGCATTTGTGTTCATCATGCCCTGTCTTTTTACAATAGGCACACTTAACCTTCTCCTTCTTAGGTTTAGCATTGGAAGATGAAGACTCGGTGTTGTTTTTGGCAGGATTGTTGTTTTCTTTCTTCTTCTCCTAGTCCTTGTTCTTTTTCTTCTTCTCCTTTGTTGAAGTCTTATCCTTACCATTTCCATATATCAAAGCTTGGGGTTGAGTAGACTTCATTGTGCCCATTTAAATTAGCTTATCTTTCTCCCTAGTCAAATCAGCAATGAATGATTCCAAAGAAGGCATTTTCCATGTAGTGTCAAGGGCACTTTTTGTGGCATGGAAAGTGGAGACAAAGACTGACTAGCTTAGACCTAACTTTGCGAGAATAGAAAGTATGAGTTGATCATCTTTCTTCTCTATCTTAAATTCTTTTAATTGCAATCTAAGGGCCTTAAACTTAGTGAAGAATCCCTGTAGGGTGTCAAATTTGCTAGGACTTAGACTTATGAGTCATTTTCGAGCTCATGACCTCTCATCTCATCAAGCTTCCCAAATAAGTTTTCCAAGGTGTCCCATATGTCATTGGGAGTATTGGAGGATTCTAAATAGAAGATAAGTTTTGGAGACATAGACAAGCTCAGTAATCCATAGGCTTCATCACTCCGGTTGTACCACTTGACCTTTTCAGCATTAGTGTTGGGTTCTACTTCAGTACCCATGGTGATCCTATACAACCCTTTGCTTCTAAGAATGATTGAAATTTTAACCTTCCATTCATGATAGTTGAAGGGTGTTAGGGGTTTAAGTTGAAAAGAGTCTATTTTTAACTGAATTTAGGTGAAGTTGTGTTGATTTCAAGTTGTGAAATTATGCAAAAAAGAGAATGAAAGCAAAGATTTGCAAGTTGTGAAAAGCAATCACACCCCCCTAAAATGTTGAGCCCCCCCAAATATGTAAGTGCATGGTAAAAATATGTCAAACTCAGTTGAGAATGCGTCTGAGAGCAATCAATGCAAGACTAAAGCAAACAAGACGTCAGACTCAACCAAAAATGTGTCTCGAGAGACCCAAATTTTAGGCACTTTATAAACTAGTGATTTTTTGGCAAATAACAAGCCTATGATATGGAGAATTTAATTACAATCACTTTTGCAAAAAATGGCACCCAAATCTGAGCTACCGTTTGCAAGATGTTAAAGGTTCAATTTTCTTGTAAACTAGTGTTTTTGCAAAAAAACACTAAAACATTAAAAAAATGCTTGTCATGAGAGAGAAAGTGGACTTCCAACCACTCATTGGATTTGACACAAAACAAGGAATCCAAAGGAGGTTTGTGTGAGGGGGAATTAGCCTCTTGCCAACTCGGGCCCCCCTTCGTCTTCGATAGGCGAAGATACAAGTTTTAAATGAAAACCCCCAAATTACAAAACTGTCTAAAAAATTAAATATTAAGTCAAATTGACTGATTTTTGTTTTACAAGTCAATTTTAAACTAAAAAATAATAAATCATAGACAGAATGAAGGATTTCCAAGTGTCCAAGGGGTGCCACAAGGGATGCCAAGTAAGGAAGGGGCGCCAAAAACAAACAGTCCAGATTATACTTGCAGAAAAGACAAAAGAACCATAGATGTGGCAGTATGTTTTCACCAAAAACAAGGGCACATTTCTAATTTGTTGGGTAATAAAAGGTTAAAGAGTTTCCAAACTTCAACGCACAATAGTTTTACCAAAAAAAATGCACCATTTTCAAGAAAAAAATAGACCTAGACGTCGTACGGCCTGCTTGGCACCTTGCAAATAGAGAAAGGTCAGCATTGCAGAAACTTGACGTTGAGGAAGGACTGTTGCAGACTTGCAAAAACTAGGCGCAGACTTGTAGAAGCTAGGTGTAGACACCGAAATCGTGTCGACTCCCCTGGTCATTCCTCGTCTTCTTTCTTCTTCACCTATTGAACCCTTGCCGTTCACTTGTTTTACCAACCTTGACCCTGGCAGCATGTAAAGAGGAGCACAGAGAAAAAGGTAGACTCTATCCCCATTATGCATCTGCCGACGTCGGTCTTTACCCGACCGATGTCGCCGACGTCGGTCACCTATCGGCCGACGTCGGCAATCCTGCCGACGTCGGTCACCTTCCCCTTGTCCGTTATCAGTTAGCATTCGGTTTCCCGAAATGGTTGACGAACCGTTTCTGGAACCGTCCCCGTCCCCCGCCTTCATCAACCTCTGCCAGCCATTCAAACCAGATCCCCGAACGCTGATCAACCGAACGTTGAGCAACCAACCTGCGAATTCCTCCACGAACCTGTGAACTCTGAGCAATCCTCGACACTACGACATCAACTAATCTGCACACCATGGCTTTCATCGGGTCTTCTACCAGGTAAGTCTTTATTCTGTTTATTTCATTTTCTTTTCTTAGTTATTATTTATGTTCTGTTATCCCTGCCTCTGTCCTCAAACCCCCAGCCTCTGTCCCGACCTCGTCCCAACCTCGTCCCTGTCCTTATCAAACCCTGTCTCGACTCTGTCTAAACCTCGTCCCTGTCCTTATCAAACCCTACCCTGATCATATCAGACCCTGTCCCGACTGTTCAGACCTATCCCGACTCTGTTCAAACCCCCCAGACTCTCCCTGAACCTGTCCCGACTCTCTCAGAACCTGTCCCGAACCTTTTCCCAGAACCTGCCCCTACCGACGCCGGTCACTACCCCGACCGACGACGGCACCTTGACCGACGTCGGCACCTTCCCTAACTGACGCCGGCACCACAGAGACCGACGCCGGCAACTGTGCAGAATAGTGCCGCATATCAGGTACGCCTTTTATTTTCTGTCATTATCATCTACTTTCGTCCAATATTATGCTCTTTTTTATCAGTGGGTTGATATCCTTCTAGGGAGTCTTCGTACTTCCGGGATCGGGCGTCCGCCTGACAACCCACCATATCTCTTATTAACGTTTTTCTGTGTTTAGCCTTTTCTTCGCAGGTGTCATTCCTCCACAGCAAAAGAGGAGAATCTTTCAACGTCTGATTTCGGTGCGCACGACTGTATCAGGTACTTCTAGCCTTAACCATCTTTCAGTTTCTTATTTCTTCTTTTGAATGTAGAAAGCAATTTTGCATAGAAACATTCTGGCACGCCCGGTGGGACCCTAGGTCCTCCTTGGGTTCTTTCTTTCTTTCGTTCATTTAGGTGCATTAGGTTTCTTCCTTTTCGCCTCCTTTCGTCTCTTCTTAAAACAACATCATAAGCAGAACTAAAACGAACATTTCTTTCTTTCTTTCTTGCATTTCTAGACTAACTCATATTCTTCGACTCTTTCTCCATTCGTCTTCATACGAACAAACATTTCGACTTGGACATTAAAACACTTTGCATTCATCTCTGTTTTCCTGCATCTTTTAGACCACACATAGTAATTAAACCGCATATTGAATTAATCTAGATCACTTGATGTTACACGACCAAACCACCTGCACAAAACAAACATAAAACTTACTTGAGACAAGGCCCGACTGGGATTTCATCCCCCAGCGGATACCTTACCCATCCCGGTGACCCTACTTGGATTTCATCACCAAGGGGGAAGCCCACTCCGTTCTCTGGCGGAGTCTAATCTCTAGGCGAGGTATATCTTGGCTAAGCGAGACCAGCTAACCACTGGAATCGTGAAGTGAGGGGAGCTTGCTCCTTAGCACCAGGCCGCGTACCAGACCCTAACACAGATTTCTTGAGCACCATAACAAAACCCGAAACCATCCATAGACTGCTTCTTCCAGGACCCGACTCACAAAGCCAATCTTACTCTACATACATTCTAAGGCATAAGCCACTATAATCCTAATAATTTACTTCTAGGGTTTTAGGATCTGCTTGTGTCTTCATCTTCTTTTTAGTTCTTATCTGCTTGTTTGAGCTTGTGAGGACGTTCTTCCTTGCCTTGAATGGTTCTGACACCTAGTCAAACCAAGGCTCTTCTTGACCACGCTAGCCATCAATCACTTTCGCCTACCCCGCCTACAAACAATCACATAATGGAGTTCTATTCGAAGACCGAAAGAATTCCTACCAGACTATCTCCAACTCAGATGCCTATCATCTCAGAAGGGGACCAAGACTTTGCAAGATTCTTGGACCTCAATACCGCAGCCCTCCAAAACTATCTCGCAAGAAAACCAATGCGGGACCTTTCGGACGACGTGGCGACGACATCAACACCGTTCGCCACCCAACCTTTTACGACTCAACCTTTCGCCTCAACCATTAACCCGACCATGGCCTATACGCAAAGTTCGGCCTCCTCGTCTATTTTTAGACCAACCTCCACCGGGGTTTCATTACCTCCTCAACCGCTCGCAATTCAACCAAGTTCTACATCATACCAGAACTTGATTGTCTCGACCCCTCACACTCTTGCGCCTATATATGCAGGAGTGCCTACCTCGCCCTTTGTCAATGCCGTCACACAACCTCCTTTGGTGGTATCTAGTCAGCCTATACCTTCGACCTTCATAACGCAACCACCCTTAACCTCTACTTCTGCCCCTGCGACTAGCCATCCGTACATTGTACAACTGACTATGTCGCACGCCTCCTCTAGCCTCTTCCAAGCGCCTTACAACCTAGGAGGCGCTCAACCCGCCAATCTGTCAGCAGACGTCATCAAGATGCTGATGGATAAAATGTCCCGTCTCGAAGCTTCTATCTCCGGTTCAAGCAATACTTTGTCATATGAACAAGTTTGCAGCGAGCCCATCCACCCTTCTGTCCCTATCCGACCATACCCCAACCATTGGGAGCTTCCTAGATTTACTCACTTTCAGAGTAAGGAAGACCCACAGCAACATCTACGGGCATTTAGACATGCCTGTTACCTTATCGCCCACGACGATGCGTTACTTCTACGCACGTTCCCTATGTCGCTTTCTGGCCCTGCCCTTGGCTGGTATAGTTCTCTTGCCAGACATTCTATCTTTTCATTCATCCAACTCGCCCAACTATTCGTTGACCATTTCTCTATCAATATCACTAAACAAGTTTCGATCACAGACCTTTACTCCATCAGGCAATTTGACGACGAATCAATAACCGATTTTGTCGCCCGTTGGAGAAGCTTGATCAATCAGCTCTCCTTCTCCTTGCCTCAACCCGAGCTCATTGAGCTCTTTTCTCGAGCATGTGTCAGTCATATCTCGTCCACCCTGCGGGTTCAAACATTCCACACTTTCGACGAGGCCTTCACCATGGCCCGAAAGCTTGAACTCCGTGCCATTGAAGAAGATAAGGTCAAATTGTGTAACATTACCAATGACCATTCTTCTTCCAGACCTTCTTCTGCCCACTCTCAATCCAAGGGGTCGGCAAACACTGTCATCTTTAGACCATCATCTTCAACAATAATCAACCGCTCATCATCTTCAACATTAGACTACATCAATAAACATTTTCAACGTCAATCCATACAGCGTCAATTCACTCCAATTAGGGAGTCATATGCCTCTGTCTTGGATAAACTCGACAAGGGGGATCTCATCTTGGATAACCCGAACGCACCGCCCAACCAAAACCTTGACATCTTCAAGCAACCCCTTTTTAATCACCCGCATACTCAAGACAACGTCCAAACCATAACCATTGACCCTCAAGACCATGCTATACACACGGTCGACACTATCTTTTCTCTTATCCCTGACCAACCCTTTTCACAGGTGGAAGACCTTTCTTCTCCTATACCTCCTCCACAGGGTGAAGAACTTTCTTCTCCCACTTCTCCTCCAGCGACTTCTCCTATATTGGAGGACGCTTTGACCACATCAACACCAGTTGCCTCACCTTCATCCTTATTATCATCCATAGACGATCATACCTTTTTGACTCCCCAACCATACACAGAAGCCATGACTACTCCAGAGCTCTTTCCTCTTAAAGAGCCCACACCTTCAATCTCTTCTCCATTGAGAGAAAAACCGTCCACATCTAAGTCCAAACCCGCGCAAGCGTCCATCATGCCCAAAGAGACTAAACCTCTTGGTGTTCGTCCCACATCTAATCTTGCCTCGCACAAAGGTGGCCCTCAACCCAAACCAAAGAAGGCTACTAAACCACACCAGAGGCCTCCTCCCCTACCTTCGTCATTACCTTCAATCTTGGGCCCACATCCGTCTACTTTGCTCGGAGTGATTCTCACTCCCATACTTCACAGAGGTAAGTCACCTCCATTATTCTATCAACCTGTCAGACTTATACCTCCTTTAAACCATCGACCAACGCCTCTTATGCCTCCTAAACCAACGTCACCAACCCTCTCTGCAATAAAACATCCCGACCCGTTAGCAGGTTCATATGCCTTGCTCTTACGGCAATTGTTGCAGTCTTCTCGTCTCAATCTCCCGCCTCTTAGACCATATCACTCTCTCGGACCAAAACCACCATGGTTCGATGACACTCGCATTTGTGCGTATCATCGCACGCCTGGGCACGACACGGAGCATTGTCATGCCCTCAAGGTCGTCGTTCACCAATGTCTGGGGAATGACACCTCTCTTCTCGACCACATCATCAACAAACCTTCAATACCACCCCACTCATCAACCCTCGGATCAAGGCCATCTTGGTTCGACAACTCTAAATTCTGCCACTATCATCACACTCCGGGACATGACACTGAGCGTTGTTGCGCTCTTAAAGCTGTCATTCGTCACCACCGGAAAAAGGACACCCTTCTCATCAAGGATCCTCTTGACCCCCTCTTCAACAAATTATCAACACCGACCCTTACCTCTCCAACCTCATCACCTAAATCGGGATCTCCACGTCAGACTAGGGTCCCTTCGCTGCCTTTAACCCCTTTATTCAACATCAACACTGTCCATCTGACCACTAAACCTCAATCGACCTTAACCAATCCGTCAAACATTCTCCCTAGCCGCTGGGGGAACTCATCCTTCATCCAAACTTCGACCAATTTTTCAACACAGTCTCGACCACATATCAATCACTCTTTCAACTTAGCCTCAACCAGACCAGCAACCAAACATTTAACCCAACCTCAACCAAACATTCGACCCAACCAAAGACCAAATACCAACCAATCAACCCTCGACCAACCATTGACCAATCATCACATGACTAAATCTCAACCAAATATTCGACCCAACCTTTTTATCAAAACATTCAACCTTTTTTCAATCAATCAGCAACCATATCAACCAACTTCACATCCACTCATCAATCAACACCTGACCAATCTGGAAAGAGGCAAATGGGGCAAGTTTGCTCCTAATTGGCTCGGACCTTTTATTATCACGCACAAGCATGGCCCAGGGTCTTATTAGACCTTAAACCCCTTTTTATGCGTTGCATCTGCGACCGTTCTACTGCTAGTCGAGTATTCGTCCACTTGACACTTAACTTGAGCTCGTCCCTTGAGCAATCCCCGTCCTCTTCATCCTACTTCCTTTCAACCCTATTCCTCTTAACAACTCCTACAACCCTTTTTGGATGCAGTGATGCTTTGTCCTAATAAAAGGGGCGTCCTTGAGCTTCTACAGTCTTGTCCGTGACTCTCATTTCTATCAATATATCCAAATCAAGATGTCAAAACATATCCATGGTCACTATATCAATATCAAATCAAAAAACAGACTGCTCCCTCGAAGGACAGGTGTACTATCATTGCTGTAATAAATAGACTGCTCCCTCGAAGGACAGCTATTCAAAAGCCTTTTTATTAAACAAAAATATAGACCACTCCCTCGAAGGATGGCTATGACTACTCTGGTAATAAACAGCAACTTATTTTAGAAGCTTCCTGCATTGATCAGCTTCGCAACCTGACCACCAAGCAAATGACATCTCTATGCAGGCTTCCCGCATCGATCAGTTTGCCTCTCAAAAAAAAAAAAAAAAAAACGAGTCACGGACTTGGCTTGTGGTTGTCTCAGGGTCTCCTATACAAAGGGGCAAAGTTATCTCTACTCTTAAAACGGGTTACCCTCTTTCCTCCTCCTATTACCTACTCAAGGGACTTCGAGCTCACTTTAATGTCTAAGTGATTCGATTACCGCTCTAACATAACTATGGTCAACGACGTCACGCATGAATGGGGCTCTTGGTTCTCATAACCCCTATCTATGCTATCTTTTTGGTCCTTGTCAATGAAAGAGAAATTTGCCTTTCATCTTCTTCTGCCCTTTGGTCACATCCACCTTCATCCCTTGTCGATTAACTCAGCTCAACTCTCTTTTCAGACCATCAACATGACCTTGCCTATTCACCCTAGTTTCTATGGACACCAATACACATGGAAACTATCGACTCGCCCCAATTTGTGTTAAGCATAAACCAATACTTGCTGAAGCATAAATAGACCTCAATTCATTTTTAGCATACATCCATCACGCAAATGGAATATTGCTAGGGATGAAAAACCCCTCAACCAATGTTGCAGAATACACCATTTGGAAAAGGCTGCAACATCTTTTTTTTCTCACCATCCCTTTGACCCTTCCTCCCTTCTAGGGAGAACTACATCGGCCTGAGGCCCTATCACCAGGGCTATGTAGGCAGCACTCAGTTGACATGGGGTCTTCTGGGGTTAGCTCGGCCGCATCCTCTCATCCTTTCGTCCATTCATCCATCCATCGACCACCAACCATTGGAGATCATGCCTATCTCCTCCGACCTCGACCACTTCCAAGACGTTGTTGCCTTGGTTGTTTTTGCATGTATGCTACCTCATGACTGGTTAGCAGAATTGTGCGCAGACCTTTTTAGACCCTCACAAGTATAGGATCGCACACCGGTTGATCTGCACTACTTGTGACTTTTTCGCGTTTTTAGGAGCACTTCCTGAGCCCGGGATACCTGGAACGCGACGAACCATTTGGAGCTTCAGCTTAGATTGAGTGACCCGATCAGCAGACGACTAAATGCTGGGGCCCGATTACTTCAATTTTGGCACTCCTCGACCCTTGACCTGCGACACTTTGGCCTGACCATCTCGTGTAGTGGTATACGTGCAATCACGACCTTTGCAGCGTTCACCCTCACCCCTTAATTTCCACTCTTTATCAAATCAGCACCCGATTCCCGGTTCCCTTTCCTCGACTCCTGCTTTGAGGGGGAATACCTCATCCTTACTCGGAGCATTTCGCTTCCTATTTTTGTCTTGCAGTTCATTCGAACAACCAACAAGACGAAATCAACCCTATCCCTCGCCTGGGGCACTCACTCCTATTTTTGTCTTGCAGTTTGTCCAGAACAACCAACAAGACAAAAAGGGGCAAATGTAGACACCGAAATCGTGTCGACTCCCCTGGTCATTCCTCGTCTTCTTTCTTCTTCACCTATTGAACCCTTGCCGATCACTTGTTTCACCAACCTTGACCCTGGCAGCATGTAAAGAGGAGCACAGAGCAAAAGGTAGACTCTATCCCCATTATGCATCTGCCGACGTCGGTCTTTACCCGACCGATGTCGCCGACGTTGGTCACCTATCGGCCGACGTCGGCAATCCTGCCGACGTCGGTCACCTTCCCCTTGTCCGTTATCAGTTAGCATTCGGTTTCCCGAAATGGTTGACGAACCGTTTCTGGAACCGTCCCCATCCCCCGCCTTCATCAACCTCCGCCAGCCATTCGAACCAGATCCCCGAACGCTGATCAACCGAACGCTGAGCAACCAACCTGCGAATTCCTCCACGAACCTGCGAACTCGGAGCAATCCTCGACACTACGACA
The DNA here is from genome assembly GCA_037957365.1 of Torreya grandis. Classification (NCBI taxonomy): domain Eukaryota; kingdom Viridiplantae; phylum Streptophyta; class Pinopsida; order Cupressales; family Taxaceae; genus Torreya; species Torreya grandis. Next base: position 1,625,176 of record JARHVA010002112.1, read on the forward strand.
TCAACTAATCTGCACACCATGGCTTTCATCGGGTCTTCTACCAGGTAAGTCTTTATTCTGTTTATTTCATTTTCTTTTCTTAGTTATTATTTATGTTCTGTTATCCCTGCCTCTGTCCTCAAACCCCCGGCCTCTGTCCCGACCTCGTCCCAACCTCGTCCCTGTCCTTATCAAACCCTGTCTCGACTCTGTCTAAACCTCGTCCCTGTCCTTATCAAACCCTACCCTGATCATATCAGACCCTATCCCGACTGTTCAGACCTATCCCGACTCTGTTCAAATCCCCCAGACTCTCCCTGAACCTGTCCCGACTCTCTCAGAACCTGTCCCGAACCTTTTCCCAGAACCTGCCCCTACCGACGCCGGTCACTACCCCGACCGACGACGGCACCTTGACCGACGTCGGCACCTTCCCTAACCGACGCCGGCACCACAGAGACCGACGCCGGCAACTGTGCAGAACAGTGCCGCATATCAGGTACGCCTTTTATTTTCTGTCATTTATTTCTGTCATTATCATCTACTTTCGTCCAATATTATGCTTTTTTTTATCAGTGGGTTGATATCCTTCTAGGGAGTCTTCGTACTTTCGGGATCGGGCGTCCGCCTGACAACCCACCATATCTCTTATTAACGTTTTTCCGTGTTTAGCCTTTTCTTCGCAGGTGTCATTCCTCCACAGCAAAAGAGGAGAATCTTTCAACGTCTGATTTCGGTACGCACGACTGTATCAGGTACTTCTAGCCTTAACCATCTTTCAGTTTCTTATTTCTTCTTTTGAATGTAGAAAGCAATTTTGCATAGAAACACTAGGCACAGACTTATAGAAGCTTGGTGTGGACTGAATGTTGTTCCTCTCTCTGATGGCACCCAAGAATAGAAACAAAACCAACACCTGAAGTGAAGACAGCCAAGACACCCAAAGGCCAAGGATTTCCAAGAAAATGATACCAAAAATGATATATATTTTTTATTTTAGATTAGATCTAGAAATAAAAAACAAAGAGAACTTCACTCCTCTTGATTTCAAAATAAACTAAAAGCATAACCAGACACACGATTACCAGGTTTGCTTTGATACCATATCGGAGTTGTCGCCAGAATCTAGATAACGTGAGTGCAATGGAGACGTGATCACGCGATATGAAGCAAGTGCATACCACATAGATGCTAAAGCAATTTGAAAATAACACAAGAAGATAAATTGCACAAGATAAAATGGAGAAAACCAAAATCTGATTAACATGAGATGGCCAAAGTGAGGAATACAAATAGGAGAGTACGTAAGTAACTCCTCCACAAAAGGTGGACAAGGCACCCAAAGAATAGACTGTAACTCCTCCATGAAAGGTGGTGACAAGGTGATAAGAATAGAGAAGTAACTCCCATCCAGGGAGTTACTTATGACACCTATGAAACATCTATGACACACACCTCCACATAAGCTAGCCTATCCCACAAATGTAGGAAAACTCCATGTATGCACAAGAAATACAATCTCCTTAATTAATAAATAGGGAAAATAAAAACCTACACTAATATTATTGACCTCTGAAGTTGTAGGGGTGCCCATTTACAGGGTTGATTCCTCATCTCCTATTGTATATTTCTCTTGTTCTCCCACCTTTGCACTACTAGTGGGGGATTGAATGTCATCCCCAGGTTCACCATGATCCCCATCATCTTACTTCAGGGTGTCCTTGATTTTATTGACTTTCTCTTACCCAGGTGACTAAGAAATAACATTTTGGGCAAATGCCTCTATTTTTGGGGAGTGGGGCTCCTTTTCAACATGGGCTTCTACTTGGGTGGCCACGTCAGCACCAACCTTTACAACATCATCAAAAGATAGAGGATCATCTAAAGTCTTGGCCACTTCATCATCACCTTTACCTTCTTCTAGTGTAGGTTCCACTTCTACAGATGCTCCTTCCATCAAGATTTTCAATGGGGAGTGACGTTTCTCCCTATGGGTCCTCTGCCCAATTCTCACTTTAGGGGGAGTGAAGGCTCATTTTTTTTTCATTACCTCAGCTATCAGCCTTTCTTCATCTGAGTCCTTCCCCTCACCCTCTATGCATATGAAGCTTGATCTTCTTTTTTCTCTGGGGGGTACTCCTCAGTGATTAGGTCTTTAAAGAGAACTATCCTTTGCTTGATCAGAGATTTGGCTAGAGGTTGGAGGGTCTTCTTGGCTCTCTTTTGTTTTGGTGGCTCCTCTTGTTCCTTTCCTTCTCTCCTCCTTGAATATATCTTTAGAGAAGGCTCAACTGTAGCCTGCTATAGACGTAGGATAGTTGGGACTAGTACTTGACTGGCCATGAGAGAAACTACTGAGATGGCTGGCACCCTCGGAGCTTCTCTCCCTAAAATTGAAATAGGCATGATGCTAGCTAGTGTGACCTATCTTGTGAGAATTTTATCCCAAGTTTTAGCTAAGCTCATTATCTTTGAGAAAGACATCCCAACTTTAGATTGGGTCACAGTCATTTTCTCGACATTTACCAACTTGGTGAAGTTGATATCTCCCAGCTTTCTTTTCCCTCTTCTTGTTGTAGATGATGATGGGGTCAAAGGGTCACCACTATGTGCATGAAAGAATGCATTCAATTATTTCACCTCCCTCAACTCTTGGAGGGTATGGATGTCGTATGCCCCGAGGTTGACCCCATGCTCCTTCAACCACCTAAGGGTTCTCCTCATTATTCATGTCACTTGTCTGGGGATGGAATCATTTTCTTCCTTAGTGAAATATGGTAGAGCAATGGGATGGGATTCAATATTACTCCTATTGTATGTGGAGGAGAGTGTCATCTTGTCATTGACCATATCATTGGGGAGAGGAGTGATGTTATATGATATGACCTCTTGCACTGTTAACCTCATGTACTCCCACTTCTTAACATCTTCCTTGATCATGCAATTAGGCCACAGGTCTTCATAGTGGGAATGATGTCATACCATGTTTGTCACCATATTTATCAACCACCCGGGTGGCATCTTACCAAGTGCTTACAAACTCATTTCCAGTTCTAACCCCTTTGCCTTGGCCATAGAAGGGGATGAATAGAAACCAATTTCCATAGGAAACTTGAAAGGATTGTTTATCTTTTTCGCTACAATAATTTCATGTGGTGGTAGCATTTTCTTGCACAATTCCATTATTGCCAATATATCATCTAGGTATTTGGGAAATTTAAATGGGTATCCAAATACCCACTCAGCTTGATGTACGTGAATGTTTTAAACTACATATACGTGGTGCCAAACTTCTCAATTACCTATTTAGCTATTGTAGATATTTTATTCAAGCTCCTTAAGGGGTAGAACATACTCATTATGGGGTTGAAGAAGTAGTTATGCACCTTGTAAAAACTATTCCTAGACCCTTCCAAGGTTATCTTAGGATATATCTCATAAATCCTCATCCCCATGGGGTTCCTGATAAGTCCTTGGAAAACCCTATTATGTACCAAGTTATACATCAGGTAGGAGGACATATAAAATGTACCTTGAAATTACTCCTTAGAGGTGATGGTTGCTTAGAGGTACATCATCTATGTATGCAAATTGTCACTGAAGATAGTGGCCTAGTCAATCCTCTTCTTCCCTTCCAACACACAAAGCATGATTAAAAACATCCATGTCTCAAACTTCTCAATAGTGGGTAATCCATAAATTTTGGTGGCCATGGCTATAACATACTAAAGCAACTCATTAAATTTTTCCAACTTCAATTTCTTTGACATTCTTGAGACTTTGGTTCTTTTCTTGGTCAGCCAACATGAGTTTACTACTTCCCAGATGGCTTTCTCATCATTGACATTCTTTGACACTAAGTGTGATGCTTTCTAGTTGAGGGGGAATACCAAGCATGGTGTTGAGCACCTCTGGAGTAAAGGAGCATATTACTAAATGACTACCATTGATGACAATTTTGGTATTTGGTTGATATGCTTGAACACATGCTATGATGAGATATGGGTATGGAGCATCCAGGGGAAACGTTGTTGCTAGTGTGATATAGTTCATGCCAACATTGGCAACTACTTGTGGGGGGTTAGGGTCTTAAAAAACATTTACCAATGCCCCAAAATCCAAATTCATAACATAAGTGTCTTTGATTGAATCCAATATTGATACGATGCTTCCCTTAGATGTTGTTGAAGTAGCTACCATTGGTAGTAGTGGAGGCTACACATAGGTGGAAGTATAAATCCCTTAAAACTTGCACGTTGATTCACTATATTCATGTCATTCTTCACTTTGGCACACTTAGTCACTTGGAAGCATAAATATTTAGCTCTGAATGTGAAAGGTAAGTTTAAATAAAGAATAACACTTAATTATAATCCCTTGCATTTTAGAATTAGGGTTACCATTAATGCTCTAAGATAACATGGTGAATCAGCACCTACCCCCATTAATTGATTATGCCTTATTTGAAAAATAGAAAGAAATACAAGTCCTTCCCTTGCACAATAATTAACCATTTTTTCACAATACATGGCAATATATGAGTGAATCATAGATTTTTAAAAAATCCTATCTGGTTCTTCAGGGATTTTCTCACCTTTTTTACCTATTATGATATTCTAGTGATGTGGGATTAAAAGTCTTGAGTCCCTAATGAAACCAAGGACAAAACCTGTAATGATCCTTCTTTTACCAAAAACCTGAGCGTTTGGGCCTTCGGGGACCTTTTGGAAAATGTCCATAAAATTGAGTGAGGCAATTTCCAAAAAGTTCCCAAAGTTAACAAGCACCCGAGCACCTCCATGTGGCATGAATATTTTTTATTATTAAAAATAGACATCAAGGCCTTGGGGATTTTTAGCACCATGTCCATAAAAAGGTAAGTGGGGCCAATTTTTAAAGAGGCTAAAAACATTTGAGGGCCTGATGTTTTGCCAAGTGCCCAAATCAAAATAAACTGAGATCATGGCCACTTTCTCCACTTATACCAACCTTATTTAAAAAGGGGAGGACTAAAAAATCATCCCATCTCCCAAATCTCACTCTCGAGGTGGGGGGGTCCCTTAAGTCAAATACATATTTTTTAATTGGTTCATCAGACTAATAGTCACCTTAATCACCAAAACACATAAATGCAACATGTTATTTTTATTCAAGACACCGAAAAACTTCCTCTTTCAAGTGCGAAGGATTCAAGCTTTGGAAAAAGACTTGGTTATACCCTCACTTGTTTACTGTAAACTCTCATGCCATAGAATCCTTGCTCCACACACGATTAATTTTTTAATCTTTCTAGAGCCTTCCTTAGGTATTTTCCATCTTCAATATACATCCCTATAGACTCATCTAACCGAGACAATAGACATGATTGCTCAAATTACATGTCCCTACCTTTCCTCTTGATGAGGAATGTAGGAAACTAAAACATTGAAGCTCACTTAGCTCTGGCATAGGGCATTTACCATAGAAAGACCCAAATTACTCTAGAATAATTTTAGGAACTAACATAGGCTCTTTCTCAAGGATGAGTACCCCTAGTGGGTACATAGAGAACACCAGACCGATCACCTATCCATTGGGCTATAGAGTCAATAAGAAACATACCATAGGTGAATCACCATTTCAGCAAGGTAATCAATCAAAAAGAAAAGAGATATGGATAGATAAAATACAATATGATCAAGGGGATCATAAGATAGACAATTATATTCATATTTACATGGGTAAATAGAAACTCAATCTAGGAAATGCTTAAGATGTCTACCATTCACTGGCAACTCCAAAACTTCTCCATCAATGTCTCTAAGATAGAAGGTGTGATTTCCTATCTAAAAATTGATGGTGTAAGGACCCATCCAAAGGGAATCAAATTTTCCATGCTTCCCTTTATCTTCATGTTTGTTATCCTAGAGCAGAACTAGATCACTGACCTAAAAAGTTCATGGAGTAACTTTTCTATCAGAAATCCTCTTGAGATGTTCCTTAAATTTTATGTGCTTTTCATGAGCCTATCTCCTAGATTCAGAAAGTTTGATGATCTAGTCAATTCTCCCCTTATAGTGGCTTATTTATGTTCCCACATCGATCATTTATCACATGAACTAGTAAGTAGGCAATTATAGATTCAAAGGTAGAACAGCTTGGGTCCCATACATAAGCTCAAATGGGTTTTTCCTAGTGGATCTCTTCGAAGATAACCTATTTTCCCAAATAACAAACTTCAATTGCTCGCCCCATTTTCTTTTGTTGTCAACTAGAGTCCTCTTGATAATTTTCAATAAGTTTTTATTTTTGGACTCTACTTGTCCATTTCCTTAAGGATTATGGTTGGATGTGTAAGCCAAAGTAGTCCCATAATCCTCAAATAATGCATTCAACTATTTAGCTCTGAAACATAACATTGTCACATACAATTTTTACTGGTACCCTAAATCAACAAATGATATTGTTTAATAATAAATTAATCACTACTTGGTGGGTTGATCTCCTAGTAGGAATCACCTCAACCCATTTTGTGAAGTAATCAGTGGCCACCAAGATCCATTTATGACCAATGCTTGAGGCATCTAAGATTTCACCCATATATTCCATCCCTCATTGTTTGAAAGGCCCCTCAATAGAGATCAGTTATAGGGGAAGTGATTTGGATGCCTTATTCCTTCCATAGAACCACTGACATTCTTCAAATTTTCTAACCTAGGTAGTTACATCTTTGAATAGTGTAGGCCACCAATATTTGGCCCTCATAATCTTGTGTGCAGTGACCTTTGGGGCGAAATGGCCACCATACACACCACTATGCATTTATTTTATTATTGGAGAGACCTCACTCTCTACCAAACATCTTAAGAGAAAACCATCAGGGTTTCTCTATATGAGGTCATCTTGAAACAGAACATACTTTTGGGATACCAACTTTAATGTCCTTCTTTGATTCTTTTCTAGATGAGGAGGACAACTCAAAGTCCTTAGGTAATGCACTATGTTTCTATACCATGGGGATCTATTATACTTTTATTCATAGTTATCCATCATTATCTCCACATTATTTACCTCTATATCTTCTAAATTTGCTTCAATCATCAACTTAGCCAAACCCACACATCAGACAAGCTTGGTGGTTTGTATCTCTAGGTCATATTCTTACAGTTTATTAACCCAATGGAACCTCTTATCAGTAGTTTCATTGTGAGTTAATGTCCTTCACCATAGTGTGAGGAACATAGGCAATAATCTTTGAACTCAAAACGTAGGACCTAAATTGTTTGATAGCCTTTAAAAGAGTGAAGACTTGTTTTTCTATTATGGCATATTTAATCTCAAATCCTTGAAGTTCCTTGTTAAAAAATGCAATTGGTAACTCATGACCTTCATCATTTTTTTGTATCAATACTGTAGCAATGGTATGCGTAGATGCAAATGAAAAAATTTGAAACTCTTTTCTATAGTTTGAGCTAATAAGCATCGGGGCCATTTTCAAGGCTGCCTTGATGTTTTAAAATGACTGGGTAGCCTTTTCTTCCCACTTTATGGTTTGATCCTTCTTCAAAATTGAATTGATCAGAAAAGTGATCTCTAAAAAATTAGAAACAAATATTTTAACAAAATTAATTTGGTCAAAGAAAGATTGAATACCTTTCTTGGTCTGTAGGATGGGCACTTTGTTGATGGCTTCCAATGCTACGCCCCTAACCTATTACATTTATGAGTATAGTATTAGCTGACTTATGGATTAATTATCCCTCTTTGATGTTATATTACATTTATCTATGCTTTATTTTGATTAGTAAGTCGGCCTATGGAGTAACCATGGCCTAGATAGACTATATATAGGAGGTAATGGGTAATTATTTATCATCATATTGTGAATTCTACAATTATTGAAGCTTGTGGAGGTTGCCCCCTCAAATTAGCTTATCTATTATCTTATATTTGGATATATTTCAGTCATATTTGGATATAATTCTGATATTATACTTAATTCTTGAAGTAATTTCATTACAAGTGGTATCAGAGTTGCGATTTGGGCAATCTTGTGGGCGAAACACTAAATTTTTAAATTTTGTGATATATAAAAAATGGTTGCAAATTTATCTACAAAATGTTTACTAGAGTTGTAAAATAATCAAATTAAGCTTCCATTAAAATTTTAGATTATTTTGATCTATTTTACAAAAGTTATCTCTATTTTATGTTTTTTCATAAAATTGCTCTATAGTACGCAATTAAAAGAATTTTTCTAAGTTATTTACATTTTTGGAAATATTAGAAAAAATTGGCTATGGTATTTTCTTTGTATATTTTGATTTGAGGTTGACATAATTCCAAAATTGCTTAGTCAAAGTTGGGTCAAAAGTGCCAATAAGTGTCGACATCGTAAAACCCTTTTATGGTAGGTCCACAAACTCAGGGCTGAGGAAAGGGTGCTAAAACTCCAAGTAAAAGTCCTAAAAAGGAAGACGAGTTAGAAGGGGGATGCACTAGACCCTTTGTACCAAGGTTTTCTGACATAGATCACAAAGTGAGCTAGCTTGACTATAGTGTGTAAGGTATTCAGAGTGAGGTGCAAGACATACAATCTAATATGCAATCCATACAAGATAGTTTGGGAGATATCATGATGGCTTTGAACATTAATCAATCAAATCATCAAGCTAACTCTATTACACAAACCCATCGGGGTGGTTTTCCTAACCAGTCTACTTCAAATCTAACTCCATGGCCATAGAGAAACCTATTACCAAAGGTGGATATGCGCAAATTTGATGGAAAAGATCCACTCAATTAGATCAACCAAATGGAGAGTTTTTTTGACCTACATTAGATTCCAGGTGGATAGAAGGCTACCATGGCATCCTTGTATCTTGAACCTAATCAATTCAATTGGTATTGATGGTTGTGTGCTCAAAAGAAAAAGATGACTCTCAATGTCACCTGGTCAGTTTTTATAGAGGAGCTACAATTACACTATGGCAATAGTGTGATAGAGAATTACTTCCACCAATTGGAAAAATTGTGACAAACTGGCTCCATCAAGGATTATATTCCTCATTTTTAGAACATGTCCTTATGTGTGGAGACAATTTCTAAAGCAAACTTGAATGACCTATTTTTGGGTGGACTCAAGGACCACATTCAACATGAGGTACACATGTTTAATCCACTTAAGTTTTTTTATTCTATTATCATGGCATGCAAAGCTGAGGAAAAATTCATAGCCAACAAGAAGTAGCCATTCACTCACTTCAAAGATTGTAGCATATTGTCACCAACATTTCCTCCACCTACTAGATTGACCCCTTAGCAAATTCAAGAGAAGCATGCAAAAGGATTATGTTTCAATTGTGACAGTAAGTGGAGTAAAAGACATATATATGCTAAGAAGAAGTTATTCTACATTGAGGGACAAAACAAAGATGAAGAAGCAGATGCCTCCAATGATGATGAGGAAGATATAGAGGAGGTACCTGAAGATTCCCAACCTACAATCTCTTGTCATGCACTTGCTGGTATTAGCACTCCAAAAACTCTTAAGGTGGTGGGTTTCCTCAAGAAATAGAAGGTGATAGTGTTGGTTGGTTCAGGGAGCACACATAACTTTATAAACCATAAGTTGGCCACTCGATTGAACTATTTCATCTACCCAACACCAAAATTTTAGGTCATGATTGCAGATGGTGGCACAATTAATTGTTTAGGCAAATGCCATAGTATTAAGCTTACTATGGGTGGGTACAATCTTGACTCTCCTATGTTTGCTATTCCCATGGGTAACACAGACATTTTTTTAGGAGTCCAATGGCTCACAACCTTAGGTACCATTGAGATGAACTTCCAAGAACTATTCATGCACTTTCATTCTAAAGGTAAGAAAATTGAACTATGTGGATTACATGCAAAATCTCCATAATTGATTGGTTCACATTAGATGACTAAGATGTTAAAAAGGGGGCAGAGGGAATTATTGCACGATTTTTCTCCATAGAATTTCAACCCACATAGGTATCTACAAATCCTGATCTATAGATAATTCTTGAGGACCACTCATCTATTTTTGGGGCGATGCCAAAAGGACTACCACCAAAAAGAGAACATGATCATGCCATTCAACTAATTCTAGGTAGTCAACTGCCAAATATCAGACCATATAGATATCCATATGCACAAAAGAGTGAAATTGAAAAGATGGTCCATGAGATGTTGGAGGCAGGGATCATCAAGCATAGCCAAAGTGTATATTCATCACCAGTGGTCATGGTGCGGAAGAAGGATGACACATGGAGGATGTGCCCAGATTATAGGGAACTCAACAAGTACACCATCAAAGATAAGTTTCCTATTCTAGTAATTGATGATTTATTTGATGAGTTGCATGGTGCTAATTATTTCACAAAATTGGATCTTCACTCGGGGTACCATCAAATTAGAATCAAGGATGAAGATGTTCATAAAACTGCTTTTAGAACACATGAGGACCATTATGAGTTTTTGGTAATGCCCTTTGGTCTTACAAATGCACCATCTACTTTTCAGAGCTTGATGAACACTATTTTTAGGCCTTTTTTACGAAAGTTTGTGCTAATTTTCTTTGATGACATATTGATTTATAGTCAGACATGGGAAGCACATCTGCAACATGTGAAACAGGTGTTAATAGTTTTAGAGAAGCACCAACTTTATGCGAAGCCATCTAAATATGCTTTTGGAGTACAAGAGGTAGATTACCTTGGTCACATTATTTCCCATGAAGGTGTCAAAGTTGATCCCCAGAAGATCAAAGTGATAATGGAATGGCCCATGCCAAAAACTCTCAAAAACCTTCGAGGGTTCCTTGGACTAATAGGTTACTATAGAAGATTTGTGAAAGGTTATGGCAGCATAGCAACTCCACTCACTGCATTGCTAAAGAAGGATGTTTTCCATTGGAATGATGATTCCACCAAATCATTTGAGAAACTAAAAGTAACTATGTGCACCACTCCAGTTTTGGCTACTCCAGACTTCTCAAAGACATTCACTATTAAATGTGATGCTTCTGGGTCTGGATTGGGGGTAGTACTAATGCAGGAAGGAAGACCCATTGCATTTGAAAGTCATCAATTCAAAGGTAAGAATCTACAAAAACTTGTCTATGAGAAAGAAATGATGGTTATTCTTCATGCAGTTAAGCAATGGAGGCCTTTTTTAATGGGTAGACACTTTAAGGTGAAAATGGATCATGATAGTCTCAAATACTTTTTGGAGCAAAGATTATCATATGAGGAACAAAAATAATGGGTAACCAAAATGTTGGGTTATTTTTTTGAAATCATCTACAAGAAAGGTAAAGATAATGTAGTAGTAGATGCACTATCTAGACGGGATGCATCCACAGAAGCATTACTTTATGTAATGTCCATGTTGTAAGCAGATTGGGTGGATGAAGCTAGGTTAGAATGGGAGCAAGAAAAGGATACACAGGTTCTAATTCAAAATCTTCAGCAAGGTAATTTATCCTCTGACAAATTTGAATGGAAAGGTAATGTCTTATGGTATAAGGGTAGGTTATAGTTCTGCAAAAATTCAAAGCTTAAGCATAAGATTCTTGCAGAGTTGCATGCATCTCCAACTGGGGGACACTCAGGGTTCTTGAAAACTTATCATAGAATTAAGAAAGAATTATTTTGGGAAGGACTCAAGGGAGATGTACAAAAGTTTGTGGAAGAATGCTTGATATGCCAATAGAATAAAGGTGAAATAGTTAAGACACCAGGTCTGTTACAACCGTTAGCAATTCCTAATCAAAGGTGGGAGGAGGTTTACATGGATTTCATCACTAGGTTGCCTTGTTCTAAAGGTAAGAATGTTATTTTGGTCATTATGGATAGGCTTACAAAATATGCACATTTTTGTGCTCTCTCACACCCATTTTCAATAAGTACAGTAGTGGCTATTTTTATGGAAGCAGTTCTCAAATTACATGGAACCCCAAAAATAATTGTAAGTGATCATGCTCCTATTTTCACTAGTAATTTTTGGACTAAACTATTTTCTTGTTTGGGTACTCAACTAGCTCATAGCTCATCTTACCACCCCCAATCTGATGGACAAACTAAAGTGGTTAACAAATGTTTAGAGGGGTATCTCCGTTGTTTTGTATCAGATAAATAAAAACATTGGGTTAAATGGCTACCACTTGCATAATGGTGGTATAACACATCTTTCCATACCTCTTCTAAAATGTCTCCATTTCTAGCACTATATGGTTACCATCCACCTTCCATCACTTCTTCATTAAAGGTGCACACCAAGGTTTGAGATGTGGAAGAGCACATTCATCATCAACAAGAGGTTTTGGCTAGTTTGAGAGAGAATTTGGCCTTGGCACAAAATAGGATGAAGCAACAAGCAGATCAACATTGTAGTGAGCAAAATTTTGAGGTGGGTGACTGGGTATTTGTTCATTTGTAGCCTTACAATCAGATGTCCTTGAAGCAATACAAAAAGAACAACAAACTTGCTCCTAAGTATTATGGCCCTTATCAGGTTTTACAAAAAATTGGAAGTGTGGCTTACAAGCTCGAGTTACCTCATTCATCTCACATACACCCAATATTTCATGTTTCCTATTTGAAGAAGGTCATTAGACAGAAAGTTTCCACCCAGATAGAGCTCCCAAAACTAGATGAAGAAGGATGAGTCATTTTGGAACCAGAGAAGATCCTCCAAACACGTACTAAGAGGTTGAGAACTAGAGAGATTAGGAAATATTTGATCAAGTGGAAAAATTAGAGCAGTGAAGATGCAACTTGGGAAGGTGAAGACTTTTTGCAACAACATCCAGAGTTGTTCAATGTTGAGGACAACATTGGTTTAAAGGGGAAGGGCATGCTACACCCCTAACCTATCACATGTATGAGGATAGTATTAGTTGACTTGTGGCTTACTTATCCCTCTTTAATGTTATATTACATTTATCTATGCTTTATTTTGATTAGTAGGTCGGCCTATGGAGTAACCATGGCCTAGATAGACTATATATAAGAGGTAGTGGGTAATTATTTATCATCATATTATGAATTTTGCTCTTATTAAAGCTTGTGGAGGTTGCCCCCTCGAAGTGGCTTATCTATTATCATATATTTGGATATATTTCAGTCATATTTGGATATAATTCTAGTATTATACTTAATTCTTGAAGTAATTTCATTACATCCAACCTCTCTAGGTCTATCATAACACCTTTTTGGGATACAATGTATCCCAATAGCTTCATTTTTCACACTCCAAAATAGCACTTCTTGGTATTCAAGGAGATCCCAAACTCCCAGTATCTGATAAGTAATTACTCCAAATGCACCAGGTGATCACTTATTGTTTTAGAGTATATAGTGACATCATCTTGGTAGACAGTAATGAATCAACCAATAAATCTAGTGAAATCTACATACATTTCTCTTTAAAAAGTGTCACCTATGTTCATTAAACCAAAAGGCATTTGAACATACACATAGGTGCCCCACAAGGTGGTGAAAGCAGTCTTAGCTCTATTCAACTCTTTGACCACCACCTGGTTGTATCTAGAAAAACCATCTAAAGTAGACAACAACTCCAATCCAGTGATATATTAAAGCATATTATCCATCTTAGGAAGTGGACAATTGTCTTTCAAAGATGCCTATTTTTAATTTTGAAAACTTACATAGAGCCAGATGTCTCCATTTTTCTTTCTAACAGGGGCAAGGTTCACCACCCATAATGAATATTTGATAGGTTGGATGATCCCACCATCCCTTAGCTTTTTTAGCTCTTCTTGCATTTTGATGTCCAAGATGGGGTTGATTTGTCACTACTTCTAGTGGAATGGCTTTGTATTGGGCTGCAAGGGAATAACATGTTGAAAGAGATCCTTTCTATAAGCTTTTAACTCTGTGTAAGACCATGCCAAGCAATCCTAGTATTTATTCAATAGAGCAATGAATGCTTTCTTTTCATATTTACTTAAGTGAGCACTAAGCTATATTTTATTTGGGTTTTTTGGTGTCCTAATGTTAATCTCAATCACTTATTTTGATACATAAGTACTTTTAGATTTGATTCGGTCTACTCCATCAAAGGTTGCCTCAAGACTTAACTAATCCCCTAGGGATGGTATTAGTCTTGAGCTAGATTATTTCCCTCCCATATAGGGTTTCCTTCCCATCACAGACATGGATCATTGATCCTAGTCTGTAATAACTCCCTCAAATTTCTCTGTGCAACATAGAAATCTTTTTATGTGATCATCATCATCAAAGACTTGCCAATGGTCAATATTGTCTAAAACAGAAGGCCTTACCAACATTTTAACTTGATATTCACAAATGTTACCTCTAGATTCAATCCTAAATTCTACAGCTCTCTTGGCAAGCACATCTACCTAGTGATTTAGCTCTCAGGCATGGTACTAGATGTTGAAAGCATTAAACCATTCCAAATAATCCCAAAAAACATTTTGGTACTACTTCAACCTCTTCTACCTCATGATGTAAATAGCCCAAACCTATTTAACCATAAACTCAGAGTCACCCTTCACTAACAACCTTTTGAACCCATATTTTTAGGTGATCTAAAGGCCTATCATAAGTGCTTCATATTCTACTATATTGTTTGTGCACTCAAAAGCCAATTGAAAGGAGAACCTAGAAATTTGGCCCTTAGGAGTATTAAAAACAACTCTGGCCCCGTTTCCAACATTAGAACATGCTCCATCAAAATGCATAACCTAAATAGATCCATCATCTTGGATACCAGCATCAGGTGGCATCTCTATAAACTCAACAATTCCTATGAAGCTCCTGATGTCTATGTCTACATACAACACTTCATCCAGTTGGTACTTGGGGTCTTCCAAGATATAAATCATTTGTGGTTCCCAATTTAGGTGAACCATTTTTCCATCCAAAGGTATTTTGGCATAAGATAAATCCATCTAAATGTTACCACCAATGCTAGCAACCCACTTCTGGGAGAGCAACATACCCCACTTAGGTAGATAGTCTAGAATAATGACATCCATACTGAAGAAATTTTTGGGGTATTATGAAATTTATACCAATAACCCTTCTACCACATAGACTACAAACACTTCTCTAGAATCCATGGCAAGTCATCATCCATACACTATAGTTCTTCTTATGCATGGTTCATTTAGCACAGCTAACGACATGATGTTATAGGAAGTGCCAAAATCAAACATGAAATTATGGATGATCAATCCACTAATTACCAAAGTGGAATAGAATGGGTCAACATCCATTTGGCTCTCTACCAGTGTTTTCCCTAGGTACACTTCCAAGTGTTACTCAAAGGATTCCAAGGCATTCTTCTTTTCTCTGAGGGGAATGAAAGGAGGATCTGCCTCAACAATTTCATTGGCAGTAACCTTTTATGTGAACCCTAAGTATTCAAAAGCACTTTATTTTTTCTATAAGATCCTAAGCAACTCCACAAAAGTTATTGTGACCTTTAATTGACATAGTACATGGGCAATGTCACAAACATTGTATTTGGGCAATGGAGTATTAGTGGGTAAACTTGTGACATTTTCATCTAGAATATATCCTTCTAGTGCTAAGGGCATAGAAATAGGAAGAATGATACTTTTGACCTCACTCTTCAAAGGAGTATTCCTAGGCTCATCCTTCTTAGGAATACTAGATAGAAAAGGGGTTCGATTCTTGTCCTGGGCAACTCTTAGTTTATCATGATAGAGCGTAGGACAAGGCTTAGCAAGACTTTAGACCTCCTTAGTT
Source organism: Torreya grandis (assembly GCA_037957365.1). NCBI lineage: Eukaryota > Viridiplantae > Streptophyta > Pinopsida > Cupressales > Taxaceae > Torreya > Torreya grandis. Next base: position 1,640,925 of record JARHVA010002112.1, read on the forward strand.
TTGGTTGTTGATTTCTCTTTGGTCTCTACCCTAGAAGCAAGAATACCTTTATACTTGGGGGGAGTATTCTATTCCTTACTTCTCATATTATACTCCTTTTCTTAGGCAATGACAACATGAATCATCAAATACCAATCCTTAACTGATGGGAGAGAGCCCCATACTTCTCTTTCATCATTGATCTTAGGAATTCAAAATCATGAACCGGCAACTCATACATCATATTAATTTTGTATACAAAATATAGGGAAGATATCTTACCTTCTCCCATACATCCCAAAATGATTGAGTAGTGGCAGCACCCATTAATTCTATAGATGGAGATAAAACCATTTCACCTAGTTCATTAGAACTGAAAGTGAAACAATCATAAGCCAGAGTGTCCTTGCAGTCTAGGACTGATAGGGTACCTACCCCTCTTTCCCTGAAGATGTAACTCTCCACCTCCTAGAAATATACTATGTAAATGTCATCTTCATCATACCTAGCTTTAGAACCAACCACCTCTAAACATCCTTTAGAGGTTATGTTACATGGGGGGTGAGGGAGGAAACATTTATCAAACTAGTCAATGTCAACATAAACTACATTAATCTTTGTGGCTAAAGGATCCAGTACATCCCTTCTAGTCCCTCAAGTATGATTCTTGTCATCCCTTGCCAACCCCTTTCCTTTGTCATTATTTCTATTTTGGAAAGGTGGCCTACCTTGACCCTGATCTCAAGGATAATTCTACTCCTCTCTCTTATGCTCCCTCCTATCATCATGATTGGAGGTACCCTAGGATAATCCCCTCTCAGATCTAGCCAGGTTGTAAGATATTTCCTTGATGACAATGGCCAATGTCTTCACTGTCTCTTCCAAGTCCACTCATTTGTGGGAGGTTTGCATCTTATCAAAGTTCACTAGCTTGACATCAACCTTTTTATTTAAAGGATTACCCACAACTTTAATGTTATTTTATATTTTGATATCCAAATTGAAAGCCATCCTCAGATTTTTGGGATCCTTATCTCTAAGATAATAGGTCACTTTTTTGTCAAATGCATCACAATAATTAATTAGGGAAGTGAAACCACTAGGCCTGATATCCTCAGGCAACCTCCTCAACACTTTATTAAACCTTGAATTGAAATACTTTACACATTCAGTGGGGTACTTTTTGAGGTTCTCTAATTTGGAAAGCAAGAATCGGGGATCTATACTCTCACCAAACTGCATCTTGAATGCATCAATCATTTTTTTCTAGGTATCTATAGATCCATCAAGGAGGTATTTGAACCACTACCAAGCTTCTTCCTCAAGTGTGTTGACAAAGATATTTATACACACATCCTCAAAGTCAATATCATAATCTTCAATAATATTCAAAAAGGTTTTCAGATGCTTCTCTCCAGACACCACATTGTTTCCATAAAACTTAGGAGGACACTTTTAATCTTAATAGGGACCTCATTGGGAAAGCTGGGCATACCAGTGAAATTGATGGGTCTAAACCTTAGAATCATGAATGGTCTATGTCATTTTCCCAAATCTTGATCCTCCTCTCCATTATTTTCATTATCTACATTGAACATCCTCCTCCTTAAGTCACAGTCTCCCATTTTTTAATCAAACAATGAAGGAAAACTAGGGACAAGTCGAGAGTGATCACCACTCAAAGAACTATAAAGGGAAGAAATGCTTCTTTGCAGAGAAGGAGCTTAACTTGCAGGGAGATCAGAACTATCTGAAGCACTCAGGTACCCTTCAACTAATGGGATGTTAGAGAAAAAGGGGTGTGTGTAAAGAGGAACAAACTGATTAGGTCTTACTTGATAGCCTAAGCCCTTACCCACAATAGGTTTCTAAACTTAGGTTCTTTTGGAAGGGATTTTCAATTTAGGGACAAGCTCTTTTGAAGGATTCCTTCATAAATAATATTTATTACCCTCCAGATTTGTAGAGCTAAAGAGAGGGTTCAAAAATAAAGGAAGGTACAAATAATAGTCACTAGTACTTTAAACCTATGATAGAACAGAGTCACCACTAGAAAGAATACTTCTAGACCAACAAAAATAAGGCACAACTACAAAGAGAGGCTAGCTTTTACACCCTAATAACACCCTTCAAATATGTTAAATAGATTCCCACAATCACAGGTAAATGTTCTAAAGAGTATTATAAGAGCAACAATATAATAAGTACGAGCAACTCAAATTGGAAGAAAGGTGAGTGAAAGACTCAATATATTTTTGACAACCAAGCCCATAACAAGGGTGATAAGTCCCTAACAATAGTTCTAGAAAAGGCTTGTTGGTTCCCAGTCACGCACTGCTATCGCTTGGCTTCACATGCCCTCAGACCAAGATCAAGAAAGGGAGTGAAAGCCAAAGGTGAGGAGCCATGAATATATGTTCTTGGAGATGGGGAAGGCTCAGCACCTTGACGGAACCAAATGGGGATAATGACTAGGGGAAGCTTGACAAAGGGGATGGTTAGTTCCCTACTACTTTTGGCTCTACCAGAACCAAGGTGAGAGAACCTATAGGTGGGGGTAGATAGTTTTGGTGAAAGGATTGTAAAACTTCAACCTTCATGTGGATTTGTAATTAGGGGAGAGGGAATATGACCAAATCATAACTAGACTCACACACTCCACCTTAGAAGGGTTGTCACATGAAATGCATGAATGCTTAAGTCATATAAAAACTACTTAAGATAGATGGGAAAATGGATGCAATATTTGATGTAGAGATTGTTATTAAATTAAAATGGGTAAGCAAGGACTTTAGTGCTAGGATTTTGAGCATATAAAGTGAATACACTTTAGGTGAATAATGTATAGTGCATTCATTAGGGAGGCAACACTTATGGTATGCTAGATATATGTTGTATGCAAGGTAGAACAGGGTAGGATAATGTTTACAAGAAAAGTTTGATGAAGAGATGTGGAGGGATAATTACTAAATATGGAGGGGTTCACACACTCATGATATCTCCTTTATCAATAAATGCTTGCTTAATTCTAAAAATAGCTAGGAAAAAACTACGCACAAATGGTCCTTGAAAGATTACAAGCAACACTATAGGTTACCTTTCAAGAATTCTTTCTTATTACATATATGAGCCTAAGAATACCCTTAAAAAGGATATCAATTCTTCATTCCTCAAACTTTAAAACATAAAGGATCTTATGTTCTATTTGCACCTTCAAATGACTACCATAAAGAAACATACACCAAACAACCAATCTATTTAGCTTGTGAAAAGAAACACTACATTTGAACAACAAGACATAACGGAAACTATGAACACATTTTATTCATTTATTGAGAAAATATTGATCACAACACATTTATTTAAAATTAGTTATCATAAGACACTCTATAGAAATGACTCTATAACAAGGGAATATCATAGATGATCTCAAACCTTGCCAATGATTTTACAAATGAAATCGATTTGGCACTAGGGCACTACATAGGGATGAATCTCCAAGCTATCTCTTTTATACTCAATTTTTTTAGCCAACATTTGTAAAGGGATTGAACCCCTTTACTTATAAAATTCCATAACCATACTTGGCATATTCTATAAAGATACTCCAGTTGGAATATTCCTTCATAGGCCTAGAGTTGGCTGTAATGAACTTGATTCCTTAAAGCTGCAAGTGTGCTCTCATGATGATGAAGGATATAATTTCCAACAACAAAATAATATTTAAAGTTATGTACATATAAAATAACCCATAAGGGAAAAAATAAAACTTTTTCCATTTGTGCAAAGAAACAAAAATGTCCCTTCTTTAAACAAAACAAACTCGAAAATAGATGTGCCACTACTGGGAAAAATACAAAATTTCCTTAAAAAAAGAAAAGAGACAAAAAGGAGAAAAGGAAAAGAAGAGTAAAGGAGGTATGTGATAATTCCCTTTTTGGGAAAGAAATTAGGGGCATCTCATCATGATGCAAAATCCACATCGATGACTATATCCTTTGCCAGCTTGTCTTTATGTGTAACAAGCTTTTTGATCATACTGGCAAGGATCATTCTATCTGAGCCCATCTGGTACTTGAATTTGGCATCATATTCCTCTAATCAATTGGTGGTTCTCTAGATCACTCCTTGTTTCTTTCATATCAATGCCTCCAATTTGTCATAACATTTTTTGAGAGATACCAGGTCCTTTATTTTTTGGCCATTAAAAGCTCAATGAGGGGCATCGATGAGATCCTCCAGACCCTTCTCCAATAGTTCTTTTACCAGGTCCACCACACCATCCAGCCTCACTATTTCTCTCAAAGTGGTCTCAATCTCTATTCTCATAGTCTTGAGAGACTGTGTTTCTCCTTTTAAATCAAAATCATCATCCTTGAGCATGGTGAGCCTATGCTTTATGGTCAATTGGTACTCTATATGCATCTTAATATTATCTATAGAGATAATGTTTTCTATGATTAAAACATCATTTCACATATTACATATTTCATCTATTTTAGGCATAAGTGCCTCTCAAATTTTGATATCAACATCATAAATAGATGTTAGGGAGATAAACTCTTCTTGCCTATCTGTCCCATCATCTACCATCCCATAGCAGTATGGATTACTTCTTGGCCTTAGGACGTCAAGTCATATTTCCAATCTTTTTGTGCCCATCCTATGATATTTAAATCTTCCCCATGGGTGATGTCCAGTGTTCTAATGGGGATATGGGAAAGGTCATGAGCCTGGATGGTGGTTGGAGTCACTACGTGAGGCTCACTTAGTAAATTTTTCAAGAATTGGATCATAGCCTAATTTTCCACCTTTATTTCCTCCATGGTGGTTTTATCTTTATTCATTCTGTGTGTCACTATATCATCTAGGACTTGTGAAGTATTCTTTAATTCCTTCCTTGATGGCTCTCTAAGATTATAGTGGTATATGGAATAGTTTTCCATGGGAGTATCCTTCTTCATTGCATCGAAAGGAGGAATGGCTACTTCAACACTTCTTTCCCTTATGTTAGTAAATGTCATTCTAACTTGCATCCTGGCCTTCTTTGGGGGCTTGGCCTTTTGATGTTGAACAATCTACACTATATTGATATCCCCTAATTTTCTTATCACATCCTTCTTTTCCTTCACTTGGTCTATAATCCAAAGAAGGGGCTTGGTCTAGAAACCTACCAAAGTTTTGGATGTTGAGGATGGCCTTATAGTATTGATGAGTGGTGCCAGTGGGTAAACAACTAATGGGAGTGTCACTAGTTTAGGAGGGCTTAACACAAATTACCATGTGTCTTCATCACTTCCCTACTCTACTTTTTCCTCCTTTAGGACTAGATCAACTTGCTCTAAAACTTTGAAATCAGACCCAAGCTTGTGAGACTCCATGCACAATTTGTCTATGAAACTCCCTTTTTTTATGTGTTGAATGGAGGATAGAACAATGGCTTCTCCTTTTATAACACCCTAGGTTTTAGGTCTGTAGAGGCTATGGTGACTTCCTTATCATGTTTAGGTGACTCTTCACCAATCATGGCCTCAGAACCTTTATTCTTTTATGAATCATGCACCTTGATGGTGGAGAGAATCCCTTGAGGGATTTTTATTAAAGTAAAATCATTAGGGGTACTCTAGCACCTTTATTGACCTCTAAAGTTTTATGGGTGCCCATTTGCAAGCTTGATCCCTCATCTCCTATTGTATCTTTCTCTTGTTCTCCCACCTTTACACTACCAATGGGGGATTAAATGTCATCCCTAAGTTCACCCTGATACCCATCATCTTGATTTGAAGTGTCCTTGACTTCATCAACTTTGTCCTACCCAGGTGACTGAGAAATAGCATTCTAGATAAATGCCTCTATTTCTAGGGAGTGTGGCTCCTTTTCAACAGGGGATTCTACCTAGGTGGCCTCCTTAGCACCAAGCTTTGTAACATCATCAAAAGATAGAGGATCATCTAAAGTCTTAACCCCTTCCTCACCACCTTTACCTTATTGTTTTGTAGGTTCCCCTTCTACAAATACTCCTTCCATCAAAATTTCTGATGGGGAGTGATGTTTCTCCATATGGGTCCTCTACCTAGTTCTCACTTAGGGGGAGTGAAGGTGCATTATTTTTTCATTACCTTAGCTATTGGAATTTCTTCATCTGATTCCTCCCCCTTACTCATATCCCTCACCCTCTATGCGTATGAAGCTTTATCTTCTTTTTTATTTGGGGGGCACTCCTCAGTGATTGGGTCTTTAAATAGAATTGTCCTTTACTTGATCAAAGATTTGGCTAGAGGTTGGAGGGTCTTCTTGGATCTCTTTTTTTTTTTGGCTCCTCTTATTATTTTCCTCCTCTCTTCCTTGAATATATCTTTAGATAAGACTCAACTACATCCTGCTATGGATGTAGGATAGTTGGGATAGATGCTTGACTGGCCATGAGAGAAATCATTGAGATGGTTGGCACCCTTAGAGCTTCCCTCCCTAAAATTGAAATAGGGATGATGCTAGCCAGTGTGACCTATCATGTGATAATTTTATCCCAAGTTTCAACCAAGATCATTATCTTTGAGAAAGACATCCCGACTTTAGATTGAGTCACAGTCATTTTCTCAATGTCCATCAGCTTGGTGAAGTTGATTTTTCCCAACTTTCTTTTCCCTCTTCCTACTACAAATGATGATTGGGTCAGAGGGTCACCACTATGTGCATGGAAGAATGCATTCAATTATTTCACCTCCCTCAACTCTTGGAGGGTAGGATTGTCATATTCCTTGAGGTTGACCCCATGCTCCTTCAACCACCTGAAGGTTCTCCTCATTATCCATATCACTTACCTAGGGATGGAATCATTTTCTTCCTTAGTGAAATCTAACAAAGTGATGGGTTGGGATTCAATATTATTCCTATTGTATGTGGAGGAGAGTGTCATCTTGTCATCAACCATATCCTTGGGGAGAGGAGTGATGTTATATGCTATGACCTCTTACACTATTAACCTCATGTACTCCCACTTATTGACATCCTCCTCGATGGTGCAATCAGAACACAGGTCTTCATAGTGGGAATGATGCCATACCATGTTTTTCACCATATTTATCAACCACTTGATATCATAATTGGGTTGGGGTGGCATCTTGCCTACTACATACAAACTCATTTCCAATTACAACCCCTTTACCTTGGCCATAGAAGGGCATGAATAGAAACCAATTACCACAAGAAACTTTAAAGGATTGTTTATCTTTTTCACTACAATAATTTCATATGGTGGTAGAATCTACCTGCATAACTCCATTATTACCAATCTATCATCTAGGTATCTGGGCAATTTAAATGAACATCCAAAATACCCACTCACCCTGATGTACATGAATGTTTTGAACTGAATATAAGTGATGCCAAACTTCTTAGTTACCAATTTATCTATTTTATATATTATGTTCATGCTCCTTAGGGGGTAGAACACACTCATCATGGGGTTGAAGAAGCAATTATGCACCTTGAAAAAATTATTCCTAGACCCCTCCAGGGCTATCTCAATATATATCTCATAAATCCTCATCCTCGTGGGGTTCTTGATAAGTCCCTAGAAAACCCTATTGTGTACCATGCTATACATCAGGTAGGAAGACATATAAAATGTACCTTAAAATTTCTCCTTGGAGGTGATGGCTACTTAGAGGTATATCATGTGTGTCTATAAATTGTTGCTAAGGATGGTGGCCTAGTCGATCCTCTTCTTCCCTTCTAGCATACAGAACATGATTAAAAACATCCATGTCTCAAACTTCTCAGCAGTGGGTAGCCCATAAATTCTTGTGGCCATGGCTATAACATAATAAGTCAACTCATTAAATTATACCAATTTCAAGTTATTTGACATTCTTGAGACTTTGGTTCTTTTCTTGGTCATCCAACATAAGTTTACTACCTTCTAAATGGATTTCTCATTATTATCAGCATATTTTGGGCATTCTTTGACAATGAGTGTGATTATTTTTGGTTGAAGGGGAATACCAAGCATGGTGTTGAGGACCTTCAGAGTAAAGGATCATACTACTAAATGACTACCATCAATGATGGTTATGGTATCTAGTTGATATGCTTGAGCACATGCTATGACAAGCTCTAGGTATGGAGCAATCAGGGGAAACACTACTGTTGGTGTGATGTAGCTCATGCCAACATTAGCAACTACTTGTGTGGGTTTGGGGTCTTGCAAAATTTACCAGTACCCCAAATTCCAAATTCATAACATCAATGTCCTTGATTGAATTAAATACTTATATGATGCTTCCCTTAGACATTGTTAAAGTAGTTGCCATTGGTAGTAGTGGAGGTTGCACATAGGTGAAAGTAGAAATCCTTTGAAAATTTCACTCTGATTCACTATATTCATGTCATTCTTCACTCTAGCATACTTAGTCACTTGGAAGCAAAAATCTTTAGCTCTGAATGCAAAAGTTAAGTTCAAATTAAGAATAACACTTAATTATAATCCCTTGCATTTAAGAATTAGGGTTACCATTAATTTTTCAAGAAAAGGTGGCAAATTAGTACCTACTCTGATTAATTTCTTGAGCTTTATTTGAAAAATAGAGGGAAATACAAGGCCTTACCTTATATGCTAAGTAACCACTTTTTCATTATGCGTGGCAAAATATGAGTGAATCATAGATTTAAAAAACCCTTATCTAGGTCTTCAGGGATTTTCTCACCTTTTTTACCTATTATGACATTCTAGTGTTGTGAGACAAAAATTCTTGAGTCCCCGATGAAACCAAGGACACAACCTACAATGATCCTTCTTTTTCCAAAATCTTGTGTGTTCGGGCCTTCCAGGACCTTTTGGAAAATGTCCATAAAATTGAGTGAGGTAATTTCAAAAAGGTTCCAAAGTTAACAAGCACCCAAACACCTCCACGTGGCATGAATATTTTTTATTAAAAATAGACATCAGGGCCCTCGGCATTTTTAGCACTATGTCCACAAAAAGTTAAGTGAGGCAAATTTTTTAAGAGGCTCGAAACATCCAAGGGCCTGATGTTCTACCAAGTGTCCAAATCAAAAGAAACCAAGATCATGGCCACTTTCTCCACTTATACCAACTTTTTTCAAAAAGGGAAGGAGTGAAAAATCCTCCCATCTATTGAATCTCACTCTAGGGGGGTCCCTTAATTCAAATACATATTTTTCAATTGGTTCATCGGACTACTCCTCACCTTAATCACCAAAACACATAAGTGCAATATGTTATTTTTTATTTAGGACACTGACATACTACCTCTTTTGAGTGTGAATGATCCAAGATTTAGAAAAATACTTGGTTACACCCTCACTTGTTTACTATAGACTCCTGTGCCATATAATCCTTGCTCCACATGCAGTTGATTTTTTAATCTTTCTTGAGCCTTCCTTAGGTATTTTCCATCTTCGGTAGACATCCCTCTAGATTCATCTAACCAAGATAATAGACATTATTACTCAAATTACATGCCCCAACCTTTCCTCCTGATGAGGAATGGAGGAAACTAAGACATTAAAGCTCACTTAGCTCTAGCACAGGGCTTTTACCACATAAAGACCATAATTACTCTAGCATAATTTTGGGCACTAACACCTCTTTTATGATTTGTCAACTAGTGATCAATGTATTATATTCAGAACAAAGTTACTTCTATATAAATAGCCTCACAAGGCATTTTACGTATATCACTTACTCTTTTGGCACATATTTACATAAAATCAAACATTGCAATACTTTGCATAGTACTTAGTCATCACATCTAGACATTACATGCTTGATCAACAAAGGGCCTAAGTGAAAATCATTATAGTATACCATACAAGTTGATGGTTCATGTTCCCTAAGGGAAAACTACATGCGATCTGAGACCCATATCATTAGGGTTAATGTAGGTAGTACTTAAGACAATAGGGTTTTTGTTCCACATGATTTTAACATCCCACAACCCAATTTTTCCTTTCATTTTTTACATTTGATCCATTTATTATTTCATGTGTAGGTATTCATTAAGGTTTTGGAGGATATTCAGCCAAAATAGTTACATGGTCTATATACACATAATATTTTCAAACTTTATCAATTACTCATGCTTTATTTCTTGTAATAACTTGTCAAGTCTTAAACACTCTAAGTGTCTTAAGGGGTGCACTGAGAAAGGGGTGAGAAGACCATTGGTGCTTCATAGGATTATTATCCCTTATTACCACTTGTTATCTACACAACCATCTCCTGAATACATTCCCCTAAGATTTGCCTCCTATTTTCACACTCCTCTATTCATTTTCCACCTTCATTAGCCCTTTCCTAGCCTAAAACCCTTTTTGATAGTTTACACTATAGAGTTAATTGGGTTGACCTTGTATTCTAAATGATACTTATATTATCAATTAATGATATAGAGTTGATTGGGTGAACCTTGTCAGCCTAAACTTTCAAAAAGGACTAGAATTAAATTCAGCTATAAAAACACATTCATTTCTCCATTCTTAGAGAGACAACAAGATTTAATTATTCATTTTCACTTCTTTACAATCTACTCTTTCACCATTCTACTTGAGGATTTTTAGCTTAGGGTTTCTACTTGGAGAAGAATCTTATCTTGTATAAAATTCTTGGATGATTTGTCCTTTATTATTGATCCTTACAAATCACAACCTCTTAAGAAGAATCTTTGGCCAAGGGAGAGATTGAGTCTTGATGGGTTTGTCTTCAAGGTAAGTATCTCTAACTTTGCACCTCTCTTTAGTAGATAAAAATAGCATAAGTAATGGCTTTTGAATATACTCCTCTCTCCATACATTAGGGTTTTACCTATACATATCTTAATTAATATTATCTTATACATGCTTATTTTATGTTTATTAATCCCATTTTGTGCCATGAGCTTTGGTGAATAGTAGATCAGATTTGCTTTAATTATTATTAATTTAGTGAATATGAAAACATAGGACCTAGTTGGGGTTATTGCATAGTTTTGATTGACTGAAGGCTTTAGAACCCTCCCTAGTGATATTATCATGGTAAGATATCCCTTGGATAGGTCTAGCAAATCGATCTTGTTCTTGTTCCCAAATATATAATGTATGCCCAAATGGAGGTGTAGTTTGGATCTATCTTATCTAAGATAGGATTGATTATATAGGTTAAGTTGTATTTCCCTTTACATACATTCTAGTCAACCCAACATGAATCTAACCCTTGTATTTTTTCTTTCACACCATCATTTTTATCATCTTATTATATTTTTCTATATTTATAGTATAGTTTTGAACCAGTCTGTATAGTTCTAACTCTATGTGAATAGATTGGCATAGTACCTTTCTTTAGGTCTAGATTAACATATAGAGTCTAAACAATTGACTTTGTCATCTTATTCTTTCTACCAACATATAGGTCAATGAACATTGCTAAATAGGTTAACCTTATTATTTATTGTTCTTCACCACCTAGGGTTTTGCATAACTGGGTCTAACGAGTTGAATCAGTTTATAGAATTTGAAAGTAGTAATCAAGGAATTTCAACACAAAATTCACAATCTTAACCATATTCAATCCCACCAAGGTTCCTCTCTTTCCTCTCTATATAATTTCAATAATTATTTAGTTCTATTTTTCAAAGGTTAGTAGTCTTCAAAACCGTAACCCTACAACTAACTAAGTCGACCTGATCGACTTAGTTATGTAGTTTGCCTTCTGTCTAAAATACATAGTCAACCTATTCAAATTTATTCTTAAATGCCTTGATTCTAAAGAAAACTATCAACCCAGTCGACTCTATTCTATATTATTTGCATACAATGTCACTTGAACCGACTATGTACTATTCTTAGTCAAGGAATTAATAACTATTTGTTGGTAATTAGCTCACATTTTCTCTTCAATTATTTGCATGCTTAGAGGAACTCACATAGTCTAAATATGTTGTTTTTCAAATTACCATTTATTTACATTATTTAAATCTTTTTCACACAATAAAAAATCACTTAACATTCAAAATGCATTTAAACACTTGTCTTCCCAAGGCCTACCTACTTAGATTTCATCACCAAGGGGGACGCTGATTGGTTTTTTGGCCAAGTATAAATATGTGTTTAATGGTATATATTTTCAAATCACCCAACACCCTTATCACTAAAATATTATTAATTAATGGGGTAAGCCCCAATACTAAGCTAGTGTCATTGCCAATAAAGATCCCTTTTATCCCAAACATCCTAAAACCATCCATAGATTATTTTTCTAGTTCACTATTTCAGCCAACTCTCCTATCACATTTAAAATCAACACTTTTATAATAATATAATAACACTTAGTATGACCACTTAATTAGTTTTTACTTTTTATTTGATTAATTTCTCTCTAATCATTGTATGTTGTATTACAAAAACTTGCATTGGCTAACATTGGTACAAGGTTGTGTGTTGTGTGCCTCAATTAGATCAATCACATTGATCTAATTATCTATGTGTTTACTTTCATTAGGACAATATGGGTTATACTCTACATGATTGTAACATCCCACAACCCATTTTTTCCTTTCCTTTTTTTATTTGATCTATTTATTATATCATGTGTGCAAGTATTCATTAAGGTTTTGGAGGAGATTCAGCTAAAATAGTGACATAGTCTATATACACATAATATTTTCAAACTCTATCAATTACTGATGCTTTCTCTCTTTCAAGAACTTGTCGAGTCTCAATATCTTTGAGTGAACGCCTTAAGGGGTGTACCAAAAAAGGGGTGGGAAGACCATTGGTGCTTTGTCAGATTATTGTCCTTTATTACCACTTATTATTTACATAGCCATCTCCTAAAGACATTCCCATAATCTTTGCATCCTATTTTAAACCCTTTTCTAGTCATTTTATACCTACATTATCCTTTCCCTAGCCTAAAACCCTTTTTGATAGTTTACACTATAGATTCAACTAGGTCAACCTTGTATTCTAATTGATACTTGTCTTATCAATTAATGGTATAGAGTTGATTGGGTTGACTTTGTCAGCCTAAACTTTCAAAAAAGACTAGGGTTAGATTCAAATATATAAAAACATTGATTTTTCCATTCTTAGAGAGACAATAAGAGTTAATTATTCATTTCCACTTCTTTACAATCTACTCTTTTGCCATTCTACTTGACGAGTCTTAGCTTAGGGCTTCTATTTGGAGAAGAATATTATCTTGTGGAAAAGTCTTAGATATTTTAGAATTTCTTAGTGATATTTAAAAAAAATAATAACCTCTTTTGCAACACCTTTGTCCAAGGGAGAGATTGAGTCTCGATGGGTTCATCTTCAAGGTAAGTATCTCTAACTTTGCTCCACTCTTTAGTAGATAGAAGTAGTATAAGTAATGGATTTTAAATATACTGATCTCTCCATGCATTAGGGTTTTGCCTATACATAACTTAATTAATATTCTCTTATGCATGTTTATTTTATATTTACTAACCTCATTTTATGCCATGAGCTTTGATGAATAGTAGATTATATTTGCTTTACTTATTATTAGTTTAGTTAATATGTAAACATAGAACCTAGGCAGGGTTATTGCATAGTTTTGCTTGACTAGAGCTTTTATAACCCTCCTAGTGATATTCTCATGGTAATATATCCCTTGGTTAAGTCTAGTAGATCCATCTTAGTCATATTCTCAAATATCTAATGTATCCCCAAACGGAGGCGTAGTTTAGATATATCTTATCTAAGCTGGGATTGATTATATAGGTTAAGATGCATTTCCCTTTACATATATTTTGATGAACCCAACATGAATATAACCCTTGAAATTTTTATTTCACTCCATTTTTATCATCTTATTATATTTTTTCATATTTATAGTACAGTTTTGAACCAATCAATATAGTTCTAACTCTATATGAATAGGTTGACATAATACTCTTCTTCAGGTCCAAATTAACATACAAAGTTTAACAATTTGACTTTATCATCTTATTATTTTTTATAGCATACAGTTAAATGAACACTATTTAAATAAATTGACCCTATTATTTATTCTTCTTCAACCCCCAGGGTTTTGTATAACTAGGTCAAACTAGTCAACTCAATTTGTAGAATTTGAGAGCAGTAATTAAGGCATTTCAACATAAAATTTACAATATTAACCATCTTTAAGACCACCAAGGTTCCTCTCTTTCCTCTCTCTATCATTTTATTATTTTATTCAGTTCTAATTTTCACAAGTTAGGAGTCTTCAAAATTACAACCCTACAACTAACTAAGTCAACCTGGTTGACTTAGTTTTGTAGTTTGCCTTTTATATGAAATATAAAATCAACATGTTCAGATTTGATCTTAAAGACCTTAATTCTACATAATAGTATCAACCTAGTTGAATCTATTTTGTACCATTTGCATATAGTGTTACATGAACCAACTCTGTATTATTCTTAATCAAGGAATTAACAACTATTTGCTAGTAATTAGTTCACATTTCCTCTTCAGTTGTTTGAATGCTTAGAGTGACTCACATAGTCTAAATAGGTGTTTTTTCAAATTACCATTTAGTTACACTATATAAAACATTTTTCACACAGAAAAATATCACTTAACATTCAAAACACATTAAACATTTATCTTCTTAAGGCCTAACTACTTAGATTTCATCACTAAGGGGGAAACCGACTTGGTTTTTTGGCCAAGTATAAATATGTGGTTAATGATATATATTATCAAATAACCCAACACCTTTATCATTATGATATTATGAATTGATGGGGTAGGATCCAATACCAATATAATTCCATTGCCTATATAGATCCCTTCCAACCCAAACATCCTCAAACCATCCATAAATTAATTTTTTAGTTCACTATTTTAGCCAACTCTCCTATCACATTTAAAATCAACACTTTTATAATAATATAATAACACTTAGGATGAAAACTTAGTTATTATTTAATTTTTAGTTGATTGTTTTTTCTCTTATCATTGCATGTTGTATTACAAAAACTTACATTAGCTAGCATTGGTTCAAGGTTTTGTGTTGTGTGCCCCAATTGGATCAATCATATTAATCTAATTATTTGTGTGTTATTTCATTACTGATTCAATTATAATACAAAATTATTCCTTTGTTTTAGAAAACTATCATTCTAATTGATATAGTCTATGATAGATTGTTCCATCTCTTACTTATAGTACATAGTCAACCAACAGGACTATGTCTCTTATCTTTATGTTTTGCCCTCTATCCAACAGTACACAGTCAACCTAGTTGACTTTGTACTCTTCTCAGTTTATGACCAATAGTACATATTTGACCCATTTGACTATGTACTCTTCTCAGTATCCAACCAATAGTACATAGTTGACCTATTCAACTATATGCTCTTCTCAATCTCTGACCAAAAATACACATTTGACCCATTCAACTTTGTTCTCTTCTCAGTCTTTATCCAATAGTACACATTCAACCCAATTAAATATGTATCTATGACTAACATTATTCTTATGTCTGGTTGACTTAGTTCTCTATTTGGTTGATTTAGTTCTCTATCCATGACCTCTCTTTTTT
Organism: Torreya grandis; assembly: GCA_037957365.1. Taxonomy (NCBI): domain Eukaryota; kingdom Viridiplantae; phylum Streptophyta; class Pinopsida; order Cupressales; family Taxaceae; genus Torreya; species Torreya grandis. Next base: position 1,656,457 of record JARHVA010002112.1, read on the forward strand.
CTTTCTCAAAATCTTATTCTTTTCATCAAGCATCATGAAATCCCCTATCAAAATCTTCTTGGAAGACTTGAATCTATTTAGAAACTATATGGGGTGTTATTTTCTTCTTATTTTTAGCCTTTAGGGCATCTTGTAATGCCCATCCACATATTACTTTAGCTTTTGGGGTATATTGCAATGCACACCCACATATTACTTAAGCCTTTGGGTCATCTTGTGATGCCCATCCCTACATCCAATTACCCATTAGGGAATCTTACAATGCCAAATATTATTCTAAATTGCATGATATAAAACTAATTAAACTTCAAGAAACATTATGAGACACATAGGCTGGTCTCTCACATGCTCATCCTTTCTATAGATGTTCGCTTAGATCTTTCCCCTCTTATCATGTTTTATATATGCTATCCCACTAACACTTTTTACAAGATATATACATGGATCTCACCCTTTTCATTAGTCTCTCTTTTTACAAACCTTAGTCCTTCCTTTTGGGTCCTTTGTATTCCCTTTTCTCATGAGTTGCATTGTAAAATTATGGATGGGAATCAATCTTCTTCATGATTTCCACTTTTATTCTCATTATTTCCTTGATTTCCAATAATTGTTATCACCTCTTGGGTTTCTATTTTTTGATTTTCATTGTAAAACCTTGGATAGGACTTGGCCTTTTTTAAAAATACCATATTTATCCCATTTAGTTTTCACATACTTTGTGTACCCTCGTGGATTTTTCTTTTATGAATTGTAGTGTAAGACCATGGATAGGACCAAGCTTTCCTCATAAAATTATCATCTTTAATTCAATATTCCTTTTCTAGAATGTGTTTAGCAATGGTTACAAATTTTTGATATTTTTTATCAACTTTAGCTTTTGCTTCTTTTTTAGATAAAATTTACACAACAAACAGTGCTAGTATGTTTTCCTATACTTCCCTCATTCTTATGATAAGGAATTACACTTTACTGTCATTGTATCCTTTTTTCAACTTTCTCACTTTTTTTTACAATTTGAATTAATTTAAATTGTTTAATGTATTATTCCTCTTAATTTCCTTTCCTTTCACTCCACATTAGATAAACCAAGTTCGAAGTCAAGATAACACTTCTATTTTACCTGAATTAACAAGACTCTTAAACACCATGATATCTAAGTTCTTTCTCTTAGAAAACAAGTCCAAAATATTCAAATGAAATTAATATTTAGCACCCATGTTTGGTTTTATAAATATTTATGGAGGAGGAATAGAAAAATCCATCAAGAAAGTTAAAAGCCAAATCATTTGAAATAAAAGGCAATGATATACAAAAGGCAACATACAAATTTCAAAAAGTCAAAATCACACTAAAAGATGTTATTACAAGCACATATCATATCTTAATCAAAGATTAAAATACATATTTGGCCTCATGATAGAGACAAGGTCTATTGGGGTGTGGTAGGCCAGTAGATTAGAATAGGAGAATTCATAAAACTCTAGGGTGTTACCTACTTTCTCATGCAAGTACCCAATCTTTGTTGTAGATAGACACCTCTGTCAGGGGTCCTAAGGAATGGGAAACATGTTGCGGGAAGGTAGGTTAATTTTATTTTTCATGGATATATCCTTCATGTGATGATATACATACTCATTTGTTGATCTAAGATTTTTTTGGCTAGGAGTTCTATAGAGTCCTTAATTTCAACAGTCCTCTTGTTTTGACAAACCTAATTTGAGTGTCTTGACTTTGATATAGAGTTATTCTAAATTGAATTTTAATTATTTATCCCCTCCATCCATTTCATTCCCCCTTGAAAAAAAAGTGTGATTCTAAATTTATTTTCCTTTCTTTTATATTCCCTCTTCTTCATCTATTACAAACATGTTAGCATTATTTTGTTTCAGTTTTATCTATTCTTAGAACAAAACAATATGTTTGAGTAACTATGGATTATTTTATTTATACCATGGATATACATCTCTAGATGTGAATTTATTTATTTTACCATTTGTTATTATTTGTACCACCTCTTTTTATGGACACATGAGTCTGTGTCTACTTTTATGCACTTTTTCCATTGATGATTGAGTACAGATTGTTACTGCTCATTCATCAATGTTATTTTACCATTTTTTCACATATTTGTTTACGTAAGGATTGTAACTAATTTTACATTGATGTTTTATTACCATCCTTTTTGACATGTATCCTAGGTTTGACTTGGTCAAATTATCTTTTTTACTTAAGGTTTACTTGTTTGAGTTTTTCAGTCTTTAGTTGCCTTGACTTTTTCGTTACCTAATTTACTCTAAATTTTATCTTGGTCATTTGGTATAACATATATGTTATCACCTCAAATTTCCAAGTATGTCCCATCCACAAAGCATCAGTTATCTTGGCTTTCATGTGTTTCTTTATTTTTTTTCTTTAGTTTTGTATCCTTGGGTTTGTTGAAATTATTCTATGCACCCACCACGATCAAAACTATAAATATAGAAAATAACATACAAAAATAAAGGTAATTCAAGGTATGCATACATTTAATTTTTCAATTTTTCCCTTTCCATCATTTACTTTCAGTTATTTTATGTTTTAAAATAATGCAATTTTTTAGCTTCAACATTGTGTGTTACTATGTTCTTTTCTCAAAACACCATCCCATGTTGCACCTATGTGACACGTGATGATATTTGAGTGGGGAATATGTACACACATAATATTTTCAAACTTATAAATTACAGATGTTTTCTCTCTTGTAGTAACCTATCGAGTCTCAATCTCTCTAAGTACAGGCCTTAAGGGAGTTCCAGGAAAGGGGTGGGCAGACCATTAGTGCTTCACAAGATTGTTATCCATTATTACCACTTACTTTTTACACATCCATACCCTAAATACATTCCCTTAAGCTTTACCTCCTATTTCCCACTCTCCTCTAGTCATTTTTTCCTTCATTAACCCTTTCATAGCCTAAAACCCTTTTTGACAGTTTACACTATAGAGTCGACTAGGTTGACCTTGTATTCTAATTGATACTTGTCTTATCAATTAATGATATAGAGTTGATTGGGTCGACCTTGTTGGCCTAAAATTTTATAAATAACTAGGGTTAGATTCATATATGTAAACATGTTTATTTTTCCATTCTTAGAGAGACAATAAGAGTTAACTATTTATTTGCACTTCTTTACAATTTGTTCTTCTACAATTCTACTTGAGGAGTCTTAGCTTAGGGTTTATACTTGAAGAAGAATCTTGTCTTGTGGAAAAGTCTTGGATGCTTTGGCCTTTTTTATTTGTCCTTACAAACCATAAAAAGCTCTTATGAATCACCTTTATCCAAGGGAGATATTGAGTCTTGACGGGTTCATCTTCAAGGTAAGTATCTCTAACTTTGCTCCTCTCTTTAGTAGATAGAAGTAGTATAAGTAATGGATTTCGAATATATTGTTCTCTACATGTAATAAGGTTTTACCTATACATATCTTAATTAGGATTATCTTATGCATGTTTATTTTATGTTTACTAACTCCATTTTGTGCCACGAGCTTTGGTGAGTACTAGATTAGATTTGTTTTACTTGTTATTAGTTTAGTGAATATGAAAACATAGGACCTAGTTAGGGTTATTGTGTAGTTTTGCTTGATTGAAGGCTTTGGAACCCTTTATAATGATATTATCATGGTAATATATCCCTTGGATATGTTTATTGTATCCATCTTGGTCATGTTCTTGAATATCTAATGTATGTTCATTATAGTTTGAATCTATATTCTTTCAGCTAGGATTGATTATATAGTATATAGGTTTAGTTTCATTTCCCTTTTCATACATAGTCAATCCCTAGAATGACATATAAATAAATAAATGACCTAAAAAAACTCCTTCAAGTTCCTTATAAGTTTCATATATTCTCTATAGGAAGGGCATTAGTGCCAGAATTGGACACTAGCACCACATGACACTACTATTATGATAGGGGCACTACTATCCTAAGCCAGATTTTAAAAAATAGTCATAGTGATGGATATGAGGATTAATATGAGCATGAAAATAAAAATTAACATAAGGATATATTATATACATCATATTATCTTTCCTCTCACTCTTCTCTTGCTCCTCAAAATCAAACTAACAATATAATGCCAAAAGAACCTCTTGTTGGTAGTGATTTATTCCAATGTGATCCTAGCTTTTTAACTAATTTTGCTAATTCATTATTCAAATTAAATCAATATAAGTGTAATACATGAAATACACCTTTTCATTATTCAATTAAATTATATATTAAAAATGCATCTTCTTTACCCTTCTTGATTAAATTCAAAAAATCAAGTACCAATGATATTACACCTTTTAGCAATGCATAAACTAAGGTAGATGAAATTTTTTTTCACCTTCCTTCAAATTCCAAGCTCAATAAAATTATTATTTACAACACATTTATAATTAAAATGTCTCTAACTCTTCTTATATTTATCATAATATTCAAAAAGACAACATGATTACTACTACTTCTACCCTTGATTCCAAAATTTAAAGTGATAATAATGTTTGCATTTTACACATAATCTAATGAATAAATGAATTGCATTACACCTGCATATGATGACACATTTCATAGTAGTAAAAAGTTAATATTTTCCCCTTCTCTTGTTCTTAATGAACAGGTGGATGATACATATTTTACTCTTACTTATACAAATGAATAAAATACTAATATTGATTAACCATGGGATAATGATGATTATTGTGATTATGATGAAGATGAAATATCATATACACCTTATATTTATTCTCCTACTTCACATATCTCTCTTGTTAAACAAAACACTAGGTCACATGTAAAAATACACACACACACTTATTCTTATGTTCATAATTTACATTTACTTGAGAATAAATTACCTTTTATTCAAGTAACATGTGATACTTCTTTACAACTTAACGATATAAGAGATACTAATGAATCTCCCTCAACCCCCCTTACTACAATAGAACCTATTTCTCAACCTAACATAAATGAGGGTGATATATCATTTCCCTCTAAACAAGTCCCACATATCACACCCTCAAATGTTACTGAGAGCAAATCAACCCTCTCTAAAAATGATTTCCAATACAATATACCATTGTCTAAGATAAATAACAAACATCAAGCATTAAATGAAACCCTAGAGGATGATAATATGCCTTCACAAGTGTTAATTTCCTTGATGCATGCTGAGGGTGATTTTCAACAAGTACACCATCTCACTTTAGAGAACAAAGCATACCAATCTTGAGTTGATGCCAATGTAATGCATGGCAACCCTATTCCACATAGAATCTCAACTATAAGGTTGCCACACAATTTTTAGATACTAGTATTACCTATATTTGATGGGCATAGAGACCCATACTTGCACCTTCAATCGTATGAGAAAGCCATGGCCCATATTACAAATAAGTTGACTCTACTATATTTTTTTCCAAAGTCCTTAGCTAGGGAAGCACTAAAATGGTTCCATCATACAATCCCTAGTGGGTCTCTAAACACACATGAGGAACTAGAGATAGGGTTTCTCAAGAATGACATACATAATAAAAAACCTCTAGTCACACATGAAAGGTTACCTTCATTACATCAGGGTGAGATATATCTAACATCTGAATACATTCTAAGGTTCAAAGCTTGTTTGCATCAGTTTATTTTTCAACTGATAGATTTAAAAGTATAGTACATCTTTGCTAAAAGTTTAATATATCCTCTTAAGGAGAGATTACTATATCAAACATAAAAATCATTCTAGAGATTATGTAATACATGTATAGAATTAGAGGTAGAATTGGGATTAATAGATATATAATCAAAGGTAGATTTGGCTATAAACCTCTCAGAGCCTCAGTCATATAATCTAGTATAAGATCCTGCTCTACTTCCAATTCATAACTTTTTATATCATATACCACTGATAAATATACTTAATAATGGAAAATAACCACTCTACAAAGCAACTTCTACATTGAGCATAACACATGATATACACAGAGGGGTTATATAGTTTTTAGATAAGGCTAGACCTCATGACATTTTTCTTATGCTAATAGATAGGGAGATGATCACACTTACTTCTAGTCATCATCATCCACCACATCATTTACACTGGGTACCAAATAAGCCATATTATCATTTTCACAAGATAAATGGACATCCATATGATCATTGTTATGCACCCCAAACTTGCATTGATCAGTATGTCATTCAATGCATCATAGAATTTACACATGGGGCACCGAGATACCATTATCTATCCTCTCCTAGATCACACTCCTTTATATATATCTATCCTAGGATGTTACTTTTAAATAACCATTGGTTACTCCTCGTACGAGCCCTATGATTTTTAGGACACCTATTTATGATCAATATCATACACCATAGTTTCAATAGTAATGGTAATATGTTCATAAAAATTAGAATGCATCCCCAATACATATCCCAATCAATATATATGGAAATAAATACAAAAATTAGAACATAACTCTAGTGCATATACCAATAAAGACATATAGGAATAACTACAAAATAAAGGGAAAAATTTTAGTTCAAACACCAATAAATATATATGGGAATAATTATAGATATTATAATATAGCTCCATCTTGTACACTGATCAAGATATTTTACAAAAATCATACAACTCAAAGTGAATTTTCAACATGTAAACCAATCAATATTTTTGCACTAGAGTCTACACATCTACACACTATCAATGCATCACATGTAGCTCTAATTTTAGATTCTCTTTCTACATTAACACAACATGAGTATATGGTCATTAGTTATCCATCCCATCTAGTTTTAGATTGTTCATACCTCCATCACATGATATACGTGCATAAATCTTATGAAATACAAAAAAGCCCTATACTAATAAATACAAAATCCTAGTCCACTACACATATGTATAAACATTCATAAATAGATACAAATTCATTAGTTTTACTTCAATAAAAACACTATAAAAATATCATCATTTCAAACAATCAAACCAATTAAACATATAATTTAACAAGATCCGATTACCAATACACATAGTACCAATTTAAACAACAAACATCCATATATATAACTTAGAATATAGTTTCAATATAAATATAGTCCATCACTCAATGATGAAAACATGACTACTAGGAATAGGTCCCTCACTCTCACTCTCAGATATATCAAAGCTAGAACTAGTGGCCCCACTATCTCAATGTGACCTGGATTGATGAATATATTTACTCTATCTATCATAATATATGCCTAACTCATCCATACACTTTTCATGATCTCATTAGTCATCTACTATTCATCTACTAGACCCACCTAGAGCATCAAATGAAAGCATGGTATACCTATGTAACTCATCATGTACCTCATCTCTATCTATTATCACTCACCTATATGCCATAGTAGATATCATAACTCAATCAAATAGATGGGCATACACCCCAGCCACATTGGTGGCCCTCTACAACAATATATCCTCTACAACATCATTTGGAATATGTTGTGTCAACTCAATTATGATCTCCCAGTACTCATCATCCCTAAACCTGTATATGTCCACATAGTTCATAAGATTCCTCATCACATAAATACACAATCAAATTTACACAGAATATACAAACGTATTATATTAACTTACCATCAACAGCCCTCAGGGGCTCTACATCCTCTACAATCATCCCACTTCTCTAAAATAGAAGTCTGCATTTATGATCACTCCACCAAGATGTGTAGGCCTTAGTCACTCCCACATCACCTATATCTAGTATATAAATATTAGGGTCCTTCTCTATCAATGGAATAGGTGCTAACTCAGCAAAAAAATACCTCGATATACTACCTCTCCTTGTAATACCCTAAGAACTCCTCAATCTTACCATAGGTATTGGCAGCACATCCTGTACCACACTAAACTATCATGTAACCCACTCATACTAAAATTTATTATATACATTGACTTAATGGTCTTGTAGCCAATAACTCATCTGAATTTACCTTAGTTGAATATTATCTTCAAGCCACCCCTTGTACCCCCTATAGGGTCTCAAGATAATATCCCCTATTGTCAAACTATCTAAAAACTATCATCACTGCATAGTGTTCCTCTTGAGTGCATGACCTATACCTATCCATATCTTTCCAAACAAATATGGATGAGCCCAATCATTTTATGCACATGCCACTAACCTACTCACATTTATATGCTCATATTCCCAATAATTTAATAATGTTGATGCTCTGATCCCTTTACTATACATATCCTATGTGAAATGATATAGATCCCTATATAGGTGAGTCAACATCGTCTGACCCCAAAAATAAATAGTGCCATGCTCCTAAATATCTTACAATATCTCATGCATCCTATAAAAATAAAACTTCACTCCCATATACAACCACAAATGAATATAAAAAAATGTGTAAGAACTTTTTCAATCAAAGAACCTCGACAACCACAATTAAGATCAACAATATATCACTGAGACTCCTTACATGATAGGTCATGATCACCATGGTAGAGAAATATCTAGAAGCCTATTATATAGCCCAAACACCTATATCCTCTTGTAGTATAGCTCATTTCCCAAAGATTAATAATCATATAATCCAATTCACATCCTCTAGTGTAATATTCATATCCCCAGTGGGTAACCATAATGTGCATGTATATGAATCTCATTTCTCACACAATGTAGTCATCATATACTTATCCTAGGGCATAGGCTCTAGGAATGCAACATATCTCAAACCTAATCTCTTGAGCACATCCATCTCAGCATCTGCCAGGGGTAAACCCTGTAAGGTCTCCATCATTCATCCAGTGTAAAACTCCCTAATGTGGGTATCAACCTACAAGAGTAAAACCAAATCTGACATTAGTAAATCAAAATTAAAACCAATAGATAAAAACACACATCAAGGACTAGTTAACTATAATCAACATCACATCACAGGATTGTTAGACACTAGCACTACATATTAGATAGTAGCATTGGATAGTAGCATAACCTCTTGGACACTAGCACCAGTTACTAGAAAGTAGTGCCCAAAATTGGACATCAGTGCTATTTTTTTTAAAATAGGCCCTAAACTAGTTCATTTTTAGTAAAAATAATAAAAAAATATAGCATACATAATTTAAAAAAATAGTTTGGGTTACTTACCAAGTGAACCTCCTTCCTAGATTGAATATGTGCCTCAACCTCTTTGTAGCACATCAATCTATCTCCTCATCTCCTCAATATATTTCTCTCACTCAAACACATAATTTCTTTCAACTCAAATGCTCCAAATGAATTGCCAAATTAATCAAATGACCTATTTAAGTCATACTTACCCAGTGCCACCTTATTAAAATTAGCCTTGCATGTTAATTTCATTGACTAATACAAATCCATTACTATCACCATATCTCAATAATTGTAGCTCTAATTTGCAAATAATTTATTACACATGGGAATTGACATCGATGTGTAATGTCCCATATTGGTTAAACCAATCTTCTAATCCATTTTAAATCTTAAAATTGCCAAAAACAATATCACTATAGTAATAATCATAATAGATTAAACATATAGCCAAATACACATTCAATTATCAATTTTATCATAATAAATACATTATTAAAACTTAAACCAACATTACACCTATTAATTAACACCAGTACAGTTGATCATTACCACTTTTGGTTACACACCCTCACCAAAATATCAATGCTCTCACCAAAAGAGGGGTAAATGTGTGTAGATTAATTGAGATAAATAGAGTTTCATGTAGACATAAACACACATGATTTTAGATATAAAAACATACATGTCTACATAGGATTTCAAATGTACAAACATAAAAGTCTACATAGGTTTTTAGATATACAGACACATAGGTCTACATAGGTTCTTAGTCTTGACTCTCTCACCAAAAGGGGGGAATATGCATATATTGATTCAGGCATACAGAGTTTCATGCAAACATAGACACATAGTTCTACATAGGATTTTAGATATACAGACACATGGGTTTTTAGATATATAGACACATAGGTCTACATAGGTTTTTACATGTATAGACACATGGGTCTACATAGGTTTTTAGATATATAGACACATAGGTCTACATAGATTCTTAGACATGTAGATACATAGGATTTCATAGTATTTAGACTCATAGATATTTAGATTCACAGGTTATCAGACATGCAGATACAGAGGTTTACACATATATTCAGATTCACATGTTCTTAGATATATAGACACACATGTATTCAGATATACAATCCACACACACACACACATAAAGATATATATATTTGACTTAGGAATACTAGTATACTCATATATTTAGATACACAACTACATTTATCAAATATTAAGATTAAAGGGCTTGATGCAGAGCACACATCCTTGGTCCTCATTTTTAGATTTTTGAGTTACACTCAATATCACCACCAGTATCATCATTATCTTTTTCACTAGTTTGGGTCATAAGACCATCTATAGTAGTTGATCCATATCATTCCACCAAACCCAGTTCACATACTCAAATTTAGTCTAGACATTAGAGTAGGAGCAAGTGAGCCTTATTCCTCTACACATTCAATTTATATACTCATATTAAGTCTAGATATTAGAATGGGTGAAAGTGAGACTTGTTTTTCCATACATTCAATTTACATACTTAGATTTAGTATAGGGGGAATCCACACCATGTGTTTTCTCTTCACATATTGCACTCCAGTTCTATCCACATCTCTGGCCAAGAAGTGGGCGAAATCTAGATCACATTCACAAAGGTAAATACTCTATTAATTTCATTTCATTGCATTACTAAAAAAAGAAGGGTAAATGCAAACAACATAATTTGATTAAACAACCACAAGTACTATGTCTTTTATTTATTTTTCACATGAATGTCTTAATGATGATTATAATCCTTTTTTGTATGGTCATTTTGAGTATTTTGATATTTCTTATGTCTTATTTTCCTCATTTATGATACTCTTAGTAGTCAAAAGTCACATTTTCCTAATCATAGGGGCCCTTAACCTATCTTGCTTGATTTTAGATCTATTTTAGGCCTTAGGACACTAGTGCCACTTTCAAGATAGTAGCACCACATAGAGCTAGTGTCCACTTATGGATATAGTGTCTGACAGTCCCTTTCTCCTGTGTTTGAGTCTTAACCCCATTATGAGCCTTATATTATGTTTTTTATCCCTCTTTTATGAGTTGTCAACAAGAAATCAAGGTCCTATATTCAAAACAAATTTAGTTCTATATAAAGAGCCTCACAAGGCATTTTACATCTAGCACTTACTATTTTATCACATATTTACATAAACCAATCAATAGTACAGCTTAATACTCTGTATTCTACTCAGTCATCACACCTAGACATTGCATGCTTGATCAAATACGGGTCTAAGTGAAAATAATTCTACCATATCATGCAAGTTGATGGTGCACATTCCCTAAGGGATAACTACATGTAATCTGAGACCCTTAGCATTGGGGTTGATGTAGGCAGTGGCTAGGACAACATGGGTTCTTCTCTATGTGATCATAACATCCCACAACCTAGTTTTTCCTTTCCTATTTGCATTTGATCTATTTATTATTTCATGTGTAAAGGTATTCATTATGGTTTTGGATGAGATTCATCAAAAATAGTGACACATGTGAGCCCCTAAATGACACAAAAGTGCCTACAGTACCTCTAGAACCTCCCACAACTTCTCTAAAAATTTTAGACAATCTCTATAGTAAGGACATTAGCACTATAATTAGACACTAGTGACACATGGTGATACTATCCTAAGATAGATCTCAATAAATAGTTACAAGACAAAAGGTTCCTACATGTCTATTTAGTCATTTCTATTAAGTTGTGGAGCTAAAAGCTTCACCAAATGAGCGAGTGCAAAAGTTGCAAGAATCACACAGTCGCCGATGACGGTCAAGAATGGACCAGAGGCAGCTGACGTCGGTAGTTGATCGACCGATGTCGGTCACAGGCAGACTGGCAGGGACTGACATCGATCACTTGTGCATCTAAAATGTCTATTTTCATGGATAGAACAGAATGTTTGCATGATAAGATTAAGTGTTAGTCTTAAGTCCACGTTTATATTTTAAGTAGGACTATTTTGAGCCCTTGATTAGGAGGTGCATATAATGGTTGTGATTGTATGCTCATGAATCCCTAACGTTATACAATAGGGATAGATCTTCATAGCTTATAGAGAGAATTGGACAAGTATTATATAGTACATGTATATGTGTATCAATCCAGGTTGTTGGATTTGATTGTAATTGAGAGAGACAACTCTTGAGGGAAAGAGATCTGTACATCTGAGAGAGGTGTGGAAGAAAAGAAGTTTCTTCAATTGTAATTCCTTCTGGAAGAGTTTAATCCAAGTTTTCAGGGTGGTTTCTTATATCTCTTGTTCTTTGCTATTTTTGATTCTAGTTACTTATCTTTCTAGTTTAATTTCACATTTAATTGCTTTCATAATAGTAATCAACTTTGTTGGTTGATCCCCAACAAGTGGTATCAGAGCCAGGTTGACTAACAGGGGTTTCATATTTGGTTAGTGTGTATTGATTACAAGTTACTCATAGGGATTTCTGTTTGAGTGGGAGAAGCAATGGTAGAAGAAAGTAAACTGAGAATGGAGAAGTTTAATGGCAAGAATTACCAATTATGGAGAATGTAGATAGAAGATTATCTGTATCAAAAAGATCTATACTTACCGTTAGGTGGAGTTTTAAAGAAGCCCACAGACATGGAAGATGAAGAATGGGAAGTTCTTGATAGAAAGACTCTTGGATCTATAAGATTGAGTCTAGCATCTACTGTGATATCTAATTTATCACAGGCAAAGTCTATGATATATTTAATGACTAATTTAGCAAATTTATATGAAAAACCCTCAGCTTCAAATAAGGTATATCTTATGAAGCAGTTATTTAATTTGCAAATGCAGGAAGGTGGATCTGTATCTAATCATCTAAATGATTTCCATGGGATTGTAAATCAATTAAATTTAGTCAAAATAGTTTTTGATGATGAAATTAAAGCTCTATTAATCTTATGATCTTTACCTGAAAGCTGGCATAGCTTGGTAATGGTAGTTAGTAATACTGCATCTGCATCAAATATTTTAAAAGTAGATGATGTTAGTGTAATCTTGAATGAATAAATTCATAGGAAAAGCACAGAGGAAACATCAGGGAACGCTTTAAGTTTTGAAAGCAGGGGAAGGCAAAAAGAGAAGAGCAAGCAAGGGAGATCAAGGTCTAAGTCAAAGATGAGAGGTAGATCTAAATCCAAAAATGGTAAGAGGATAGCCTGCTAGAATTGTGGAAAGCTAGGGCATATAAGCAAAGATTGCTAGTCAAAACCTAAAGAGGACAATCAGCATGAAGGTAAAGAAGAAGCAAAAGTTATAGGTATTGTTGCACAAGATGCTCTTATATTCTCTTTGAATAATAATATAGAATCTTAGGTTTTAGATTTTGGTGCCTCTTTCCATGCAACCCCTAATAGAGAATATTTTAGTGACTATGTCCATGGAGATTTTGGAATAGTTTATTTAGGGGATGATGAGCCTTGTAAAATTGTTGTCAAAGGAAAAGTGCAGCTGAAAATGCAAAATGGAAACACATAGGTGTTGAGAGATGTCATGCATGTTCCCAGCCTAAAGAGGAATCTGATTTCTACAGGAAAGTTAGGGGATGAGGGTTGCACAGTAACTCTCATAGCTGAATCTTGGAAGGTTTCCAAGGGTGCACTTGTATTGGCCAGAGGTAAGAGAGTAGGTACTCTCTATTTATGTAATTATATTACTGATAATTCTCCTTTTGTATTATCTACTTCAGATGTAGATGCAAAGTTGTGGCACCAGAGGCTTGGCCACATGAGTGAGAAGGGAATGACTATTCTTAAGTCAAAAGATAAGCTTTTAGACTTGAAAAGCATAGATCTAGATTTTTGTGAGCACTGTATTTTTGGGAAATAGAAGAGAGTGAGTTTTCTCAAGACTGAGTCAACAAAGAAGAACCATAAGTTGGAGCTTGTTCACATAGACATGTGGGGACTAGCTCAGGTTGCTTCTATTGGAGGATCACAGTACTATGTTTCTTTCATAGATGATGCTACAAGAAAGGTATGGGTCTATTGTATAAAGAAGAAATCTGATGTTTTTGACACTTTTAAGATTTGGAAAGCTATGGTTGAGAATGAAATAGGCAGGGGATTGAAGTGCCTGAGATCTGACAATGGTGGTGAGTTTTACAGCTATAAGTTCAACTGGTATTGTTATATGCATGGCATACACAGGCAAAGGATGGTTCTAAGGACACCTCAGCAAAATGGAGTTGCTAAAAGGATGAACAGAACAATAATGGAGCATGCAAGGTGTATGAGATTGCATGCTGGTTTGCCCTTAGAGTTTTAGGTAGAAGCTGTGGGTACTGTAGTTTACCTTATTAATTGAGGACCTTCTACAGCTCTAGATGGTGGAATTCTAGAAGAGGTGTGGACAGGTAAAAAGGTAGATCTCTCATTTCTCAAAGTTTTTGGTTGTGAAGCCTTTGTGCACATTGATAAGGAAAATAGAAAGAAGCTGGATGCTAAGTCTATGAGGTGCACATTTATTGGTTATGGCTCTGATGATTTCGAATTCAAGTTTTGGAATCTAGGAACTAACAAAATAATTAGGAGCCGTGATGTTGTTTTCAATGAAAAAGTGATATATAGTGATCAGCTCAAGAAGCTGAATCAATCTAGGCAAAGCAATGGAGAATTGGATGAGGTGACGGTCCAAAATGAGCTTATGGGCAGAAATAATCACAGATAGGAAAACATAGAGACCGACGTTGGTTAGGCAGAAACTGACGTCGGTAATACATGAACCGATGACGGTCATACAAAAATTGATGTCGGTCAGGAGGAACCCACGTCAGCCAGTTACAGGCCTGGAGGTGACTAAGGTCGGTCACTGTCAGAGAATTTGGGCAGACAGCATGTTGTGAATGAGTCTCAGACACCCATCAGGAGGTCAGAAAGGGTAAGTAAACCTCCAATTTGATATTCCCCTTCATTATTATATTTATTACTCACTGATGGTGGAAAACCAAAGAGTTTTGATGAAGCAATACAGGTGGAATCCAAGTATCAGTGGGAGCTAGGCATGAACGAAGAGATTGATTCCTTGAGAGAAAACCAAACATGGGATTTGGTTGAGTTGCTAGTAGGAAAGAAGACACTAAAGAATAGATGGATCTACAGATTGAACGAAGGTGAGAATGGACAAATGAGATATAAGGCCAGGTTGGTAGTGAACGGATTTGCACAAAAACTAGGTATTGATTTTGGTGAGATTTTTTCTTCTATAGTTAAAATGACTTCTATACGGACTGTATTGTCTTTAGTTGTTATTGAGGATTTGCATCTTGAGTAGCTTAATTTTAAGACAGTGTTTCTTCATGGAGATTTGGATGAAGAAATATATATGGATCAGTTAGAAGGATTTGAGGTCAAAGGTAAGGAGAAACTTGTGTGCAGATTGAAGAAAAGCTTGTATGGTCTCAAGCAAGCTCCTAGACAATGGTATCTGAGATTTGATAGGTTTATGACTGAGCATGGCTACAGTAGATGTCAATCTGACCATTGTGTATATTTTAAGAGATTGGATAATGGTAGATATATTATTTTGTTGTTGTATGCAGATGATATGTTAGTTGCAGGATCACACATGTAGGATATCTCTGAGCTTAAGGTGAAATTAGCTCACACATTTGCCATGAAGGATTTGGGAGTAGCAAAGAAAATCCTTGGCATGAATATTAAGAGAGATAGGAAAAATCACAGGTTGATTTTGTCTCAAGAGGATTATGTGAACAAGGTGTTGAAACGGTTTAATATGCAGGATGTAAAATCGGTAAGCACACCTATGGCTAGACACTTCAAGTTGAGTAAAGAACAATGTCCTAATTCACATGATGAGGTAGAGTACATGAGGAAAGTTCCATATGCTTCTGCAGTAGGAAGCTTAATGTATGCAATGGTTTGTACTAGACCAGATATTGCCCAAGCAGTGGGAGTTGTAAGTAAGTATATGGCCAATCCAGGGAAGGAACACTAGAAAGCAGTTCAATGGATTCTCAGATATTTGAGAGAGACCAGCAATAGGCATTTGTGCTATGGTGGGTCAAACACTGCTCTACATGGTTATGTAGATTCAGATATGGCAAGTGATTTGGATGGCAGGAAAAGCACCACAGGATATGTTTTCACTATTGGTGGAATGACAGTTAGCTAGATTTCAAAGTTGTAAAAGGTTGTTGCCTTGTCAACTATAGAGGCAGAATATATTGCAGTCACAGAGGCTAGAAAAGAGATGATATGGATGACACGGTTCATAGAAGAGTTGGGAAAGGAGCAAGAGAGTTGCAGATTATACAATGATAGTCAGAGTGTAATTCATTTGGCTAAGAATTCAGCCTTTCATTCAAGAACCAAGCATATACAGCTTAGGTACCACTTCATTAGACAGGTATTGGAGGATGATGAGTTGAAGCTGGAGAAGATCCATATAGATAAGAACCCTGCTGATATGTTAACCAAGCTAGTAACAAAGGAGAAGTTGAATCTTCATTCAACTTTTTTTAGTCTTCAAAATTGAGTTTGAAGATGGAGAAGCTAGAAGATGTTGTTGTACAGGTACTGGTGCAGCTGTTTATCTCCAAGTGGGAGATTGTTAAGTTGTGGAGCTAAAAGCTTCACCAAATGAGTGAGTGCAGAAGTTGTAGGAATCACACAGTCACCAACCACAGTCAAGAATGAACTAGAGGTGGTCAATGTCGGTAGTTGATCGGCTGACGTCGGTCACAAGCAGACTGGCAGGGACCAACGTCAGTCACTTGTGCATCCAAAATGTCTATTTTCATGGACAGAATAGAATGTTTGCATGATAGGATTAAGTGTTAGTCTTAAGTCCATGTTTCTATTTTAAGTAGGATTGTTTTGAGCCCTTGATTAGGAGGTGCATCTAATGGTTGTGATTGTATGCTCATGAATCCCTAATATTATATAATAGGGATAGATCTTCATAGCTTATAGAGAGAATTGGACAAGTATTGTATAGTACATGTATATGTGTATCAATCCAGGTTGTTGGATTTGATTGTAATTGAGAGAGAGAACTCTTGAGGGAAAGAGATCTGGTAAGAGATCTATACATCTGAGAGAGGTGTGGAAGAAAAGAAGTTTCTTCAATTGTAATTCCTTCTGGAAGAGTTTAATACAAGTTTTCAGGGTGGTTTCTTGTATCTCTTGTTCTTTGCTATTTCTGATTCTAGTTACTTATCTTTTTGGTTTAATTCCGCATTTAATTGCTTTCATAATAGTAATCAACTTTTTTGGTTGATCCCCAACAATTTCAAGTACCTTGATCCACATAAAAATTTATTTATCTCTAGATAAGTTTATTTTCTCCTCTCACTTGCTATTTTGGTAAAGTTAAATTAAATCAATAATTTTTAATTTTTATCCCAAATTAGCAACATACTCAGCACTTTAACTACCTATGATTTACACTAGTAAAACCTTAAAAGATTAAAACACCTTGATAGCAAATTTTGAAATATAATGACCAATGGTAGCCATTTTGGCTAATAGTACCTACTCTAATTATTTAGAATATATGGAAAAAATAAATAATACAATCTTTAGATAAATTGCTTTATCTAATGAAAAAATATTTTTAACATTATAAGCTTCTTTTGAGAGATATTTAAAGTTAAGGTGGCTGAGCCAAAAAAATGCAAATTTTAGATAACATATTCTTTTGAAATGGAACCTTCTTAGATAATCAATAAATTTGGAAAATCTTAATGAGCAGGAGTAATTTAAGTGGCTATTTATAACCATTTGTCTATAAGTAGATTTAGCTCATTTTTAAAATGGCTAATTGTGTGAAAATATACATTGGTCAATTAGCCCAAATTGTATATGATTTCATATATTTATGCTTCTAATGCCCCTATAAGATATAGTTTTTTCATAGTTACTATGCATGTGTGGGTTTAATTTTCCCTTAAATTATATTATATATGTAATAGTTATTTTGAATCGTGAGTTATAATCATGTGTGTGTGTGCATGCGCACACATGTGTGTGTAAGAAATACTTTTCAATGTCTTTTTCCTTGACATGTTTCACATTGGACAATTTGGATTGTAGAGACAAAACTTCTTGTGAAGAATCATTGTATTAGGGTTTGATTATAGATCATTTGAGGTTTGAGGGTAAAACTTTCCATAAGAGGATGGTTATATGATTTGTGATGGAAGTATATTATATATATTTTATATGATGACATGAATATATAAATGAAAGGATGGATTTTTTATATGTTATAAATTCTATTGTGTTAATATTAGTGTGCATGGATGATATGTTTTACCTTTATTTTTTAGTGTAATATGATATGTGTGTGTATCTTCATGATTGATTTTTCTAACAGGGGTCTTAGTGTTTCTTATTGTGCCTCATGTGAGTATTTGGGTCTTTAAGTATAAGTCATAGGTCAGTGTATTAGGATTTGAGTGTTTGTCTTTTTTTTTGCTTACCATATCCTACATAAGGCTTAATTAGGTAACAAAAAATAAAAATAATTTAGTTTAGTTGTCAAGACCCCATATCCAGATAGCATGGAGATTAGATTTGAAAATGGTGGTATTTATATCTATAGAGCATGTGGAAGCTTGGTTTGAATATAAATATTTAGATTTTGTGAAAAATGTTGTTGGAAGTAAAGAATTGAAGCCTAAGAAGTTATTGAGAAAACATATTTTTTTAGATATTCATTATATCTTTCATGAGTTTTTACAGCACATCCACTCATAGTTATCTGCATATGTGGTTCGAAGGAGTTAAAACATCAAAATTAAGTATACTTGTATTGAAGAATGAATCAAACAGGTAAAGGAGTTAAATGAGGAGTGGATGTGTGTAATGTATTTACTGAGATAGATCATCCAATTCACAAAAATGGATATAAATATAATTATCAAGATAATATAAACAATAATATATCATAATAATAAGATCATAATAGATTGGATCCATGCCAAATGTTGATAGCAAATTAGAATACTTAAAATATATTATTAATCCCCTTAAGGTGGAAACCTCCAAAACGATGTGATAAGAACATAATTCATAATATGATACCCAAGTTCTTACCATTTCCTCCCATATATACCCTACTTAGGCTATGGTTACTCCGTAGGTTGACCCTATTAACAATATGAAAACATAGAGAATTGTGATATGGCAAGGTAAAAGGTTATGTTATCCACAATTTGGACACACATATACATATATACATTATAGGTTAAAGTAATAATATGTGCCTCCCCTTCGAAAAAATTCCTCAATGTTGAGTATCTATAAAAAATTTTCTAGGAATGTTTCATCCTCCCATGTTGCATTATCCTTAGTCAGATTCTTCCACATGATCAAATACATTTTACTCTCTATTACTCACAATATATTAGTGCATGTCTAAATAAATTCCTTAGGTTTAAAATTGACTCTGCCCTACTCATCTAGCTCTATTAACTTAGTTTGGATGCATACTCTCTATATAATTACCTTGTTTAAGTAGGATACATGAAATACTAGATATATGCATGTATACTGTTGTAACTCTAGCATGTATGTGAAACTACCAATTTGTTAAATGATCTGATAAGGGTTTTAATACTTAGGATAAAGTTTTATATCCTTTATTTATTCAATAAAATTTACTTTTATGGTTTATGCACTCAAATACCTAATCACCCACTTTAAAATTCCTTTTGTTGCAATATTGATCCACTTGTTGTTGCATTCAGTTATGTGCCATTACAATGTTATCTATTAGACTAGATAGTACTTCATGTTGGTTTTGAATGTGTTTTTTAATATATTTCAACTTTTATTTACCCTCATATATGAGGTGGTGGATGGTGGATGGTACCCATATAGTGTAAAAAAGGGGATATTTTAAATGAAGTATGGAAAAATTTGTTATACACCATTCTATTAGTAATAATCAATGAACCCATTTCTCTTTTTTATTCGATGCAAAACAATGGAGGTAACACTCTAAGAATTTTTTGACCATCTCTAATTTACCATCATATTAAGGATGATATGATGATCTATGAGCCAACTAAGTACCCAAACATGAGAATAAATTAGTCCAAATATTATTGGTAAGGATAAGATCATGATCACTTACTATGATCTTGGGGTTCCACGTAGTTTATTAATTATATCTAAAAAATAAAATATTACTATGATTGCTACATATGGATGTGAAAAGGCATAAAATTTGACATGTTTTGTGAGCCTGTCCATGATTAGCATGATGATAACTTAGGAAACCTTGTTATGAAATATGTGGAAAGATCTTTCTACCTTTGTATAGGAATAAATAAGGGATGCAAAAGACTTGGGGTCTTAATTTTATTACCATGTTTTGATAAAAAAAACCATGAATTTGAACACAAATTATTGGATATCCCCCTTGAGTCCTTCCCAAAATAAATATTTCTTGATTATATAATAAGTTTTCAAAAATCCTAAATGCCCTATACTATATAATCATGGATATTTTTTAGGACCTTCTGCTTAATAGAATTTTTTTTGCACAAGTGCAACCTATCTTTGTACCATAGTGAATTACCTTTCCAAAAACAAAATTTGGGACACTAGAATAATTTTGGAGCCTCTGAATCAAAACATGTATATTATTTTCATTCTCCCACTTTGATCCTTTCTCATCCACCTTATCTACCTACGATGTAGACATTGCACATAATGGTTCCTCTATGGACTCATCCCTCATGGATAGTGCATCTACCTCTCCTATATTTTATATGATTTTAAATTCATATCCCAACATTTTGGTCACACATTTTTGTTAGTCTTTAGATGACAACTTTTATTCTATGAATTATTTTAGACTATTATGATTTGTATTCATATTAAAGTGTCTACCCATTATAAATGGTCTCTATTGTTTTATTTCTTTAAAAATATCCATTATCTCATTCTCATTAGTAGGATATAGTAAATCCTTACCTTTTAGTTCATAACTCTCAAATGTAATTAGGGTTAGATAGAAGTGTGGAGAAGAGTAGAGTGAGTGTTGAGTAATTTTGGTGATGCTAACTTCCATGAAGATGGAGTCTATTTATGAGAGGGAAGATATGATTTAAAAATATGATGAAGTAATAGATAAGGTGATCATTTCAAAGGATCCTAAATGGATGTGAGAGCCTAGCCAAGGAGAAGTTATTAGAATGCATGAGAGGCAAAGAGGGCATATGGAGGGTTTGAGTAAAGGTGAAATAAACTCATTTATTTATGGTCATGTGCACTTTGAAGGTTATTTTTTTGAATATGATCCATGGGAATATGGTGATTATATATTTAAAGATAATGAAGATGTGGGATGATTTGACTCTAATTCAGTAGACATTAAAACTCACACACATCTACATTTATAAGAAGAAATTAATATGGAATTGTTCAAGGTAAGTAATTCTACATTGATGAGGCATGAGTATTTTATTTTGGAATTTTTTTTTTTCAAATTCTAAAAGAAAAAGGTAATACATGTGTAAAAGGATAATGCACACAAGAAATATTAGAGAAGATAAATATTGAATAAACAAGAGGGGATAATGCATAAGGTCCATTGGGTGGAGAGAATAGTCCATCAGTGAACCCCAAAATTTCAATTCATGGAACACTACATATGGAAGCTCAGGGTTGACTACGATTGCAAGAGGAGGGATTCACAATAGATCAAGAAGAGAAATTACATATGAGATAAATACTCAATTGCAATCACAAAAACAATATGTGGTGACTCATTTAAAAAATTTGTAAAAAATGTTGATGAAATTACCATAATATATGGGATAAAGGATGCCAAAACACACATTCATAAATGTGAGAACATGTTTCATGAAGGGAGTCAATGTAGAGGACAAAAATTGTAACATCCCCACTAGGATCCACTTAGAAATACATGATTTTTCATCAATGTATTCTTACATTAAAATTCACCATAAGAATCTAATTAAATATCCAGATAAAAAACTCTAGGTATCTTAACTTCAAAATAATTATGTAACAACTACCTATTACTGAACACTAGCATCATATGAAACAAAACACAACTAAATGTAGAATTAATTACAAATATCTAGCCATGGTTGGTACCATGATACAACCACTACTGTCAAAATTTAGATCAGCAAAGAATTACATCTCATCATAAATAATGTTTCAATGATTATAATTATAATATAATGTACAAGATAAAAGATACATGGCTCCATGGAACCTGCATCTCCAAAATTTAGTATCTATGGCAATCTCAAGTGTAGTCTCTAAATAAGTACTGTTGTGGGGAGGGAAAGCATCATTTGAGTGCTTTTCCACACCAACCATGGACCATTGATCCCATACAAAATTCCCCATAAAGGAATGGCCTTCTCTTCATGGATGAGTTGATAGTGATGGGGTGGGAATACAGAGAGACAACCTAGTACCTGTGTATTATATTATTTATAATAACATGCAGTGTACCATAAATAAATATGTTCTAACATGATATAGCAAAAACATGTAAATCACACATATGAAATGGCAATGTCTAACTAATATTCCTTTGGTCAAAGTGTTCAATAGTTATCAATCTCTAGGATCAGTCAATTTCATACACACCACTTGATTGGATTACCTTCATATAGCATTGGTGATATTAGTAAGCTAGTGAAGTATGTCTCATTGTTTAATTAGTACACACAATGCGATATTTGGTTAACATAAATATACCAATAGATTTATAAAAATTACTTCCTGCTAGCAAACATAAAACATGATAAACATAAGAATGATCAAAATGCATACATTTAGTCCATCAAACATATCAATGAATCTTCACAATATTATATTCGGATAAATAACAAGTAAACAAGTCTAGTTTATACCAACTAGGTATAATCTATTATTTAAGATGCATAATCTAATTTCCATAAGTAGTTTTATTTACACAATATATTATATGACAAGCAATCATATCACATTCCATCATCTTCATGTATACACTACTCAATTTCAACAACCAATCATAATTCTCACAAAAACCTAATCTTTCATTTAAATAATTTGTTATATCTTTAGGAGGTTGTATGCATATATAAATAGTTTTCCATTCTTCAATAATATATAAGTTTTTACCAATCAAAAGAACTATAGCTGTAAGCACACCTTTACATGTTTTATACACCTATGAGTATATTTAGAAAGTCATAAGGTAATTAGATATAGTATTAAAATATATCCACTATAATATCCATCATATAATGGTGAGTTTGTATTCCATTGTTTATTATTCCATTACCATGATGTGATCCTTTATAGAATTGGTTCTAATATTTATTCCATTAATGCATGCCCATATGTATTTCAAATAGCAAATACATAAACCTACTTTTGATTTACGTGATTCCTCTTTATTTACTAATCAAGTAATATTACATCTACATGTAAGATAACTTGATACCACAAAGAGCACACGATATGTATAATAATATAAATATGTTTAGAGGTGATTTATCCACATGACTCATTTCAATAGGTAGTAAAACTATAAACACACCTCCCAATGTATGAATATGTGCCATATATATGCATGAGTACCTAAATTATCATTTTGATATGTTTTGTATATACAAGAGTTTGTACATACTAAATACAATTGTAATGTGTATTGTACACTAGTTCTCAAACAATATACATATATACTATATGTAAATGCCAATAGTCATCTATAAAACTAATCAAGGGCTTCATATGATTTCCTCATAACTTTCTTATTCACCAAATACTTTGACATTTTATTATAAGATAACAATATTCTAAACAGATATGAATAACTAGCTTCCAACCATGGGTCTATAATGCCAGATAATCAACTTACATAGGTTATTACATGTTATAAATGTTATGTAACTATGATATATTATATATAGTTTTCATTCAAATCAGTTAAATGATATATGTATTTTTGACATGTTCTAAGAGACATCCTTAGGTCAACATATATAAATGCAATAACACATCCTAGCTTTTTATACATTGTTATACTTTTGTATATCATTTAGATCCATAATATCACCCATAATAATATACACAATGTGTTAGGGATAGGTTATTATAGATATTCAACACTTTTTTGTTACATGTTATATACATAATACATTGTACACAAATTTACTATATCAATATAAAACTTATAACTACTAAATGAATTAATATATACCACATGGACCCTTATATTACCTTATAAATTAACATATGAAACTCATACATAATTATTTAGTCTATAGGATCATTATGCCCAGTTTGCCTAGTCATATATTTCATGGATTAGATATAACTAACATCTATTCATTTGTATATCTATTTCACTATTTTCAGAAGTTTTTATATATATCACTCTTTATATATATATATCACTATTTTAAAGATTCCTTTTCTAATTGAACTTTATGTCTTTTGATTTATCAATCATGAAACTATCAAGTTTAGAGAGGCTTGAACCCTCGACCTTGGGACTACTCAACTTAGCTATGAAACCTACATGCTAGTCGACTATGTCATAATGCTACCATATACATCATTTAGTTTCATTTACTAACTGTATATAATTTACATGAAATAATTATATATATATATATATATATATATATATATATATATATATATATATATATTATACATTCTTTCACTATATATACACTTATAGTTTGTCATATTTATACAGATCACCAGGTTATTAGTTATTTCCCTGATCACTATATTTACATAGGTCAGTGTATTGTAAATCTTAATGAGTTCGCTATAACTATATCATTGTTTTTGGATGATATACCTTATGGTTTTCTATATTTAATAACCTTTATATACAATTCAAAATATTATATAAGATCGTTATGTGTTATATGATTTAATATTTACACATAGTTCAATTTATAATAATATTCTCAAATCATGATATAATCTAAGTGATTCATTTCCAATATAGATCACTACCTATAAAGGAGGTTCATATTATCCCTATTGTTATATAATCTAAACCGTATTAATAACATCATTGTTTGTAGCATCCTAACAAGGTATATAATCTCATGTATTTCTAAGTTGATTAATTGCTCATTTTGCCTAATAGTATTATACAGTTTATAGGTGTATAATATGACTTACTTAAGTAGATCACTACTTATATTCTCATTCATTAATATTTTATAAACTTACATATTACTACATATTTATTATTCAAAATAATGATTCAATAATAAATAATTAATTCAAAAGTACACCAAGACTACAGTTTTAAATACATAAAGCTCGGTACTATAAATATGTTAATACATAGATTGACATACTAATATAGACATATATTTCATGGGCTGAATAATAACTAATAAAAATTCATCCATGCATCTATAAGTATCACTTGTTATAGATAGACACTAAATAAATGTAGAATTTGTAAGACACACAATTCCACATAGAACATACATATATATTCATAATTCAAAAGTGCCACCCACCTAGTACAAGTGTCCATGTTGAAGCAACCTGGACTAGAAGATATCCTATGTCATGCCTCTCTTTTTTTCTCCAATCCACATTGTCTCCTTCTCTCTTCTTCACACTTCCATCCCTTCTCCTCTTCTTCTCTTATCCTCCTCTATGTTGTGCTCCCCTCTCCTTTTCTCTTTTTTTTGTTTTTTTTCATGATTTTTCTTTTTATTTTTCTTTGTTTTATTCATTTTATTTTCAAATGATAATGAAATACAATTGTTTTATTCTATTAATAACACCTTACCTTTATTTTATTTATTTCATTTCCCCTTATGAGGCTTTTCCTTTTCTTTTTTCCTATTTATATATTTATTAAAATATATTTACTAATTAATAATATGACTTAATGATATATAGTCATTTAGTGAAAATAAATAATCATAATGAATTAATATCAACATGACTAATAAAAAGTAATTAATATTATTTTAATCAAAAATGGCACATCACACGTTATTATTCCAATCCAAATTTATAACAACTATAACACAAATCCTATAAGGTTAGTTCCACATAAACATAAATTTAAACTAAACTAACACACATAATTAATCATCTAAATGAAGAAAATCATCAATAGGTATTAACTCTAACCATTCAACTATGCACAAAACATGTACTAACTAATGTGGTGTGTGCAGGGTTCTAGTCGTTCCTCTATCGTATCACAACACCTCTATCTATGTCACCCTCTCCAATGATACTCTCATATGTCATGCTCTAAGGGATGAATCTCTCCTACATCTAACTCATGACAAGAAAGTATTTAATATACACATCATGACATATATACATCATAAAATACTACTAAAAATAACAAATCAACATGATCATAATGTAAGAATACACACTGCAGCGAACATATATCAATGCAATATTATAATCAAAGAAATATTCAACTATCTCATAATAGCATATAACTCATAATATAGTTAATAATAACCAAATAAGATTTCCAACTATAAATATCAATTAATAATCAAGTAAGTTTGTCTATCAAGGAAATTAGGATGTAACAAAAAGGATAGCTAATTTGTGATGACATTGTTGGATCATGTGCATATATAGTATTGAAAGTATGAACCAGTTCAGATGATGGTCAAATTTAACAAATTGAATATTACCTTCCTAAATTAATTCCATATTTAGTATTTTGAGAAAAAGATAAAATATTATTCCCTTAATGAGATCAAATAGGATGCAAGTGAAAGTGTGTGTGCATATTAAGCATATTTCTAGACATTGTTGTCAAAGTTGTCTAATTAGATACACCCATTACAACATGCACGATGGTTTTTTAATGAATTGTTGCTTGCATTCAGAATACAAATCATAATGAATAACTTTGTTGATGTGCATGAAGCACTAGATGTTGTACTTAAAATTAAAGTTATTGGGAACTTCAATATAAGAATAAGCCTAATTCTTGAAGCCCAGATTTCAAAGACAGTGATACTATTGTAGAATAGTTCATCAAGTTATGCAGAGGAAGTGTCAAAACCTTCATAGTGTCCCACATGTGAAGTGAAGGGTCACACCAAGTATAATTTCATAAATAATAAGTTGAAAATTGTGACATTATCATGTGCAGTTTCCATAATCAAGCATGAAATGTGTAAATGTTTGTTTTTGTGGTGTGAAAAAAAAATCAATGTCACTTATTACTATAATATCTATGATACAAACACACAAAATAGAGCATTACATATTGATATATGAGATTAAGGGAAAAAATAGATGGGGCTACACCAAATTATTATTGCAAAATAGCCACAATATCAAGGTGGTTATCAGAATCAAAGAGGTAAGGTAGCAAGTTTAATAAAAAAATAAGGTGGATTTTTACCAAATTTAAGATGGAGAGAATACCCAAAACTAAGAGGGAAGTTATAATCAAGGTAGTGGATTCAATCAAGCTATGGGGTATAATTAAGGTGGAATAACATTATGGCATGGAAGAAAAGGTGGTATAGGCAAGGGTTGTGGACCTGTAACTTTATTCAACTGTGGCAAAGGCCACTATCAAAAGGATTTTACCAATTATCCTAGTTTTAAATTGTATTCACAAACTATAGATGACTTAAACTAATTAATATGGTAGTTGCATATTCCAAAAATAAATTTATAACATCTAGGGTGATGCATAATATGAAATATCATAGACCATCACAATGCTTAGAAAATGTATGCAAAGACCGGTGGGAATTCAAAAGTAGGTCAAATAGACTACCAAAAATTAGCAGTGCTTATGGTCCTATCGATAGTCTTACCTTTCCTCTATTCATTGAATAAAGAGAATTAAGCACTATTGTTATGGATACAATGGTTTTAATTAGTGTTACTGAGAATTGAGAATGGAAAAATCTTGGAAATATTTGCATCCATATATATTTGCATATGGAATCCTACATTGGTCGATTAGATTATATAGGAGATGTCTTTCATTCAATAATCCTTTTCCATTTTTTTATAATCAGTTTTAGATTCTATTAGGTTTTCAATAGTCAAAGCACTTAATTTTCATCTAATTAATTTTAGACTCATCTAAATTGACACGTGTTGCATTCTCTATGTTTTCAAAGGAGTCTTTAGATATCTAAGACTTATTTTTATTGAGATGACACATGTTTTAATCATGTATTAGGTAATTAAAATAGTTTAATGGAAGCAACAAATTGCATTGACAAATGTGACATGTCATTGAACTTTGCATATTTATTTTCTCAAGATTCTTTGAGTCCATCAATAGAAATACCATGTCATTACCTCTCACCATCATTACCAAACTCATATTGAAAAAATTCACCACTTTCATCCTCTATATGGCCTTACTTTTCCCCATAACTTCTCCATTATGCAAGCTCACTATAAATCAAAATGTCTCCTCACCACATAACTCATTGTTGTATGATAGAACACATAACCCCATTTTCCACCATCACCTTTACCATAAATATCAGATTATTGTTGTTTAACAATTTTTGTACAAAAGGTGATATAGGGTTTGTAAACACCTAAAACTGGCCACCGATAACCTCCAATTAGGATTTTAACCAATTTTGACCAAAATGCACAATTTAGCCTAAAAACACTAAAACACATTAAATGAGTTGAAATTGATAAATTCAAGTGCTGATTTTGGCTAGAGTATCATTAAATGAGGTAATGCAATTTATCGGCCAACTAACTTTGATTATATCATTTTGAGTCAAAATACCAATTTTGCACCTAGGTGCTTTGGACTGCTCTTTTCTATCAAATTTCCTATACAAGACATGTGCCTTTATTATTTTGCATTGACAAAATCCTAAATGAGATAACAGTTCCAATTCATCTAACGTCAACTTCTAATTCTAATCCAGTCAAATTTCAAACCAATAATACTTCATTTTGACCAATTTGATTAATTTGTGCACAAAGAGCCAAGGTTTGCATCAAAGTGATTAATAATGCTTAAGAGTTAATTAAACCAAATCAAGACTTTAAGTTAATTTTCCATGGATATTTTTTAATATTTATTTTTAGAAATGAATATTGAATATTTGCATCATCAAAGTGACATCATTTCTTGGGAAGACATCCCTAGGCCATAAATGTCATAAATATCAAGATTCATGCCCCCATGCCTCATCAATGCTTCCCATGTCTCTTAAATTTCATTATATCCCAAATATTGATGCACATATTTATGTATTTTAATTACATAATTGGATTAATCCTTAGCCACACATCTCAATCTTGAGATTGATGGTTCAAGTTGATTCTAGCCATTTTCCAAAATCTATAAATAGGAGGCCTTGCCACATGAATTTTAAGCTTGGATAATGCAAAGTTATAATGTTGAATTGGTTCTAAAGCCTCATGTAAATTAGTGTTATTATGCCCAAATATTGAGCCAAGTCAAAGCCACACATGGTGTCAAGGAGAGATGGAGGAACCAAACTTCTATTGATGCAGACTTCATGAGCACAAACTGAGTAAGCCACTACAGTAAGCATTTTGGAAACTCCAAGGAAGGTAAAATAAGGTTTCTTTTGAATTTTAGTTGTGTGTTTCATTCATGTTTTGTTAACTAAGCTCTCCCTATTAACTAGGCTTGGAGATGTATGCTAGTTAGTGTGTTTTTATCAAAAAAATTTTATTTCACGACTAACATAATACTAATCATCTCTCTTGATTCAAATTATTAGTTCACATAATGGCACTCCCGGTGGGACCAAATGCATCCCACACATGAAGAAGATCATTATACAAATTTAAAATCTTCATTTGGATTATTAAAAATCTTGCAATTTGATTTTCTAACTTTGTTTTGCCATTTTTCTTTGTCACAGGTTTACAGAGTCAACCATTGATGGTTAGTGCAATCATCGATGGTTAGTAAAACTACCAATGATTATTTTCAACCATTAATGGTCAGGTATAACTATCAATATTCAATTATAACAATCGATGGTTGCACTAACCATTAGTGGTTGTAATGACCATCGATGGTTGACTATGTAAACCCGTGACAAAGAAAAATGGCAAAACAAAGTTAGAAAATCAAATTGTAAGAGTTTTAATAATCCAAATTAAGATTTTTAAGTTACCTAATGATCTTATTTATGTGTGGGATGTGTTTGGTCCCATCGGGTGTGTCATTATGTGAACTAGGAATTTCACTTAAGAGAGGTGATTAGTATTGTTTTAGTCTCAAAATGAAAATAAATTGACAAAAACACACTAATAGAATACATCTCTAGGCCTAGTTACTAAGGACAGCTTTGTTAACAAAATATGAATTAAACACACCACTAAAATGCAAAATAAACCTTCTTTTATCTTTCGTGGATGCTCCAAAATGCTTATTGTAGTGGTTTGTGCTCATGAAGTCTACATTAATGGAAGTTTGGCTACCTCCATCTCTCCTTGCACCTTGTGTGGATTTGACTTGGATTGGCTTGGCTCAATATTTGGGCATAATAATACTAATTTGAATGAGGCTTTGAGACCAATTAAGCATTATAACTTTGAATTATCTAAACTTAAAATTCATGTGGCAATGCCTCATATTTATAGATTTTGGAAAATGGCTAGAATCAACCTGAACCATCCATCTTAAGATTGAGATGTGTAACTAAGAATTAATCCAATTATGCAATTAAAATCCATAAATAATCTCATCAATATTTGGAATAGAGGGGCATTTAAGAGGTATGGGAGGCATTGATGAGGCATGGGGTGGCTTGATTTAGATATTTGTGTCATTTATGGCCTAGATGCCTTCCCAAGAAATGAGGTCACCTGATGATGTAGTTAATAGAGATTAATTTTAAAAAATAAATATTCAACAAATCTCATGGAAAATTAACTTAAGAACTTGATTTGGTTTAATTAGCCTAAAACATGATTAAGCACTTTGATGCAAACCTTGGCTCTTTGTGCACAAAATACTCAAATTGGTTAAAATCTTTTGTTGTTGGCTCAAAATTTGACTATATCAGAATTAGGATGTGATGTCAGATGCATTAGATCCATTATCCCATTTAGGATATTGTTAACACTAAATAATAAAGACACATGTCTTATACAAGATATTTGATAGAAAAGAGCAATCTAGAGCACCCAGGTGCAATATTGGTATTTTGACTTGAAATGATCTAATCAAAGTTAGTTATCCCATAAATTACATTGACCCATTTAATGATACCCTAACAAAAATCATCACTTGAATATGTCATTTTCAAAGCTTTTAATGTGTTTTAGTTTTTTAGGCCAAATTGTGCATTTTGGTAAAAATTGGTCAAAAGCCTAGTTGGAGGTTATCGATGGCCAGTTTTAGGTGTTTACACATCTCAATCTTGAGATAATTGTTAACCAATGATGATCATGGGTCAATATTGTCATGGGTTTACATAATTAACCACTGATGGTCAGTGCAACCACCAATGGTTATTTTCAACCATCGATAGTCAGGTATAACCATTAACGATCAGGTGTAACCATCAACAATCACTGTGTTTTTTTTAAATACAAAACCTAAAAGCTAATAGGCCATTTTAAAATGCTTGGTTTGGGGTCATACGGACTCTATTTTTTATGATTTTTTTTTTAAACCATGTGTTTTCTCCTAAATTTTTAGAATTTTATATTAGTTTAGATTCAATTTGTATAGTTTTTCCTCAAAATTTTGAAAATCTCTTTAAATGTTTTTAATCTAACACATTTGCTTTTGGGGTGATGCCTTAAGGATAGACAGGCAATCGATAGACTTCAAATTTTTTAAAACATGCTATTTAGACCATCTTTTGCATGATTTTAAAATGAATTAGGAACTTTGTTTTAGTACTTAATGAAACATTTAGGTGCTTGAGATGAATGCTTGATAGTTGGAATTTCAAAGTTATAACTTCAGACCAAGGGGTTAAAAGAACACCACTCAATATTTCAAATTGGTGCTTAAAAATGAATTCATCTTTCCAAGTTTTTGCATTCAATAATTATTTGAACTAGTTTTTGTTTGGAAAAGAGAGGGATGTCACATGTATTCTATTTCACTTATTCCTTTTAGGGAACCCTTGGAATCAAAAGAAACTATCCTTATTGCAAAAATCCTAGTCCAAATCTTAGAAAGAATGTTGTCTAAAGCACTCCCCAAAAACTCGTAATAGTTTAGGTGACCTTGAAAATGACCCTAAAGTCTTTCTCTTGTTATTTTATTTCATTGCATCTTGGCTTGTGAGGGGGACTTCATCACCTCCCACAAGTTTTATAAGGAAGCTTTGACCTAGGTTTTCATCTCTCAGCACTGACTTTATCCACTCCCACTAGGATCAAAGGTTTGAGTGGTTAAACCACCTTATAGTGATGGAGTTGCACATAAGACATATATACACTTTGGACATCGTACTATACTGAGCAAGCAATAGATGTAGTGGTTGCAAAAAAGGCAAGACATTTTTACAACAAGCCAAGTACTATAGAAACCCAATTACATGCTTTTATTTTGTATCATGATGTGAAAGTCATTATGTAATTGATCCCCCTAGAAATGTTTGAAAACTTCTAGTTTAGTCAACCCCATATTGGCGTACCCTTGCTAAGATTTAGATGATTATACTTAGTGTATTTTGGTCATTTTTGCTTGGTATATTTTGAGACTAAAACCTGATTGTTTGTTTGTAACCATGTCAAAACCAATTTGTTTATATGTCACTCTTTTATCTAAAGAGGCATTATGCTAGTTGTTTTATTCCACACTTATGCCTTGATATTTTTTCTAAACTTTTTTGTGTGTGTTTCACTTAAGTTGAGGTGGGTACCATTATGTTTCCCATATAATTATCAAATTTGAGCCTTTGAGTCTTTTGAAACATATCATTGACCACATCATTTGAGCATGCTTACACCGTTAGGCTACTCAATTTGTTTCAAGACTTGTTTACCATTATATCAAAAACTATTTGTTTCAAACCATGTCATGTATACCATTTGGACCTTTGATCCAAGCAACAATTTAGGTGACAATTTAGGTGACAGATAATTCCTCAAATTATGTATTATTTTAAATCTTCACCCATTATTTCCTCGAGCTCTATATTGTTTTAAATCTTGGATGTTGAATTGTCGGGTGATAGTTATTTCCTCAAATTTTGTATTGTTTTAAATCTTCACCCATTAATTCCTTGAGCTCTGTATTGTTTTAATCTTGGAAGTTGAACCACTCAATCTTCTGTGAGATTGGTGACCTTCCACATCCTCCCCATGCTTTCAAAATGTGTATAAATGAAGAAGTAACCCAAAATGTGAAGGCAGACATCTCTTCCCAGAGATAAGCATATATTTGTATTGCGATCTTGAGTAATACTACATCTCTTCTTAGAGAATTCATTGTTACTATGTTATTTTTATGCTATTGAAATATTTATCAACTAGAACTTTTGAGTTTTGGATCAGTGGTATCAGAGCAGTTTGTCTTGAGAGTGTATGATCCCAAGGATGAGGTCATGATACAAGAAACTTGGGTGGGAAGCAATAGAGCTTCCAAACTTTCCACCTATTTGCTCCAAATGACTTCAAATGGTGGATGACACTGAGACATTCGATCCTTTCAAGGAAATAGTGAATGAAGCCCTCCAATGGAAATAAGCACAAATGTTGCAACAATTTGCCCAAATTCTTCAAACACTTTCTATGGGAAATTCTGGCTCTGTGGCTACACTTCCTAGCTCCTCATCTAGGGAACATCCTTTCAGTGCCCCAACACCCTTCAAGGTTTAGGTAAATTTTGATATTCCCACATTTGAAGGCAAAATCAATGCTGATGCAGTAGAAAATTGGTTGGATCAACTATCTTCCTACTTCTCTGTAAATAAGTTCACCGATGAAGAAAAGATCACTTTTTCTCTTTTGAAATCATCATTGCCCGTGAAAAACTGGTGGAAAGTGTACAAAAATAGGTTCAGTATAGATGTCATTGGCCTTGAGGTGGAACCTAATTGGGATGATTTTTCAAAATCAGTGAAAGAAGAATACTATCCCATCACAGCGTATGATGATCTATACATATAGTGGCAACAACTTCACCAAGGTAAGGACCAATATGTTCAAGATTACACATACACTTTTCATTCTTTGTCTGCAAGATTGGGCATTCAAGAAAGTGAGAAACATACGACTCTCAAATACCGTGGTGGACTACAATGTTACATATGGGGGGAAATGGAACTCTTCAATTTGGAAACCCTTGATGAGGCATATAAATTTGTAGTGAAGATTGAACAGAAGCATGGAAGAAAGAATACGAAGAGTCAACCCTCAAAATGGAAAAGTGACAAGGAAGGTCAAAAATGAGGCCAAAATTAGAAGCAAAAGTAGTTTTAGGATAAGAAATCCCAAAAGGGGAAGGTTGGAAAATGGTGTGATTACCACAAAACTGGAACTCACTCCAAAGAAGAATGTCAAGCCATGAAGTCAATAATCTCTAAGTCACAATACTCGACATCTACTACTCTGCCTCATACACAACCCATAGTCAAAGAGGATGAAGAAGAAATTGTAGATGTTGAACTTGACACCATTGTCGCTTCGTCATAGACCCATGAGGAAAGATCAGATGACAAAGAAAGATTGTTTCACTCCAAATTATGGGTAAAAGGTAAGCCTCTGCATTTCATTCTTGACAATGGGAGTCAAAAGAATTTAATCTCTACTAAAGTTTTGAAAAGTCTAAATCTATCCATGAAGCCTCATCCAAAGCCCTACAATATTGGATGGTTGAGCCTAGGGAGAGACCTTTGTGTCACCCATTAGTGTCTCCTTTTATATTCTATAAAACCATTCCAAGATAAAGTCTTGTGTGATGTGGTCAATCTAGATGTTTGTGATGTACTCTTTGGTCAGTCATTCATGTATGAACGACATGGCATCTATGAATCATTAACTCAAAGGATCACCCTCACTCCTGGAACATGACACTATAGGGTACCAGAGGTACCACCTCCCACATCTATCACCCTAATCAGTGCTAAGCAATGCAAGAGATTGGTGGAGAAGACAAAGCAATTTGTTCTCATGGTGATCAAACCAAATAAATCCAAGAAGGTTGATGTTGTAGTCTTGACTACACAATCAACACAATAACAACAAAAGCACATAAGATGAATCACAGGAGAATATGATGACTTATTCAAGTCACCCATAGGAGTTCCATTACATTGCCAGGTAAAACATTCTATCGATTTGATCCCAGGATCACCCTTGCCTAACAGTCCTTTGTATCACAGATTAGTTTTGTAAAATGATGAGATAAAAAGATAAATTTAAGAATTGATCCAAAAGGCTCACATCAAGCCAAGCTCTTCACCTTGTGGTATCCTAATTGTCTTGGCACTAAATAAAGATGGAACATGGAGGCTTTGCATTGACTATCGAGCCTTGAATAAAATCTCTATGAAGAATCGCTACCCTCTCCCCAAGATTAATGACCTGTTGGACCAGCTCTATGGTATGAAGTTATTCACAAAAATCGATCTCAAATTTGGTTATCACTAGATTCCCATTGATCTCACTGATGTCTGGAAGACTACATTCAAATCTAAGGAGGGGCTCTTTGAATGGTTGGTTATGCCTTTCGGCTTAACTAACGCACTTGCAACCTTCATGAGGATGATGGATGACATCCTACGACCCTTCACCAACTCATTCATGGTTGTCTACTTAGATGACATACTCATCTATAGCAGAGCATGGGAAGAACATTTGCAACATGTTTGTAAAGTGCTTCAGACTCTTTAAGAGCACAAGTTGTATGAAAATATTGACAAATGCACATTCGAGATGACAACAATTCAGTTCCTCAAGTATGTTATGAATGAGGAAGGGGTCCATGCTAATCTAGAAAAGATTTGGGTTATTCGAGAATGGCCCACACCAAGGACCCTCATAGAGCTTCACAGCTTTTTGGGTCTTTCAAATTTCTACCACAGGTTTGTTCTTAGAGTTTCACATGTTGTTTGGTCACTAACCCAATTGACTAAAGGAGGAGCTAAAGCTACATTTTGATGGGGTTAAATACAACAAAGGGCATTTGAGAATTTGAAGAACAGACTCTGCTTAGCCCCTATTCTTGCCTTGCCATATTTGCATCAACCATTTGAGTTGATGACAAATGCATCTGAATATGC
The DNA here is from genome assembly GCA_037957365.1 of Torreya grandis. Lineage (NCBI taxonomy): Eukaryota > Viridiplantae > Streptophyta > Pinopsida > Cupressales > Taxaceae > Torreya > Torreya grandis. Next base: position 1,692,862 of record JARHVA010002112.1, read on the forward strand.
CATGGGAGCTATCATCATGCAACATGGCCATCCTATTGCATATCACAGTGAAACTTTCACTGATATAGTCAAGAAATATCCAACATATGATAAGGAGCTCTATGCCATTGTGCAAGCCTACAAATAATGGAAACACTACATCTTGGGGAAAGAGACGGTCATCCACACTAACCATAAACCATTGGAATTCATCTAGATGAAAAGTAGACTATGAAATGAGAGGCACCAAAAGTGGGCCACATATCTTCAGCAATTTCACTTGATAATCAAACACAAAAAGGGGAGCTCAAATATAGCTATAGATTGTCTGATCTACCCACTAATTATTGCACTTACAATAGTTCTTGACTTGTATGAACATGAGAATACCACTTGGGGTGCTTTGTATGAAACAGATCCTACCTTTGTTGATACATATCAAGTGCTTAAAAAAGGTAAACATGTTTCTGATTTCTATTTTCAATAAAATGTCCTCTATCATATGGGGCACATCTGTGTTCCAGTTGTAGAGCAACAAAAGATGATATGGGAAGCACACTTTAGTAGGATAGCTGGACACTTTGGTATCGAAAAGACATTGGCAATTCTTTAAAAACACTTTTACTGGCCCCATATGTGAAAGGATGTGGAAAGATATCTCAAATCTTGCACCCCATGTGTAATATCCAAGCCAACAAATAATAAGCAAGGATTTTACATGCCATTGCCAGAACCAACCAGGCCTTAGGAATCTATCTCAATGGATTTTCTCTCAGGTTTGCCCACTTCAAAACATGGCAAGGACTATATTTTTGTGTTAGTTGATCATTTTTCAAAAATGGCTATCATGATTACTTGTAAGAAAAATATATCTACTGAGGTAACTACTCAACTATATTTTAGTCATGTATGGCTCCATTTTGGTCTCCCCAAGTCCATTGTCTCAGATCAAGATAGCAAGTTCCTGAGCATCTTTTGGTCCACTCTATGGAAGATGATGGATACTAAGCTGATAAAGTCCACAGCCTTCCATCTATAGATTGATGGTCAGACAGAGGTGGTAAACCACTTGATTATTCACATGATCTAGATGTGTCACTCCAAACATCCATGCACATGGGATGAGGGACTTCTTTTCATACAACATGGATACAATCAGGCACTACATAGCTTGACCAAGCATAGTCCATTCCAACTATGTTTTGGGTTCCAACCCATGGCACCAATTGATATAGTTGTTCCATTTTCCACCATAGAATACACACCTCATGGAAGATCTAATGTAGCAAAAGCAACAAAGTTTATTGAATAAATGCAACACATCTAGCAATAAGTTCATGACATCTTGGAGAAGATGAATCAGAAGTATAAGCAATGCCATGACAAACATAGGATTTCACAACATTTTGTTGTGGGTGACAAGGTTTGGTTACAGCTTTAGAAGGAGTGGCTTGCAAGCCCACACATAAAGATTTAGCCTCTATGATATGGTCCATACACCATCACCAGAAAATTTGGTGAAAATGCTTTTGAGTTGAACCTACCAACCTACCTTGGTTTGCATCAAATATTCAATGTGGAGCTCCTCAAACCATATCACCCACCTCTATTGGACACTTCAGTTGTAGTAGAACAACTAGACATTGACGAGCTTGATCCACAGAGTTTTGCTCTAGTGGAAGAGGATTATATTGTGGATACTTGGATGAAGACAAGAGGACACTCTATTCCACTTTATCGAGTGGTCAAAAGGGCCCAGCTTAACCACCAAGGTGAGTGGCTAATAGAGAATCAAATCAAAACACAACTACCACACCTAATTGGGAATATTGACACAATGGGGACCATTGCTTTTCAAGGAGGGAGGAATGATTTGGGCAACAATTTAGGTGACAATTCGGGTGATAGTTAATTCTTCAAATTCTTTATTATTTTAAATATTCACCCGTTATTTCCTCAAGCTTTGTATTATTTTAAATCTTGGAAGTCGAATTGTCAGGTGACAATTAATTCCTTGAATTCTATATTGTTTTAAATATTCACCCGTTAATTCCTCAAGCTCTGTATTGTTTTAATCTTGGAAGTTGAACCACTCAATCTCTCATGATATTGGTGACCTTCCACATCCTCCCCATGCTTTCAAAATGTGTATAAATGAAGAGGTAACCTGAAATGTGAAGGCAAACATCTCTTCCTAGAGATAAGCATATATTTGTATTGCGATCTTGAGTAATACTACATCTCTTCTCAGAGAATTCATTGTTATGGTGTTATTTCTATGCTATTGAAATATTTATCAACCAGAACTTCTGAGTTTTGGATCAACCTTTGTCTTATGCTGTCAGTTGTCTAATCTTGTCTAGCTTGTTTGGTGAAATCCTAATTTTCAACGTTGAGTTCTCAATTAACCTTATCAAGTTTGGATTCAAACATTGATTGATTTTTGTTTAGGCCTTAGTTTGTGAGGTTGATACATAAATCTTTCTCTTTTGGGTTGCATAAATTTAGCTAATCAATTACCCAAATTTAAAAACCATTGATGGTTTGTTTTTTCAACACCTATCCTCATCATTGTTTATGCCTTTATTAGGGAGAACATAGCCTTTCTTCAAAAGCTTTTTTGTGTTATGTCTAATGCCAATTGATCATGTTTATGTTTGATTCCATGTGTTGGGTCTATGCCAAAATTTGTTTCCAAACTTGTTAGATTAAATCAAATCACATCATCCTTTGTTTCAAGTCTAGCTTTTGATGTCATTTGGCCAAAAGTCCTAGCATATTCTATTTGAGCCTAGCTTTTGACTCCATTTTTGGACAAAAGACCTAGTGACTCTTTCCCCTTTCCTAGTTTAAACCTTGTTTGGAACACTTTGATCTAGACTTCTGACATGCCACTTTTTATTCAGATGTTTGACCTTTTGTGTGTATAACATTTGATGTTAGATTGTCTTATGTCAAGTCTTAGCACAAACTATTTTAGAGATACAGCTCCATGATCAAATCATTGTTTGGAGATACAGCTCCACCTTTGACAAAGTTAGACCAAGTTTGAACCATTTGTCCTTTGGACATAGTTTTTTAGAGTTTATAGAATTATAAGCCTTTTTGTTTCAGAGATTTCATCATTTATGTAGATATGTCTAGCCACACTTATGGTGGAGTCATGTATAATCTAAATTATGATAGAATGGCTACACAAAATCCCACTAGGAACCCTTACAAAGAAAGATTTTCTAAGGAATTGTATTATTCTCCCTATATTACTCCATATGGGGAACATAGTCAAAATCCACAAAATCCAAATCAAATTACTAATTGGGATGATATGGTTTATGAGGAGGACTTGGATGCTTTGGCTTGTGCAAGTAATCAAGTTCTATGATATCCTTTTTTTATCTAATTATTGGCTACCCCTAGCCCTCTTTTGGATTATATGAGCTATCAAGCTCCACAATATCCAAAGCATACCATTACCATTCCAAGAACTCATCCTTTAGCTTGTGTGAGAAATAAAGCTCCATAATGCCCCTTCATCATTCCAGGACCTTGTCTTTTAGCTTGTGTAAATAACCAAGCCCCATACCACCCTATTATTACCATCTCAAGACTTCATCCTTTTGCTCATGCAAGTAATCAAGCTCCACAATGCTTGACAATTATACAACGATAGACCATTTCTTATCTAGTACCAATCCTATCCAAACCTCAATCGATCTAATCATATAAAGACCAAGTTGTGTTCAAAATTGGTATTTTATAACTCATTAGAAACTAAGGCCAAGAGAACCAACCAATCTGAGATGTTTTTGTTGAACAACCATTTGTAATAAGTCAACATATGATGAATCACCTGTTGATCCTATACCAATTGTCAAGAAGTCTCACTCTTATGAGCTAGTATTTATTGAGTCACATCTTAATGATTATAACCACCTTTGGGAAAAATCATTACCTTAACCATATGCTTATTTTTAAAAAGCATCGTATTGATAATCCAATCTCTAAGGAGTTGTCTCTTGACCTTTTTACCATCCTAGAGGAGTTCCACTCTGACAAACTAGTCTTTATGGAGACCATTATGCCATCATAGGTCATTACTTGTCCAATACTAAACATTCAATAAGACATCATTATAAAAAATTACCCATTAGATGAAGAACTAGAGTTAGATTCAAGTTATATTCTTAAATTGACAATAGATTTAGCATCAAAAGTAGAATCAACATTAGTCTTGACATTGGATTTAGAGTCACTTGAATTAGAATCAGATTTAGAATTAGAATATGTTCATGACTACTATAATATTGGCTATGCATGCCTAGCAGATTAGTACAAATATATTTTTGATCCTTCCACATTTTTTGAGAATGATTACTTTAGCATTGACACATGTTATCCTGGTATCTTCTATGAGGATTGTGCATCCATTCCCCATTCTATTACCACCAACCAACATATCCATATTTTTAACATTCCACCTCCCATAAGTATTGATTGGGACTGACAGAATCACTCTTTGTTGAACTGCATCCATGGTGATATAATAGTTGAAGAAGAGCAAGGAGGCCAAGACCAAATTCACACAGACAAAGAATACTCTCCTAGTGAAAAGTTTTCAAAGGTGTTATGGGACACACAAATTTCAAACTCAACATCTTTTAGTGAAATTTTTTTGGAAGCACTAGAAGAAAATCAAAGTCAAAATTCAATTTTCATTAGTGACACCTTCTCTAAATTTCTATAGGACAATCAAGACAACTTCATTGGTGAAAACCTCTTCGAAGCATCAATAGCTGAGCACAAAAAATCTTCACTACTTGATGAAGATAATATCAAAGATCAACTCAAAATAGCTTCCAATCTAGAGTATAATTAGATAGTAGCTAGTTTCAAGATCAAACAATAGAAAAATATAGTGGTCCTATCAAGAGAACAAGTCTTCAACCCCACCACAATCAAGTTATGTTTAATCTAACATCAACAACATTACGTGTGAGTGAAAGTCCTGATCTTCATTTATTTTCCCACCATTCCACATTCCATTATCATCTACCATTCTATTTCACAAACAAACATATAATCCAACTTTTATCCCTATTTACCATCCATGGTCACACTTTTCTTTATAGAGGCTAAAAAGATACTTTATCTTGATGCTTGAAGGAATTAGGATCAATGACCAATGAAGATCACAAAATAATTCTTGACAACTAGATCTACAACATGTTCTTGACAGAGCAACTATTCAGATGAGGTGTGGGGTAGCAATTAACATGATTGATTATTTTGTTTGTATCATTTATTGATCAAGATGTGCATCTCCACTTCAGTAGGAATAATATAATCATATGCCATTTTATTATACCTAGTACAAAAACACATAAAAAACCAACAACCATCATTAGCCAAAAACATGTACCATGTCATTTTCATTTTCCAGTTTTATTTACCATATCATTTTATCATTGTTACATATCCTTTTTCCATTGTCGCATATCCCAGCCAATCACCTTACCACTTGGGGGAAACCCTATTACCATTTTTATCCAATTTATCAAACCATCATTATTTTATATCCCATTCTATCCTATCATTCTTATTTAGACAAAAGCCTATTTTTAGTCATCTTATCAAATCTTATTTTGATATTGGTTCATTTGGTTCTTCTCACACCTTTTATGAGAGGATTCTGATCAAGTTTCGATAATCAATCAAATCCATGTTTACAATGACAATCTATGAAATTTGTGTGACAATTGATCTAGAAATATATATTTCATTTTCATCCTATATCAAGTTGGTTTATGTGAGCTTGATTGTAACTGCCTATGGGCAAATCAATATTTCACTGGTCTTGCTACTAATTATAACTACCTATGGGAAAATTAATATCATTAATCTATGCCATTGTATCTTAGTTATAACCAACTATGGGCAAACTAGGGGCAACATTTATTTGTCATGCATTGTCACATCACCTTGCCATTATTATTTTCATTTGACTAGTCATTTACCAAATTTGAGAACTTGTTGGGACCTAGTTGGTTTTTCCCTACCTTTTGTGTGGATATAATTACTATGACTTGAGGTCATTTTAGGACTATGTAGGTCATGCTCAATTCATGTTGAGTTCACCTCATTCTCCCTTTCTATATGCTCTTGCCATTTTGTGAGCAACCTAAGCTAACTGCTCTCACCATTTTGTGAGAAGGTATCTTTTCATTCTCGATTGAGTTAAGATACCTCAAAATTCCAAAAACATTTAAATATTTAAAAATACCAAAAACATTTGTCTTGTCTAAGCCTAGTCAATTATCCTTGATTCACCTTACTAGTGCATGGTCATTGTTAGGATGCTTTCTTTTGCTTTTGTTTTTAAGTTTTTTGTTTGTTTATTTATTTATTTTAAGTTTTGTATTTGTTTGTTTTTCTATTTATTTGTTTATTTATTTGCTTACATGTTTATTTGATTTTAGCACTATTGCCTTGACTCAGTTTATATGCATTCATTAGGTGATTCTTTGCATATTATTCTAAAGTCCATCCATATTCATACGTCAATATTCTCATCATGGTTTTTATCATTGGTGTATTATTTTCAATTATTTATTGGATCGATGATCAATCCTTATGCATATTTTGGGATAGTCTTCATGGTGTTCTATCATGATGCATACCATCACATGCTATAGCAAAAATTAGATTCAAGAATGTCTACAATCAGTGGATCCATAGAAATTTCTCCTTAACACCTTGGCAAATCCTTTTATACTACCATTTATCAAATCAACCCATTGACCATTCTATTTGTATCATTGTTAATTAGGATGAGCAACTCCTCATTGGTAGGTATAACTAAATCATTCACACTTATCAATCTTATTATTCTATTCATCTCTTTCATTACTTTGTGTCTACTCATCTTTAATTAGTATTTTAGGTTATATCATTGAGTTATGCTTCCTAATCAGCCCTAATTGGGGTACCATCATCTTTATGCAATTTAGGTCCTCTTAATGATTATAACCACTTATGGGCAAATCATTATTTTTGACTTTTATTCCTGATTATAATCACCTTTGGGCAAATCAATCCCCTTTTTAAATCAATACATGCAAGCATTCTCTCATTTGGATTAATCTCAACCATAGTTTAATTCCACCTTTCTTATTGTTTCTTTTTTAGGGACCATCCATCCACATATGTAATGGCCACTCCCTCGAAGGGGTATCATCATAGGCTTCCAAAAACCATTTGGAGCTTTGTTCTTCAATCATCATCTTATTTTTTGCATGTAGGAAATTTATCATTATTTGAGAAGACATTTCTTTACATGAAATTTTCAACATATTCAAAAATAAGGGCAAACTATAGACACCTAAAACTAGCCACCGATAACCTCTAACCTGGCTTTTGACCAATTTCTACCAAAATACATAATTTGGCCTAAAAATACTAAAACACATTAAATGGGTTTAAATTGATATATTCAAGTGCCTATTTTGGCCATAGTATCATTAAATGGGGTAATGTAATTTATGGGCCAACTAATATTTATCAGATCATTTTGAGTCAAAATACCAATTTTGCACTTGAGTGCTCTGGATTGCTCTTTTCTATCAAATTTCTTGTATGAGACATGTGCCTTTGTTATTTTTTGTTTAAAACATCCTAAATGAGATAATAGTTCCAATGCATCTAATGTCAACTTCCAATTCAAAGCCAATCAAATTTTGAGCCAATAATATGACATTTTGACTAATTTGATTAATTTGTGCACAAAGAGCCAAGGTTTGCATCAAAGAACTTAATCATGCTTAAGATATAATTAAACCAAATCAAGACCTTAAGTTAATTTTCCATGAATCTTTTTGAATATTTGTTTTTATAAATGAATATTGAATAGCTTCATCATCAAAGTGACATCATTTCTTGGGAAGACATCCTTAGGACATAAATATCATGATTCATGCCCCCCATGCATCATCAATGCCTCCTATTCCTCTTAAATGCCATTATATTCTAAATATTTATGAGCCTATTTATGTATTCTAATTACATAATTGGATTAATCCTTAGCCACACATCTCAATCTTGAGATGGATGGTTCAGGTTGATTCTAGCCATTTTCCAAAATCTATAAATAGGAGGCCTTGCCACATGAATTTTAAGTTTGGCTAATACAAATTTATAATGTTGAATTGGTTCCAAAGCCTCATGAAAATTAGTGTTATTATGCCCAAATATTGATCCAATCCAAGTCAAAGTCACACAAGATGCCAAGGAGAGATGGAGGTAACCAAGCTTCCATTAATGCAGACTTCATGAGCACAAACCAAGCAAGCCACTACAACAAGTATTTTTTTGAGCATCCAAGAAAGGTAAAAATAAGGTTTTTTTTTTAATTTTAGTTGTGTTTCATTCATTTTTTGTTAACTAAGCTCTCCCTAGTAACTAGGCCTAGAGATGTATGCTAGTTAGTGTGTTTTTATCAATTTGTTTTCATTTTGGGACTAACACAATACTAATCACCTCTCTTGAGTCAAATTCCTAGTTCACAAGGTCAATGGAAATGGGTTTCAAGTGAGGTATAACTACCAATTTACTCTCTCTCACTTTGAAAACCCCTCCTTAAAAAAAATAAAAAATTGCATCTCTTATGGTGTAACTTGCACCTGTGAGACAATTGCCCATTAATTTGAAATGATATTTCAAAACCTTTCCCTTATACACATTGAATGGAAAATTTATCTCTAGCATCATTAAAGTCCTTAATTGACATAAATTTATACATTATGACCCCACCAAAACAAAAACATTCAAAATTAAGTGGGGTCAACCTATCTTTATCTCCAAGTCCCCTATACATAAACAACCCAAATGAACACTTCAACATCCACAACCCTAATCTTTCTTATGAATTACAACATCAAATATCTATGTGTGTGATGGTTTGATTAAAACCATGCATTTTTGGCACTCAAATATATTTTAAGCCCCAATTTCAGTAAGAAGGCTGGGAACATTAATAATGCCTTGGTGAAGATGTTTCCCTCAAATCTTAGTGAAAATAAAATGAAAAATATTTAGGCCTTCTTCATATGCACACAAACCCCTAGAATTTCTCTCCTAAACTCTTGGATTTGGTATCCATAACACTTTTATTTTCTCTTTGTATCCTAGGAATTTTAGTGGAGAGGGGTTTTTATCCATTAATGGAGTGAGGGGATCCAAAAAATATAATGGGAGGCAAAAAGAAACCTAATAATTTTAGTGATATATGTGCATAATGGTTATGGGGAAGAAGCCATAAAACTCTATGGAAAAATATAGCTAATAGTATAAATCTAAAATTAAAAATTTTCTAGAGTGTTCTCTCAGTATGTGTTGACCTGTCAGCCTTAGAGCAGGGAAAGGATATGCATTGATAAATAGTGAAAAGTGAATTGATGTCTTATGTCACTGTGGGTAATTCCCTTATTGACATGTATGCAAAATGTTGTATCATAAATGATGCATGTAAATTTTTAGATATAATTAATAAAATAAGATGTGGTCTCTTGAAATGTAATGCTCTCAAGATATATACAAAATTGGTAATTTGATGAGGCAGGGGGTCTCCTTTAGAGAATTCTCAATCACAATGTTGTCTCCTAAACTATGATGATAGAAAGGTATGTAAAAAATGGGAATGCAGAAGAAACCATCAAAAAATTTCTGCAAATTCAAATAATAGATTGGAATCCAAATGTAAAAACATTTTCTAGTGTTCTTCCTACATTTTCTAGCCAAGTGACTTTGGATAAAGTCATAGAGATCCATAAATAAATAATATGAAGTAGATTCTAGTCTGATGTCTTTATGGGGAATGTTCTTGTAAACATGTATGTAAAGTGTGGTAGCTTGGAAAATGCTTATAATGTATTTGGTAGAATAGATCAACCAAGTATGATTTCTTAGACAGTACTAATTGTTGGATATGCACAAAATTTATAAGGCAAATAAGCCATAAAAAAATTTCAATAAATTCAGCTTGAAGGTTTGAAACCAAATTCAACAACCCTTTCTAGTTTTCTCCCTACTTTAGTTCAACATCTTCAAATGCCTCCAGTTAATAAGGGGTAGGGGCCTATTGTATATGAACACGAAGTTGAAAAGGAGGCTACACTTAATTTGAGACTTCTTGTAGTGAAGGTAAGGTATTTTTAGACATATGATCTTGTTAATGGTATGATTTTATTGAAAATGTAGCACACTCAAAATATTTTAAATTTTGTGTTATCCTTATTTGTTAAATCTTAACCAAGGTTCTTCCTAATCATTAACAAGCTTAACTAAGTTCTTTAACATTGCTTTCAAATATACTTTAACAGTGGTGTTTAAGGATACCCAAGTCATTGTTACATTGTGATTATTGTATTCCATTATAAGAAAATTTTGCATACAAACACTCTTAAAAAAAAAACCCTTTCCATTATAATTTTATGGATATCCATACTTTGTTTTCTTATTTCTCGGGATACTATTTTTTAGTAAATGGTTGCATTTAAAGGATCAATAACTAGTTGCTATATATATATATATATATATATATATATATATATATATATATATATATATATATATATATATATATATATATATATATATAGAGATATATATATATATATATATATATATATATATAATGAAAGTGAACCATCAATAATTCAATATGATTTTCAAATGAATATTTTTATTGTACCATTGGAAATGTGAATTTTATTCAATCTATTTATATTGCTTAACTTGTTGGATAGATTAATTGATAATTTCGTTTGGCCATATATTAAATTGTTGGATAGATCAGTTGATAAAATTTAGTACTTTGTTTTGTTTTTATCATTATAATTGATTTTATTTATTTATTTTTATAATACTATTATGTGTCCATGAAAATATTAAATACTGTTGAAAGTCTAACTAAAGAGTGATATATTTAATTTTATTTTATATATTTTTTAATTAAATAAAAATGATATATATTTTTTCGCATGTATAAAAATTGAAAGTTAGAAATATTTTAATTTGTTTATAATTTTTTTTAAATAATAAAAATGTATATCATAACAATTTATTTGCAAGATCAATGCCCAAATATGATTTTTTGTGTTGGAACCATTTATACCTCTCAAGGATATAAAAATACAATCCATAACTCTAATATTAGTAGTCTATTTATATGTATGTATGTATACATGCATGCATATACATATATATAATATATGTATAGATATGTGCATGTATATATAGATACATACATAAATACATGTATGTATGTACATGCATGCATACATACATACATAAAGCTCCCACATTTAGAGTTAAATGGGAATTATTGTGCCTTACAATTGATCAAACATAAATCTAAAAATACCTTAAACACATCAAAATTAAACACCTCCAAGTTGATTTCCCACTTGGAGCAGAAAATTAATAATGCAAGGGATTCCATGCCTTTGAATCCTTTAATACTCTTAAATCCCATTAATGATATGAGGCCTAGGAGGAGACCCAATGGACAACCTACATAAATTAGTTAAGAGGGTCATATGCAAAAGTGAATAAGGATGACAAAGAATATGAAGGATCATATTCTGCTTGGGTAGACCTTAAATTATGTGCCTATTTCACTTTGTAATAAATCATTTTCTAGTTGTGAGTTTTGGAATGCGTTTGGATTTATATTCATCTTATGATCTTGATAGTTCAGTATTTTAGTTCTATTTTAGTTGGTTATATTAAATTAATTTATGATTTTTATGATTATCATTTGGAGTTAGTATTGTTGATGTCACACTATGATTGTAAGTAACAACCAAAAAATTGAGCTAGTTCTAGGACTAGAAGAGCCAATAAACTATCGCACCAGCATCATACAAGTAAATGAGAGTAAGATTACATCAATTTATTTGTCCACAATTCCCTTTATGATTTTTTGTATCGTGTTAGACTAATGTTATGTGTAATCTATATATGTGTATGTTTAGCAATCATCATTGGCTTACAGTCAATTATACTCACTATGTGAAATTTATGAATGCTTTATTTTTATGACCAAGATCATTCACTTTGTTGGTTTAATCAATTTAATCTTGCAAGTGTTGCTTGTATTATTGATTTAAAAAGGCTTGGGATCTTTTTTGATGCCTTAACATGCATCACTAATGTTAGCTTAACATTAGTACCTTAAGACTTAAATGGTGCCTAGAAAATATTTTGAGGTCCTAATAGTGTTATTCATTATGTTTTAATGGCATGACCTTGTTAGTTGTGTATTTGGTCTTATTGACATATTGTAGGATCATGAGCACCAAAATTGAAGGTTGGCAATTGACTTAGTTTTGAATAAAATAATCATTTAATAATGATTAGGGTTTTAATACATGGGAGTGTGGTCATTTTAACTTTGAATGAAAATTAAAAATGAATAAGGGAACTTAGGGTTCCTCCTATATAATCTGTATCAGTCGTTGCCATAGTGATTGTAAGAGATAAATTTAGAACCCTTATTGCAAGGGCATTAATGTTTTGGGGTGCCATGGAAATTAGTAAAAATATTTATGGTGGTGGGATTGTGTTTTAAAAACACACTAAGAGGATAAGGATCACAAGGGAGATAGACTATGAAAAGAAATAATCTAAGAAAAAAAGGAACATATCAAATAGAAAAGGGAATAGCCATTGTGATATTTGGTTTATAAAGTAGGTATTTCCTTCCTCAGAATCTTTTCACTAGTTGCATTATGTTTCTACTAGTTGTTTTGAAACCCTAGATTTATGTGAAAGTTTTGTCAGAGTATTTTATGAGGATTTTTCAAAACCCTAGGGGTATGCTTAACCCTCACACATTTCACATTCATTCCTCAAACCCTCACCACTCACCTTATAAGTGTTTTTACATTGTTGTAGTTAGCCTTGTACTTGGGTTTGACCTTATATGTCATGGAAATATTATTAATGGTTGAGAATCCTTTAAGGGAATAATTGTTTGGTTCATCTCACCTTCAGATGGTATATCGATGAAAATGACAATGTGATTTAGCCATGAAGCCATTTTGTATTGTTTTGGTCATTTTATTTGGTGTGTTTTTAGTTTGATACATTATATGTTTCACTTTATTTGGACGGGTTATTTGGTTAAATATATGAAACTTAAATATAACCCTAGTGGAAAATGATCTCACTCTTTAACCTTGATCTCATTTAATTATATGGTGTTAGGCCCTCGTTATGTGGATTCTTACAACCCCAAATTGATAAATGGAGTGGGTATGGATACCACCATAAGGATGGGCTCAACTTTCACATTTTTTTTATTTTTTGAGCATAAGGATTTTTTACAGGAGTGTATATGTTTTGGTTAATTTATTCATGATGCCAAGAAGTATTTACAAGACTATAACATAGTGTTGATGACTTTTGTAGCACCTAGATTCACTTCACCTCATCAAAGTTTTAGTATTATATTTTTATTATAAATTAGAAATAAATCTTATAGTAATTATTTTAATGACAATCATAGAATCTGAGTTCCTCTAATGGTTTAATATATTATTATTTAATATGTAGTCTAATATATATGGACAATTATTGTGGTTATTCTTGAAATCAAGTTGACTTCATCATAATTCTGAATTATTCTTGCTAGTATGTCTTCATTTGGTTGATGATGTTTTCTTATTTGATTTATTATGATAGAATAAGTAATTGTTTAATTTTATTTTTCATTAACCTTGACATTACAAGGTATTTATAGACTTAATTCTTTCCTCACAGTATCAAGGTATTATACTATTTGAGTTGTAATTTATCTTGACCTAAAAGCATTTAGTTTTGTACTCATTATTACCTGCAACAAAGAATCATTTAATATGGAAATAACATTTTTTTTATGACTCACCTAAGCCAATTTGTAATGTGGTTGTAGCATGTATTCATAGGTGTATAAATTTCATGCATTAGTAATTTAAGTTTACTGACTCGGTCAATATCCTTCAAGGTGTAATGAGGCTTGAAGATCTTACAAGGTTGATTGATTCTTGATAACATCCCTATGTCTTATCACATAATTATATTCATGTTGATATATTGCATTCTTGAATAGATAATTAGAATGGTAGTATTATAGTTAGGTTAAAGTTATGTTGCCTTTTTTTGACATATTACATACTTTTATATGATTCTTAGTATAATACTTCTATCATATCATATATCTTATTGATAGTTGATGTTTTGTTGAGTTTTTATTAGTTTAAGAACATGCAATATGGAAAATAATTACCATTTATCAATTTAGAAAACTAAAGGAGTCTTAATATCTTTTAAATTCCTTGTTCTGATAACCTTAATGTGATATAGTTTATCTCTTATTTCTAAGCTAAATTGGCATACTTGTTCAGATTGTATAATTGAATAAGTAATCTTGCAATGAACCTAACATTCTATAAAATAGTCTATAACCATATTAAGTAATAAATAAAGTACAAAAAATGTACATTGTGCTAAGTCTAAGAGACTATGACAAAACAAAATAATTATTTAATATCATTAGCTTAATTTATATTTTTACTCATATAAATTTGGTAAGTAAGTAAGCTATGAATGAGGTCATCCTATCGATCCACCATAATACTTGTGGTATCAAGATCACTAGGAATAAATTAATTAATCCCACTTCACTATATCATTGCATACCTTACCTAGACTCTAAATAGGAATTACATAGTTTATATACCATGTGTGATTAAGTTGTAATGATGTATGATTTAGTAACTACACTTTTCTTCTAGCATGAAATTTGGATTTAGATATAAATTGGTTTCATGCTTAGGATAATTGTATTATGTCAATATCCATAATCAATTCTTATAGCTAGATGATTTTGATGAAAAATATACTTATCTAGTTCTTGCTTAAAATATTTAAAGTCATTATTATCTTTGAGATATTTGTGTGATTAAATAAATAACAATTGTATTATTATATCAACTCTCATTGAGATTCTAAGTTTTTTATTTTTCCTTAAAGTAATTTGGGTTAACATACATTATAAAACATAATGGTATTGTTACAATGGATATCATAGTCATTTAACCATTGCTTACTTTCTTGGTTACTTAGCATTAAATAAAGTATTAGTAAACTTCCTTAAAAGGAGGTTAATGATGATGGGATCTCTTTTAAGTAAAAGTAATTAAATTCTTTTTAAGTATTGGTGGCAAATCAATATCATTCAAACCTTAGATCGATATCTCAATTTATTTGACCCTTAAATTGTATTACTAAGGTCTGGAAGCACTTATCTCAAAAACCTTAATCACATAATTCATGATGTAAGTCACTATTGGAAATTTTCAAAGTGCATTATTAAATTATTTAACTTTATCCATGTCATGGATAGTTTTAATGGTCATTTTACATATATCAAAACATGTCATTTTCCTCTAAGTATAATGTTTCCACTTATTAACACCTAATGCTTTATCTCTAGTAGAATCTTGTTAAAGTATCATATGAGGATGTATAAAAATCAGTATTTTTGAATTTTAAATAATATGGTTAATTATTCAATAAATATGTCTAACCACTTGATTTAGTGGGTCCCAACAAATTTTGTTGCAATGCCACAATGAGTAGGTAAGTTCAATCATGTGTCAATTTTTTTAATATTGTTGGATAAAGTGGATGTTTACATAATTAAATATTGGAATCATAGGTTCATAACCCTAAAAATTTCAAAAAAAATTATGACAATTTTTGTAGATTGTAAGAGTGGTATAACAGCCTATTATTAGACTAGAGATCTCTAGGAAATATTTGGCTGAAATTGTGTTGGCATTTCTTAGGATGGTGAGGACATGAGCCAAAAAAGGAAATGTCGGTAATAGTGCTTATAGTGGTACTGTTAGCATAAATGTAAGAAATATTAATTTTGTAAATAATATTACCAATCATGAGGTCAATGTTAATGTCAGTAATAATGACATTGGTGGAAACAATGGTAATGTCCATGTTGTAAATGACCATATCAAGAATATTGTGGGAGATAATGATAATAATGGTAATAATTAAAATGCTCATGGTGATGTTAACATGGATAATGCCAATAACCACGCTAGACAAATTTTCCTAAATGACATTTTGGATGTACTTCACAACATCCAAGTTCAAGTGGCAGTATACAGCCAAAGATTGGCAAATCTAGAGAACATATAGGAAGGAAATGGGTAGGAGGAAGTGTATGGGGTTAAAAAATGGGTGATAACCCTAGGAAAAATGATGTCATGGACTCCAATATCAATGATCTTAATAAAAACCTACCTCCTACCTATTCTAGTAGAGAAATTGGAGACATAGTCGAAGCATGGTTGGCGAATCTATAGAAATACTTCACCTTGCATATCATGGGATCCAATATCAAGGCTCTTATAGGATCCTAAAAATTGATGGGTCATGTTACATTATGGTGGAACCATTTTTTTTCTCTTAAGGGTTATGACCCAATGATCCTTTCTTGGGAGACCTTTGAGAGGCAATTCAAGAAAAGATACCTAAATGAGAACTACAAGAAACAAAATATTATTGAGTTTCAATTATTGAAGAAAGTAACTATGATTGTTCTAGATTATGATAATAAGTTTATAAACCTCTTTCATTATGTAAATTATATGCATGATGAAGATACCAAGGTGATTAAATACAAGTCAGGATTGCATGAGGTGTTGATGCATGATGTCAACATCACAAATCCTCTCACTTTGGCTATTGTAATTAAATATTCACATCACACAAAGGAAAAAAAAAATATCACGTGAATTTAAGACAAGAATATCATAACAATAGGTTATCAGCCTTGGTGAATAATTTCTAAAAAAAATATGAGCAAAAGAAGAATTTTTTAAGGAACATCAATAGTTCTAGAAGATTCTAGATTGCAAATATAGATTCTAAACCTCAAAATTTTGCAAGCCCAAAATATGGTAACTGTAACCAAGAACAAATAAAATTTTATGGCCCATCCACTTGAGCTAACATAATAATTTTTCCTCCCTAAATAGTTTTGGAATGTTTGCACTATGGTGATAGCCATTATAAGAAGGATTATCCCCAATTGAAGAAAAATCAGCCTAAAAATAACCAAGTATATGTTGTGGTTGATAAAAAAATGTTGACCTACAGTCTATGCCTATAGAGATAAAGGTATATTTTTTTATTTTTATTTAGACATTTTAATTATTTTTTGTGTAAATGATAGTTTCATTTCACCTTAAATTGCTTTAAAGTGCAAAAACTAAACCCTCTAGGCTAAGAGAGGGATGGGAGGTACAATTTGGCACCAAGAAAAAATAATGGTTGTTCTCAAATGCATGGAGTAAACTAAAATAAATTTTGGAGTCTTTAATACTCAAGTAAACATATTTTTGGCACCACTAGGGTCTTTTGACCTAATTTTAGGCATAGACTGGATGCAATAGCATGAATCAAAGCTTGACTAGTTCAAAAATAAGGTACAATATTTTGATGGTGTTGACAATCATTTTGATATCTAGGGCATCATGAGGCCCATATCCATAAAAAATCTCTCAACCTTGAAGCTAAAAAGAGTAGTAAGAAAAGGCCATAAATTATTTATTGTGTAATTGTACAATCTAAATAAAGGGAACATTATTTTTAATACTATCATGTCTTGAGATAATTCAAGGATGTATTCCCCAAAGAGCATCAATATTTGCCTCCTCAAAGGGAGTTTGATTTTTCCATTGATAGAGTACCAATATCTACACCTACATCCAAAGCCCCATATCAAATGAATGTGGTAAATTTTCAAGAGCTCAAAGTATAGTTACAAGAGATCATGGAAAAAAGGGCTAATTCAACTAAGTGTATCTCCCTATCAAGCCACAATTGTCTTTATAAATAAGAAGGATGGTACCTTAAGACTTTGCATTTATTATATAATGATTAACAAATTCACTATCAAGAATAAATATCTTTTTCTCATAATTGATTATATTTTTGATCAAATGAAAAGGGAAGCTATGTTTTATAAGATAGATCTTCAATCAAGGTATCACAAACTTTGCATAAAATATGAATACGTACTTAAGATAGCTTTTAAAACAAGGTATGGCCACTAGGAGTGTACAATAATGCCATTCAGATTAAAGAATTCCCATGTAAATTTTACAAAGTTGATAAATAGTGTATTCAAGTATTCCCTTAATTTTTTTGTGTTGGTTTTTATGGATTACATTTTGGTTTACTCTATAAATAAAATAGAGCATGAACAACACTTACATTTGTTCTTGCAAAGACTAAGATGACTAAAATGTTTGGTAAGATTTATAATAACTCTTTATACCAAATTAAAATCCATTACTTAGGTAACATGATCTCTAAGGAATGTCTTTCAGTAGACCTTATTAAGATTAAATCCATTAGAGAGTGGTCCTCCCTAAGAATGTTCATGAAGTGTATAGCTTCATGGGTTTAGCAGGGTATTATAGGAGGTTTTTTGAACACTTATCAAGGATTACTGATCCTATCATTTCTTTGAAAAATATGGGAATTTTTTTTTATGGATTTCTCAATGTGAGGGAGATTTTCAGAAGTTTAAGTATCTATTAACTTTTTCTCTCATCCTTGTTATTCTAGATCCAAATGGAAACTTTAAAATATGGGTTGTTACTTGTAGTGTGGACATTAGGGCTATTTTGACCCAAGATGGAAAATTTGTTACCTGTGAATATTATAAACTCAAATTCCATGAGCATAAATATCTAATGAATGACCTTGAATTTTTAATTTTGGTTCATCCTCTCAAGTAATGGAAACACTTTTTGCTTAGGAAACACTTTAAGGTAGATTTTGATATCACAGCGTTGTACATTTTTTTCTCAAGATGAATTGAATGCAAGACAGCATAGATGGCTATAACTTATTATAATTTTTTATAATGATATATCTTATGTTAAGGGTAATAATAATAAATTAGTTGATTCTCTTGTTAGGATAATATATCTAACCATTATTTTTGTTTTAAGGTCAAAGTTTATAAAAAATACTCTAAATCAGCAACTAATAGACCTTGAATGTAGAAAAATATATATTGATTTAGCCAAGGAAACACCAACTCAAGCTTTGACTAACTATTCTTTGGACTCATATGGAATTATAAGATATCAAGGTATAATTTTTGTTCCTTATAATAGAAATTTGAAGGAACAAGTGTTGGAAGAGGTGCATATTGCACCACATTTTTCTCATCTAGGTGTCACTAAAATGACATGAGTTTAAAAGGTTCTATTTCTTGGCCCAAATTAAATAAGGATGTGGTTACCTTCATAGAAAATTTCTTGGAGTGTCAGCATGTAAAATCTAAACATTATCATCTATGAGGTTCGTTGTATCTTCATGTTGTACCAAAAATCAAGTAGGTTATAATAACTATGGATTTTATCTTAGGAATGCCTAAGTCCTAAGGGATACATGACACAATATTAGTGGTAATTGATAAATGTACTAAGGTTTGTCACTTTTTTAGATAATATTATTGATGATTCCCCTACTTACCAAAACCTTTGTGATTGAAATCATTCACTTTCACAGTGTTCTGAAGTTTATTATCTCTGATAGGAATGAACTTTTTACTTCAAGGTTTTGGAAAACCTTAAATGTTACATTTAGAACAAATTAAACTTAATTTAATCATAAAATTTTGAAATATATGACCAAACTGAAAGGTTAAATCAAGTGGTGAAATATATGTTGAGAATGTATGTAATGGACTAATAATCTAATGGGAGTATTACCTCTATTTGGTTGAATTTAAATACAATAGCACCTATAATTATGTTATTAAAATGGAAAAAAATTATTCCTTATATGGATGAATTTTTAGGACTCCTCATGGTTTGGATGGTTTGTAAAATTGAGTTTTTGCAGTTCTTAAGACCTTGCATGAGTATGACAAGCAAATGGGTCTTATTCGATAAAGGTTGAAAGTTGCTTTAGATATAAAAAAGAGCTATGATAATTTAAAAAGGTCACCAGGGAATTCAAATGAATGGATAAATATTTTTTGAGGTTTATACCTTGGAAAATCTTAATAGATTTTGACAAGTCATCCAAAACTAGCACCAAGTTTTGTCAGTCCTTTCAACATGATTGAAAAGATCAGCCATGTTGCCTACCACCTAGATATTCATCCTACCCTTTATAGGATTAACGATGTGTTTCATGTGGTATTATTAATAAAATGTGATTATAATCCATCTCATGTTTTAGATGGGAAAAATATTTAGGTGGTAGACAAGGAGATGATTCAATTAGACCCAATCAGGTTATTGGCTCATCACAACATTAATTTGAAGAATTAGAGACATTCAGCAAGTGTTGGTCCAATGGGACTAATTGAGTGACAAAAGTGTCACTTGGGAAGATGAAAATATTCTCAAGCAACTATACCCTCACATTTTTTATTAGGACCTATAAATGTGCCTCATTTTAGTGGGAGTGGATATCATATCTTACTTGGGCATACCTCAAATTATGTGCCCATTGTACTTTTTGATGAATTTTTTTGTTTATTACAAGTTTTGGCATATTTTTGGAGTTGTATTCATCTTATGATCTTTATATATTATTATTTTATTTATATTTTAGTTGGTTATATTAAATTTAATTATGTTTTCTATGATTATCATTTGGAGTCAGTATTGTTGATGTCACTTTATGATTACATGTAACAGCCAAGAGACTGAGTGATGTTTGGTACTAGAAGAGCCATTGAAATTTCACACTATCATCATATAGGTAAATGAGATTAATACTTAATTAGATTAATTTCATTGTCCATAATTCCCTCTATGATGTCTTGTATTGTGTTAGCCTAGTGTTATGCATAATTTAGATTTGTGTATGTTTAACGATCGTCATTGGCTTATATCCAATTGTGTTCACTATGTGAATATATGAATGATTTTTTTTTTACCAAGATCATTTGATTTATTGGCTTGAACAATATTAGCTTGTAATTTTTTCTTGTATTATTGATTTATAAAGGCATGGGAGATTTTGTGATGTATTAATATATTATATTGATGTTAGATTAACATTAGTACTTTGAGACTTAAATGGTGCTTGGAAAATATTTAGAGTTCATAATAATGTTAATTTTTATGTTTTAATTGCATGACCTCATTGGTTATGTATTTGGTTTTATTGAATTGTGATAGGTTCATGAGCATCCAATTTGAAGATTATAAATTGACTTGGTTTTGAATAAAATAATAAGTTAAATATTATTAGGTTTTTTGGATGGGAGTGTGATCATTTCATAATTTTGACTTTGAAGGAGAATGAAAAATGAATAAGGGAACCTAGGGTTTCTCTTGTAGAGTGTGTATCAACTATTACATGGTTGTAAGAGATAAATTTGGAACCCTTGCTACAAGGGAATTAATGTTTTGGGGTACCATGGAAATTGTTATAGAGATTTACGATGATGGGATTGTGTTTTCAAAACCCACACATAGGAGAAGGAACATGAGGGAGATAGACTATGAAAATAAATAATCTAGGAGAAAAAGGAAAAAGAGGAGATAGAAAAGGGAAGAGTAACAGTAAGATCTAGTTTATGAAGTAAGTATTTCCTTAGTTTGGATCTTTTCTTTGTGTGCATTATGTTGCTACCGTTTGTTTTGAAACCATATATTTGTGTGTAAGTTTATTTTTATGTGTGTTTCTACATGCACCAATGTTCAGGTAAGTCTTTCAACATGACTCTCTTTAAAGAAAATTTATGGGAATCTCCCCAAGGTTTATCTAAGAACATTTATCTTCATTCAAGTGGCTCATTTTAACCATTTCATTTTAAGGGGACTTGTTGGTGTGAACTTCAAAATTAGTTTAATGATATAGGTGCCTAAATAACTTGATAGATAATGTGGTTTATTATTTAATTTTAACGGGGTTTATGTAGGTGTTAAAAATAGATAATAAGCATTCAATGTGCCCAATAAATCAACATTTTTAGGGTATTGTTTGTTCTATTTATGGCTGATTTTAATGTCCATTCCATTGTGTTTAACATTCAACAGTGTGATACTAATGATGGATATAAAAACTTACAATCAAGATAAGCATGTAAACAGATTGCATGTGTACAAACCCTAATCTAACAGATTGATAAAAATGATAAAATATAAAGGAAAATGAAAGAAAATAAAATATTATGCTAAGCAAAGTGAATTTAAAGACATTGGTTGAATACAACTCCTAGAAATCAATCCCTTGTGTGACTAGTTGATCCACAATCACCATGGGAACAATAAAAACATATGAGGAGAATAAGAAGATAGAGGAAGAGAAATGACTACCATTCACATGCATAGATCACCAATAAACCTATACAATATTCTTTAAATTAATATTTTCATGTTGATAACAATGTATAGCATCGATTATAGTTGATTACATCCAAAATCTACTAGCATAACAGTAGGATAACAAAATTTAGAGAGATGTTACACTATAAAAACATCAAATTACATAAAATGGAAAGATTTATTGACCCAATCTCTTGTGTGAGGATAAAAATCCAACCTTTAGCCATCAAAATGAGCCAATATATAGAGAAATAACTTTATAAGGGAGGATTTACCCTCTAAAATGATCTAATAACCCTCATTAATGCACCATATAGCTCATTCTCCTTCATCTCCCTCCAAATTTACCACTTTTATTATTCATTTTCTACAAAGTAGACCAAAACCAAGTCAAAATCAAGTAATTAAAAATGTAAACAATAAAATAAGAACAAGTTTTCAAATATGAACAATCAAGAAAAATTAAAGGTATCATCATATCCAGGACAAAGTTAACTTTTTGGAGATGTAAACACTTCAAAAAGCTAACACCAGGATCAAAAGTTAAGGTGAAAAAATAGAACATGGATCCAAAACTTTCCCAATAGACTTAACCAAGATTCTGAGACATGATAGGCAAGTTTAAAAAGTTACTTTTTGAAAATTATAACTTCAAAAAAAATTATAATTTCTAGTTCTAATAGATCTTTAAAACTCAAATAGAACTATGGCATGTTTGGTAGGTCATCAAGACCTAAATGGGGTTCAATTCCCTAGATATAACTAAAAGGATCTTAAGGGGGCCAACACCTAACTGGGCTTGAGACCCCTGGATAGGTCTTCTTTTCCATAGCCTCTAGGCTTACCATTTTGATGGAAATTTTTTTCCCACATACGATTATGATTTGAATCCCTGACAAGCCTTAACCTAATTGAGGTTCTAAACCCCAATGAGTACTATGTTGACCAACATCATCCCCCTAGAGACTTATTCAAAGATATAACTCTAATTAACACTAGGACCTAATGCACAGCCCTTCCCCAAACTTAATTGGGGATTTGATCCCCGATCACAACTATAAAGACCCTTTGACAAATACATAAACCTAATCAGAGTAAAATATTTGATTAAAACTAAACTTTCCCTTAGACACCCTGAGACCTAGTTAGGGTTTTTACCCTAACTAGTACTAGACTGACACTTGACTAACTACCTACAACTTAGCCATGGTTTGAAACCCCAACTATAATTATGTGCCCCTATAGCTATCACAACCTAATCAGGGAACTAAACCCCAAATAGAAATAAAATGCTCATTGATGCTTGCTCAAGACCTATGCTTGTAAAATTGCTTGATTAAAACTGAGGATGTAAACAAAGACCCCTTAGACTAACTAAGCTTTGAAAACTTAATTAGGTATAGGGATTTAACAATTTCAAAACTAAGGAAAAATCACCCTAAGAATCTTAATTACAATTGGGCATGAAATTTTGAACCAAGTAGACCTAAATGGATATTTTGACAAGTTTTTTCCAAAACAAGCAAGATTTTTCAAGTATAATATGAGGGTCCAGAAGTCATCAAATGACCAAATGGAAAATATGAAAATGACTCAAATGAGCTTGGTAAATAGGATGGGATGATTATATGGGGCTGAGAGGGCATGGAAATCAAATTGACTCCCCAAATTGAATATAGGGCACTAAGAGAGTAAGCATGTGAAAGTTTTAAGTGAGGAAAAATGTAGCAAAAATCCACTTTGAGGCCAAGTATTATGTATGAAACTTTATCATTCGAACATGGTCATCAAAATGGGATAGGTTTCAGGAGCTAAAATGTCATGAGAATCAAGATGACCTATTGGAGTAAGCTGAGAGAGTTAAGCAATCTAGGTTTCAATTATAAATGAAGAGTTCAAAACTACACTTTTATGCTAAGTTAAAAATACAAAGTTGACTAACACAGACATGATATTTCCAACAATGATGGTTATAGGTCTAGTTTAACATGTAAACTAATATAAACCACCAAGGTGACTTGAGAGTGTTAAGACCAACAAGCCATGAGCACAAGCTGAAGCAACAAAAAATCAAAAGAGGAGGTTCTTTGATTCTTATAAGAATTAGGGCATGTTGAGCAAACAACAATAGTTTCATGGAAGGAGTTTATGAGAGTTATGCAAAACCTTAGGTGTCTGCTTAACTCTCACAAATTTCACATTTGTTCCTCAAACCCTTACCACTCATCTTATAAGTGTTTCACATTGTTGTAGTTAGATTTGTACTTGGGTTTGACCCTAAATGTGGTGAAAATGTTATTAATATTTGAGAAGCCTTGAATGGCATAATTTTTTCGTTCATCTCACCCTCAAATGGTATATAGATGAAAATGACAATGTGATTTAGCCATGAAGGCTCCTTGCATTTTTTTTGGCATTTTGTTTGGTGTGTTTTCAATTTGTTGGACTGTATGTTTATCTTTATTTGGATTAATTATTTGGTTGACTATATGAAATTTAACCATAACCCTGGTGGATAATGATCTTACTCTTGAACTTTTTATCATTTTATTATATAGTTTTGGTCTCATATTACATGGATTATTGGAACCTCAAAATGATGGATGGGGTGGGTAGGGATAACACCATATGGATGGGCTTATATTTTTTTTAAATGTTATCCATGCATAATGATTGTTTTCAGGAGTGCATAATTTTTGGTTGATTTATTCATGATGTTGAGAAGGATTTATGAGATTATAACATAGTGTCGATGACTTTTGAGGCACCTGGATTCACTTCACCTCTTCATATTTATGTTATTATATTTATAGTATTTGAAATTTTTGGAGTGTACTATTAAATTATTTAACTACTTCCATATCATGAGTAATATTAATCGTCATTTTACATATGTCAAAACATGTCATTTTCCTTGAAGTATAATGTTTCCACTTATTAAATCCTAGTGATTATTCTCTATTGGAATCTAATTAAAATATCCTATGAAGATGAATATAATTCCCTACTTTTTAAGTTTAAATAAGATGGTTAATTATTTGAGAAATATGTCTCACCACTTGATCTATTGGGTCCCAATAAATTATGTTTCAATGTCACAATGATTTGGCAAGTTCAATATTGTGTCAAAGTTTGTAAGATTGTTGGAAATTGTGCATGTTTACTTGATTGATTATTGGAATTATAGGTTCATAACCCCAAAAAGTCTTAAATTATTTAATATTGTGAAAAAAATGGCAATGTGTTAAAGAACAAGGAAAGCAAGATATAAATGACAATTGGTATAACAATTTAATATCAAAGTTATATTATGTTAAGTCATGTACAATAACTAAGAGATCTAGTAGTTTTTGTCAAATAAATTCCTAACTCTATTCTTCTATGGTTATACTCATTATGATGTTAAACTAAAAATAATGGAAGTGTACATTATTATACAATGCAAGAAGATGAAACATTTATTGAATTATTACAATAGTTGGTAACAACCGCTTTATAATCAAAATATGGGATGACATCATTGACCACCTCTACTAATGAGTTTTTTGCTATGATAGTGAGATTACAAGTGTTGTATAGTAACACAAGAGTAGATTTACTAGGAACAAACTAGAATGTAAGTTTAGAACCTACTAATGTAATTGTTCATGTTAGCATAAAGTTGGATGTGTAATTATGGTGATGTGCAGTTTGATTTAGTGACCCATATCCTCCTGGATTAGTCATCCATCCTTGAAGATCAATTATCCCCATTGTGTGTAGTTGTGGAAACATATTATAAACTTGCACCTTTGTAAACCATTTTCATTTGGAAATAACTTGACCTACTTTGATGATATGGAAGAGAGGTATCTCTTGACAATGTGTCTATTTGACCTGGTGTCAATAAATTAATATGATTTTATTAGAATAGTACAATATGGATTGATCTTTGTCTGCTAAAGAATATTTGTAGAATATGAATTATCTAATAGGTGTGTAAAGTAGTGACACAAGAGTTCTATGTTGAATATTAGATGCAACCCAAGATGTGTTAGAATATTAAGCTCAAAAGTGTTGTCTCTTATTTGCTAGGTGATGGTGTATGGATCATAAAAAATGTTAGGAATATAGAACATAGAGCAATATAATGAAATAAAGATAGAAATAAAATACAGAAAACATAATACAAGAGAAACATATATTTAACATGGTTCACTCAATATGGGCTATGTCCACATAGAAATAACCAGTTCTCTTATTTAGTCCAATAAAAGAAGGGATAAACTTGAAATACATCCACTACAATATCATTTTAATTAACACACAATGTGCTACCATGATTACTATGCCCTCATATCAAAGGAGGGTTACATATTAGGGAAAAAATGCATCAACATAATTTCTATCATCAGATCTATGACCTAATAGTGAACGGTCAAGATTCACTATGAAATTAAAATATTTTAAAATGCATTTTTCACAAAATTTTGCATCATCCTTGGAAAATAATTGGGGGGAAGCCCCCACACACCTCCCTTATCAATAATTGGGCATTCTAATAAGATCAAGCTCTACCATCCAATAATCTCCCACTTGGAGATTAATTGTTGCAACTCCACCGCTACAAATCTTCCTTAGACTTTTCTTTGAACTTTGACGCTAGCATGTTTCTCATCTTCCTTGTTATCCTTGAAGACCTATTAAATCTGAACAACTCTCCATCTTCTCCTTTTTGACTAATTTTGTTATCATATATATAGATTATGACTCATATGGATGTTTTCCAACTTCAGTTGACCATCCTCCAAAACTAAATGAATGAAGTGATACCTGAGTTGTATATATTTGGTTCTTGAGTGGAATAATGAGTTATTTGTTAAATGAATCACACTCTGGATATCACTATACAACCTATAATATTTTTGCTTCTACCTCAATTTTTCCATGAACCATTGCATCCATATCATCTCCTTACTTGCTTTTATAGCTGCAATATACTCTACCTCTATAATTGACAAAGTAACTATATTCTATAATTTTGAAATATAATTAATTGTTGTGTCACCAAAAATGAATACATAACCTATGGTGCTCCTCCTATCATCTAAATCTCCAACCATGTCTACATCAACATATCCTTGTAAGGTAAGATCTGACCCTTCATATCACAATTGTCTATCAGTGATCCCTCTAAATTACCTAAGAATCCACTTGACTACATCCCAGTGCTCCTTTCCTAGATTATTCATAAACCTGTTGACAACTCCTACTACATGAGCAATGTCTGGTCTTGTACACACAATAGCATGCATTAAAATTCTAACTACTAAATCATAAGGCACTTTTGACATGTAATTTATTTTTTCCTATGTTTTAGGACACTATTCTTTGCTTAATTTAAAGTTTCCTTCCAAAGGTGTACTCACTAGTTTTACATCTTGCATATTGAACCTGACTAACACCTTCTTGATGTACTCTTCTTGAGACAATGTCAATTTTATATTTTTCTTATCTCTTATTATTCTCATACAAAGGATTTGCTTCGCAACACCCAAATATTTCATTGCAAATGAATTTGTTGGTTTTATTTTGATCTCATTTATATCCTACATGTTATATCCTACAAAAAGCATGTCATCTACATATAATAACAAGATAATATATTTTCCATCATATAATCTTTTAAAATAAACATAGTGGTCAGAATGACATATAGTATAACCTTGTTCTATCATAAACATGTCAAATTTCAAATACCATTGCCTTAGAGCTTGCTTTAGACCAAACAAACTCTTCTTCAACTTGCACACCATTTTTTCCTTACCTTTGACTTCATATCCCTATGGTTGCTCCATATATATTTCCTCCTCCAAGTCACCATGAAGGAAAGTAGTCTTCACATCTAGCTATTCAAGGTGAAAATCTTCTACTGCTACCAAACTTTAAAATAGTTCTTATGGATGTCATTTTAACAACTGAAAAAAATATTTTATCAAAATCTATATCTTTATTTTGTGCAAAAACATTTAAAACAAGTATGGTCTTGTACTTATTTTGGCCTCCATCTTCTTCCTTAAACCTATAAACCCATTTAGTTTGTAATGCTCTTTTACCTATAGGTAATTGAACTAAATCACAAGTTTGGTTATGTACTAAGGAGTCAATCTCCCATTTCATGCCTTGCTCCCACTTCTTTCTGCTTTCTACCTACATTGCTTCTTCATAGCTTTTTGGCTCACCACCATCAGTCAATAATAAATAATAAAGTGAAGGAGAGTATTGTTCAGGGAATCTACTTACTTTAGTAGATCTTCCAACTACAATTTCAAGAGTTTGAGGTACTTATTGTTTTTATAGTTATAGTTGTTGCACATTATGATTTTCTAGCACTTTTGGAATTTCATTTCCAGTGATTTCATCAAGTACCACATAGCATATATTTGGTTTTTCTTGTTTCTTTCCTTTCAATTGATCTATGTACATGGCCTTCTCATCAAAGATCACATCTCTACTCCTAATGGTTTTACAATTTTTAAAATCCCATAAACGGTAAATAAAATCATTAACTCCATATCTAATAAAAGTACATTTATTAGTTTTTGATTCAAGCTTGGTTCTATTTTTTTATCAATATGGTCAAATGCTTCACAACTAAAAGTCTTTAAAAAGGAATAGTCTACCTTTTTGCCCATCCATGCTTCCTATGGAATGACACCATCCAAAGGAATTGAAAGCCCTCTATTTATTAAGTAAATAACAATACCCTACATGCAATCTAATGCTCCTTATATGCTCCATGATTGCCATGTTCATCCTTTCTGGCACACCATTTTTTTGTGGTGTTCTTGGAACCATCTTCTCTCTATAAATTCCATGTGATGAATAATAATTATCAAACTCCTTGTTATAGTATTCATCTCCATTGTCTGATCTAGTACACTTCAACTTATTTCTTGTCTCATTCTCAACCAAAGCTTTCCATTTCTTAAAAGTATCAAAAACATAATATTTTTTTGTATGCAATAAACTTAAGTTTTTCTAGTTGCATCATCAATAAAAGTAAAATAATAATAAATCCACCAAAGGATGAAATTTGAGCTGGTCCCCATACATCTGTATGCACAAGATCTAATTTTTCATCCTTATTTGTCTTACCAACTTTGATAAATATGACTCCCTCATATTTTCCATACACATAGTGCTCACAAAAATCCAAATCCACGTTCTTCAAATCTGGCAACAAATTCTTTGAGTGGATAATTTGCATCCCCTTCTCACCCATGTGCCCAAGTCTATGGTGACATAATTTTGTTTTTGCTTTTATAGAAACTAAAGAAATAGAAGATTCAACATTACTAGTAGATAAATATAATGTACCTACCTTGTCTCCTTTTGCTATTAACAATGATTCTTTAGTGACCTTCCACAAATTTTATACAAATGTAACTATGCAGCCCTCATTTTCTAATTACCCTACTAAAATTAGATTTCTTCTAAACTTAGGAACATGTCTCACCTCTTTCAACAACCATTTGTTTCCATTCTATAATTTTATCTATATCTTACCCTTTCCAACAATTTTACAAGGCTCACCATCACCCAAATAAACATGTCCAAAATCACCTTAAACATAGTCTTGAAAATATTTTATATGGGGTGTAACATGAAATGAAGCCCCTGAATATACTCCCAAGAATCATTAATATTATCTAATGAAAGTATTAAATCATCTTTAAAAACATCACCTACTACATTTGCTTCCTAATTTTTATCTTCTTGTCCATCTCCTTATTTTCTTTTTTGAAACCAACAATCTTTCTTCAAGTGTCCTTTCTTCTCTCAAATACAACACACCAATTTTCCCCTAGATTTGGATTTATCCTTCTTAGACTTCCCACAATTCCCTGGACCATTTCCTCTATCCTTTTGTCTTCCCATTTTCTCCATAGTTAAAACATTACATGATGTCACACCTATGTTTTTTCATCACATTTTCTCACTAATAATAACACTAATAACATCATCAAACTTTAAAGTACTTGAACCAGAGACAGAATTACTCACATCCATGACCAATCCATTCTAATTTTTTGGCAATGAGTACAAAATAAAAAGAGCCCTAAACTCATCATTAAAGTTTAATCATATAGAGCTTAACTAATTTATGATTGTGTTAAATTCATTTAAATGGTCAGCAACAGACCCACTTTTTGACATCTCCATATTAAATAAATTCTTCATAAAAAATACCTTGTTGGAGGTTGAGTGTTTTTCATACATTATATCTAATGCTTTTATCACATCCTCTATTGTCTTTTCTTTTAAAATATTTAAGGCCACTGATGCTGACAGGCACAGTCATATTGTTCCTAGTGTCTTTATGTCAATAACCTCCCATTATTCATCCTTCATAATCACTAGATTCTTTGTTATTCTTACCCAATGGTAGGTAAAGATCCTTCTGATATAGATAGTTCTCTATTTACATCTTCCATAGTTGGTAGTTTTGGCCATTAAAATTTTTGAACTTAAACTTACCTTCTTCTACCATTGCTCCCACTCGAACCAGGAACCCTCTTTTCTTACAAGTTTATCTACCAAATAAACCTGTAGATTTGATACCAGTTGTTATAAATATAGAATTTAGAGTAATATTAATGAAATAAAGATATAAATAAAATATAAAAAACACAATATACTAGAGACATAAATTTAACGTGGTTCACCCAATATGGGCTACATCCACACATAAATACCCAGTTCTTCTCTTATTTGATCTAATAAATGAAGGGATAAACTTGCAATACATCCACTGCAATCTCTTCTTCACTCACACACATTGCATCATCATGATTACAATTATTTCATATCAAAATAGGGTTACATATTAGGTCAAAAATGTAACAACATAATTTCTACTATCACATATATGACATAATAGTGAATGGTGCAAATTTACTATTAAATTACAATATTTTACAATGCATTTTCCATAAAATTTTGTGTCAACTTGGAATAATAGTGGTGGGGCAAGCCCACCCACACTCCCCCATCAGGAACTAGTCATTCTAATAAGATCAGATTCCACCATCCAATAAAAAAGTGGATAAAGCTTACATTAATGTCATATCAGTCTTTCCTTCTATAGGTGTAGCTAGACTCTATCACTAACTTAGAATGTGTGCAATGTATAATGCTTATCATGACACTACTTTTATTTTTCATTTACTTGTTACAAAATGTTTTACACTTGATGTTAAAGGTGA
Source organism: Torreya grandis (assembly GCA_037957365.1). Lineage (NCBI taxonomy): Eukaryota > Viridiplantae > Streptophyta > Pinopsida > Cupressales > Taxaceae > Torreya > Torreya grandis. The sequence goes on from JARHVA010002112.1 coordinate 1,724,519, forward strand.
TAAATTTGCTCAATCAATTTAATAGATTTTTCAACTTCCTTTAGAGCTTAAGGATTTGCTACTACTGATGGTGGAATAAGATAAGCTATGTCAATAGATGCCAAATATTGCAAACATAAACAAACCAAAAAAGGGTTGTGTGTAGTAGAGATATACAGAGCTTTATTGTAACTTTATTGAATGAAATTAAGGATTCCATCCCAAGTTCATTAATTATTATATTTGTACACTCTTAGAAGGTGCATGATCATCCTATTTACCACTTTCATATGTCCATTAATTTATGGATGAAATGTGATGGACTTGTTTAATTTTGTGTCTAGCATAGACCAAAGTGATTTCTAAATATGACTCAATAATCTTGTGTCCCTATCAAACAATAATTTTAGAAGATTCCAAAGTGGATCCAAACATATTGAAAGTATAATTGACCTATTTCTAGAGCTGGTATTGATTTTTTATGGGGTAATAAAATTTCCATCTTTAAGAATCTATAAACTATTACACAAGCACAATCATTACGATGTTTGGTATAAGGTTAGATAGAGATAAATTCATGGAAATGGATTATCATGGTCTCATTATTAGTGTAGATGTGTGTACAAACCTTAATTCTTGTTGACTAGTTTGTAAATTACACATGTGGTACAAGACTTGATATATTTGATATATCAAACTTGAGATGTAGCCAAAATACATACTTCTACAACACCACAAGATTATTTTAAACTCTAAATTTTCTTAGAAATCTGTTTAAATGGTCATCCCATAGTACTTTTATCTCTATGCCTCATGTCAAATGCACAAGTGTTGAAGATGATATTGAATTCCATCTTGCAAGTAGAAATATGGAACTGAATTTTTACAAATAAAATTATGATATATATCTTCAAAATCCATGTCAAATGGATATAATTATAACCATGTGTTGACTTCATGTCCACATATATCAAGTACATAAAGGAGAGTTTTAACTAGCATATGGCTCAAATAATATACTACTAAATTGGCACTTCCCTTCTTGTGCTTTATGTTTAGATAAAACTGTTGAAGATCAGAAGACCATTTTTGATGTCACTCTTACTACAACTTATTCTGAGTCTCCAAGAACTGAAGTGAATTCTTATCTATGTGGATCATAGTCTCCTTTCTTAAGATATATAGCTTCTAATTCTTACATGCCTAAATAATAGCATAAATCTCATGATCATATGTTGGGTAGTTTCTTACCAACGCAGTGAATGTTTTATTGTGGTAAGTGTCATCCTAATTGAACTTTAGTTTAATTTCACCTTAGGTAACTTGGTGTTGAGGCAAATTCAAATGAGAAAAAACAAGCACAATCTCTTGTATAAATTTTCTAATCTTAAGAAGCTAAAAGCTCTATGAGATTATTTGGTTATGGCCATCCTTGGATGACTTGAATATTGGTCAAGTCTACATGCAAACCTTTTCATTTATTATATATCTTATATATTTTATCTTTGGCATGGAAAATGAACATTTTTCCATATTGGAATATAATTTATGTTTCTGTAAAGTGTCAAGCACTTTCTCTATATGGCACAGATGTGCATCCCATGTTTTACTGAATATCAAGATGTCTTCAAGATAGAATATGGAAAATGAAGTAGTTAATGGCATTAAAACATCATTATTCATCAGCATGAATGTGGATGGATCATTATTCAAACTGGAGGGCATGAATAACCATTCAAACAAACCTTATTTGGCCTTGAAATTTGTCTTACATATATTTGTAGGATTAATAAGCATATGATGATACCCATACATAAGATCAATTTTAGTGATGTATTTTACACCAAAAATGGGTCTAAAAGGTCCGCAATCCTTGGAAGATGATATCAATTTTTCACTATGATATTTTTGAGTGCTCGATAATCGATGCACAACCTCCATGTGTCATTTATTTGGCACAAGCACAATTATGTTACCGTAAGGTAATGAGCTAGGCCTGATATGTCCCGTAGCCACTAATTCATGGATCTACCACTTAATTTATTCATTTTTGAGAAAGAATATATAGTAAAAATAAGCATTAGGTAGAGGTAGTCTATGGATTAGATCAATAGTATGTTTCACCACATAGAGTGTATGTAGTTATTTTGGTAACTAAAATATGTCCTTATATTCTTAAAATTGTTACAAATTTATTGCTTTTGGAATTAATACTAGCGAAACTATGGTATAAATTAATGTTGTGAGGACTTTCTTGTGTTTAGATCTTATGATCAAAAGTAAAAAGAACTAAATGTGACTAGCTTCTTACACTACTTGGTGCTAATGAGGAATAGCTTTGAAACTCCATCTGGTATGAAGTATCTTGTATCACCAAAATCTATGAAAATTTTTCTAAGAATTTCATTAGAATGAATTTTGATGGTAAATATATAGTTGGCCAAGTATAATATCACATACCTCTAATGGAACGACATCACAGAGGATTGTAACTTGAAAAGGCTTGATGTTGTACATCACTTGACACTGTTGAGTGACATGTTTCTCAGATATTGCATTGAACCATCTAATGGAGTATGGTTTTGGGTGAGTCATCAGTGTCAATTTTAATCTAAAAATTACTTTAGGATAAATCAGGTTCTTCTGACATCCACTGTCAATAATGAATGTATTGGTTGGGTATTGATCCACATTTGAGAATGGAATAATCTTTTTGATTCCTTTATTTCTGCAAGGGTAGTAGATATTTTTACATTACACACCATGGAATTAATATTTTAATCCATGATCTACTTACCTTTATCTAATGATGTTGTGGTTGTACCCATTACTTTAAGATATGTAAGTATATTTTTCCTAGCATGACATTATTTGTTAGAATGACTACTAGACATCTGAACTGAACACCACTTATTGGTCTTGGACTACTTACTCTAATCATTTTATGAATGCTACTTCTTTTGTGGATTATGTTTGGATTTATTCCTTGATTCAGGATTATACTTATAATATTTAGACTATTATTTGGTCTGAGACTTAGAATCTTTTGTCTTAGTCTTGGCCTTAGCCTTATATTCAAACTTGAAATCAAATATGTATGATTCTATAATTGAAGAGATCTATAGTAAATACAAGTATGAATAGATATGAGGTCTCAGTCTTGACCTATACTTCAAAACAATATTTTTATCCAAATCAAGTTTGGAAACTAGAACATGAAAGGTATTTGTGTATTGTTACACATATTGCTCTTTGACTTGGCACAACTGAGAGAAATTGATGTACTAGTCATCATAGTTTTCAATAGAATAATAGGTTAATTTAATTTATTTTAAAAAACCATTCCATGTGTCTATAAATGTATCTAAATTTTGGTCATATTCATGTGAATTGTAATAGTTTTCCCACCATTTCTTAACTAATAAAGAGACTTTAAGAAGAGAGAATGTAATATTTTCATGGTCAAATAATTAATTAACTATGTAGTATGAACAAATGAGGTTAATATAGTTATACGGTGCATGTTAATCTATTTTCCCTTCAAACATATGGATGTATATATTAACTTTTACCTTGTATGGCATTTGTCCAAACGGCCAATGATAATGAGAGGTGTTTGGAGGACTATGTTGCTTTAAAAGTAGTGATAAATGATCATCGATACTTCTCATCCATGTGCATGGCATTCTTCCAAATATTTTTGTTATATTTGAAATGAATCCTGTATCATTTTTTATAGCATTTATTAAGTTGATGTCATTGAATATTTGTCTCCCATTTGAGGATGTGAATGAAGGTATTGTGAAGGGTCATGATTCTCGATCCTTAACTTCATGTAATCAAACCTTGTCTGAGTTGGCATATAAACAATCACAAAATTTAGAAACACCATAATACCACTTGGGAATGATATGAATTGTGAAGCCTCTAACACCACTAATTTGGTGCCCAGGAGGAGACCTAGTGGACAACCCTCTTAAATATGTGGAAGCGAATGAAGGATGATAAAGAATATGAAAGTACAATGAGTTAAAGAATAAGGAAATAAATAAAGAAATAGAAATTGATATAAAACTATAATATCAAAGTTGTATCATGATAATTCCTATAAAATATATAAGAGATTAGATGTCTACTATTAAAGAACTTCCTAACTCTATTATTCTATGGTTCTACTCATTATGATGCTAACTTGCAAATAATGGAATTCTAAATTATTATACAATGCAAGAAGATAAAGTGTTAGTGAACTATAACAATAGTTGGTAATAACTACTTCATAACTAAAAAATATAGTGATGTCATTGATCATCATTATCGATGAGTTGCTTGCTACAATACTAACACTAGAGGATCTACGTAGTAACATAGGAGTGGATTTACAAGGAACAAACTAGCATGTAGGAATGAAACCTACTAACATAATTGTTGACATTAGTGCAAGGTTGGACATGTAACTATGGTGATGTGTAGTTTGATCTAGTGACCTAGAGCTTCCTAGATCAACTAAATTAGTAGACACCTCCCAATACATCAAGCCAAAATCACATCAATAATTATGAATATTATACCCTTATACATGAATATTATCTAAAAAAATCATATTAATATATAACTATTATGTTATGCTAAGTTGTTTTTGTGTAATATATATTTACAAAAACCTGTCTTTGGCTAATGGAGATGAAAATATTTCTGTATGTCTAAGTTTAATCACATTATCACTATAAGTTGAAAATGAAATGGTGAATTCAAGTATAATTTTTTAGGCTCTTTCATCCAATTGTTTTAGGGTGATGTGTATTTTCCATGACAAGTAAGTATATTTTTCTGGAAAATGTGTAAACTCCTTCAAGATGAATTTTAAGTCTCTATAATAAGCTTGGGTTTGATAAATTCTATTTGTTTGGGTGGCCCATCTCAAATTCTTATCAAATTTAAGTGACTCAATCAATAATACATATCCACTATCTCTAATTAGTTGAAATAAGAATATTACGATATTCATTTTTCCCATGGAACACAAACATTAAAAAAAACATGTCAGATTATAACCATATAAATATGAACAATTACATATATTGCAATAAAAACATTATGATATCCATTTCTTCTATCATAATCATAATGTTAATTTTCAAATAGCTTTGATTATTTGGTGAACATATGTAAGTTGTAACCAAGGTTCCTCATGATCAATTTACACTTTCTCTTGTCATTTTACTCATCCTACATTCCCTAGGGTTTTATATGTCATTAGACCAATAATTTAAATTCAAATGATGCACACACCATTACATTATATGTGAATACATTAAAATTAATGGATTCTTAGATTTCATTGGAATTTTTTTAAAATTTTATCTTGAATTTAGCTAAAAATGACACATTATTTTGCTTTTGAGTAGCCAGAACATCAATGACTCAATACAAATATAGGTGCTCTTTTTGTCTTATTTATTTATTAATAGTGCATGGAAATAGATCCAATCCTTGTATTATGAATGGTGTCCTTATAAATGTAACAATCAAAACTTGTGCTAGATTTGCATCATTTGAGTAGCTTATTGTTAGTTTGGAGTTTAAAAAAGTAGTGAGGATTTTAATAGATTCAAGCACCTAAAAGTAAGGAATTATTTTTTTTACATAATGGAGGAATGAATTTATCCTCTTGTTTATTTTATTGAATCAATTAATACCAAGGTGAAATGAACAACAACAAGTGCTTGTGAACCTTGGCATTTAAAAATGAGCCAAATAAGAATGAGATTAAAGATTGTACTTATTGAAAATATAATGAAAAAAATTATACTTTAGTATATTGTGTGGTTTTTATATATCTAATCATGGTAGAAGTTGTGCGTTGGCATCAACCTATCTATAATATAATCCATATTTTCTCAAGATGAAAGCTTTTTTATTTTCCTTTATTTTTAGGTTATGGAATTCAATGCACTTCCTACCCTTATCCTCATGCTTTGTTCTAAAGATGTTGACATCCTCTATGAAGTGATATGTTTTTAAATTGCATATATTGAAATTGTCTCATGTATATATTGTAGCTATATTCTATACTATTTTGGCATACACTAAATTCATTTGTTCATGGTTATCAAGGGGTCATATATCTAATTAGATAATAGTTAAGTATGGGATAATTCATAATACTAAGGGTATACTAATGAGATAATAGTTGATTGTTGAGGTCATTTTTTTATAATAAGCTACTAAATTATGAGGAAGCATTCATAAACTATCAAATAAAATCAATATACAAAGGTGATAATAAATCTTGAGCTTTGAACTAAATACCCAACACTCTCGCCATAAGTTATGCAGGTGTATTCATATAAAATGTCCAAATTGGTAGTTTGAGTGTGGCTTGTGACACCCCATCCATAGGTCCTTTTTGCATGCTCTTGTGACCCTTATAGGACACCTTTTTGCTCATTGGTATTCATCCAAAACATTCTAAATGATCATTCCACCTTAGCCAAATAATATTCATCATGCCAAACTTATTCCCCCAGGTCCTAACCCTATAGGATAGGAGTGCCCGATTTGGACTATATCACTGAGCACCAAAGTGTCCCATTTTTGGTGATCCTATCCATTTACAATTTGAGCCCTAATGGTCTTTTTCATTTAGTCCTTATCCTTAATTAAGTTATCTTATCATGAATACATCTAACCCATGATCAATTATTCCCTATAAAATCCCACTCAAAGCTCATTTACAAAAGAGGTGACAAAACTTACAAAGAAATCAAGAATACAAAAAAATCACAAAGATAAACTTCCCTATTATTTTCACACAATCACCCAACATAGCTGCAAACATCCTCAAAACTTCATACTAGTCCCTAACCACCTCAAACACTATCAAATTGGCATTTGCATCTGCATCACACTATTGAAAAAAGCACATTAGGTAAGAGAATTACATATGGCTTGATCCCTCTTCTAAGTATTGGTATGTAGGTAGCATGCCCACACAAGGGGTGTGCATTTCATGTTTAGTAAATCTTACACACTAACCCCCCCTCTTTCTTAAGTGACTCAAATATCATTTTATCAAGCATGATGGAGGGTTAGGGTTTGAAGACAAAATTAGCTCCATAGAGAGTTTCATCTACAACCAACATTTGATTTTTCATAGGCATGCTCACACAGTCACAACATAACTACCCAAAAAGTTTCAGGTCTCTATGATCAGTTTGGACAATAGCACCAAACACTAAAACATCCACTTTTTGATGCACCTATCCTTTTTCCAAATGAAAGCTATATTCAGATTTATGACACCTTTCTAATCCTGCGTAGCCATTTTCAACATTTGTATCAACCATCTCAGTCTATTTTCTAGCTAAGTTATATTTCTTCCTATTTATTGCTATTTTTAGAAAGGTGAAAAAGATAAACAATTGTATAAATTAATACTATACTTATTGCTATATTTTGTACTAATCTATTAATCTAGACCCTTAAGTAAAATAGGAATAAAAGTCCATTATTCCTAAATAATTTAAATCATTTGGTGAATTTGACTTACTTCGTTTGTGCACAAAAACCCTAGAAACCCTAGGGAAAATAATTTGCTAATTCTAGTAGTATTCTTATGATTTTTCTTGCATATATAAATCAGAATTTCACATTAAATTTTTTAAAATTCACCATAGTAATTTTAAAAAAACATTTCTTTCAATCAAACCCTAGTTGAATATACTAGGTCCCTTTACTTCTTGAGGTATCACCTTACATCTAAATCAATTTCATTCTTATTTTATCCCATAAATTCACTAGTGCTCCTTTCACAGACCTAAGATGTCTCTACTAGGTCCAATGATGTAAATGAATGTATAATTTTTTTATTCCTTAATGCAAAGTTTTATCATATGCCTCGTATTCTTGATTCTCTTCATAAGCGAAAGCACATGCATGTTATTCCTTTTATTTATTAGCTTTACATATATTTTTTTACACCTCTTATCTCACCTCCCTTGGAGCCTCTATTCCATGCCGAGTCATGTTGCATGGTCCATTTTGCTCTTCCCTAGGCCACTACCCATCTCTAGAGAACCTAGCTAATAGCCTTTATCCCTTCACCACCTCAACCTGTCGATTATCTTCACTCTCCTCTCGTAGATACTACTAGCCCTATACAACTTATAGATAATGTGATTAGAGTTATTACTTGATGTTTCACCATACCTCATCCCCTTAGTCAGGAACCCCACCACCCTCCTATTCCCTCTCATCCTAAGCCCAACCTATTTCCATAAGCAAATATACATAGGGCATATGATATTATCGATCAGTTGAGAAACACACCAACTAAGATTTCCATGTTAAAACAACTTCAAAAAGCAAATGTGTTCAAGGACATTCTCTATCAAGCACTCACTCAAAATTTTATGCCCATTGATTCAGAGCCTTCTTATTTTTGCATCAATGGTCAACACATTAAAAACTATAGAAGATGTTATTTGTTTTGATCATGAAGACATGCCTTCTCAGATAGTTATTAATCAAAGTTTACCACTATTCATAGAAGCTCAAGTCAAAGATAGTGCAGTTAAGAGAGTTTTAGTTGATAGTGGTTCTAGACTTAATATATGTGATATTACATTTTTATAGACCATGGATATAGATATGGCTTCCATGTATAAGTCATATAAGAACATTAGAGGGTTTGATGATATACCATGATAAACATTAGGCACCATTGCTTTGGATATCATGGTAGGGCCAAAAACCCTCTCTACATAGTTCTAGGTCATGTCAGGTCCTTTTCATTATAACCTTTTACTTAGATAACCTTGGAGACATGTTATGGGGGTATTTCCTTCCACTCTTCATCAATGTGTTAAGTTCCTCCATGAAGGATACCTATACACATGCCCAACAAATAACTAACCATTTAGATATTATAAAATAATAGAGTCATCTTTGACTATTTCACCAGATGGGACACCTCATATCACAGTTCAATAACCACCTCATTGCATCTCTCTTGACCAAATACATACATATGAGGTAGGATAGACTAACACATCTCACACTCCACATACACTAATTTCCTTAGCTCTAAATATCTAGCCAGTTATAGTAGCTTCAGTCATTCCAACTACTCCATCAATCATAGTTCTTACACATGTTACAATTACACAATCATAAATAGTAGTTCTAGTAGTACCAGTTGATTCTATAGATATAACTCTTCAAGTAGTCACAGTCACTTCAGTAGTTATAGATACTCTTGCAGCATCATCATCTTCTCCTACTATAGTTGATGAGACTCCCATATCATAGTTACCCCTTATGGTAAATTCTAAGTTACCATATGTGCATGATATTGATATAGATTCCCAAGCTACTTCAAATAATGATATGACACCCACAATCATAGATGACTATTTATATCGATTGATCTTTACACCAGTTGGCCAAGGAGAGTACCGATATGACTCTAGAGCCCTCAACACACATCTTGCATCACCCTTATCATCTTACACTACACTCTCAAAATATACTCCACATTCATAGCCATAGACAGATCACTTGCCATATATAGTTCACATGGTTACCTTTATGGATATAGAGCTAGTCATTCAGATTTAGGTGGGTAACCCATAACATCAACCATAGATTATGCTACAAATGTTACTTGATCATGGATTGATCACACTAATTATAGTATGACATCGATCTATTATCAGGATATCATGATGGTCACCCATTTTGTCTCTTTCATATAATCATAAGACATGACATAGAATCATGTATAGCTTTACAGTAGAGATTAGATAAACTACAAGTTCAGGGTACTAATCAAATTATATCACAACCAACACCAACTCTGTCACTACCATCGAGGCCACCTCCTACTAGAGCTAAATGCCCTAGAGGAGAACCACCATCTTCACCACCAAAGTGACCCTCATTTCACCTTTGGTAGGATGACACCACTATGAGTGATAGATTTCTGACTACACAAAGATCATAGATCTTATTGACATCTAAGGAGATAGCCACCATGTATACAGAGCTTATGACATATGATGATACTTATGATCATGATATTAAGGCATTTAATGATGGACATGATCCCTTCCTCCATATCCATCCCCAATGGGCTTCATCTTTGAACCCTTTACCCCTTCCATCTTAGTTTTTTACATCATTGTGTGCATATTGCTTTACTCACATTATTATAAATAGTTTCTTTCTACTTACTTGTACATAATTTCTTTTCACTTTATTGTACATAGTTTCCTTATGATTACTTATACATAGCTTATTTCAAAATACCAAAAACAATATAACATGTCAAAATAAAAAACATTTAAATAACTCAAAACACCAAAAACTTTTCTACTATACGCATTATCCATGCTTTACATTTCTACTACCATGTTAGACTTACATTTTGTTGTTCTATGTTATTTTTTATAGATTTATCTACATTACCATGCTTCACTTGATCTTCTTTGAGTGTGTACAGTGACACCTAGATCCTTAATTGCTTCACTCTACCCATTGAGGGGGCATCTTACTTCTTTATTCGAGACATACATCGACATATTTACCCATCAAGGGCATCTTCTACATGACTACACCATCTAGGTTATGTCATTCCTATACCACACACTCTACTTATCATGTTGATATACATTACTTACTAGCTTATACAGATTATTCTATCAACACTCACTAGTATATATCACTTGTGTATTTATTAGCATCTACCTAGTCTTGTACTACATGTTTTGCATACTTTCAATTCTTTTTTTTATTATTTAGATGTGATAGTATTTCTAGTTTTTACATGCCTTCCTTTCTTTCTTTGAGTATCTAGATGTGACTACATTTCTCAGTTCCTATTTTATTACTTGTGTGTACCTTAGGATATTTGCCAATGTCCTTTGCTTGTACTCTTGTATGTGCTTATGGCCCTCATGCTAATCTTGCTTATTTGTAATTGTATGTGTATGTGGGCATTTGAACATGCCTTGTATGTTTGATTTTCCTAGTTTGAATGACATGTGCACATGTCCCTTATTTTCTTGGCCCCTTGGCCTCTTTTGTATGCTTCTTACTTCTTACCTTGCGTGTTTGTTTACTTGTTTGCTTCTCAGTTGTCTTTAATGCCATGATCCACATCATGCATTATCTTGCCTTATTGGATGCCATGATAGAAATCATGCTCCATCCCTCCTTGAAAAATAACAATATTTTTATTTTTAGTTTAGTATACTTCACATGCTATTACATTATTACATCTATCCAGGCATACCCCTATTGATCTAACAATCTCCATTACAAACTATGTTATATCTTGAGACATATTTTGGATTATCATGCTATATCATGTATTTCACAGCATAACACACTTGCAGGGCTCTTTATTTTAAGGGCAGTCATTACAGGGTCTTCATTCCTACCTCAGAAGAGGGGGAAACAAACATGGGTTTTGTCACAGAGATGAGAGCCCTCTACCAATCAAAAATCAATTTTTAGAACACTCAAAATAGTAATCAAAATTCAAAACATGAAGAATAGACCAGAAAGATAGTGATAAACACATAACAGTCATCAAAATAAGTAAAGGACAAGAGCACCCTATTAGGACTATAATTCCCTACAGCAAAGTGTCCACTTTTTAGTGCTCCTATCTAAATAGTCGAAAACCCATAATTTTTAGAAATAGATAGAAAGGTAAGGTTAATTATAATTTTATCAGCTATAGTTCAAATTAGATTGGGTAGTTTTAGTATAATATTACTCAAATTATCTAGATATAGGGGCATCATGCATGGCATGATGGCTCTCACTTCTAGTTTCAAATTGGGTAATTGGTACAACTTCCAAATTAGAATCCATGTTATAGACACAAGTGATTAGAAGCAATGTGTGTAGCACATTTGCCTTCTTTTCTTTCCATTTTATTGTATTACTCATGTATTCTTAGCAGTTACATGCCTTATTCCATCTATAGGTGGTTGGCATCATTTCAGAGTGGCTTTTATATAAGCCTAGTTCTCAATTTTGGAGTGGCTTTCATACAAGCCTAATCTCCACCTTTTGGAGTGACCAAGATTAGCCTAGTTATTAGTACACATTCAACTATCCATGTCACATTATCAAATTACAGAGCATTCATGGGTTTCATGAGCCATCTCATATGACACACATTCATGCTAATATCAGTCCATGGTATACAATTAGTGGGAAAGAATGGAGCCAAAGGACTAGCTATCCTTTGTATTCTTGAGCCACCTACTCAGAGGGATTGGACACACAGTCGAAACATTGATTAACACACACATGATCACATAGCTTCACTATATAGTGGGTGACAATGGAGCCAAAGGGCTAGCCTTTGTATTCTTCATCCACCCTTGAGGAATTGATCACTCAGCTTCATTCATGATATTACTCTTGGTACAACACATACCTAGCATCACTCAATATCACAATATATTTATGCTTCACGTTGTGCTCTCTCTATGCACACTTAGCATCACACGTCTTCATGGGCTTCACCCTTGCAGGTGAATTTAGGTACGCTTTCTATTTTTATTTTATCCTAGTATTTTACTTTGTTGCATCACTAGAGTAAAGGGGGAGCAAATGTAGTCATATAAAATGTTCAAATTGCTAGTTTGAGTGTGGCTTGTGACACCCCATCCATAGGTCCTTTTTGCATGCTCTTGTGACCATTATAGACACCTTTTTGCTCATTGTCAATCATCTAGAACCTTTTGAATGATCATTCCACCTTAACCAGATAGTATTCCCCATGTTAAACCTATTCCCCTAGGTTTTGATCTTGTAAGATAGGAACACCCCATTTGGACTATAGCGTAAGGCACCAAAGTGTCCCATTTTTAGTGGTCCTTTCCATTTGCATTTTTTTGACTAAACGGGGTAAAAATTTATTCAAAAACGGGAAAAACAAGACCATTACACAGCCTTATCCTGCTCCACCAGAAGAGTCAACTTCTGGGAGCATTGTAGAGGCAGTAAATTATAATCCAGAATCTTCCATTGGGGTCCCTGTTCAGAAGCCCACTTGGCCAAACAGTCGGCAACCTCATTCCATTCGCGGGGAATATGCTTGAAAGTGACGGAATCCAACAGAGAACTTACCTGAAGAACCTGTTGCACAACCTCAGCCAATCTCCATTCGGCATTAACAAAATTACGATTACTGATCAGATCAATCACGACCTGGGAATCCGACTCACAGATAATGTTTTGCCAGCCCAGATGACAGCCATGTTTCAGCCCCTGAAGGACGGCCAACGCCTCCATATAGTTATTGGAGTACCATCCTTTGTAAACAGAAAAAGCAAATAGAAGATTTCCGGCACTATCACGCCCAGCGCCTCCAATTCCCGCATCCCCTGGGTTCCCACGCGAGGAGCCATCAGTGTTAATCTTCAGGAAGCCAGGCGGGGGGAGAGTCCAACGCCCATGTCTGTTGACAGGTTTGTGGCAGCGCCTATCTCTCATCCATGGATTCCTAAGAGAGGCAGAGGGAGTCACGACCCACGGCTTGCCAGCAATGTTAAGCAGAATATTCTGCTCTTTCGTTCCCAGCCCAATCACACTCAGCCCTTTGGCAGCGAGAGTCTCCTGCAAAGTCAAACGCACCAGCTCCCATATGGCGTCGACCTTCCTCTGCTCCGCACAAAAAATGCGCCTGTTCCTTTCCTTCCAAACATTCCACAAGATAAAAACCGGGCCAGCAAACCAAGCCGCCTGGAGGGTCGACGCTTTAGCAGGGGGAGGATTAAGGCGCTCCCAGAAGTCAACTAAGGAAGAGGCGTGCCAGCAGGGACTGCGCCAAGCTTGCCACCATCTATGCCATAACTGTTAAACAAAATTACACTGAAAAAATAGGTGCACCCCTGTTTCCACCTCATCATAGCAGAGCTCACATCTAGAAGGCCCTTGAAAGCCACGCTTGCACAGATTGTCCCAAGTGAGGCATCTGTTGTATGCAAGCGTCCATATAAAGAAATTACATTTAGGCCAGGTAACAGAATTCCAAATTTTCTTCCCCCAGCTGAAATTCACCTCACCCTGAGCTTGCTTCATCAAAGTCTGATAACCCTCCGAGACGGAATAGTTTCCAGAAGACCCGCCTCCCCAAGCAAGCAAATCCTGGCCCTGAAGAGAATTACAATTCCTAGCATCAAGAAGCTGAGCAAGCTCCATCCTGCTCTCCATGGATCCGCCAGGGGGCCAATCTGAAGAATTTTTCCATCTGAAGCAAGTCGCCAGACCCACTCTGTACTCCTCCTTGTAGTGCGCCACATTGTTCCAGCCAGCCTCCTGGAAAGCCACACATAATTCCTGTAAATGCGGGTGAGAGGACGAGAGCGGGGGCGCGCCATCCCACGAGTCCTCCCAAAAGAGAGCTTGCTCTCCCGTCTTACAAATCCAAAAGAGGCTGTGTTTAATAAGCTGAGCTCCCAGTTTGAGGGTACTCCAGATCATGGAGCCACTCCTCTCAAGGGGCATCCGAGCAATGACAGAGGGATCCACCCCCGGGTAATACTTAAAAGTCAGGATCTGAGCCCACATCTGAGCCTGATTAGAGCACCATCTCCAATATAATTTGGCAGCCAGCGCCTGGCTAGCCAAGATGGCAGACCTCAATCCAAGCCCCCCATCTTTCTTGGGCCTGCACACCGTATCCCACTTGACTAAGCTCCATTTGGTGCACCGAAGATTACCACTCCAGAGGAATTGGCGGGATAGGGCGTCAAATTCTTTGAGAAAATAGATAGGAGCAGCCAGCACCATACAGCGGTACACAGGAAGAGCTTGGATCACAGATTGCAGCAGAGTAACTCTCCCAGCAGTGGATAACCATCTGTGCGTCCAGTGATTCACTTTCTGTCTCAACTTATCCAAAACATTATGCCAGAAGAGACGTGGCTGCCTGCCAACCACTATAGGAATGCCCAGATAAACAACCGGGAGAACCTGAATTTGAAATCTCATAATGGCCGCAATCTGCCTCTGTATCGGGCCAGGAGTGTTGAAAAAATAGACGGAGGACTTATGATCGTTGATTTTCTGCCCCGTAGCCTCCAGATACATGTCAAGAGTGTCCCTGAAAGCTTCCGCCTCGCGAATGCGAGCTTTCCCAATCAGCATAGTATCGTCAACAAACTGAAGATGGGACGTGACTAAGGCATTCCCCCACTGCCAACCCTGCACAATGTTCTGAGAGACCTGGAATTTGATCAGCCGGCCCAATCCCTCTGCCAAAATGATAAAAAGATAAGGTGATATCGGGTCTCCTTGCCTCAGGCCTCTTGCTGCCCCAAAAAGTTCAGTTGGCTGCCCATTGATGAGAACCGAAAAGGAGGGCGTGGTTACACAACTCAGGACCCATTGGATCCAAGCAGGGCTGAACCCAAAGGCCTGCATGATATTTTTCAGAAATCTCCAGCTGGCTCTATCGTAAGCCTTAGCTAAGTCAAGCTTGATAACCATGGCCCTCTCCTGAGAAGAACTCATAGAGTGAATGGCCTCAGAAGAAATAACAACCTCGTCCAGGATCTGCTTATCGGCAACAAATCCACCCTGCTCCTCGGATATAATCAGCGAGAGACAGCTTTTAAGCCTCTCCGCTAAGAGTTTCGTAATAATTTTGTAAATCACATTGCAGAGCGCAATCGGCCTGAATTGATCCAGCTGGTCCGCCTGTTCTTTCTTTGGTATCAGGACAAGGAAGGTAGCATTCAAGGCCCTCAACATTTCCTTGTTGATAAAGGATTCCTGTATAACATCAAAGAGATCATGCTTGATGACATCCCAGAAGTCCTGATAGAACTCCACTGGGAAGCCATCCGGCCCAGGGGCTTTGCCACGTTTCATACTGAAGACCACCCCCTCAACCTCAGTCCGCTCAATAGGCCTCATCAGAAATTCATTCATCTCCTGCGTCACCACAGAAGGGATGCAGGACAGCACATTATGTTCAACTATCTCAGAGGGGTGCCGCTCAGCAGAAAACAGACTAGAAAAGTGGGTAACCGCTGCTTGAGAAATGTCCTGCAAAGAGCTCAACCGAGAGCCATCCGGGGTCACCAAGTGGGTTAAATAACTAGTATTACGCCTAGCCTGGGTAGACTTGTGGAAGAAGGTAGTGTTCCTATCACCTCCTTGGAGCCATTCAAGCCTCGCCTTCTGCTTCCAGAAGATCTCCTCATGGAGTTCCCACTCAGTAAGGTCTTTCACCGCTTGGGATTCAGCCTCATGAAGCTCCTCCGAGAGCCCGCTGTCTCTAATTTGCCTAGTAATCACATTCAGCTGGTCCTGAGCCTTCTTCCTCATATTATTGAGATTCCCGAAGCAGTGGATGTTCCAATACTTAAGCCTCCCTTTGACGTACTGGAGTTTTTTTGCAAAGGAGAACATGGCTGTACCAAAGTTGGGTCCTCCATGGCGCCACCACTGACCCATAAGCTCATGCAGGGAAGGCTCACGAAGCCACATTAACTGAAACTTAAAGGGAGGCTTCCTTGGGGCCGAAATCTGGTTAGTGGACAACTTAATTGGCCAATGGTCCGATCCACCCCAGTCCAGAATCTCCAAGGTGATGGACGAGGAACCATAGTGCCAGTAGCAAGAAACCAAAAATCTGTCCAGGCGCTCCGAAATACCTTCCTCTCCACTCCTTCTGTTACTCCAGGTAAATGTGCCATTGAGAGGTTTAACATCTGAGAGGCGTAGAAGGTCAATATTTTGCCGAAATAGTTCCGAAGAAGGCCCCAGCCGAGCCAGACCTCCTCTCTTTTCCCCCAGGTTTAGGACAGCATTAAAGTCTCCTGTCACTATCCATGGCAAGTAGGGGTGGCAGCTTCTGACAAACCGCACATGATCCCACAATTTGCGCTGTCCAGGAAGGTCCACAGGGGCATAAACATTAGTAAGAAGTATAGTTTCCCCCGAATCCTTCGAGACGGCTATCATTGTGAGAGCAGAATTGCTGGCCAACCAGCCAAGCGGGGTAATGCAATCCGGGTTCCAACACACTGCCAGCCCACCGAAAGACCCAGCAGCCCCCACACACTGGCTGTGATTGAAGAAACAGCGCTTCTGCATAGAAGATAACCATAAATCAACAGAAAATTTCGTCTCCTGAATACACAAGATGTCAGGAGAATTAGCATGAACCAGTTTAACAATAGCTCTTTGACGGGGAGAGCTACTCAGACCCCTCACATTCCAGGAGAGAACAATCATTGGGAAACTTGAGTGAAGTGCTCGTTCAGGGTCTTAACATGCCCTGCCTCCACTAGAAGATCACCTGCAATTTTTAGTTTCTCCTGGTCTTTCCTTCGCCCCACACGTGGGGGATTGGGGCCAGTAGGCTTCTTAAAAGGTCGTGGCATAATGCCCAGGCTAGAGGAGGAACCTTTAAAAGTTCTAGACGCCTCCACCTCCTTTGCCAGGTCGGCCCAGCAAACTTCCGAATCCCCTTTGGGCAGTAGAGCAGAATTGGGCGCATCCTGCATTTCCTTGTCAGTCCCCTGTGTCGGCCTCATGACTAAGGTGGAAATTTCCTCCTCAGGGGCAGATGGTTCCATTGTCCCTTCATCCTCCGTCTGTAACGGCTCCGGAATACCGTCTTCTATATTCATGCTGTCTAGCACTTCAAATCTGTTAAAATCAACTTCATTATGTCTGTCAAAATTTTCCCTTTTCCTACCACGAGACTTCCCCCTGTGCCTGACTGTGGTAAATCCATCTTTGTCAGGACCTTTGGAGCCAATACTGCCCAGTTCAGCACCATCAGTTTGGAGCTGGTTTTTGCCTTTATTCAAACCCCCTGATTGTATATGAGCTGCCCCAAAATGTTTCGGCTGTCTGGCACCTCTGTCCCAATTGGGCCCCCGAGACCCAGCTGCTTCACCTTGAATATCACTCTCTTTGACCGCCTGCGGGCATTGTTTGTGCAAATGGCCATACACATGGCAGATACGACAACGAAACGGAATGGCTTCATAGTCGATTTGCTGGATCCAGGATGAACTTCCCAGACAAATCTCGAGAGAATCCAGAAGGGGATTATTCAAATTAATCTCAACACAAATTCGAGCGTAGGAAATTACCTTTTTATCCAGAGTTTGGTGCGCAATTGCCATCGGTGCTCCAAGCAGAGTCGCTATCTGACGAAGGATATCCTCCCGCCAAAACTCCAGGGGCAGTCTTGGCAAACGAACCCAAACAGGGACACACGCTGGGAGATCTTCCACCGAGTTGAAACCAGCGTGCCAAGGCTTAAGGAAGAGGCCATTTCTATCATAGAAGTAAGGCCCCCCTTCGAAAATCCTGTTCCGGTCTGCTACAGAGGAAAAATTGACAATGAAATAGTTGTTTCCTGCCAGCAGGATGTCAAAGTCTCCAGCAATTTTCCAAGTCCTCCTAATCCAAGCTTCCAATGCTGGTAAAGAAACACGGATTCCCAAGAATTTGCAAATGAGGGCATGTGTCGATAGGTATTCCACCTCTTCTTGCACAACCTCCTGAGAAAGAACCAGAACTGGTCGCTCCAGAGACCTGGGCAGACAACCATTAATTTTCTGCACCCTGGCCTTCTCCTCACTGAACATCTTTTCTGCCTGCTGCTCGATCCCCCCAGGTAGAGGTCGCTCCCTTCTGCTGGCTTCATGCTGGCCGCCCAGCTGCAGTCCGTCGCTCCCCACCATCACGCTCCCCATCTTCCATTTGCATTTTGAGCCCTAAGAGTCATTTTCATTTGATCCTTATCCTTAATTAGGTTAACCTAACATAAATACATCTAACCCATGATCAATTATTCCCTATAAAATCTCACTTAAAGCTCATTTATAAAGGAAGTGACAAAATTTACAAAGCAAGTAAGAATACAAACAAAGCACTAAGGCAAACTTCTTTATTACTGCACATAGTCACCCAACATAGCTAAAAACATACTCAAATCCTCATACCAGTCCCTAGCCACCACAAACACTATCAAATTAGCATTTGCATTGACATCACACTATTTCACAAAACACATTAGGAAGGAGAACTACATATGGCATGATCCCTCTTCAGAGTATTGGTATGTAGGTAGCATGCCCACACAAGGGGTGTGGATTGCACGTTTAGTACATATTACACACTCCCCCCCTCTTTCTCAAGTGAATCAAATATCATTTTATCAAGCATGATGGAGGGTTAGGGTTTGAAGACAAAATCAGATCCATAGTGAGTTTTGTCAATAATTAGTGTTTGATTTTTCATAAGCATGCTCACACAGGCATAACATAACTACTCAAAAAGTTTTAGGTCTCTGTGATTAGTTTGGACAAGAGCAGTAGGAATAGATGATAGTGTCAAACACTAAAACATCCACTTTTTGGCACTCCTATCTTTTCACTGAACGAAATCTAGATTTAGGTTTACAACCCCTTCCTAGTCCTGCACAACCATTTTCAACATTTGCATCAACCATCTCAGTCTGCTTTCTAGCTAAGTTATATTTTTTTCTTATTTATTGTTATTTTTAGAAAGGTGAAAAAGAAAAACAATTGCATAAATCAAGATTGTACTTATTTTTATATTTTGTATTGATTTATTAAACCAGACCCATAACTAAAATAAGAATAAAACTCCATTATTCCCAAATAAGTTAAATCAGTAGGGCACAAAACAATCTACAATCATAGTAAAATTATTAGTTGATTGAGATTGTTCAAAATGTACAACAAAATTTTGAAAAAAAACACATGAATAACCAAAATTAAAATATAGATGTGTTGTCAAAAAATTTATGGTTACCTTTTTCATCAACACAAATCTACATTGCTAGGAAATAGAAATAGAAATGGGTCCAAAACATAGAAATGTAGATTTTTAAAAACCCTTGGTTTGGAAATGTCCATACAATATACTATAAAAAATATGTAAATATATATGAAAACATGCCTAAACTCATTTTTAGTCCATAACAAATAAAATGCTTAAAAAATATAGTATTCATGAAATTCAAAAAAATCAACATGCTTAAAATTTCACACATTGTCAATACAAGTCCATTATGCAGATCTGACTAGATTTGGTAACCATGTTGGTAGTTGATGCACTACTCTACAAGTGCATTTCACCATTGAAAACACATGTAAATGATGAAACAATGTGATATTTAAAATTTTCTTTTACATCTTTTGAAAAAAATAAAATATTATAATCAAGTTTTTCATGGAAAGGCATTTCAAAATCTTTCAACTAAGACTATAAACTACCTTTTAAATGTCATTTATAGTTTCAATTATTAATGCCTATGTTACAATAAATGTGAATTCTAACTTGTGTTGAAGTTGTTCATGTTGAGAGTTACATTGTGATACAAAATGATCATTTCTCAGCTACCCATTGTGTTTCTTATCTTGAGATGCAATCCTTGATGGCTAGGAAACATAATCATTTCAAGTGCCCATTTCTTGCTGATCTGAGTCATTTTGGCCTGAAAAAAGTAATTTTTTTGACATAAATTTTCAATGGTGGAGGGGAGAACATTCTTATCATACATTTTGTTATGAGCTTTTTTATTCTATGCCAATAATTATTATTGAGTAATGGGTCTAACCAACATTTTAATGTGACTAGATACTTTAAAGGATGTGGGTCTACCAACCCACTTTTGGTTGTTTTATTTAGGTGCAATATACCAAAGATAATTGGTATGAATTGGATAGATATGTTATAAATTAAGTATCCCACATGCATAAAGTGAAAAAATTATAATGGGGTAAGTAATTATAAATAGGCCTTCAAAGTGTTATTATGTCTTGGTGTAAGTTTTGTATAGGTCTATTGGGGCCATTTTTTAGTCTATGAGCAACATTTATATTGCCTTAGATATATGGGAGTTGGTGTTTTTATGTTCTCATAAAAATTCTCCTCTCACCCTTATTTGGTTATATCCAAATCTCAAATCAATCTATGTAAACATGGGTGTTCCATGTAACTCAACCAAAAATTAATCTGTGTGTATTAAAGAATATATTATTTATTATCCTATTGTTTAATTCCTTGTAGTATTCACATACAAAAGGAACCATCATCATTTATTAACATCATTGGAGAGGTAAAGGGACTTTTAATAGACACAATGTGACTCATGTTCACTAGTTCTCGACTATTTTTTTAATTTCGTCCTTAAACAACTTTGTCTCAATGATATGTTCTTGTAGTTGTTCTCCATCAAATGGAAACCCATGCGGTAAACTTTGAAATATATCTACAAAACCATCAATTATTTTTTGTTCCTCTTTAGGTGTTGGTGTTTTTTGTTACTTAACCTTAACATGTAAGATATTCATGTAATTACATTGGAAGATGTAACAAAATTCACTTATAGAAAGCTAGTAACTCTAATCATCTATTATCCTTGTTTTAATTTCATGTATAATTCATCCATATTCATTTGTATTTTTTTCAATGTTTTCAGCCATTATGCTTTTATGATCAAATCAACCCCCATTGTAGCTTGTTGGAGCTACAACATAAAAATTAGAGGTTAATTCAACACAAAAAACATAAGTTAATTCATAACTATCCAATTGCAATTTCATTATATTAATTAGTCCTTTGCATTCCATCATATTGTCATTGGCCACTGAAACTTGAATTTTTTTTAATGAGACAACATTAGAACCTACATAAGTCACCAATTTAACATCTATGAAATTACGAGTACTATAAAAATTGATGAGAATTATTTTAGATATGTTCTTCAATTTTCTTATTGCCCTCAAATTTTAGTATTGTGTAAGTCACATCATAGAAACAAGGGACATGGTTGACATCTCTTATTGTCCTAGTTCTCTATGTTAGTATCTTCTTTCATTTCCACTTCTCTAGTAATGGTACTAGCAATTTCTTTGGAATATCCATCCAAAAATTCAACCATATAGATACTTAAATGGGATATGCACTTGTCCACATACCAAACCTCTTTGTAGATAAAATGAATGTCCTTTGAGCATAAGTCATAAATGATATTAGATTAAAGTATTCTCTCATTTTAATTTACATTTTACAATAATAGAAGTGAGAGGCAAGGTTGGTTTTTTTGCACCTTTTTTTTCTCCCTTTGATGTTGTATTAGTTTTATAGGGTGTTCATGTTATAAGATGAATTCCAATGGCTTCATAATAAGCTTATACTTTCCAAGTGACAGTCTCAAAAGTTATTGGCATACAAGCCTTGATGTATCCCATAGTGGATTCTTTCAATCCATTGATTTACAAAGAAACTACACACTTGGGTGAAATGTTGTGCAACAATAAGCTAGCTTGGTGAAATTCTATTGAGTAATATGTAACAATGTTATATTTATTTATGTTCTTGAGGGATATGAAGTAGTCTCCATGTGTATAAACCTCAAAGTTATGATACAATGAAATAAAAAATTGGTCCTGTGAGTTATTTCCTTCTTGGTGTCCCTATATTCATCTTCATAACTCTCCTCCAATTGTTGATCAATCATTTTCCACCAATTAAATGTTGTGCCTTTAATGTGTAGAGTGGAAAACTAGTTTTTTTGGTAACAATCAATGGCTTTAACCCAAATAAAGGGGACAAAATTCTTATCCAAGTCCTTGGCTTAATAGGTTTTCTACACCCATAAAATTTGGAAATAGGAATTTTCTTCATTAGCATTTGATTTATATGTTATTTTAGATGATATTTTTTTATTATGTATCACCTCAGTCTTGTACACTTGAAAAACTCATGAACTTGTTTGTTCCTCTTAGTTATAAACATGCCTTTCTTCTGAAAGTCTCGCATATGCTCTATCGTGTGCCCCTTGGCCTATCTCTTAGTCCAACTAGCCTTATATTGATGACACAAATATCCCATCTCACCTAGAATTCTTAGAATGTACTTATCTTATACCTCTGAAAGTTGTAAGCTTATGCCTGCTCTCCTTCTCCCTAGACACTAACATACATGTCAAATAGTAGCATTGGTGTTATTATCTTGACCCAACACAAGTGTCCAATGCCCTAAAGTCATATAATTTACAAGTTAAATGTATTACAATGGTCGGCCTAAGTGATTTAATGTGACTTATATCTTGATAGGATTAGTATAAATACAATATCAACCCTCTTTCATTCTTCACCTAGAAAATACCAAAGAGGCCAAGGTACTTATCAAAAAGCACTCTATCAAGCACTTAATTGATCAAAGCTTCCCTATTTCCACACTAGTCATAGGTATAACACATATACAGATCTAAATTACTAAAGGAGTAATCATAAGGTCATATTTTCTAAGTTACAATCTAGGTCATTGTTATACTTGCTTTACACATTACATGATTTACACATAAGCCAACACATAGGGGATAAATACATGAGTTTGAATCCCTCTTTTGAAGTATTGGCTATCTAGGCAACACCCTTTAACAATGGGGTCATTACGGATCAACTCAACATTTTGTGCCCACAAACCTATTTTTACCCAAGGTCACATTTAAGATGAAAAGCTAAGGTTTTGCCATTTCACTAGGTTTGATAGTCCATGACCTAGATCTAAATACACTAGAGCAAAGGCAAAGGTAAACCCAAAAGTATCTAAGTGGTCACATCCTAATTGAGTGCATATTTTATACAGGACACTAGGGTTTATTTCAAACACTAGCATCGATGTAATTATCCCAAGCTGATGTAACTATCTAGAGAGCTAGAGGCACCAAATCTAGAATCTAGTGATTGTTCTAGAACTATCTTCCTATCTGCTTTCTATGTGTACCAGATCCAACATTTTATTAGCATCAAAAATAGATAAGTAATTTATTTTATGTCATTTATATATCTATAATAACTCTGATTTCCATTAATAGCCTATCTCAATTTTATAAATTTAGCATATGGTACATCTGAGTTTAGAACATTAATTAGCATAATGTAGATCTAGTATTCACCCTTGTGCCATATCATTTATATATCCTTAACTCTAACCACTAAATAATATCCTTATCTAAATTAGGGTTAAACATTTAGTGAACTCGATCCATGTGAATGCAAATGTTTTGATTCTTAGGGTTTTAAACCAGTTAGGGTTTCAGATTGTTGTACTTTTTCATTTTCTTTTAGTACTATTTTATATGTAACCTAAGAGTATCCCTAGATTGGGTGGGTGTCTATTGAACATATTGAGCTTCCCCTCAACCCATCTAAGATGTCTCAAACCAATGAGAAATCTCATACCTTGGATCATGATGATACCCATGTTGACAATGGAAAAATCCTGATAGGTTATTATAGAAGAAGATTCTAATAATGAAAATCTAGAAACAAATAACAATGACCAGTAAATAATGACCAAGTGAATGCAATTTCAATGTTTCATGAGTGAATTTAACAAAACCCTAAAGGTATTTATAAAATCTTAAAAACTATACTTGAAGCTAAAAATTTAAAAACTTTAGTGGATATATACATCCCCTTGAACACACTCAACTTAATACATCTAATGGGGGCACAAATTATGTGTTCCAACCTTTTTTCATTGAAACTAATAATGATACATCTATTAGGAAATTACCCACTATCTCAACACAATTATCGGTTTCAATGCCTATTAATACTCAAAACATGTTTCCATCACCTATGATGACTACTCAAATTTTTAATCAAAATCCCACTCAGCCTATAGTTCAATCACTCCTTCAAGTCATAAAGACCTTGCAGGATGAGGTTATAAACATTGAGTAAAAGGATTCACATTATTCACATGATATAGATTCGCAAGATGTGTTGCATAATTCACTTGCACTTGAGATCTCTTTCACCCTTTACCAATTGGATTTGTTGCAACTAAGTTCACATTTTATGATGGCAAGGGTGATCCTAAACAACATCTGCGAACCTTATATGTAGCATGCCTTGATTATGCCTCAAATGATAAAGTTTTGACTAAATGATTTCAAATGAGCCTCAAGGACTATGCTTTGAGGTGGATTTATTACTTACCTCTCTAATATGTGAAAGCACCAAGGACATAATTTACACATTTACTTGTCTCATGCTTCATTACTCCCACGGTTACTAGAGTGTCATCTTATTTCTCTCCTTCCTCCTACATAAGTTTATGTAAATAGACCTCTATCCAAAGAATACAATGAAAATGTTTATTGTGTCTATCACCAAGGCTCTAGGCATTCTAAGAACAAATGTTTACCCTAAGGCATAAGATTCAAGACCTCATTGATGACCAACAGATTACATTTGATGATCATCCAAAGAAATTAGGTTCATAACTTGGTGATCACCATAAATAGAAAATTTAACAATCCTTTGTAAGGCCATTCCAAAAAAGAACCAAAAGTTCAAATGGAATATAGTGCACATCCTCCTCCATCATACTATGGACACCCACTATATGGGATCATTGGTACTTACATGAGATAGATACCTCCTATGGTTCTCAAGCCTACCATTTTATTTGATGATGGTTAAATTTAAGTATGATGACTCTGATCTTCATTCTCTATTCATTTGAGCATACCTTGATAAAAACCCCATACACAGTGTTATGATTGATAATGGTACAAGCAAAAATGTTTAAATCATGACATTACTTACGCATTTGGGTTATACTCATTATGATTTACACCCCTCTACTAGATCAGTTGGAGCATTCAATGGGACTTCCCATAAGGTTCTTCATGAGATTGATCTACCTTTATAGGTTGGTCTCGTACATGTGGTTACTAGTTTCTTAGTTATACCCTTTAAAATCATATTTTACATGTTGGTATGACCTTGGATACATACTCTTAGAGCAATACCTTCTATAGTGCATGGGTGTGTTAATTACATTCATGTCAATCAGTTAATTACAGTTTTTGGTATTCCATATGAGCATCCTCTTGAACAAGAGAAATCCATACCCAAGTAGTTAATTATGAATCCTATTAAAGATAATACACTTCAAAAGTGTAAGCAACAATCAATCCCATCTACTAGGTAGCTAGTACTTAAGAGACCTTTACATCATAGACAAACAGTGGGGTCCATAGAATCCTTGTCTTCTATGCACCATATTCAAATATCCAAAACACATAAACATGTTCTTACTATTACTATTTCAAATAAACAATAGAGTACGCAGAGATGGGTTCCAAGAACCCATATTCATTTTATTGGTACTTCATGACCCCAAAGTCCTATTATACATATGTCACACATCACATATATCACAGTAACAGATATTTCATCGATTCATGTTCCTTGGTAGTACTACTAGTTTCTTTCATCGATTTTTGAGTGGGGAGATACCTATGATCATCCTTTGGATGAGATCATATAATGATCTTGTCTCTTCAAAAATACTAAAAAAATGTTCAAAAACTTGTGACACCTATATTTTCTATTGGCTCCTTCGCATGTATGTGTTAGTTCCATGTTGAGGAATAGAATATCATTTACTCCTACATACACACACAGGCATACACAAATGAATGATACATTTATGGGTTTTGGGCCTTCCTTCTACTCGCATCGTCAGGACATTGGGGGCATCCATCTTCTATGATCTTGATACACATAGGTTACATGATTTGATGATCATTCTACACTATCATGTTTGAGCTTATATATGTACTTACACATGGCTATTATCCATGATTATACATTATACAAGTAACTTTATATGTTATGTACTTGACATATTTTGCTAACACATTCAATCCATGGTTTACTATGACATGTTTATGTTAGTTTCTTATATTTTTCCTTTACATACTTCATTAAGTGTTTTTCCTTACTATTTACTTTTTTTTTGAGCATTTGAATATGCTTTATTATATACGACCCATGTGCCTATGTTTTTATTTATTGGACATTTGAATATATCATTGCATTCTATGGACATTTGAATATGTCATTCCTTGATTTTGTGGACATTTGACTAAGTCCTGTCCATTTAACTCCATGGCATTTGAACATGCCCATTGTTTGAAGTCTCCTTGGACATTACCTTTTGACTTGATTTTGAATTCTCTTGTGTGTGTTTGTTTTCTTGTTGAGCTTGTATTGTTTCTATCTAGAGGTTGCCATGATATTTATCATGCATCTTAGTCCTACATGTGTTCAATGATACATTTACCTAGACATGTTTTCTTCTATATGCTACATGGTTACATTCACATATTTACAGTTGTCTTACCCTTTTGAGGTGAGCTAAATACCATCTAATATTTTTCCCTCATCTCAAAAAGGAGGCATATTAGTGGGGGCTTGTCATGGCGACATGGCTTACATATTTTCACAGTTTATAGATTACAGTGGGGACATGGTTTGGAAGTATGTTCTCCACACTCACATAATATATGGTGCTAACAACATTTTGTAGATTTAGTGGGGGCATGTCATGATGACATGGCTTCCACACATTCATAGTTTTTAGATTCAGTGGGGGAAAGGTTTGGAAGCATGTTCTTCACATTTATTTAGTATGGTACTTATAATTCATAGATTTAATGAGGACATATTTTGGAAACATGTCCTCCACATTGGTACTTATATCAGTTTCATATTTCTCCATATATTTTATGGGCATGCTTTGGAAGCATGTCCTCCACACTTCCACAATTTATTGAATTGGCCAAAGCACACATTATGATTCTAATGCATAGTTTTGGTATAATTATATACATGGTACTATTGTTACACACATTTTTAGCATGAGATAAATTTAAGGTGCATATGTTATGCAACATGTGTCTATTATTACAAAATCCAAATCAAATTCAAATACCAAAACTATTGCACGTATTGATACCCAACAGACTTTTATGGACTTTAGTGAACCAATCTACTGTAGTAATTGGTTCACATTTTGGCATAGTTGGGGTGATTTAATCACTCAATCTTTCCAAGTTATCAGTTTGGACTTGATCATCCAAACTCACTAGGTTATGAGTATCACTAGGTTACACGATTGAGCTAATCTCAACTATCATGTGGTAACTCAATTTTGATCCAAAGTTAGGGGCATTTGCCTCTCTCTCTATATATGTGTGTGTGTGTGTGAACTATAAATAATTATCTATATTTATCCTAATATCAGTTTTAAAGCCTTTCAATGATACATATTTTGTAAAAAAACCTTGCCAATAGACAAGGCAATTACATTGACAGACAAGTGTAGTCCTAAACCTTGATCTTTCAATTTTAATCGATTTAAAATGTTTTTGACCCAAATATATGCATTTATTATACATTATAACATGTTATTGGTTGTAGGTCAGTCACTATAAATCACTCAAACCTAGTTCTAGCAAAGCATTCAAATTTAATTCAAGCAAAGACAAGGTGTGTATACACACCCAAGTACTTATTCCTTTCCTTTAAACTATAAATTTCATTACTAGATTAAAGGGAGGGTAATTGAGATGATATTTTAAGATTATGTAGCACCTCAGTCTTATACACTTGTCAAACTCATGAGCCTTGATGTTCCTCGTAGTTCTACATATGCCTTGCTTATGTAAGCCTCACATCTTCTCTATCTTGTGCTCCTTGGCTTACCTCTTATTCTAACCAACCTTATATTTATGATACAGACATCCCATCTTGCCTAGAATGCTTAAATTACTTATCTTATACCTTTTCAAGTTTTGAGCTCATGCCTACTCTCCCTCTCCTTGGACACTAACATGTGAGTCAGATAGTAGCATCAATGTTACTCTCCTAAACTGACATAAGTGTCCAATGCCCTAAAGTTATCTAATTTGTAAATGAAACATATTAAAATGGTTAGCCTAAGTGATTTAATGTGAAATATCTCTCGATAAGATTGGTATCAATATAATATCAACCCTCATTCATTCCTCACCTAAAAAGACCAAATAGACTAAGACACTTATCAAAAATCACTCTATCAAGCACTCAATTGATCAAAGCTTCCCTATTTACACATCAGTCATAGGTAAAACACATCTATAGGTCTGAAGTACTAAAGGAGTGGTCATAATTTCATATTTTCCAAGTTACAAGCTAGGTCATTATTGTACTTGTTTTGCACATTGCACAATTCACACACAATTCAACACAAGGGATAATTACATGAGTTAGAGGCCCTTTTCTAGATAATTGGTTATGTAGGTAGTGCCATTTGATAGAAGGGTCATTGAAAATCATCTTGACACTGTGTGTCCACTAACCCATTTTCCCCAAGGTCACATTGAAGATGCAAAGCTAGAGTTTTTTCATTTCACTAAGAGTGACAATCCATGACCCAAATCTGAATGCACCAAAGTGAAGGTGAAGCCAAACCCAAAAGCATCCATGTGGATGCATCATGTTTGAGTGTATATTCCATACAAGATACTAGTATTGACGTAATTTTCTCAGGCTAACGTAACTATCCAAAGAGCTAGAGGCACCAGATCCAAAATTTGATGATTGATCCAAAACTATCTTTCAGCCTACTTTCTGCCTATACTAGATCCAACATTGTATTAACATCAAAAACATCTAAGTAATTTTTTTATGTCATTTCTATATCTAGTATAGTTATGCTTTTCATTAATAGCCTATCTCAGTTTTATAAATTCAGCATATGTCACATCTGAGTTTAGCATATTAATTGGCTTGTTGTAGATCTGATATTCACCCTTGTGTCTTATTATTTCGACATCCTTAACCCTAACCACTAAATAGGATCCTTATCCAAATTAGAGTTAAATAGTTCTCCACCCCAGTTTCTCCAATTACTTTGATTAAAAAGGTTATCACCTCATATAGCATAAGTTCTTACAAAATGGATTTTCTTATGATCATGACGTTGAACCTCCCTTTGATCGTAGGGTCTTTACCTACCCTCTTCTTATCTATTGTTGTTTATTTTATCCCATGTATCCAACATCAAAATTTTTAGGGCTTGATTCATTCACTCCATTTTTTAATTTAATTTTTCTAGCGTAACTCTCAAAGCTTATTCCACCAATACTATAATTTCTTATTTCAAATTATCTACTCCATGAATAGTTAAATATTAAGTCATCGTTAGTGTATGCATGTGAGGCTAAGAAGGTGGCTCTGATACCACTTATATGTTCCTAAGAATAGTCCTTTTCTAGTAGTAAACCTTATAAAATTTTGAAATTGAAACTGAATAAGACGTTGAAGATAGATCTAAACTCTTTTTTAATCAATTTCATATGATCCATGTGCTTCAAATATCTTGGGATGGTTTTTAACTTTTGCATCTCTATTTGTTCCATTTCTATCACAAATGAATAATACTATAATAAAAGAAACAAAACATCTAGGAAATTCTTTTTTAGTAGATATTGTTTGTAAATTAACAAAAACTATAGGTTGTTTTGTATTATTATATTTATTGATGGTCAGTTGAACTCTTGATCTATTAAATGACCTACTTTAATATTTTTATAAAGTGGTCAATTATAATGGTTACTCTTGAAGATCTTAGCTTAAAGAGATGTTATGTACAGATGGAAATTTTTTGATTAGCCTATCGTTGAATTCTTATTAAACTAGAAATGACACAATGTAAAAATTAGCTTGAATTATAAGTATTGATAACGAAAAGCATGAAATGAATATCTAGTTGTAGAATGGAAATGATGTTAAAATGAAGTACTCAAGACCCGAATGTTAAGTAACAAATGCCACTAAAGTTTACATCCTTACAAAATTATATCTATTTAAATTCTTGCCTTGTAGGCTTGTGAAAATCATACAACCATACCATTGTAATAGAGAACAAGGAAATTCATACCAAAATAAGAGACTAATATATGGATAGGGTACATGGTATACAAATAAATGCACATTGTAAACGAAGATTGACTCTTGTTTTAATGATATTTTAATAAGGAATCACCTTGGGATATTAATGCTAAAATATGAGGTTAATAATTTTAGCTCACCGTTCAAGTTGTCTTAATGTTAAGCTTGTTGGATGTGGGTAGGGGTATGATTCGACGTTGCGACTAGCCAAAATTATAGTGGGAACACGAGTAGGCGAGGAAGGAATTTATGGATATATTGGAGGTGGTGGAAGGAAATTTGAAATAGGGTTCAGGAGGAAATATGTATTTTAGTGGGGATGTATTTAGAATTGAGGACATCATGCTTATTCCTCTGGTGTGTTGGTTTTGTGCATTTGAGGCATAAGGGTATAAATGTTTATCAGGGCCATCATAACCACAACAATTAACAAATACCCACTTTATTGAGGGATCTGTATTTTATGTTTCAAAATTCTAATTTTGGCAAGGTGTTGGCAAAGGTGAATTGATTGGATTGAACACATGTTCATTGCATATTGCATGTGTGGTTGTGTAGATAGACTCAATAAAGAAAAAAATAGTTGATCGACTTATTGTCAACATATTATTTCTTGCTTTGAATTTTAAATTTAATTCATTAGATAATAATAAGTTTTTTTTGAAACAGCTAATGGAATAGCCAGTAAATTTACATTGCATGATGATTTTGCTAAATATTAGCCAATAGAATTATGTATGTCATCTAGGATTCACTAGGTTGTTATAGAGATTTTTAGGGGTCCATTCTTAAAATTATCCTTGCTAATGAAATCAAAAGAAGAAACATTGTTTACAAGGAACCACCTCAAAATAGTTTTAAGTTAGATTTTGATGGGCTTCAAAAAAGAACCGTGGTATTTTTTGCAATTTGAATAATCCTTCAACATGAAAATAAAGAAATTATCAAATTCATCGCAGCTAATATCTCATAGGTGACAAATAATAAAATAAAATTTCGAAATCTTATTAAAAATTAAAAATAACATTAAATTATATAACTAATAATCTTAAAGTGAAAGACAATTTGATAATCATTATAAACATATTAAACCAAAAAAAATTACTATCAATTTCAAACTCAATAACCTTATGGAAGAAATTTGTGAGTTTAAAAAGTCATTTCCTTCCAATTTAGACGGTGTTATGCACTGCACCCTGACACATACCTTTCTAGAAGCCTATTGATTTAAAATTTAATAAACACCAATAATCAATTTTAAGTGATTAAAGATGAACTAGTTCATACTAGTTTATATTTCTATATAATATACTTCACATATGTAAAGTGTTAGTTTATATAAAAGACTGGATGTGGAATTTTCCATTGCGTGCCTTGTTTAGCCAACCAGCTTTGCTTCCAAGTTTTTAGGCTAAAAGAAAAGTTGAAGTTTGATTTGAAAAGCATGGTCGACCTTTCTTATTAAAAATAAAACTTTGACAAACCACCATTCCACATGTTGAAAAACAACGTGGGGTCATTTGACCAAACCACCATAGCTACAATGTCCCACAGAAACGTCATTTTTTATTTATATGGCCAAATTTCTCTGTGTTAATATATTTATATTAATAATAAGTTTTATTTCATTAAAATTTATTTAAAGAGTTCTTTTTATTTAATTTCTTCTTTTAAGTATTGTTGAAAAAAAAATTGGTTTTGTTTAAAAAAATTATAAAATTTTATTTTATTTTAAAAAATTGTGGTTTTATAATTTTTTTTTTTTTTTGTATTCAAAAAATTTAAGTGATTTTTTTTTTAAAATTATAAGAAAGGAAGTCCATGTTTTTAATAAAAGTTTGTTCATGGAAGCTTTCAATTTAACATTAGAATACATGATTGGGTTGTAATGAGGTTAATTTCCACATTTGTAATAATTGTGAGGCAACGGTAATTTATTGAGCACTAGACTCACTAAAAATTTTGTCAATAAGGAGAGAGGCTAGACGGTGAGAAGCCCAAAGTGTTGAATGACATTCATATTACTCCTCCCCACTAACAAATGATTATGATCGTTATGTACTAAAGTGGTCACTAAAAACATACAAGGGTACCTTATTTAACAGTGGGTGAAATTTTGTTGACTAAAGATATGAGGCTCCTAATTTATATTAAAGGATTCATTTAATTCTTTTAAATGATTTTTTTAAGTACATGGGATCACTCTCTCAATAGAAATAGGAGCCTAAACCTTTCAATGAGATAGTGTCCTTACTTTTGTTATTATGTGATAGACAATTTTGTTAACATTGTATTGAGTGCTCTTTGTTGTAAGAATTGGGAGAGAACGGATAATCCATGCCCAATTTCTCGACAAAGTTCATCTTGAGATCGGGTTGAAGTGCCACAATATGTGAATATTTTCTAAAAAAGAGGTTGGGCTGCTCCTTTTGAATCAAAATGAGATAATGTTACCTTGGAAATATTGACAGAGATAAGGGGCCCAGTCTCTGTATGACGCTTACTGGATATGATTTGGTTCTCCATATGGATTGGCCCAAGGACTATCAGACCAATCTAGTTACATCTGAGTCATTTAAGGACCCGAGCATACCTAGGCCAACTAGTATGTGCCCAAACTAAACCAACAAAGACCCCACATTCCTAAACAATAAAAAAAAAAACCTTTTTTTTACTTTAAAAACACTCTAACTTGGCCTTTAAAAACCAATTAAAAAGTATGTAGAAACCTTGAAAGATTTTCACCTTCATTTTGTCAACATCAACAACACACTTCCTCTATCACCTTCATTTTGTCAACAACACACTTCCTATGTTCCCTTCATTATGTCACTTGCTTACAATTGAAACTCCATTCATTGGTTAATACACCCACTATAAGTACTCATTTGGTGCGAGGAATTTAAAGAGCTTGTCACACGAGAGTGTTAATTGAAGGTAAGCTTTTTGCGGTTTTTAAAGTTTTTTATTTTATTTTGTTTTATTTTGAATTTTTGTTATTTTTTAAACATTCTTTCAACATATAGGTTTGTTTTTCACTTAATAGTAATATTGTGATTATTTTTTACCATGTAGAAAAGAATTTGGTAGAATGACTCCTAGCTCTAGCTTTGTGGAACAAGGGGCGACACCAAGCTTCAAAACTGATCATTTTTTATGGCTTTGGAAGCATGTCATGATGTTAGAAAAGGGTCCATGTGGAGGGTTTGACATTGCACAGAGTGTAGGGTCCATGTGGAGGGTTTGGCATTGCACAGAGTGTACGGTCACATTTAAGAGCTTGTATGATTAGGTGAAATCCCATTTATGTGTGATACTTAGACAAGGAATCAAAGGTTGTACTAAATCTAAAGGAAAAGAGTTGCCAACATCATGGATCCTTGGATACATCAAAGAGAAAGGAGAAGAGGATGCAACATTTGTCCTAAAATAAAAGCATCCTTTGGCAAAAAAAGCATCTAGATCGAGCAAGCCACCGATTGCTCCATCTCGTGCCCCTAACATGGCCGCTTCACATCCATTTTTGTTGACATCCTCTACACACAGAAAGGATTCACCTCTTTCTTGGAAAATAACAAAAGGTGTGAGCCCATTGGAAATTTCATTTTAGAATGAACCCAAGGAAGTAGCCGATCAACTCATTGGGGCACGTACTTATCTTTGTAGACTTCCAATTAATATTGTTTGATCACCATGCTAATAAGAAATGGGTGGAAGTATCAATGAAGCATCTAAAGGGAACACTACCTTGGGGTATGAAAAGGCACGCACCATCTTATTGACCAAAGAAAAGAACATGTAAATGACTCCTTGTAGCTCACTCATGATTCATTGAATCTACATAGGGGTGTCCATCGTTTCCAATTGATGCAAATACGCAGCTCATAGACCATTGATTTATGCGGTTGCAGTGTGCCATAAAGAGGACATGTTTCTTGAGTCCATTGATTGTGAGGGGCGGTTGAAGGATGCACAATTTATCAGCAAGATCCTCATGAAATCCATTGAGGTAATGGGGCCTCAAAACTTTGTCTATGTTATCATAGAGAACACTCAAAATTGTCACTCTATGAAGATTTTGGTTGAGGTAAGGTACACGCACATATTTTGGATGCTTTGTGTCGTTCATTCCCTTGACCTAATGCAACAAAATTGATCGGATCAAACAAGTATATGGCTAGGCAAGAGAGAGATAAATGTTTATCACAAACCATCACATGTCCCAAGACATCTTTTTTATTCATTAATGTATTATTTTATTTTTATATTGTAAGTTTGTAACTTGTAAAATTTCAAATTTTTATAAATTTTCTTTGTTTTAATTTCTAACTAGGTCGTTGAAATGTGATTTGCCTCGCACACAATCGTCTTGAAAATACCTGTGAAAAGTGCGACTGGGATTGCACAACATAGTTATCATCAACATTTTGACTTTATAGAGCAATCAAATATGAAGAAGCCCAAAAACATTAAGTGTCGATCCTAGATGGCAAGTGGTGGGCTCATGTGGATTATTTGCTCAATTTTACCTAGCGCATTATGAGCATGATCAAATTCACTGATATAGATAATCTATGTTTGGGCAAGATTTATGATGGAATTCAACTCAATGAATGAGAAGATTAAATCCATCATAAATATCAAAGAGCAAGATCTTATGTGAGTTTCTTCAAACAAGTACAATAGTGGAACAAAATGACAACCCACCTTTGTTTACCTTTTCCTTAACTACAAAATACTACAACACAAATATTTTATTTGCTTAGGAGGGTTCCACCACACTGGGATATCGAGGTTAGTAGTATGTAAAACATTCACTAGACTTCCTTGACCCACTTGTGAAAACATGATTGTGGAAGAGTTTGGTACTTTCATAATCTTCATAGGTGCTTAATGCTTATTGAGACAAGTACAAAAATGCCGCTTATACATAGCAGTACCGCAAGTATCTCAGTGCCTCAAGGTCTTATAATAAAATTTATAGTAAAAAGCAAAAAAATTAACACTACTTTTTGTTTTTAAGTTTTTACCATTTAATATTTAATTTTACTTGTAACTTTCAACTTTTATAAAATTTAATTTTGCATTGACTTGCCTCAATAAGTAGTGAAGCCTTCTCTAGCAAAGCAAAATTGAATCCACTATGCGTAACAAGCTAGCGACAAAAAAAGGAGAGTTGATTTACGTGCATTTCCAATTGCCCCCTCCTCTATCACTCAAGGGATGATGTGTTGGGATGCTAAGTTAAAACATCTTGCCTTTGATTTTTTCGTTGTCCAAATTTTAATATTTATGCGGAGCTAAGAAGTTCTTCATAAGAACTTAGCGAGAGTGGCATTATTACTATTTGTATTTTTAATGAACAACATAAATTACATATAACTTTATCCACTCAACAAAGCACAAGCAACTAGCAACCAAAAAGGTAGAGTTGGTCTACGTACATTCTCAATTGTGCCTTTTGTTACATCGAAGACAATGTGTTGAGATGTAAAGCTATAACATCTTGACTTTGATTATTCCATTTGCTCAAATTGTATTACTTATGTGGAGCTAAAAGATTCTTCACAAAAACTTAGTGGGAGTGGCATTATTACTATTTATGCTTTTAATGAACGACATGAATTACACAACAAACTAGCTACAAAAAAGGTAGAGGAGCTAGCAACCAAAATAGTAAAGAAGTTGCTCTATGTTCATTTCTAACTATTCCTTTTGTCACACTGAGGACAATGAGTTAGGATGTCAAGCTATAGCATCTTGACTTGGATTCTTCCATTTTCCAAATTGCATTCCCTATACAGTGCTAAAAGATTCTTCCTAAGAACTTAGTGGGAGTGGCATTATTAGTATTTATATTTTTTAATGAACAACATGAATTACACAAGCATTCCCTATACATTGCTAAAAGATTCTTCCTAAGAACTTAGTGGGAGTGGCATTATTAGTATTTATATTTTTTAATGAACAACATGAATTACACAAGCAGCTAACTACCAAAAGGAAGAGGTATTAGTCTACGCGCATTCCAAATTGTGTCTTTAAATCACATAGAGGACAATATGTTGGGATGTAAAGTTCAAGCATCTTGATTTAGATTCTTCCATTGTCCAAATTTTATTATTCGTTCAAGTTTGTCAGAAGAACCCACTGAGAGTGGCATTATTACTATTTATCTTTTTAATGCACAAGGATGATGCTGATGCTTTCAATAAAGAGCAACATTGGTGATTTATAAATTATTTGGAGTATAAAAAACCATAGCATTGGTGTACCCAAGCGATATAGAGTTTAAACCTTGTAAAGACTTTAAATGGGATGCCCTGCCTTACAAACACCATTCCTAAAACTTTGTGATCCACTCATGCATGTGAAGCAAATACTCTTGAATAGAAAAGACTTCTTTACCCTCCATATCTACAGATAGCTATAGAAAAAGATGCACAGTTTTCAGATGCCTTAAGACATGCTAATCTAGAGAATGTTAGTTCCAAAACACCAGGGAACATGGTTACGAATAACAAGGAGGAGCCCCACAAAACGGTAGATATAATTTTGTTCAGTGGATAATGGCATGGGATGCGGACAGCCATGACTGCATATAACACCAAAAATACCAACATTAGAAGAGGGGAATTGGCACCTTCGTTTCTCAAGAAAATAAGTCTTCAAAAGGAGACATGGCTTTACACTAAAGTTAGTTATGTACAAGTAACCAAGATTCAAGTTTTTATCTTATCACACACAATTACCTGGAAGGTCCTATGGAAGCTGCTCCAAACAGGCATGGCTAAAATCTTAAAGCAAATAGTTGGGATCGGTTATTGTTTAGTTAAGATTTTGCATGGTCGCTAGGGAAGATGATGTTTAAGGTTGGCTTTTAAACTTTCTCAGCACTCAGCAGCAACTGTAGAATAAACTTACTAAGTCCATGGAATCAAATCCCCTGCAAAAAGCTCCAAAGTTTTCTCAATTCTCCATTCTACACCATGTTAGCTGACCAACTGTCCAGTATGCTAGCGAATGACACAGACTATAGTCATGTCCAAACAATGCTGCACAGATAATAAGCATTGGCTATTTGCTTTTAGATAACAATGACTGCTTAATTTTTAGTTGAGGATAAAGTTTGTCTTATTGTGAAGAAACACCAATATATTAACAGATAATAAGCATTGGCTATTTGCTTTTAGATAACAATGACTGCTTAATTTTTAGTTGAGGATAAAGTTTGTCTTATTGTGAAGAAACACCAATATATTAGGTAATTCTAAATTTAAATTACCTAAAATAGATAAGAGTTCTAATGTTTTCAGTCTATACAAATGAGCAAAATGATTTCTGAGAAAAAACTGTGTATATGTTTTGAGATCTGATGCATTTTGAATCAACTGTGATTCATCATATCAGAGAAAGACATAATGATGAATCACGGTTGTTAATTCGAAACACGTTGGATCTCAAAGCACATATACAGTTTTTCCCCCATAAATCATTTTGCTCACCTAAAGTAAAAGTATATCAAATGTGACAAAATATGCAAACTAAAGTAAACCAACAGTCAAAAACACAAAATTACATTAAACCTTTCACTAAAGAACCACTTGAGCCATCAAGAGACTTTGGCTCTCAACTACCAAATTGAGCCAAAATATTAAAAAAACCTGTACATTGTTAGTCATTGGATTCAGAAGAATAGATAGGTTCGTGATACCATGAACCCTCGAATCCAATCTATTAAAAATCTGAATGATAGATTAGCCACAAATTAAGGATTGGGTATTGGCGACACATTCAACTATAAATTACTCTATTTACCAGGCAATGAATTTGGAAAGAGCAAAGTAGCAAAATGCGAAAACTGAATTTGGAAGGGAAAGAACAATACGCAAGCAACTTCATTACAAATGAACAATTGAAGCCTTAAAAGAATGAGCTGGGTCATGAATTTGTCAGTCGTGTTTTAAGTGTTTCGTTTTTCTGGATAAATTTATACACAGAAATATCCAGAAAAACTCAAACAAAACTGCAGAAAACTCTGATCTCTAAGTCTCATCTATCTCGAAGTTAAGTTATAATTCGATGAACCAGATGCATACAATATCCATGCATACTAAGTATTTCCACCAAAGGTCTTTTCATTATATTCATCAAAAGCATCGTTTAGTTTGAGAACAAGAGCAAACATGGAGGCAGCACACATAAGAGCACTAAATACAAAACCCAACAAACTAAAAATGCGTAACATGTAACTTTTGTTCAAAACGAATACCATTAATATCATGCAGAAATATATATTATAAATTTTGAACATATGGGGGATAGCATACCCATTACAACAGAGCTTCCTTATAAAATGGTATATAGAGGATATCCTACTCACCTTGGAAACATCATCACACCTAGAAATTTCTTCCCCATTCACCTTTCGATAAAATCCAAATATTACAATTGCATTAGCATGCAATAACACAATAATTGTATTGGCATGCAATAACATAATTACAAACGCGAGACAAACAATCTGCCTACAAGAACATAAATAACCCCTAAAACTTACGTGACGGTTAATTTTATGGATATAAACACTTCTAAAGGATATTAGATATTTCTCCAACAACGGCATGATATAATAGGAACAAGGCAACATTTTGTGACTAACTTTTGTCACTGACGAGAAAAATCATCTCCCTTATCTGCATCCTCATTTCCTGTTAACCTGAGACTGTCAAGCAATTCGTTTCTTCCTCTCAGAACAATCTGGAAGAAGTCATTAACCTTTTTGTTGAGAGGATCTAACCCCTGGGCAAGCGATTGCACACTTCGTTGTAATTCTCCTACAGCATTTCTTAGCTGCTCATATTTATGTTCCCCTGTTTTGTCAAAAATGTGTGTAGGCACCTTCTCCACCGCAGAAGACACACTTTCAATGGCTGCACCCAAGGCCTCTTGCTCTTTCAAAGCTCTAGCACCTCCCTTGGCAAAAGTAGTCTTTATTTCTTCATGAACCTTCTTCTGCAAATCCATGAATGCAGATGACCACGAGAATTGATCAAGAACTTCCACATCAACGAATGGACCAGGAGAAGCGGATAGAGCCGATGCGACCACACCGCAAACAAATATAGTTATGGCCTTCACCCCATGCATAGATCTCAAGAAAACCTTGGCCTTTGAAGATAATTTCCCCTTCCCAAACTGAAGACCCTTTTTCAAACCCTGTAATATCATAGTGCAATTTTCAATCTTACTATTCCTCGTTGGATTTACACCATTTTGTTTTTTAATCTCCATATCTGGTTCTCCCATCAAATCACGGAGAGAATCCTTGGCACGAACTAGCTTCTCTGTAGAAGGAATATTTCCGCCAGAAAAGTCCAGCATGTGCAAGACATACTGGACAAGAAGCTGCGACTCCTGGAGCTTTGAGATTTCAGCATTCAATGCAATACAAATGTCCATCAGCTTCAGAGTATCATCCAAATATTGATCCATCCATTTCTGATCCCATTCTGTTGCAGGGAATTGAAGGTTCCTAATAAGGGACTTCAGATCCATGTGTGTTGTGGACAAAACCTCCATGGTCTGCTGCATCCATGATAAAGTTAAGAAGCCCTTGGTATTCTCCGGTTTGAGCTGCTTCAATCTTTCTATTAAGACAGTTTCAAAAGCATTCAATGTTTGATCCATCTCTGACGTCTGATTGGATGATCGTTTAGGACCGACCATTCTGAAGGGCTTGGACAAATATGGGAAGATGGAATGACCATCATGTGGGCGACTCATGGCTGAATCAATCCCAAATTCGACACAAGAAAAATGATTCAGAACAAAGAATAAAATAACAACTCAAACAAGGCCCTGTTAACCAAGCCTCTAAACTTTAAATACAAAGAAAAGCTTCAAAGGCAGCCAACCCAAGTTAAATAAGATTGAAAACTTACCAAACAGAGCTATTGCACTCTGTTTTTCCTTATTGGCACTTGATCAAACTCGTATTGCACGCAGTTTAAGCAAAATTCTCTGATTCGTTGATGTCCAAACCTAACCACCCCAAACGTGTTAGGTTCGTGAAGATATTTCCACGCAAAATAATTTGGATAATCTGCTACGAATTTTATTGCCTGCATCCAAATACAAGAAACCAAGATTAAGTAACATTAAATCTCATTTAAAAGTATAGACGAAGAAGGGTTCTACATGGCTGACATATTGAACAGACGTTTTACCAAACCAAAACTCGTTTTATGACGGCAAACCCTACGTTTAAACGCATACGAACAATTTTAACAGAAAACGTAACAAAACGGCCAAATTATCCAGATACAGGTCACTATTTTACAAAAGAAATCTCACAATGCGTAATAGGAGAATCTCCATTAACGCATCAATCGCAAAAAATTGCTTCAAATGCAGTCAATAGCATGAAAACGATTTAAAAAAGTAAGAAAGGACCCTACTATCCTGCAATCGGTACACAAGAAGGCAATCGATCTCTCGGCCAGCAAAGCCTTAGGGATTTGACTAACAAACATGCCTCATGTACAGGTTGCAGGCGCACACTCGAAGCAAGTTTGAGCTACACATCCGCACTCTAGCCGTAATATATAACAACCAACTTTGCCGTTTAAATGGCCGTTTAAAATTTCCCTTGCCATAGAGTAGTTTTACAAGGCCTGTGGCGGATGATGCAAATAAGCCGGCGCTCTAAACGGGCATAAAACGCGCAACATCGTTTGTATTAGCGAATATTTTCTCCGAAATTGCAAGACTTGCATAAAATCCTTTGGGACTCACTCATGGAGCAATATTTTTTCATTCAGCTCAAAAAGAGAACCTCGGAAGTTCATTTGCAGCGTTCTGCGGCAGATAACAAGCGCATTTAAGGGGATTACAGAGCATCCACAACTTAAACTCCATAATTCTTTGCCACTTAAAAGACCTTACAACACTATAAATACAAAATACAAGTATTCATATGACAGAAATTTCCGGCATAGATAAATTAAACTTCATCGAAATTTGTACAATAACCATAAAAACATCAATTTTTTCCAAAATTGGGCACAATGTTCTCTAAAAAGAAAATCCGGAAAAGCAGAAAGAATTCAAACCAGAAAATTTTAACTCCGTAATCATTTTTGAGACAAAACTATTGCAATTGAAATGATTTCTACTGAAAGTGGCAGCAAACAGTACTGAAAATCTTAGGTTTGTCAATGGGAAAGATAAGCATGACTAACCAGAAAGCGTATCCTCGGTAATGGCAGACACGATTATTTTTCACTTATCGCGAGTAGCTTTGAAAAATTTAAGGAAACTAAAAGTCATAGGATGCTCTGCTTTAGAAACCTCCACACAAGCATCAACGCCAAACGTGTGCAAGTATGAACAGGGCCCGTTAGGTTTAAAGCCGCTCCAGAATATAAAAATATCCCAAACCGTAGGCCTGTAAAACCGGCTTTTTGGAATGCCACTTATTAAATTTGCGTGTAAACCGTGCGCAAATCGAATCCGGTTAGACCCATTCCTGGGGATTTTGCAATATCGAAAAAAATACAAAGACCCGGTTTCATTTTTTCATTTCTGTGGGCGCCAGTCGCCACTTGCAAATGGAAAGCGGTTGCGTGTCCACGTCGGCAACAAAAAAAAAATGCCCTGTCCGGTCATAGCACGCAACGTCTAGATTTTTCTTTCGGAATCTGATTTCTGGAAGATTCGGATAATGTGAGATATTATAATTTGTTAAGTAATTAATTAAGGCGTTAGTTTTCCGATGTTGGGGTCGGTGGTCACTCAGACGGCTTTTCTGACTACGCGGCATGGTCACCTACCGGTCACGATGGTTAAAAGTTGCGCACGTTTCAAAAAGCCAACGGGTTGGATCAGATCGTAATGTTTATGCAAGATGGCATCTTGAGAAACCGTGTGCAACACGATTCCAGTGACCTGCGAAGACTTTATCTGTGCGAATGGGTGCACACCGGACAGGTATGTATTTTGCCTTTAAAAGTCTAGGGGATGCGAGATATTATTCTACTGATTTAAATTGGAAAATTATGAAATAGCGTGGAAGTTCCGAAAGCAGGGGTATTGAGGGACAACGTGCGCATAATGCAGGGCAATGTCGGTCATGAGAAATGAGTGGTGCCCCAAAAGTGGAGGACACTTAAGACTGTTCAAGATTCAATTCGCATGTTGGATTTGCACATTTTCCACAAGTGTGAGAGCACTAAAATGTCTTTAGTGTCCTTCCGTGTACGTTACAAGAATGGTTCGAAGGGTTCCACCCCTCCACCAACAATAACAATATTCTTCACTCATAGGTTTGAAAATCTGTTTCTGGT
The DNA here is from genome assembly GCA_037957365.1 of Torreya grandis. Taxonomy (NCBI): domain Eukaryota; kingdom Viridiplantae; phylum Streptophyta; class Pinopsida; order Cupressales; family Taxaceae; genus Torreya; species Torreya grandis. The sequence continues at coordinate 1,767,675 of JARHVA010002112.1, forward strand.
GAATTTTTTTGCCTTCTCTCTCATGAGCATACTAGGAGTACTGGTAGAAACACTCTTAAGTTGTTTGGGAAGTGCATCCTTTCACCAAAAGGGTTTCACCTTTCACTTTGGCACTGCGGCATGTTACGGTTAAATGGTTTACTTCAAAACATTTATAGCAACGAAAAGATAACACCTCATAGTCGAGGGTTTGGGACTAGCGATGATCCTTGACTTTCAACTCAATGGTATTTAGAAGATTAATAAAAGCATCCAAGTAGAGTAGAATACGAGTGAAAGTGGTATGAGAAAAAAGTATGATAGAAGCGGCCACCACCAATAGCTTGCCCAAGGCATTACCAACGGTCGAGAGGCATAAATAAGACCAAAATTGTAAGGGAAGGTGCAGTAGTTGACCCCAAATGGGCCTAGTGTTGAGAGACTCTGAGAGAGGGTTGAAAGAAGGAAACCACGGCTTCATGAACAGAAGATGTTGATCATAGGTCCAAGTCTTATCATGAAAACCTTGTCCCGATCTTCAAGGTGCTCAAAAACCACAATGAAAAAGCCCTTAATGCAGGGGTAAATCTCTACACTGTCTTCCATTACTAGTCACCACGAATTAGAGATCCATTTGTGTAGAGCAAGGAGGCTTGGCCAAAAGTGGTCAAACTCGCAATTGACTCCCCTCATCGTAATCCAGTCCTCATTTTTTAGCACCTCCTCAAATGCCTTGGCCTCAAAGGATATTGGAAGATTTGTCTTTGTTGCACCCAAAGGCTTCGCCTTTGTTCACTCCAACCTCTACAGTGGACCACATCAATGAATGATATATCACCATTCTCAACCTCCTCAGTCCCTCCCCTTCCTACCAAGCCTAAGAACCCACCAAAAGACAGAGGTTGAAAATTATGGACGCCAATCAAATTCAGAGAAAACCCGGTCACCCTTGGTGGTTTGGTCTTCCCCTTTAATGATGTTGTCACTTTTAACTCAGCGACCAGTGTCATCTTATTTGTGCCCATAGTCTTCCCTGCCTCGGTTGCTGCGACATTATCCTTTGGCAATACCAAACCTACATCTATTGCCAACAAATTCCCTGCACTGTCCCTAAGACCTATCGATGCACCAACTAAATTTGCCTTTGTTCCTACCATCCCTACTAGGCCTATCTTCGCTCAACCATCAAGCCCATACCAACCCTAGTCCGAAGAGCCTTCTCATTCCCTTATGAGGTGTAATTTTAGGTGTTTTATTATATTAGAGAATTCTTTCAATTAATGAATATTAAAAAAAGTATATATATGGATTGAAGTTAAAATGGGAAGAGAAGATAGTCATAGGGAAATAAGTAACTTTTATTGAAGAATGGGAGTAAAGAATATGGACAGAGTAATAAAGACAAAGAATCACTTCATTTTAGAATATCTAACGTGTATTAACCTCTGGGACAAGTACATGTAAATATTAAGACTAGATGTCACATTAAATATATTTGAAGAGACGAGAATAAAAAAATTGAGAGCGTTGATAACTTAAATTAATAGGAAAAGGAACAACCTTCTTTTAAAAATAACTCATCCCTCCATATCATGAAACCATATGGTCCCATAGACCATTGGGTCTCATGACATAATTCAAACTATTTCGGTTCATTTCATTTTTGTATTGAACTATGAGAAGAATAATAAATGTAAATTGTACATAAAAATTCAACACTGTCTTTCAATTTATTTTTTGTAAAGTTATGGGTAAATGCCTTTACAGAGATCAAAGCTATGAACCAGAGAGGGGCAGCATTTTCTAGAGCTACAAACCAATCTGAGATACGAATGGGAGACTTAGATCTCCCTTATAAATGATCAACATCACCAACGTCACCAACAACTATAACCACCCTAACATACAAAGCAAGATTTGACCTTGAGTGGGGTTGGACACAACCAAACTACTTAACCAATTAACCTACATCTCATCAGTGTTACCCTTCAAATATTAATATAATTCATAATAGGAAAAAAAAAAAAAAAATATATATATATATATATATATATATAGAGAGAGAGAGAGAGAGAGAGATTGACTTTGATGATTTACCAAAAAATTGACCTTCTATCTAATACAATCAATAAAAAATATTGATTACATTCTACAATAAAAATATCAATTTAACCCATGGACATATCTTATAAAAATATTAATTGTATTTTACAATAAAAACATCAATTTAACCCATAGACATATCTTATAAATAAAAACAAATATGTAAATAATTAATAAATAAACTTCTAAGTTAAGTTTTGTTTTGTTATATTCTTTTTTTTTTTTTTAATTGAAAGGTTTTATTGAAATGTTAGATTACACTTCATGTCCATAATCATAATGAAGTTAATAAGTATAAATTGTAGGTAAAAGATAAAAAATATGTTGAGCTAATGTATCATACGACTTAAAATAAATAAATAATTAATAAAAAAAGTTATGGTGAGCCATAATCTTATTAAATAGATTGTTGGACAAAAAATAATGTGGGTGAATTGGTTAAAGTGGCTTGGTTGTGTTCAATATCATCTAAGTTCAAATCTTAGCAGTGTGTTAGGCTAGTTGTGATTGTTGGAGATGTTTGTAGGATTGGTTTGAGCAATGGCAATGTTAGTGGGGCCAGTTGTGGCCGAAGTGATTTTTGTGGGGCCAATGGAGGCCATTGGTGATATTAGTAAAGTTGATTGGCGCTGTTGGTATTGGTTGTAAGGGAGATATAGGCCTCATGTTTGTGTCCTACATTGGCTCATAGCTCTAGTCAAAAGCACTCCAATTCATAACTCTGGTTTCTACAAACAATAAAAAAAATTATGCATTGTGATGAAGACAAAAATAATAAATATAAGATTGCTATTAAATGATAAAATTTATGGCTAGCTACGATCTCATTACCTGGAACAAAAATTAAATAATTAATTAATATGAACTTAAAATTAATTAAAAAATAAATATAGATAATTATTTATTGTAATATTAGTAAACAATGATTTATAAATAATAAATATTAAATAATATTAAACTAATTGAGCGTTAAAAAGATGGAGAAGTAGAGCGCATGAGAGGCAACAATGATTGTAGGGTAGCAGAGCAAAGGTAAGCAATGGATCAATGAGGAAAGGTGCGAAGGTAGAAGTTGGGTGAGCTTAGTTAGAGGAGATTGGAGTCAGAAGGATTTGGAAGAGAGTAATGGATAGAGTGATAAGCTTAGCCCTAGAGAAGAATATAAGGAGGTAAGGGTAAGAAGACCGATCAATCATGTGGAGGTAAAATTCAGAATCCATTTACAATCAAAGGTGACTTATAGGATTGTAGAAGAGAAGCTATAAAAAAATTTGAAGGTGAATTCGCTTGTAGACACTGATTTGATAGGAGGTCTAGAGTGGTTGTTTTTTTCCCACTCAATTCCTAGTCTTGAGGGGGATGGATCCAAAAGAGAGAAAACTATGGTTAATGCAGGACTTTCGATAGAAGTGTCTAATTTAATTCTAAAAGTTTCGGTGAAAAGAAGCAACTAGGAGGATAGATCAAAAGAACTGTCTAAAAAAAGCTATGATTTGTAAATTTTTTGGAGCTTGGCCAAGTAGGGAAGCATTGAAAATTTGGATGGGTGTGCATTGGTTTTTTTCCCTAAGCTTGAGATTAGGTTGTTGACAAAGGGTTTCTTTCAGGGCACCTTTCAATCAGTTGGTGGTAGAGAGAAAATCTTTAAAAGAAGGACCGTGGTTCTTTAGGAATGCGAGTTTGGAGCTTAGATTTTGGTCCCCTGATTTTAATCCATCAATAGAACGGATTTTGGATGTCCCGTATGGGTGAGGTTATATAAACTACCTACAAAATACTGGTGTGAAGATATTTTGAAGAGATGTGTAGATAAATTAGGGTAGTTTGTGTGTATGGAAGATGAGATGATCGGGGGAGAAGTGGCAGCCTATGCAAGGATCTATGTCAAAATGGATTTAAGCAAACCTATTTTGAAAACAATCAAGTTAACTAAAAATAATAAGGTTTAGTTTCAGGGTTTGGATTTTGAATACCTCCCCTTTAAATGCTTTTCTTGTAGGCAAATCAGGCATACAAAAGTTGATTGCCCTAATAAGAAAAAATTAAATTTAGTTTATTGGAGGGGTTTTTTCAGTAAGGGGATTGAAGAATTGGTTAGGATGCATACTGATCACTCGAACCCTTTGAGAATCAATAAGGACTGGAGAGTGTGACCAACCTTAGAGGAGAGATAGAAGTGGTTCTATTGGAGGCATTACTCCTAGATCTTTTTACCAAGTAAGTTTATTTTGGGTTATGGCCCCAACTTTGTTTTTGAATGTAGTTAAAGATTTTGGTGTGGAGAGTATGGCAAATCCAATTATAAAGATCATAGATAGAGAGGCTTAGGAACCTTCCTTGGAAGAAGTTGAAAATATGCTAAAATCAAAAGTGGGGAGTGTGGATTAGAAAGAAAACTTCCCCTAGATCAGAGAAAGGAAATGGGGAGTAAGTTGAAGGGGTTAGAAGGTGGATATTTGAGTCTTCCTCAAGGGTTAGGAGATTTGAAAGAAAGTGAGAAGGAGGGTGGTTCTCAAGAAAATATTCCACTTTCTTTTAGGAACCTCAATTTGGAGGTAGAATAAATGCAATTCATCACTAGAACCTCCAAGTGCCTCCAAAGTTAGGTTGTTTCTAGGAGTTATCCCTCTACAAGTCTATTGATAGGAAAATGTAGGAAGAAGACTAGTGAGAAGATTCATTTTGAGACACAAGTTAACTTAGAGAAGGGAAGCCAAAGGATGCTCACTGAAATGCAGATGGGTGGTATAGGTACTTCTACCACCAAGCATTATGAAAATCTTAAGCTAAAATGTCAAAGGTTTGCACACCTCTGATAAGTGTCATTTAGTTAAGTGACTTGTGGAAATTTGGAAACCCGATATTCTCATGCTTTAGGAAACTAAGATTGGGAAGAAGATGTGGGATAAGGCAATCAAGAATTATTGGTTGGGGGCTAAAAGTTTTTTTGTTGATGTTGTAGGATCAACAAGAGGGTTGTTGATTATGTGGCAACCTAAGGTCTATAATTGTAACCTAATATGGGTGAACTCTCAGATGATAAATACAATAGTTAATAAACTGGAAAATAAGAGTTTTTTTTTGTCCAATGTTTATGGGCCTATAGTTACTAAAGAAAAAAATAAGTTGTAGGATAAGTTGATTCTTCTAAATGGGGGGGATAATGTAGTGGACTAGATTCTAGGGGGGGATTTCAATGCTACTCTTAGAGTTTCAAAAAAAAGAGGTGGGACTATTAAACTCACCCAAACTATGTTGGATTTCAATACTTCTTGCCAAAAGGCAAGGTTGTTATATTTGGAGCCTTATGGCCCCAATTTCACTTAGAATAATAGAAGACAAAGGGATTAATTGATTTAGGAAAAATTGGATAGGTTCTTCCTTAATTCAGAGATGATAGGGAAGAAATTTAAGTTCATCATTGAAGTAGTATATTTTGTAGGATCGAACCATTAGCCAATACTAATAAATAAAACTATTGACATGAAACCAAGAGGGATCTCTTTCAAGTTTGAATTTATGTGGATATAAGACCTGACCTTTGAAGACATTTTTAAAAGTTATTGGAAGAAGAAGGTGCTTGGTTCAAAATACTACAGTCTATGTCAGAAGCTTAAAAGTATCAAGAGATCAGTTATAGTCTAGAATAAGCAAAAATTTGGTAACATATTTAACAGGAAAGTAGTTGTAGAAGAGGAACTTAGGGTTTTACAGATCACATTGAAAGAAGGTGAGTGGATAGGGGAACTATCTTCCAATGAACCACACCACTCAACCACAACCACCATCAACAAGACCCTCCCTCACCATCTCTACTATGGGAGCAAAGGGTCATGGAGTAAGAATCATGGACAACATGCCCTTTTTTCATTTTTCTTACACACCACCATCTAGTCCTCTCTAGCTCTAAAATCTTGGCCTAGAGGGGTGTAAAATTTTATGGATTTGAATGGATCCACACCTACACCAACAACAACAATATTCTTCACCTCAGAATGTCTCGAAGAACCACTTTGAGTCTCAAAGGCCTTATAATCCAATTTCAATGAAGTTTTGCCTCCTCTCTCATGGCTGTACCAGGAGTATTGACAGGAAAAATTGTAAGGTGTTCAGGAAGGGCATCCTTCTACCAATAGGGTTCCATATTTTACTTGGATTTGTAGTAGGTTGTGGCCAGATGGCCTACTTCAAAACACTTATGAAAAGTAAATGGTAATGCTTCATAGTCGAGGGTTTAGGACCGACAACGATCCTTGACTTTCAGCGCAATGGTATCTAGAAGATCAATAAAAGTATCCAAGCATACTAGAATACAATCAAAAGTGGTATGAGAAAAAAGTATGGTAGAAGCGTCCACCACCAAGAGTTCATTGAAGGCATTACCAATGGTCAAGAGGCATAAATCAAACAAAAATTACATGGGAAGGTGTGGTAGTCGACCCAAATGGGCCAAGTGTTGAGAGACTCTAAGAGAGGGTTGAAAGAAAGAAAACACAACTTCATGAACAAAAGATGTTGATCATGATTCCAAGTCTTATCATGAAAAACCTTGCCCTAATATTCAAGGTGCTCAAAAAACATAATGAAAAATCCCTTAACACAGATGTAGATCTCTAGACTGTCTTCCATTACTGTTTGCCATGAATTAGAGATCCATTTGTGTAGAGTAGGGAGGCTTGGCCAAAATTGGTCAAACCCATAATTGACTCCCCTAGTCACAATCCAGTACTCATTTTTCATCACCTCCTCAAGTGCCTTGGCCTCGAAGGATATTGAAAGATTGGTCTTTGTTGCACCCAAAGACTTCATCGCCATTCTCTCTAACCTATCTGGTGGACCACATCAATGAATGATATATATCCATTCTCAACCTCCCCAATCTTTCCTCTTCCTACCAAGCCTAAGAACCCACCAAAAGACAGAGGTTTAAAACTATGCCCACCACTTAGATTTAAAGAAAAACCTATCACCCCTAGTGCTTTGGTCTTCCCCTTTAATGAAGTTGTTGCTTCTAATTCAGTGACTAGCATCCTCTAATCCATAACCATAGTATTCCTTGCCTCAACTACCACCACATTATCCTTTGGCAGTGCCAAAACTATAGTTTCTACCAATGAATTCCCTACACTACCCCTAAAACCTGTCGATGCACTAGATGCCTTCACCTTTGTTCCTATCATCCATACCAAGCTTGTCATCACTCGACCATCAATCCCATACGAAACCCTAGTCATAGGAGTCATCTCGTTCCTTAATGAGGTGTAATTTTATGGGTTTCATTATATTAGAGAGTTATTTCAATTTATGAATATTAAAAAAAAAGTATATATAAGGATTGAAATTAAAATGGGAGAAGATAGTCATAGAGAAATAGGCAACTTTTATGGAGGAATGGGAGTAAAGAATATGTGCAGGGGTAATAAACACAGAGAATCACTTCATTTTAGAATGTCTAATGTGCATTAACATTTGGGAAAAGTACATGTAAATATTAAGAGTAGATGCCACATTAGATCTATTTGAAGAGATGAGAATAAAAAAATTGAGAGCGTTGATAACTTAAATCAATAGGAAAAGAACAACCTCCTATAAAAAAAACTCATCCCTCAAGTTATGTATCATGGAACCGTATGGTCCCATAGACCATTGGATCTCATGATGTAATTAAAACTATTTTGATTCATTTTTAGATTAAAGTGTGAGAAAAATAATAAATGTAAATTATACATAAAAATTTAACATTGCCCTTTAATTTTTTATCTTTTTAGTTATGTGTAAATGTGTTTACAAAAACTAGAGCTATGAATCAGAGAGAGGCAACATTGACTGGATATATGAACTAGTCTAGGACATAAATGGGAGACCTAGATACCCCTTATAAATAACCAACATCATCAACATCACCAATGGCCACAACCAACCTAACATGCTAAGCGAGATTTAAATCTAAGTGGGGCTCGACACAACCAAGTCACTTAACTAATACACCTACATATCATCGACATTGCCCTTCAAATATTAATATAATTTATAATTTAAAAAATACTATATATATAATAATAATTTATTTTTTAGATTTTAATGGTTTACCAAAAAATTAACCTTCCATTTGATACAATCTATCAAAATATTGATTTTATTCTATTCTAAAAACATCAATTTAGCCCAATGACATATCTTATAAAAATATTAATGGCTTTGAGTGTGAGAAAGAGTGGGGGGAGGAATTCAAAATTCAACATTGAGTTGGAAGAAGAGGAGGGTGAAGGGGATGATCCAGACCCAAATCTAGCTGAATTTTTGAGGCAAGAAGGTTTTGTTGGCTGGGAAATAACCAAAACAGAAGTCTGGCACACCCTAAGTATTGACACTAAAGATTATCTGCATGGTTTGGCAGAAAAACTAGAGTGGAAGATTTACAGAATCTAAATGGTAGATCTACAAGTTTCAAACTGCACTTGGTTAGATTACGAACTAGAAAAATCCTTGCAATAAAATGGTGGCCTTCTACTAGATGTTTTGGGTAAAAAAATTCAAATCAAAATAGGTGCTAACTCTAAGCAATAGATCTATAGGTTTTGATTTGTGTTTGGTGATACTACGAACTGGCAAAATATTTGAAACAAAATGGTAGTCTTGTTCTGGAGGTTTTAGATGGGATTTGGTTGAAAAAATTAGAGTGAAAGTTTTGTTATCTCAAAGCGATAGATCTGTAGGGTTTAGAATGTGTTAGGTGAGACAAGAAACTGGTGGAAGTGCAACATTTTCTGAGTGGAAGTTTCAAGAATATCCCCTAGGATACCAATTTGGAAAAATGTTAGATGCATCCCCAAGAACCTGCTTCACCCTATGGGGAGACTTTTCCACATGTAAGGTTGGTTTCTATTTTCTACCCTTTAAGCTCTTAATGTTTCTTGTCTCTATCATAAGGGAGCTTGTTTCACACAGTCTGATAACTATTAAGTTATCTCCTTCTATTGTTGGGAAAGGGAGGAAACTTAGAGATATTATTTTTAAATTTTTCATTTTTCAAAAAACCTTCAGGGCAGGAAAGTCTTAAGCTAACCCTGTGCTTATCCTATGTAAAAACTTGTATTTATGGGTGGGTTAATTTAAAAAAAATCACTGTAGAAGTTTCGCTACTCCAAATGGTAGATTTGTAGGGTTTTTTTTGTATCAGGTAAGATAAATCAACTTCATGCTTCTAAAGGCTAGTTATTATTTTCTACCCTTTATGCTCTTGTTTTACACTGGTATTATCCTTTGGGATCTTGTTTCACATAGTTTGATGGCTGTCAAGTTTTCTTCCTCACCCATTGGAAAATGGATGAAACTTGGTTGTATTATTTGTTAATGTTTATTCATAGTGTGTGTCGCTGGTAACAACCCAAGGAAGGTTTTGATTATGTATAATAAATCAAACCAAATTAAATCACTTCTTTTTTGTGTGGATGATAGAGGAATCCACATAAACTCACATGTGTGGATGTTTGAGGAATCCACATTGAACTTGTGGTGAACTGGTATTGGGATCTAGTGATCTTTGGTAAATCCCTTAGGGATTTCATATCAACTTGGGATGGTTTATCCTTGTTGGGTGTCTAGCTGGATCCATGCTTCAATTCATCTAGATATCTCATTGCCATGATTCAATGGTTACTTGGCTAAATGGGTGTGCATGCCCACTAGTTGTGTTATAGGTGTGTGGAGGTTTTATGTAAGATTCACATAGATAAAAGATCAACATAAGACCTCTTGTATTGCTTGTCAATTTCTAATTTCTAGGTGATTTAATTATTATTTGGATCAGTGGTTGTGAATTCCCACTTATCGTGCTTTAGCTGGGCAAAGTCTGTACAAATGTCTTAAGGAGACAAAAAATTAGTGGAAGACTACCTATTCCTGGATGACTTTTGTTCTACAGTGTAATCTTTAAGGAAGTTCCCCTGAAATGTGAAATCTATTATCTAAATTCTTTGTTAGCTAAGGAGTTACCTTCATTGATTTGTTAAGGTTTGTGGGATCCTTCAAACCCTCTTGGTGATATGGTTGTGGGATCCGTCAAACCCTCTTGTTGTTGTAATTTGTTGTGGTTGTGGAATCCATCAAACCCTCTTGTTCTAATATGGTTGTGGGATCCATTAAACCCTCTTGTTTTGATCTGGTATGCTTGTGGGATCCTTTAAACCCTCTTGGTTGTGGGTCCATTGTTTAAAACCCTCTCTTGGTTATGGGACCAGTTATCAAAACCCTCACTTGTCTGGTTCATAGCTTCGAATTTAAAAGCATTCACCTTATCAAATAAAAAAACATATCATAAAAAATATTGATTGTATTTTATGATAAAAACATCAATTTAGCCCATAGACATATCTTATAAAAATATTGATTGTATTTTATAGTGGATCATCAATTTAGCCCATGGACATATGAAATAAGATAAAAATAAATATGTACATAAATAATAAATAAACTTCTAAGTTCAGTGAAGTTTAGTTTTGTTATGTTTTTATTTATTTTTTAATTGAAAGGTTTTATTGAAATCTTAGATTAAACTTCATGCTCCATAATCATAATAAAGATAATAAGTATAAATTGTAGATAAAAGATAAAAAATATGTCAAACTAATGTATTATACGACCTAAAAATAAATAAATAATTAATTAAAAAAATTGTGATAAGCCATGATCCCATTAAATAGATATTTGGAAAAAAATAATGCGGGTGAATTGATTAAAGTGGTTTAATTGTGTCAAACACCACCTAGGTTTAAATTTCAGTTGCATGTTAGGTCGGTTGTGGTCATTGGAGATGTTTATAGGGCCGTTTATGGCTGTAGCGATGTTAGTGTGGCTGGTTATGGTGATGTATGTAGGGTTGGTGGAGGCTATTGGTGATATTAGTAAAGTTGGTTATGGTCATTGGTATTAGTTATAAGGGAGATATGAACCTCTTATTTGTATCTCATACTGGTTTATAGCTCCAATTAAAAGTGCTCCAGTTCATAGCTCTGAGTTTTGTAAAAGCATTTATCGATAATTACAAAAATTATACACTATAATGAAGATGAAAATAATAAATGTAAGATTTCAAATAAAGGATAAAATTTATGACTAGCTATCATCTCATTACCTAGAACAAAAATAAATAAATAAATAATATGAGCTTAAAATTAATTAAAAAATGCTAATGAGGTGGGGGTGAGTTGGTTGGGTCACTTGGATGTATCCAAGCCCATCAAGGTTCAATTCTCACTGAGGCATGTGAGTCCAGTTGTGGTTGTGAGTATCAGGTATACTAGTAGTGGATCATATTCGATTGTAGAAGGTTGCCCCTGGTGGTTGGTGATGGTTCCCATAGAGTGTATGGGTGGGTTTTGTGGTATAGGAGGCAATTTTGGTTGTTGTAATGCTCGACAACTGGTGCGACTTATGGTTTATAGGCTATAGTATTCCATTGAGGTAATGTGGTCATTAATATAATTCTCTTAGGGATCTAGGGCCCCTGATTGTGTCTTAGACCGATTATTTCTCTAGTTATTAAAAAGTGATTTCTGATTTGTCGCTATTATCAAAAGTGAATACCAATAAAAAAATTAATTAAAAAATAAACATAGATAATTATTTGTTGTGAAATTAATAACAAATGATTTGTAAATGAATAAATATTAAATACTATTAAAATAAAAATTAGTTAAAATTGATTATTTAAGAAATTAAAAAATAAAAATAATTATTATAAAATTTTAAATAAATAGAAATTTATAAATCTTACATTTATTGATCATAATCACTAATATGAAAATTTAATAATAAAAATAAATTAGAATATATATCTTATATATATATTGAAAAATGGTGGTAGATATCAATCTCAAGGCTCTCAAGGATCTTATCTTAGATTTTACATATACCACATTCATTAATAATTCTATTAGCTTCTTCAAAAACTCCCCACTAATTAGTAATAAATGTCATCAATCTAGCAACACCATGTGTTGGGCTTGAAAATATCTTTCTATTAAAAAAGGGTTCTAAACTCCTGATTTTTTGATTAACTTCTTAAAGCAAAACAGAAAAAATTCTTAGGGATGGTGAAATAGACATCAAATTTAAGGTTGAAACTAACTTGTGACGGTCAAATAGATGTCAAATTTAATGTCATCATTAACTATTTTTCCATAGACATTACACCCCCCAACACCCCATAGCCACCATTGTAGAATGCATGTCAACGTAATTAAGGTTGAAACTACCATGTGATGGTCAAATGGATGTCAAAACTAAGATCTCCACTAATTATTTATCTACAAACATTACACCACTCCCCTCGACTATCGTTATTAGATGTTTATCAACATAGTTAGTATTTGCATGTAAAATAGAATTTGTTAACTTGTGTACTCGACTCCCTGAGGTTTGGTCGAGGTAGTCGACGTAATTAATGGACTAGGGGTTTAGCTGGTTGTTGGGTGGAATGTGATTTGGGATAGGTGGTAATAATGGATTCTCATGACAGAATAAGAATACCTCAATAGTACCCCAATTCGTATTGAGAGCATTGAATTTGTGGAGATATAGCTTTAAGTCCCTTTGGTCTCTAATATCACAAGAAGGTAGAGTTTTTGGTCGATACTAGGCTCAAGGAAAAAAAATTATGCATTGTGATGAAGACAAAAATAATAAATATAAGATTGCTATTAAATGATAAAATTTATGGCTAGCTACGATCTCATTTCCTGGAACAAAAATTAAATAATTAATTAATATGAACTTAACATTAATTAAAAAATAAATATAGATAATTATTTATTGTAATATTAGTAAAAAATGATTTATAAATAATAAATATTAAATAATATTAAACTAATTGAGGGTTAAAAAGATGGAGAAGCAGAGCACATGAGAGGCAACAATGATTGTAGGGTAGCAGAGCAAAGGTAAGCAATGGATCAATGAGGAAAGGTGCGAAGGTAGAATTTGGGTGAGCTTAGTTAGAGGAGATTGGAGTCAGAAGGATTTGGAAGAGAGTAATGGATGGAGTGATAAGCTTAGCCCTAGAGAAGAATATAAGGAGGTAAGGGTAATAAGACCGATCAATCATGTGGAGGTAAAATTCAGAATCCATTTACAATCAAAGGTGACTTATAGGATTGTAGAAGAGAAGCTATAAAAAAATTTGAAGGTGAATTCGCTTGTCGACACTGATTTGATAGGAGGTCTAGAGTGGTTGTTTTTTTCCCACTCAATTCCTAGTCTTGAGGGGGATGGATCCAAAAGAGAGAAAACTATGGTTAATGCAGGACTTTCGATAGAAGTGTCTAATTTAATTCTAAAAGTTTCGGTGAAAAGAAGCAACTAAGAGGATAGATCAAAAGAACTGTCTGAAAAAAGCTATGAGTTGTAAATTTTTTGGAGCTTGGCCAAGTAGGGAAGCATTGAAAATTTGGATGGGTGTGCATTGGTTTTTTTCCCTAAGCTTGAGATTAGGTTGTTGACAAAGGGTTTCTTTCAGGGCACCTTTCAATCAGTTGGTGGTAGAGAGAAAATCTTTAAAAGAAGAACTGTGGTTCTTTAGGAATGCGAGTTTGCAGCTTAGATTTTGGTCCCCTGATTTTAATCCATCAATAGAACGGATTTTGGATGTCCCGTATGGGTGAGGTTATATAAAATACCTACAAAATACTGGTGTGAAGATATTTTGAAGAGATGTGTAGATAAATTAGGGTAGTTTGTGTGTATGGAAGATGAGATGATCGGGGGAGAAGTGGCAGCCTATGCAAGGATCTATGTCAAAATGGATTTAAGCAAACCTATTTTGAAAACAATCAAGTTAACTAAAAATAATAAGGTTTAGTTTCAGGGTTTGGATTTTGAATACCTCCCCTTTAAATGCTTTGCTTGTAGGCAAATCAGGCATACAAAAGTTGATTGCCCTAATAAGAAAAAATTAAATTTAGTTTATTGGAGGGGTTTTTTCAGTAAGGGGATTGAAGAATTGGTTAGGATGCATACTGATCACTCGAACCCTTTGAGAATCAATAAGGACTGGAGAGTGTGACCAACCTTAGAGGAGAGATAGAAGTGGTTCTATTGGAGGCATTACTCCTAGATCTTTTCACCAAGTAAGTTTATTTTGGGTTATGGCCCCAACTTTGTTTTTGAATGTAGTTAAAGATTTTGGTGTGGAGAGTATGGCAAATCCAATTATAAAGATCATAGATAGAGAGGCTTAGGAACCTTCCTTGGAAGAAGTTGAAACTATGCTAAAATCAAAAGTGGGGAGTGTGGATTAGAAAGAAAACTTCCCCTAGATCAGAGAAAGGAAATGGGGTGTAAGTTGAAGGGGTTAGAAGGTGGATATTTGAGTCTTCCTCAAGGGTTAGGAGATTTGAAAGAAAGTGAGAAGGAGGGTGGTTCTCAAGAAAATATTCCACTTTCTTTTAGGAACCTCAATTTGGAGGTAGAATAAATGCAATTCATCACTAGAACCTCCAAGTGCCTCCAAAGTTAGGTTGTTTCTAGGAGTTATCCCTCTACAGGTCTATTGATAGGAAAATGTAGGAAGAAGACTAGTGAGAAGATTCATTTTGAGACACAAGTTGACTTAGAGAAGGGAAGCCAAAGGTTGCTCACTGAAACACAGATGGGTGTTATAGGTACTTCTACCACCAAGCATTATGAAAATCTTAAGCTAAAATGTCAAAGGTTTGCACACCTCTGATAAGTGTCATTTAGTTAAGTGACTTGTGGAAATTTGGAAACCCGATATTCTCATGCTTTAGGAAACTAAGATTGGGAAGAAGATGTGGGATAAGGCGATCAAGAATTATTGGTTGGGGGCTAAAAGTTTTTTTGTTGATGTTGTAGGATCAACAAGAGGGTTGTTGATTATGTGGCAACCTAAGGTCTATAATTGTAACCTAATATGGGTGAACTCTCAGATGATAAATACAATAGTTAATAAACTGGAAAATAAGAGTTTTTTTTTGTCCAATGTTTATGGGCCTATAGTTACTAAAGAAAAAAATAAGTTGTAGGATAAGTTGATTCTTCTAAATGGGGGGGATAATGTAGTGGACTAGATTCTAGGGGGGGATTTCAATGCTACTCTTAGAGTTTCAAAAAAAAGAGGTGGGACTATTAAACTCACCCAAACTATGTTGGATTTCAATACTTCTTGCCAAAAGGCAAGGTTGTTATATTTGAAGCCTTATGGCCCCAATTTCACTTAGAATAATAGAAGACAAAGGGATTAATTGATTTAGGAAAAATTGGATAGGTTCTTCCTTAATTCAGAGATGATAGGGAAGAAATTTAAGTTCATCATTGAAGTAGTATATTTTGTAGGATCGAACCATTAGCCAATACTAATAAATAAAACTATTGACATGAAACCAAGAGGGATCTCTTTCAAGTTTGAATTTATGTGGATATAAGACCTGACCTTTGAAGACATTTTTAAAAGTTATTGGAAGAAGAAGGTGCTTGGTTCAAAATACTACAGTCTATGTCAGAAGCTTAAAAGTATCAAGAGATCAGTTATAGTCTAGAATAAGCAAAAATTTGGTAACATATTTAACAGGAAAGTAGTTGTAAAAGAGGAACTTAGGGTTTTACAGATCACATTGAAAGAAGGTGAGTGGATAGGGGAACTATCTTCCAATGAACCACACCACTCAACCACAACCACCATCAACAAGACCCTCCCTCACCATCTCTACTATGGGAGCAAAGGGTCATGGAGTGAGAATCATGGACAACACGCCCTTTTTTCATTTTTCTTACACACCACCATCTAGTCCTCTCTAGCTCTAAAATCTTGGCCTAGAGGGGTGTAAAATTTTATGGATTTGAATGGATCCACACCTACACCAAAAACAACAATATTCTTCACCTCAGAATGTCTCGAAGAACCACTTTGAGTCTCAAAGGCCTTATAATCCAATTTCAATGAAGTTTTGCCTCCTCTCTCATGGCTGTACTAGGAGTATTGACAGGAAAAATTGTAAGGTGTTCAGGAAGGGCATCCTTCTACCAATAGGGTTCCATATTTTACTTGGATTTGTAGTAGGTTGTGGCTAGATGGCCTACTTCAAAACACTTATGAAAAGTAAATGGTAATGCTTCATAATCGAGGGTTTAGGACCGACAACGATCCTTGACTTTCAGCGCAATGGTATCTAGAAGATCAATAAAAGTATCCAAGCATACTAGAATACAATCAAAAGTGGTATGAGAAAAAAGTATGGTAGAAGCGTCCACCACCAAGAGTTCGTTGAAGGCATTACCAATGGTCAAGAGGCATAAATCAAACAAAAATTACATGGGAAGGTGTGGTAGTCGACCCAAATGGGCCAAGTGTTGAGAGACTCTAAGAGAGGGTTGAAAGAAAGAAAACACAACTTCATGAACAAAAGATGTTGATCATGATTCCAAGTCTTATCATGAAAAACCTTGCCCTGATATTCAAGGTGCTCAAAAAACATAATGAAAAATCCCTTAACACAAATGTAGATCTCTAGACTGTCTTCCATTACTGGTTGCCATGAATTAGAGATCCATTTGTGTAGAGTAGGGAGGCTTGGCCAAAATTGGTCAAACCCATAATTGACTCCCCTAGTCACAATCCAGTACTCATTTTTCATCACCTCCTCAAGTGCCTTGGCCTCGAAGGATATTGAAAGATTGGTCTTTGTTGCACCCAAAGACTTCATCGCCATTCTCTCTAACCTATCTGGTGGACCACATCAATGAATGATATATATCCATTCTCAACCTCCCCAATCTTTCCTCTTCCTACCAAGCCTAAGAACCCACCAAAAGACAAAGGTTTAAAACTATGCCCACCACTTAGATTTAAAGAAAAACCTATCACCCCTAGTGCTTTGGTCTTCCCCTTTAATGAAGTTGTTGCTTCTAATTCAGTGACTAGCATCCTCTAATCCACAACCATAGTATTCCTTGCCTCAACTACCACCACATTATCCTTTGGCAGTGCCAAAACTATAGTTTCTACCAATGAATTCCCTGCACTACCCCTAAAACCTGTCGACGCACTAGATGCCTTCACCTTTGTTCCTATCATCCATACCAAGCTTGTCATCACTCGACCATCAATCCCATACGAAACCCTAGTCATAGGAGTCATCTCGTTCCTTAATGAGGTGTAATTTTATGGGTTTCATTATATTAGAGAGTTATTTCAATTTATGAATATTAAAAAAAAAGTATATATAAGGATTGAAATTAAAATGGGAGAAGATAGTCATAGAGAAATAGGCAACTTTTATGGAGGAATGGGAGTAAAGAATATGTGCAGGGGTAATAAACACAGAGAATCACTTCATTTTAGAATGTCTAATGTGCATTAACATTTGGGAAAAGTACATGTAAATATTAAGAGTAGATGCCACATTAGATCTATTTGAAGAGATGAGAATAAAAAAATTGAGAGCGTTGATAACTTAAATCAATAGGAAAAGAACAACCTCCTATAAAAAAAACTCATCCCTTAAGTTATGTATCATGGAACCGTATGGTTCCATAGACCATTGGATCTCATGATGTAATTAAAACTATTTTGATTCATTTTTAGATTAAAGTGTGAGAAAAATAATAAATGTAAATTATACATAAAAATTTAACATTGCCCTTTAATTTTTTATCTTTTTAGTTATGTGTAAATGTGTTTACAAAAACTAGAGCTATGAATCAGAGAGAGGCAACATTGACTGGATATATGAACTAGTCTAGGACATAAATGGGAGACCTAGATACCCCTTATAAATAACCAACATCATCAACATCACCAATGGCCACAACCAACCTAACATGCTAAGCGAGATTTAAATCTAAGTGGGGCTCGACACAACCAAGTCACTTAACTAATACACCTACATATCATCGACATTGCCCTTCAAATATTAATATAATTTATAATTTAAAAAATACTATATATATAATAATAATTTATTTTTTAGATTTTAATGGTTTACCAAAAAATTAACCTTCCATTTGATACAATCTATCAAAATATTGATTTTATTCTATTCTAAAAACATCAATTTAGCCCAATGACATATCTTATAAAAATATTAATGGCTTTGAGTGTGAGAAAGAGTGGGGGGAGGAATTCAAAATTCAACATTGAGTTGGAAGAAGAGGAGGGTGAAGGGGATGATCCAGAGCCAAATCTAGCTGAATTTTTGAGGCAAGAAGGTTTTGTTGGTTGGGAAATAACCAAAACAGAAGTCTGGCACACCCTAAGTATTGACACTAAGGATTATCTACATGGTTTGGCAGAAAAACTAGAGTGGAAGATTTACAGAATCTAAATGGTAGATCTACAAGTTTCCAACTGCACTTGGTTAGATTACGAACTAGAAAAATCCTTGCAATAAAATGGTGGCCTTCTACTAGATGTTTTGGGTAAAAAAATTCAAATCAAAATAGGTGCTAACTCTAAGCAATAGATCTATAGGTTTTGATTTGTGTTTGGTGATACTACGAACTGGCAAAATATTTGAAACAAAATGGTAGTCTTGTTCTGGAGGTTTTAGATGGGATTTGGTTGAAAAAATTAGAGTGAAAGTTTTGTTATCTCAAAGCGATAGATCTGTAGGGTTTAGAATGTGTTAGGTGAGACAAGAAACTGGTGGAAGTGCAACATTTTCTGAGTGGAAGTTTCAAGAATATCCCCTAGGATACCAATTTGGAAAAATGTTAGATGCATCCCCAAGAACCTGCTTCACCCTATGGGGAGACTTTTCCACATGTAAGGTTGGTTTCTATTGTCTACCCTTTAAGCTCTTAATGTTTCTTGTCTCTATCATAAGGGAGCTTGTTTCACACAGTCTGATAACTATTAAGTTATCTCCTTCTATTGTTGGGAAAGGGAGGAAACTTAGAGATATTATTTTTAAATTTTTCATTTTTCAAAAAACCTTCAGGGCAGGAAAGTCTTAAGCTAACCCTGTGCTTATCCTATGTAAAAACTTGTATTTATGGGTGGGTTAATTAAAAAAAAATCACTGTAGAAGTTTCGCTACTCCAAATGGTAGATTTGTAGGGTTTTTTTTGTATCAGGTAAGATAAATCAACTTCATGCTTCTAAAGGCTAGTTATTATTTTCTACCCTTTATGCTCTTGTTTTACACTAGTATTATCCTTTGGGATCTTGTTTCACATAGTTTGATGGCTGTCAAGTTTTCTTCCTCACCCATTGGAAAATGGATGAAACTTGGTTGTATTATTTGTTAATGTTTATTCATAGTGTGTGTCGCTGGTAACAACCCAAGGAAGGTTTTGATTATGTATAATAGATCAAACCAAATTAAATCACTTCTTTTTTATGTGGATGATAGAGATATCCACATAAACTCACATGTGTGGATGTTTGAGGAATCCACATTGAACTTGTGGTGAACTGGTATTGGGATCTAGTGATCTTTGGTAAATCCCTTAGGGATTTCATATCAACTTGGGATGGTTTTATCCTTGTTGGGTGTCTAGCTGGATCCATGCTTCAATTCATCTAGATATCTCATTGACATGATTCAATGGTTACTTGGCTAAATGGGTGTGCATGCCCACTAGTTGTGTTATAGATGTGTGGAGGTTTTATGTAAGATTCACATAGATAAAAGATCAACATAAGACCTCTTGTACTGCTTGTCAATTTCTAATTTCTAGGGGATTTAATTATTATTTGGATCAGTGGTTGTGAAATCCCACTTATCGTGCTTTAGCTGGGCAAAGTCTGTACAAATGTCTTAAGGAGACAAAAAATTAGTGGAAGACTACCTATTCCTGGATGACTTTTGTTTTACAGTGTAATCTTTAAAGAAGTTCCCCTGAAGTGTGAAATCTATTATCTAAATTCTTTGTTAGCTAAGGAGTTACCTTCATTGATTTGTTAAGGTTTGTGGGATCCTTCAAACCCTCTTGGTGATATGGTTGTGGGATCCGTCAAACCCTCTTGTTGTTGTAATTTGTTGTGGTTGTGGAATCCATCAAACCCTCTTGTTCTAATATGGTTGTGCGATCCATTAAACCCTCTTGTTTTGATCTGGTATGCTTGTGGGATCCTTTAAACCCTCTTGGTTGTGGGTCCATTGTTTAAAACCCTCTCTTGGTTATGGGACCAGTTATCAAAACCCTCACTTGTCTGGTTCATAGCTTCGAATTTAAAAGCATTCACCTTATCAAATAAAAAAACATATCATAAAAAATATTGATTGTATTTTATGATAAAAACATCAATTTAGCCCATAGACATATCTTACAAAAATATTGATTGTATTTTATAGTGGATCATCAATTTAGCCCATGGACATATGAAATAAGATAAAAATAAATATGTGCATAAATAATAAATAAACTTCTAAGTTCAGTGAAGTTTAGTTTTGTTATGTTTTTATTTATTTTTTAATTGAATGGTTTTATTGAAATCTTAGATTAAACTTCATGCTCCATAATCATAATGAAGATAATAAGTATAAATTGTAGATAAAAGATAAAAAATATGTCAAACTAATGTATTATACGACCTAAAAATAAATAAATAATTAATTAAAAAAATTGTGATAAGCCATGATCCCATTAAATAGATATTTAGACAAAAATAATGCGGGTGAATTGATTAAAGTGGTTTAATTGTGTCAAACACCACCCAGGTTTAAATTTCAGTTGCATGTTAGGTCGGTTGTGGTCATTGGAGATGTTTATAGGGCCGTTTATGGCTGTAGCGATGTTAGTGTGGCTGGTTATGGTGATGTATGTAGGGTTGGTGGAGGCTATTGGTGATATTAGTAAAGTTGGTTATGGTCATTGGTATTAGTTATAAGGGAGATATGAACCTCCTATTTGTATCTCATACTGGTTTATAGCTCCAATTAAAAGTGCTCCAGTTCATAGCTTTGAGTTTTGTAAAAGCATTTATCGATAATTACAAAAATTATGCACTATAATGAAGATGAAAATAATAAATGTAAGATTTCAAATAAAGGATAAAATTTATGACTAGCTATCATCTCATTACCTAGAACAAAAATAAATAAATAAATAAATAATATGAGCTTAAAATTAATAAAAAAATGCTAATGAGGTGGGGGTGAGTTGGTTGGGTCACTTGGATGTATCCAAGCCCATCAAGGTTCAATTCTCACTGAGGCATGTTAGTCCAGTTGTGGTTGTGAGTATCTGGTATACTAGTAGTGGATCATATTCGATTGTAGATGGTTGCCCCTGGTGGTCGGTGATGGTTCCCATAGAGTGTATGGGTGGGTTTTGTGGTATAGGAGGCAATTTTGGTTGTTGTAATGCTCGACAACTGGTGCGACTTATGGTTTATAGGCTATAGTATTCCATCGAGGTAATGTGGTCATTAATATAATTCTCTTAGGGATCTAGGGCCCCTGATTGTGTCTTAGACCGATTATTTCTCTAGTTATTAAAAAGTGATTTCTGATTTGTCGCTATTATCAAAAGTGAATACCAATAAAAAAATTAATTAAAAAATAAACATAGATAATTATTTGTTGTGAAATTAATAACAAATGATTTGTAAATGAATAAATATTAAATACTATTAAAATAAAAATTAGTTAAAATTGATTATTTAAGAAATTAAAAAATAAAAATAATTATTATAAAATTTTAAATAAATAGAAATTTATAAATCTTACATTTATTGATCATAATCACTAATATGAAAATTTAATAATAAAAATAAATTAGAATATATATCTTATATATATATATTGAAAAATGGTGGTAGATATCAATCTCAAGGCTCTCAAGGATCTTATCTTAGATTTTACATATACCACATTCATTAATAATTCTATTAGCTTCTTCAAAAACTCCCCACTAATTAGTAATAAATGTCATCAATCTAGCAACACCAATGTGTTGGGCTTGAAAAAATCTTTCTATTAAAAAAGGGTTCTAAACTCCACCATATGGCTGAGATATTATGATTTTTTGATTAACTTCTTAAAGCAAAAAAGAAAAAATTCTTAGGGATGGTGAAATAGACATCAAATTTAAGGTTGAAACTAACTTGTGACGGTCAAATAAATGTCAAATTTAATGTCATCATTAACTATTTTTTCATAGACATTACACCCCCCAACACCCCATAGCCACCATTGTAGAATGCATGTCAACGTAATTAAGGTTGAAACTACCATGTGATGGTCAAATGGATGTCAAAACTAAGATCTCCATTAATTATTTATCTACAAACATTACACCACTCCCCTCGACTATCGTTATTAGATGTTTATCAACATAGTTAGTATTTGCATGTAAAATAGAATTTGTTAACTTGTGTACTCGACTCCCTGAGGTCTGGTCGAGGTAGTTGACGTAATTGATGGGCTAGGGGTTTAGCTGGTTGTTGGGTGGAATGTGATTTGGGATAGGTGGTAATAATGGATTCTCATGACAGAATAAGAATACCTCAATAGTACCCCAATTCGTATTGAGAGCATTGAATTTGTGGAGATATAGCTTTAAGTCCCTTTGGTCTCTAATATCACAAGAAGGTAGAGTTTTTGGTCGATACTAGGCTCAAGGAAATGAGGGAGATTAGGCTAAATGACTTGCAAGAGAAGATATACTCTATCTGGTTGACTTGACTCGACCAATATATCATCCACTAAGTGTGAATGACATAATATGAGGCTAGACCTAAGGAGAAGAAGATGAGATGAAGGGGTGACTAATCTTGGATATTGTTGTATTAACATCCCCTGTTCTGTATGAGAACAATGATAGGTGGATCGAGAATGCACTCTTGTTCTTCTAAAGCGGTTAAGAACACTATGATGAGGTGGGGAATTAGAGTGGATTGAAATACCTCATGTATCAATTCAATACTAATGTCAGATAATGTAATAATGTTGGGGCTAGGTGCTTTAACCCTAGGGAATAGGTCATGTCAGACAAGATGTGGTATCTCGAGAAGGGTCATCCAAAAGAGACTATGCAAAAGCCATGGAAAAGTGTATGAGATTATTTGGTCAATGGATTGTGAGGTATGATTGTTGGAATGTTGAATCAAGTCTTTGATATGTAATGCTTGATGATGAATGGCAAGGCTAATGTAGGATATGTTTGTTTGCATAGATGGCAAAGATTTTGATGTGATGTGATTTCTTGCATGAATGGCAAGGCTCCTATTATTATGTGGTTGCTTGCATGGATGACAAGGCTCTTATTTTTATGTGGTTTATTGCATGAATGATAAGGCTTTTGTTTTTATGTGGTTGCTTGCATGAATGATAATTTTTTGTTTATTTATTTTTTTTGGGCTTTTCTAGGTTTTTAACCAATGAATACTTGCTGAAAATAAAGTGCTGAAAGTAAAGAATAATAGAACTAAAAAAAATTGAAAGTAAAAATATTTTTTTCTTATCCTTTTCAATATTAGAATGCATACAATGAGAGAGGGAAGAAACTTATACTACTATGGAAGATGTTGATTTCTCCTAGATCTATTTACATGCAAACAAGATGAAATGTTTTTTTGGTTTTCGTTTGATCAATTTATATGACATGGATGAAATGAATGAATCAAATCTATGACACACAACTAATATGATAAGATACTTGATTTAAAATAACAACAATGAAATGCTTTCTATAAACTTTCCTTATAAGCAAACTAGGCTAGCTTTTCAACCTTTCTAACTTGTTAAAAACAATCTTTTTCCAATGAATTGGTAGGATGAATAAAAAAGATATAAGTTCTAATTTTTATGTTTTAAAATAGATAAATAACAATTATTTTAACCATTTACAACAAACAAAATCGGTAATCCACAACCTTCATACATTCACTGATAGTTGCCTATGCTTTTTTGTGTTTATCCAAGTGATTGTTTTAAGTATAAGAATTTTGTCTAGATCTTGGATGAAGAAAAGTTATCTTGGCTAGAAATGAATTGAAGATTTACTAAGATCTCTTTTTTGAATGATTGACAAGAGGTGTTGTTAATTTTAAAGGAAATGAATCTATTGAATGCAAGCATAAATCAGAACTAATTATGTTTTTGGTAGTAAAGACAAATGAAAGAGATAGATCTATTTTATTATCAAATTTGGTTCTTTTCTCTTTTAAATGGAAAAATAATTTAATCACAATAACAATATATATTAAATCTAATGTAACAAATAAGAAATGTTGGAAATTAAAAGAACTCCAACTTGATTCTAGAATAAATCAGCTGAAGTGCAAGCAGTGTGTTGATAGAAGAATCCTTGGCATGTTATCTCTATATGCTTTTATGTAAATTCAATAAAATATCTAGCTAAAGGATTCACATAATTTAGAATAAGATAGAAAAGGGGAGAAGACACAATCCATAAAAGAAAATTAGCTGAATTGAGGCTCGATAGTGTCTTGGTTTGCAAGATTTGAGTTGCTCTCACCAATGGCATCTCTTCACTTGTAACTATGTAGTCAACTCAAAAATAATAGAGGCTAAACCTTGTGGTAATTATAACAGGACTATGGCTATAAAACATTGTGGTAATTATAACAAGACACAATCCATAATTTGTATCATAACCACCACTTACTTTGTCAAAAATACCTTATAATATAACTAAACCACCCCTAATTTAATGCATAACCACCCTTATATGGTGAAATCACCTCTTATTTTGCATAATTGTCATGGCGATTGTTACTAGGAAAAATAATTTAATCACAATAACAATATATATTAAATCTAATGTAACAAATAAGAAATGTTGGAAATTAAAAGAACTCCAACTTGATTCTAGAATAAATCAGCTGAAGTGCAAGAAGTGTGTTGATAGAAGAATACTTAGCACATTATCTCTATATGTTTTTATGTAAATTCAATAAAATATCTAGCTAAAGGATGCACAAAATTTAGAACAAGATAGAAAAGGGGAGAAGACACAAATTACTAATATAATTTTTTTTTTAAATTTGGTTCTTTTCTCTTTTAAATGGAAAAATAATTTAATCACAATAACGATATATATTAAATATAATGTAACAAATAAGAAATGTTGGAAATTAAAAGAACTCCAACTTGATTCTAGAATAAATCAGCTAAAGTGCAAGCAGTGTGTTGATAGAAGAATCCTTAGCATGTTATTTCTATATGCTTTTATGTAAATCCAATAAAATATCTAGCTAAAGGGTGCACAAAATTTAGAATAAGATAGAAAAGGGGAGAAGACACAATCCATAAAAGAAGATTAGTTGAATTGAGGCTCGATAGTGTCTTGGTTTGCAAGGTTTGAGTTGCTCTCACCAATGGCACCTCTTCACTTGTACCTGAGTAGTCAACTCAAAAATAATAGAGGCTAAACCTTGTGGTAATTATAATAGGACTATGGCTATAAAATCTTATCAATAACAATCTCTAATAGCAATTTTTAGATTTGAAATTAGGCCAAAATTGGCCTTCTTGTAAGAAGAGAATGGATTTTGCATGGGAGATTTCAACTAAGTGTAACAGTGAGTTCAAATTGAGATGAACTAAATAAGGCTAAAATTAGAAGAGTGAGTGAAATAGGCATAATTGAAAGTGAATACAAGTGTTAGGAACAATAAACGTGGAGCTAATTGTGAAAAATGTGTGAAAATGAGAGTTATGAGAGCTAATTTTGGAAGGCATTTCCACTGTGATAGAACCATTGATTCATTTAGGGGAGGTTGCACAACCACCACTTACTTTGTCAAAAATACCCTATAATATAACTAAACCACCCCTAATTTAATGCATAACCACCCTTATATGGTGTAATCACCTCTTATTTTGCATACAAAATTGCCCCTCAATTTCCACAACTGCCTTGAGTGAGAGTGAAAATGTTGCATAGTCCAAAATCTAACTCCAGCTCTAGCTCCAACTCTTGCAAAAAAGGGACACAAGTGATATCAAATCAAATCATACTATCCAGAATGACATTAACTAAGGCATCGACCCTAGTGTTCTCCCTATGAGGGATATGGGTGAACTAGATGTCCTCAAAGAAAAAGAGCAAATTGCATGTCGCCTTAAAGAGGGGGATCAACTCTGAGCTAAATATGGCCTAGACATCAATAAGTTGAGACATGGCTAAGAATGAGTCAGATAATAATTGCACATAACACATGCCTAACTCACAAGCATCAGTCAAGGTGCCAATGATTGCATGATACTTAACAACATAATTCATCTTGATGGTAAGGAAGAAACAAGATGCAATAAGCTCATGGCCCAACTGATCATTGATAACCCAAGCCACAACTATTGGTCTTAGGTTACCCAGACTACCACCATAAGTGTGAATCACCACTGAGAGGTGCACCATAATGGGGGTCGAGGATACAAGACTAATGACTGTAGAAAGACAATATCTAAGCAAAGTGGTGTAAGTAAGTTGCACAAGGGAAAAAAATAATTAAATTAAGCCACAATCATAATGATTGACCAACACTGGCCATGGTGAGAGGTAACAAGGGAAAGTGGGGGAAGTTTAGAGAAGATGAAGACTAGTCGACAAGACTAGAACAAGTCTTGAACCACTGTAGCCAACTGACAACCCTACTTACAACCATGATGAACAAGAGAGAGAGAGAGAGGGAGTTAGAATGGATCGATTGTGGAAAAGTAGAGAAATGATTAACTAAAATAAGTATAACAAGTAAATTTTATCCCTGGGTGCCCATGAGATGGGACACAAGCTCATGAGGTTAATGGGGACTTGAAAAGGGTCTTGGGGACCAAAATAGGGATAAAACAAGCTAATGAAGCATCATATTACAAAATAGAGGCTTTTAATGTGCTCAAAACATACCAAAACCTCTAAGATAAAGGTTTCATTATCTAAAACACAAAAATGGGTTAAAAACCCAAAAAAGGCCCATAAGGTGCATCTGGCAAGAAGTATACGGGCCTGACAGGTTGGAGGACCTAGGGGTACAATAGATTGGAACAGTCCCAAAACACACCAAAAGAGGCCTTACAGAGAGAAATGGACCCTGCCATTGTGTTTGGAATGAGCCAAAACCTTTAAGATGAAGGTTTGGGGGGTTTCAAGAGTAATAATAGGATGAAATAGAGGCCTGAAGAAAGCAAAAGATAAGCCTTTGGCCCTAGCCCAGGCCTCATATTTTCCTAGAAATCCATGGCCTGGACCATCAAATGCCAAAAACAAGCCTAGGGAGCTTAGCAAGGGCCCAAAACTTGCCCAGAATAGAATGAGAGGGGGGAAGATGAGAAAAATAGTTGTTGAGATCATCTACATACATTTTTCTCATTCCCACATGTGCACGACTGATCCAGGGTCATGTTGCTCTATCATACAAATGCGAATAGGACTCAAAGTGAAAGAGGCAAAAAAGACATCTTAGCTGGTAGAGCCACCACTGTTGTACATGTCAACTATGAGAGAGTGTCTTAATACTGACTACAATGAGAGACAATGAGGGGTGGTAGGAGGCCCATGATAGATGAAGACCAGCCAGGGAAGGCTAGAGCAAGTCATAGGCAACCATAACCACTAACCTATATCACCTACAAGTATTGTAAAAAAGGAGATATGGAGTTGGAAGAGGGATAACTACTAGCAAGCAGTAGCCCAACCAACTAAAGAAGCAAAAGACTTTGCTTCTATCCCAAGGTGCATCCAAGGAAGAGTTCACAAGCCAAACAACAAAGGAGACCTACAAGGATCTAATGATGGATACCAAAATAGGGGAAATCTATAGAATGGGGGCCTGAGGAGGGTGTTCTAATAAGGTATGAGGCTCAGTAAAGCACCACAGGCCCAAGCCCATGCCTAACCCTGAGGGTAGACTGCCACTTCTCCTTAACTAGAGGCCTACCCCTGAGGTAGGCCACTACTCAGCCTATGAAGATGCCAAAAAATATGAAAAAGATGAGAGGAAGGATATGGAGCACCCATATCCTTAGATTTACCAGTTATGACCGAAAACACAAGAGTGCCAAAGGTGGGGTCATTATTTGTGAATAAGACCTATGAACCCAAACAAATAAGAGGATGGTGGTGCATAGGATGTGTGGGCAGGATCTTCTTGTAATCTCTCATCTCATTGATCGGGTTGGGTTCTATACCATGGATAGAATAACACTTAAGATTGGACTTAGCTACTCTAGTAGACTCAATGGGAGATGCATTGAGAGATCCAATACTCTGATGGGAAAATCACAATGTAAGGGGAAGCTCGATGTTTAGGGAGACACCCTGGAAGAGATCTTAAAAAAGAGATGAGCTGGTCTAACATCATAGAGTGGAAGAGGGAGTTGGCTAACGCATGTTAGACTTTGAAAGAGTGAATGCTAATTAATACTTAGTCAAATCAAAATGCTCTTCCTTGATAAAATGAGATTCGATAGCAGGGGGTGTGTGTGAATCCACATAACCCCATGAAGAGACAACCAAAGCCTCCCTTGAGGGATTTGTCTTTACATAAAGCAATGCCCAGGGATCTAGGTTAGCCTCCATAGTGTGAAACTCACCTTCATGCACAAATTGAACCATGTAAAATATGGTCAATATGATGGCCTGCATAGTAACAGCTCAGGGATGACCAAGAGTAATATTGTATGAAAAATCTAAATATAACACACAAAACTCAATCCTGATGATCTTGGGGCCAAACTTGACCCAAAGCTTCACATTCCCCACTAACATAACTATGTCATTGTTAACACTAAAATAGTTATGGTGAGAATCAGAGATCTTTTGACTGATCCCAAGATCATTGAATACATGCAAGGGCATGATATTTAACATGGATCCTTCATCCATGATGCACCTCTTAATATGACAGTTAATAATGGATGTCTTAATATAGAGAGGGAACCTATCCCTCTTAGTTATAATTGAAGCATCTGGTACAGAAGCAAGGTTGAAAGAGAGAACGAGAGGGGGGAGGGTGCTCGAATGCATTAGAGTTGAATAAAACTTCAACATCATCCCACAGTAGACCCTCATAAGAGAGACCAAGCTCATCAAATATGAGACCCCTTTCCTTATGGCAAAGGTAAAGAAGGTCCCAAATAGAGATCCTAATCGAGAGGCCCTATAACTCCTCTATGATGAAGTAAGGACATTTTCTAGACTAGGGAGGGATGGTATGCCAAAAGTCAAATCTAACTTTGGGGATCCCTACCCTTATGGGTTGGATGAGAGATCCAACACCACTAGTCTCTCCAATAGGGTTAGTGGCTTGACCAGAGCATGTGTTGACAAAGCACTCATACCCAATAGAGGCTATGTCAATAAAATAAATAATCTTGCTACTCTCATGCTTGGTTTTCTCTCTCAACTCAACCTGGGAGGAAGGGTCAGAAGAGGTGGAAGAGCAAGAAGGAGAACAATAGGCCTTAGCCTTTGATTTCTTCTTCTTCTTCTTATCCTTATCGTGGTCAGGCTGAGGCTCCTTGAACACATTCAATTTGTGGTTGGGTTCTGCAAGAGTATAACTCTAAGATGGAGGTGAGGTTTGTGCACCATACTTTTAGGCAACATAATTGGCATCATCATGCCCCCTCATCTGATATAAGTTACAAAACTTGGTGGGGTCATAAGAAAACACCATCCATTGCTTTGCTATGCCTGATTTAGAATCCTTATTTTTAGCTAGCTTCTTACTCAAGGCATTAACCTCATGATAGTCCTTCTTGTCCTTATTCTTAGAAGGAGAATTAGTAACACCATTGTCAGTCACATTGCAGTTGCAATCACATGAAAATGATGACTTTTGGGAAGATATGGGCTGTATGATCATGTGCACCTTAAACACTTTGATCTTTAAACGCTCATTAACAACTTCATCATAAGAGGTGGGTTCACACTTAAGGACCTCAAGGTAAACCTCTTGCCTGAATGCTTGCATGAACATATCATAAAGTTGGTCATTCAAGAACCTAGTCCTACATGTATAGATGGTTGAATGTCATCTATGCACAAAATCAAAGTTTGACTCAGCCTTGGCCTGTACCATGGAGGTGAGTGATTGGATACTGAGATTAAAAGGTCTAAAAATATCAAAATATTGGAGGAAGTCAATCAGAAGGAGTTGGAAACTAAAGAGATAATTTGGAGGTAGATTTTAAAACCAAACTATAGCTTCAACTCACAGAGAATGAGAGAAGAGCTTCAACATCATGCCTTCATCCTATTCTTAATGCATACACACCATCATAAATGCCATAATATGCTCTGTGAGATTAGAGTCTTAAGTCCCATTGAAATTAGGTAGTTTAG
Organism: Torreya grandis; assembly: GCA_037957365.1. NCBI lineage: Eukaryota > Viridiplantae > Streptophyta > Pinopsida > Cupressales > Taxaceae > Torreya > Torreya grandis. Next base: position 1,798,026 of record JARHVA010002112.1, read on the forward strand.
GGATAAGAGTAGGAAGGGGAATAACATGCACCCAAGGGGCTAGAGGATTTTGAAGGAGGTCCTCATAAGCGCAATTGATAGCAGGTTGGCAACAAGTTTTGAGAGGAGGCTCATGATGGTAATGATGTTACCTATGCCCATAGGCATCACCATAACCATTTCTATGAAGAGGATGATGTCAAGGTAGCTCCTAATAGGGAGGATGTTCATGGTGGAAATTATCTCTACCACAAAGTGGGGAACAACCACAAGATGGGTGACATTCCTCATAGTGATGATGGGAAGATGTGGCATGCTTATGGAGGCAGTCATGATAACCAAAATCCCCATGATAATGATCACATGCCATCAGATGAGGGTCAATTAATGGGAATTGATGCTCCTGATAGGCATCCCATGGATCTCTAGTCTATAGATGATGATTAAAATCAACACGATCTTTGAAAAATCTAAAGGAAGGGCTAGGAGGATAGGAGAAATCTTCATGACGAAGATACCTCATTGAATGGGAATACATATGACCCATAACATGGACATGTGGGGGTTCTTGATATAGAGTCTCCTATCAAGAAAGAGGTAGGGGACTCACATGAGAACTAGTCAAGGCACTTGAACTAGACTAGGTGCGATCTTTGTCTCCAAAGGAAACACATTGCCTACTCTTAGGGGAAGAGGGATGCACTTTATTCACCTAAAAGTGCATATGACAAACATCTATGATTTCATTTAACTCATCATGCCCTATCCATGCAAGAGTATCCTCATCACCTCAAATGGGTGAATGAGAATCGGGTTCAAGTCTCATGGAGGTATCCTTAAACAAATGATGCTTAGAATTGTGGAAAGATAAGCAAGCCTGTTGGTTATAGATTTGCCAATATTTTTCCCTATGGAACATGAGAGGGTCAAGGTCACTCTGTTGGGTTGAGATAACCTCCTAGGTCCTATGGTGTCTATGGTATTCCATTGCATCCTTAGCTTGCTCATGAGTGAGCTCAGGGGCAAGATCCTGAATCTGATGGAATTGGCATCCCAAGGGTGGGAGTTTAGCCATGGATGTAATGAAACAAGAGTAACATGGGAGATAATAAAAAAAGGTAACTGATCAAATAACCAATAAGGAAAAGGACAAAAAACCAAAAACAAGGTCACATAACTAAAAGGAGAGCCAAAACACAACTGAAAGCAAAGCCTTATGGCTATCAAAGGGGGATTGGCTAAGAGATTTTGAAAGAGGATAAAACTAATGTGAAATTTTATGTGGGTTCCATTGGGCATGCTAGAATGTAGCTCCAAGAATGTGAACAAAACCACTAGTGTTTAATAGGGTGTTAAAGTAAACCACTAAGAGGATAGAAGGTTCAGGGGTTCTATGGACTACAAGAGATCTATAGTGGCTATCTAGTTTGCTAGCTTGCACCAAGTTATAGACAAACTTGAAAACTAGGTTGGGGCTAGCATGAACAAACACACAAAGTATTCAACTAATTTTAGCAAGTCCAACCATAGTAAAGCAAGAAGCTAAGACTAGACTATTGATTGCATAAATCAAGTGGGAACAAAAATACCTACTGGAGAGAGATAACAACTGAAACACAAATCTATAAGCTAAGGAACTTTGAGGCAAAATGAACAATTTTTTAAGCAATAAAGATGTTTACAATAAAAGGTTTAAGATCATGCCTATTCTATATTTGAGCTATCTTTCCAAATCAACACTGTTGTTTTCTAGCAATGCAATGTTCTAGTTTAGCAAAAGAGGGAGATTGTTTAAGCAAGTTGTATAGTTCATTTTATGCATGTAAAGTCCTACTATGTAATAGAAACATTTCTAATGTAAGCATAACATGTAATGGTAAATAGTTTAAGTAATGAAGATATCTTGTAACCACATATGAATGCATATACTTCAGAAACTATTCTAAATAGTGCACAAAACAACTAAATCATTAAAAAAATAAAACCCTAGAATGTATACCACTACAAATAAATAAAGAGTTTCACTTTGCAAAACAAAGTGCCCTCATATCCAACTCAAAGAGATGTGTAGACTTTCTACCAACTGATTGTTCAAGCTAAGAGGCAAGAGAGAAAGAAGATTAGGCTATGTGTAAGCTAAGTCCAGACCAAGAGCCAAAAGCTATGGAGGAGGTGAAGGAGAAGACACCAATCTATGGAAGAGCTAATGCAAGGGGCACAAAATAGATGCAATGGAGTCTTGAGGGAGCAAGGAGCAACCCAAAAGTTTTGGGAACACTATCAATATTGTTGTCTAGATATTTTGTAGGCTAGTGAAAGTACCTAGGTAGTCATGGGATTAAATCCACTTCATTTAATAGTGAAGCTCCCGTATGCTTATGTTTATCTATTCTAACTACTCATAATTTTAGTTATCATAGTTTATACAAATTATTCATAAGATATGCACAAGTCATCTTATTTTGGGGTATTACTTTAATCACAAAATTCATGAACAATAACAGAGTGATTTTGTAGTAAGTACGTAGTTAATTCAAAGAATATGTAAAGAAGTTCTAATAAATAGAGAATGAAACAACTAGAATATGTGAGAAGAAAAAATTTGTACTTCACAAGTAGTTTTACAGAGCTTATTATATCTTTACAAATTAGATAAACATATAAGATATGGTAATTCTTTTAGAAAATGATTAAGAAAATTTGGAATTCATGCTCAGATTTAAGGAGAACATAAAGTTTACCATTTTAATCTTTACAAATACACCAAAATATCTCCTTAGATGAAAAGTTATTCAAAAATCAACTTTCTTCTTATTCACTTTGAACGAAGTTCATACAGAAAATATAAAGAAATATAAACACAAAGTTTCAGATTACTTAAATTTTCTTACATAACAGTTACAATTTCTTTCCAAAAATTACCCTCCTTTTAGCACGTAGGCCTTCACTCTTATACTATTTTAGATGTCAAAATCAATTAGGAGATAACTCTTTGAATTTCCATGTAGTACGCTAAATCTTAAAATTGTTGATAGACATTGTTGACGGCATAAAATTGCGCTAAGTCTTAGCCAATCAACAATGGGAAGTTTCAAGCTGTGGGACAATGCGGCTTGAAATGACCTCCAGGTTTTAAAGAAGCTGGTCTCTTCTATTTTATAGGTGTTGGGGAAAAGGGATAGGAGACTAAATAGAAACGTAAAATTCAGGAATTAAAACCTAACTATGGCGATGCGCTTGAGAGTAATCCTAATCCTAACCTGAGCACAGAGAAACTATTATATGATTCAATTACATTTAAGAGCAAACAGGTGCATGATCAATGTAAATGATTGGAATAATAGAAATAGAGGCTCACAACAGGGGAGTCTTTTGCTGAGATACATGAATTGTCAACAAAGGCATAGTGTTCAATCTTCTTAATAGAATCCTTCAATCACATAAGAGGTGCAGAAGTCACGCACAGTTATGTAGAACTTCAGACTCCAGAAAATGAGACAAAAGTAAATAACATTTCCAATCACAACACTAACAAATCTATAGCATAGACTACTGTGTAAGTGACACATATAACACCAACCAAGGCATGGAGCTTAAATTTCCTTAATTCATTCAGCCACATAAAGGGCACAAAAACATGCACGATTATATCAACTTTACAACTTCAGGAAATCAAGACAAGAGCAAATGATATTACTGGTCAAAAATATAGAAAATCTCAAACTACAAAATTTTCTCTCCCTTTCGATTTTATAATCCTCCTCTTTTATAGCCCCAGACTCCCAGACAAAAATGATTTTTTAAATCTGGCGCATTCAGTGCCTCATATACATCCTTCTGTGCCTAAATTTCAAATTTCATCACCTACTAGGCCGCACAACTGTCCGTTCCACCTTAATTCCCTAAGAGACAAATAGACAGCCTCTTTAATGTTTGCAAAACCCAAAAAACCCCCTAGTGAACTGCTCCATCTACCAGAAATAACTCTCATCAAATTTCCCTCCAACTTGATTTTGAAATGAACACACAGAATACCCTCTCTTTTGAAAAGGAAGAGGACACTTACTCAATTCTCTCGAAATCATCTTATCACTTAGAAGGCACTAGAAAATGACACTTGGCAGTTTCTGCTTTCTTCTATAGCTCTGCTTGTAGAAATATTTGGGATGCAAGTTAGGTTCTTCTAGATGATGACACTTGGCAGCCTCAGGTTAATCTTGAAATAAAATCTGAGATCCACCACGCTTTTTATAATGAAACTCGAAGATGATCTCTCAGATGTTGACATGTGGAGGCTTTCACAGCTTCGAGGGAGTTACATGGCATTTTTTGCTTCTCCTTTTGAGGGTATGTGGTGCCTTCCACTTTCTTTGGGGATGGAGTAGAGAGGGACCCAGAAGGTGACCCTTGGCAGCCTCCACTACACTTCGATACTTAGCAAAATGAGCGACGCCTTTATGCGTTGAATGGAAAGGATTAGACACCAGCATTGAAACAAAGGCTCTTGGCAGTCGACATGTGGTGGCTTCTGCTACTTCTTCAAAAAGGTAATTTAGGACCTCCGCAACTGCCACCTGACATTTTTTGTTTTCCTTGTTGCTTAGATCATTGAGGTCTTTGTCAAAATAGAAAACATGGGTGCCTCTATGATATGTGGGTGCTGACACGTAGTGCATTCTGCTTAACTGCTACTAGATATGTGGCACAATCTGTGGTTCTCTAGAAAGCCACAACAAGGTCCTCAAAAGTCACCAACTATCTACCTTCGTCTCTAAAAAAATGACACTTGGCCGCTTTCGCTAGAATCCAATACTTAGGCCAAATTTGAAATGGAAAGAACAAAAGGGGCAAAAAGGATTGTGCTCTAAGGATGACACTTGGTGTTAGGTATGTGGAGCTAAAAGCTTCACCATGGAGCATAGACAAACAGGTTCGGGTCTACACAGACGCCGGCGTCGGTCAGGAGCGACCGACGTCGGTCAGTTGCAGTTCAGAGGCGCCGACGTCGGCAGTATGGTCGGCCGGCGACGGTCACAGGCAAACAGACAGGAACCGACGTCGGTTACCTGCGTGTCCAGAAAGCTATTTTCGAGGACAGAAGCGAGTGTTTGCATGATGAGTTTGAGTTGTAGACTCATGCTCGCGTCTCTATTGTTAGCAATGTTATTTTTAGAGCCCTTGTTGAAGAGGCTTAACTGTTTGTTGTAAGAGCATGCTCAAGTCTCCTATTTCTATATGTAGGAGAGATCTTCTAAGCTATTAGATGATGAAGTGTATGAGAGTGTAATAGAGTACTAGTAGAACATTGTGAATGTTTGAAGGACTGTACTTTAGTGAGAGCTCTTGAGGAATAGAGATCTAGTGAGAGATCTTGTGTGCATCTGAGAGAGGTGTGGAAGAACAAAGTTCTTCATTTGTATTCCTACTGTAAAGAGTTTTTAATACAAGTTTTCAGGGTGTTTTCTTGTATATCTTGTTCTGTGCTATTTATCATTTCAGTTACTTATCTATCTGATTTATTTCCACATTGATTGCTTTCATAAGTGTAATCCATTGTTGGTTGATCCCCAACAAGTGGTATCAGAGCTCAGGTTCACTAACAGGTGGTTCAGATCTGTGTAGTGTGTTCGGATTACAGGTTGCTCACAGGGATTCCTGTTTGAGTGGGAGAAGCAATGGCAGAGGAAAGTAAGTTGAGAATGGAAAAGTTTAATGGCAAGAACTATCAGCACTGGAGAATGCAGATAGAGGACTATCTGTATCAGAAGGATCTTTACTTACCGTTAGGTGGGATAGCAAAGAAGCCCAAGGACATGGAGGACGAAGAATGGGAAGTTCTTGACAGAAAGGCTCTTGGTTCTATAAGATTGAGTCTGGCCTCCACTGTGATATCTAATTTGTCACAGGCAAAAACTACGGTAGAGTTAATGACCACGTTAGCAAATCTATATGAAAAACCCTCCGCTTCAAACAAGGTATATTTGATGAAGCAGTTATTTAATTTGCATATGCAAGAAGGTGGATCTGTTTCTAATCACCTGAATGATTTCCATGGTATTGTTAATCAGTTAAGTTCTGTTAATATTTCATTTGAAGATGAAATAAAGGCTCTTTTAATTTTATGTTCTTTGCCTGAAAGCTGGCATGGCTTGGTAATGGCAGTTTCTAATACTGCTTCTGCTTCGAATATTTTAAAAGTAGAGGATGTGGTTAGTGTTATTTTGAATGAGGAAATACGCAGGAAAAGCACAGAAGAGGCTTCTGGGACATCCGGGAACGCTTTAAATTTCGAGAGCAGAGGAAGGCAAAAAGAAAGGAGCAAGAGGAGATCAAGATCTAAGTCTAAGGGAAGAGGCAGATCCAAATCCAGGAATGGCAGAAGGCCACAATGCTGGAACTGTGGAAAGTTGGGGCACATAAGCAGAGATTGCTGGTCAAAGCCTAAGGAGGACAATCACCACGAAGGAAAGGAAGAGACAAAGGTTGCAGGTATTGCACAGGATGCTCTTATTTTCTCTTTGCATAATAACATAGAATCTTGGGTATTAGATTCTGGTGCATCTTTCCATGCTACCCCTAACAGAGAATATTTCAGTGACTATGTCCATGGAGATTTTGGAATAGTATACTTGGGGGATGATAAGCCTTGCAAGATTATTGGCAAAGGTAAAGTGCAGCTAAAGATGCAGAATGGCAACACATGGGTGTTGAGGGATGTGATGCATGTTCCTAGTTTAAAGAGAAATCTGATTTCTGCAGGTAAGCTTGGTGATGAGGGTTGTACAGTAACTCTCACAGCAGATTCTTGGAAAGTGACCAAGGGTGCACTTGTTATGGCCAGAGGTAAGAGAGAAGGTACTCTCTATTTGTGTAATTGTATTACTAACAAATCTCCTTCAGTTTTATCTACTTCAGATGTGGATGCTAAATTGTGGCACTCAAGGCTTGGCCACATGAGTGAGAAGGGGATGTCTATCCTTAAGTCTAAAGGTATGCTTTCAGATTTGAAAAGTATGGATCTAGAATTTTGTGAGCATTGTGTGTTTGGAAAACAGAAAAGGGTTAGTTTTCTAAAGACTGGGTCTACTAAGAAAAGGCAGAAGTTGCAGCTTGTTCACACAGACGTGTGGGGACCGGCTCATGTAGCCTCTATTGGCGGATCACAGTACTATGTTACATTCATAGATGACACCACAAGAAAGGTATGGATCTATTGTATTAAAAAGAAATCTGATGTTTTTGAGACTTTTAAGATATGGAAAGCCATGGTTGAGAATGAAACAGGCAAAAGATTAAAGTGCTTGAGATCCGATAATGGTGGTGAGTTCTGCAGTCTTAAGTTCAAATTGTACTGTTACATGAATGGGATCCGAAGGCAAAGGACGGTTCCAAGGACACCTCAGCAGAATGGTATTGCTGAAAGGATGAACAGGACTATTATGGAGCGTGTAAGATGTATGAGATTGCATGCAGGGTTGCCCTTAGAGTTTTGGGCAGAAGCAGTTGACACCGCAGTGTACCTGATCAACAGAGGACCCTCTACAGCTCTGGATGGTGGAATTCCAGAAGAGGCATGGACAGGTAAAAAGGTTGATCTTTCATATCTCAAAGTTTTTGGTTGTGAAGCCTTTGTGCACATAGATAAGGAAAATAGAAAGAAGCTAGATGCTAAGTCTATGAGGTGCACGTTTATAGGCTATGGCTCAGATGATTTTGGTTTCAGATTTTGGAATCTAGGAACTAACAAGGTAATCAGGAGCCGTGATGTTGTTTTCAACGAAAGAGTGATGTACAGTGATCAGACAAGGAAGCTAGATCAAGCTGGGCAGAGCAATAATGAGTTGGACGAAATTATGGTCCAAAATGAGCTCGCGGGAAAAAGAAATAATCACTTACAAGAAAACACAGAGACCGACGTCGGCAGGTTTGGCACCGGCGTCGGCAGTACAGAAACCGATGTCGGTCATACAGAGACCGACGTCGGCAGACCAGGCACCGGCGTCGGCCAAGAAGAACCGGCATTGGCCAGTAACAGGTCTACAGGTGGCCGAGGTCGGTCACTGTCAGAAAATTTGGGTGGACAAATTGTGGAAAACGAGTCCAAGACACCAATCAGGAGGTCTGAAAGGGTAAGTAAGCCTCCAATTAGATACTCTCCTTCTTTATATTATTTATTACTAACCGATGGTGGAGAACCAGAAAGTTTTGAAGAAGCTTTACAGGTGGAGTCCAGGAGTAAGTGGGAGCATGGCATGGTTGAGGAGATGGAGTCCTTAAGAGAGAACCAAACATGGGATTTGGTTGAATTGCCAGCTGGTAAGAGAACACTGAAGAACAGGTGGACTTACAGGTTAAAGGAAGGTGAGGATGGTCAGATGAGATACAAGGCCAGATTGGTTGTAAAAGGGTTTGCACAAAAGCCAGGTATTGACTTTGGCAAAATTTTTTCTCCAGTTGTTAAGATGACTTCTATAAGGGTTGTACTGTCTTTGGTTGCTTTTGAGGATTTGCATCTCGAGCAGCTAGATGTTAAAACAGCATTTCTTCATGGAGATTTAGATGAGGAAATTTACATGGAACAGCCAGAAGGTTTCGAGGTCAAGGGTAAGGAGAAACTAGTGTGCAGGTTAAAGAAAAGCTTGTATGGCCTCAAGCAAGCTCCAAGGCAATGGTACTTGAAATTTGACAGGTTTATGACTGAGCATGGTTTCAGTAGGTGTCAATCAGACCATTGTGTATACTTTAAGAGATTCGATAACAGTAGATACATTATTCTATTGTTGTATGTAGATGACATGCTGGTTGCAGGGTCTCACATGCAGGACATCTCAGAGCTTAAAGTGAAGTTAGCTCAAACGTTTGCCATGAAGGATTTGGGAGCAGCTAAGAAAATCCTTGGCATGAGAATCAAGAGAGACAGAGAAAATCACAGGTTGATATTGTCTCAAGAAGATTATGTGGACAAGGTGTTGAAACGGTTCAACATGCAGGATGCGAAACCGGTAAGCACACCTTTGGCAGGACATTTCAAGTTAAGTAAAGAACAATGTCCCAATTCACATGATGAGGTAGAGTACATGAACAAGGTTCCATATTCTTCCGCGGTAGGAAGTTTGATGTATGCAATGGTGTGTACTAGACCAGATATTGCCCAAGCAGTGGGAGTAGTAAGCAGGTATATGGCCAATCCAGGAAAGGAACATTGGAAAGCAGTACAATGGATCCTTAGATATCTGAGAGGAACCAGCAGTAGACACTTATGCTATGGAGGTTCAGATACATCTCTACATGGCTATGTAGATTCAGATATGGCAAGGGATTTGGATGGCAGGAGGAGCACCACAGGTTATGTTTTTACTGTAGGTGGAACGGCAGTTAGTTGGATTTCTAAGTTGCAGAAGGTTGTAGCCTTATCAACTACAGAAGCAGAATACATTGCAGCTACAGAAGCTAGCAAGGAAATGATATGGATGACACGGTTCATGGAAGAGCTTGGAAGGGAGCATGGAAGTTGCAGATTGCATAGTGACAGTCAAAGCGCAATCCATTTGGCTAAGAACTCAGCTTTCCATTCTAGAACCAAACACATACAGCTAAGGTACCACTTCATACGGCAGGTATTGGAAGATGGTGAGTTGAAGCTGGAGAAGATCCATACAGACATGAATCCTGCGGATATGCTAACAAAGCCGGTTACTAAGGAGAAGTTGAATCTTCATTCAACTTCTATTGGTCTTCATAATTGAGTTGAAGATGGAGGAGCTAGAAGATCTTGCTGTACAGGTATTGGTGCAGCTGGTTTATCTCCAAGTGGGAGATTGTTAGGTATGTGGAGCTAAAAGCTTCACCATGGAGCATAGACAAACAGGTTCGGGTCTACACAGACACCGGCGTCGGTCAGGAGCGACCGACGTCGGTCAGTTGCAGTTCAGAGGCACCGACGTCGGCAGTATGGTCGGCCGGCGACGGTCACAGGCGAACAGACAGGAACCGACGTCGGTTACCTGCGTGTCCAGAAAGCTATTTCCGAGGACAGAAGCGAGTGTTTGCATGATGAGTTTGAGTTGTAGACTCATGCTCGCGTCTCTATTGTTAGCAATGTTATTTTTAGAGCCCTTGTTGAAGAGGATTAACTGTTTGTTGTAAGAGCATGCTCAAGTCTCCTATTTCTATATGTAGGAGAGATCTTCTAAGCTATTGGATGATGAATTGTATGAGAGTGTAATAGAGTACTAGTAGAACATTGTGAATGTTTGAAGGACTGTACTTTAGTGAGAGCTCTTGAGGAATAGAGATCTAGTGAGAGATCTTGTGTGCATCTGAGAGAGGTGTGGAAGAACAAAGTTCTTCATTTGTATTCCTACTGTAAAGAGTTTTTAATACAAGTTTTCAGGGTGTTTTCTTTTATATCTTGTTCTGTGCTATTTATCATTTCAGTTACTTATCTATCTGATTTATTTCCGCATTGATTGCTTTCATAAGTGTAATCCATTGTTGGTTGATCCCCAACACTTGGTAACCTCCATTGCACTTCGATACTTAGGCAAAAATGAACCCATCCTCTGCTCCAAAACTCTGTTGCTACGACCAAGGTATTGCCAGAATCAAAATTGTAATGCTCGATTGAGAATCTAAATGCAACATAGAGTAAAATTTTACTCTACAGTTACTGGCGACCCTCAGGACTTTTGAGCCTACTCAAAAAGAATAATCCACCTCTCACTAAATCAAAATTATGAAAATTATAGCTTCAAAAGATTCATCGACAAATGTTTTAACAACACTTATTCAAAAGCAAAGTGAGAAAATTATAAAAAAAACAATACGAGAAAGGGAAATTATTTAACTACAATACATGAGAGACCCAAGTCAATTGAAATGTTTCAAATAGATTCCATTTATAGGAATCTCTTCAAGTTCCCCTTCCATCGACTCTAGCTCAAAAGAATTCTCTTGCTTGCACACACAATTTCTATATGGACCAGTTCACAGTGCTCCAAATTTGGTATGCTGACCTAGCTTAGCGGCCCTTGCGTCCCATTTCAAAACTATCAAGCCCACTTCAAAATTAGGATTTGAAGTCCTTTTATCAAAATAATTCTTAATCATTCCCTGGTGCTTGATCAATGAATCATGGGCCATGTTCCTCTTTTTCTAAACTTCTAGAAGTTCTACGAGTCTAACCTGCATGGGGCCATTTTCTTCAATCTCAATTTGTTTGATCAGCTAGAGAGTAGGGACTTCCAAGCTTAGGGGAATCATGGCAGACTTTCCATACACCAATTTGTATAGAGACATTTTGATCACCTACTTGGGTGTGATTCTATCAGCCCATAGTGCCAGATTAAGCACTTTATGCCACTCTTTGTGATGATCGGCCCCTATCCTTTTGATGAGTCTTATCAGGTTCTTGTTGGTTGATTCTGCCAGACCATTACCTTGAGGGTAATAGTTAGATGAAGTCTTCAGATATATCCCATGTCTCAAGGCAAAGTTAGATACTTTATACCCCAAGAATGCTTTAGCATTATCTGATATGATGGTGTGAGGAGCCCCAAAGCGAGTAGTAATACCCCCTAGAAAATCTAGGATCACATTCTCTATTGCTTCTTTAAGTGGGACTGCCTCAGTCCATCTGGTGAAATAGTCTGTGGCAGTTAATATCCATTTGTGGCCCATGCTAGACACTAGATTTATCATCCCAATGAAGTCAAGACCCCACTGAGCAAAAGGTTCATCCACAACTATAGGACTTAGTGGCATGGCTGCGTTCCTCTGCATCCCCGTATAATACTGGCAGGATTGACATTTTCTAACTAGCTGATAACAATATGCAAATAAAGTAGGCCAAAAATACCCTACCTCACTTATCTTTATGGCTGTGGTCTTTGTAGAAAAATGTCCCTTGACAATCCATGATGCATTTTGTGTAGTATCTTCTTGGCTTCAGCCTGTTCAACACATCTTAACAATTTCCCATTAAAATTTCTTTTGAAAAGGGCTTGTTCAATTAGAACAAAATGGACTCCCTGTATCCTATAATATCTCTTCTTGTTTCAAGGGAGTTCTCTCAGATAAACTCCATTTTTCATAAATTGAATCCTGCTTGCGACCCAGGATTCCTGATCAACCTCTTGTAATTTTAGCACCGCCTCTGGCTCTCCTTTTGAATTCGCTTCCTCAAGTAACATCTTTTATAGTTCTTGGGTCATGTATTGGCACAAACCCCTGCCTCTAACTAGCTTGGTGGGTCTGACCTCCACATCATATTCAAGGATCTTAGTGATCCAATTGGCTCTTTTCTTAGTAATCTCTCCCTCCATGATGTATTCCCTGACACTTGGGTGAGCCACAAGTATTAAAATTTTGTTCCCTGATATCAGATGCCTGAATTTCTTGAGGGCTTTCACCATGGCGTAGGCTTGTCTTTCCACAAAATTGTACCTGGTCTCATAATCTTGGAGGTTTCTTGAGAAAAAGGTTATTGGGTGCTCCCCCTCTAGCCTGTCGTTCTTTTGAGTCAGGACAATAGCAATACTTGACTCCCCTCCATAGACATACATTACGAAGGGCATGGAAAAATCTAGGTTTTTGAGGATAGGGGCTGTTGAGATAGCCTTCTTGACCCCTCAAAATCTTGCCTTCCTTCTGTAGTCCATTTGAAGACCAAATCCTTTTTAAGCAAGAGTGTCATTGGCCTAACCAAGCCCACAAAATCAGATATGAATTTACTGACAAAATTGATCTTTCCCAAAAAGGACTGAACTGCCTTTTTATTGGCTGGGAGAGGTAGGTCCATTATAGCTATGATCCTCTCGGGATCTATATAAACCCCTTCCTTGGATACTATGTGCCCCAATAGTTTACCTTGAGGTACAACAAAAATACACTTCTTGGGATTCAAAGATATCCCAAAATCTTGACATTTCTTGAAGACAGATTCCAAATGATCAAAATGATCATCATCATTTTTTGAGAAAACAGTGAGGTCATCTAGATAGACTAGGATGACCTTGTTAATAAGTTCACCAAAGTCTATGTCCATCGCTCATTGAAAGGTGGCTCCTGTGTTTGATAAGTTGAATGGCATCTTTGCATAGGCAAATGTCCTTTGGTGGTGAAGGTAGTTTTGTACTTGTCTTTTTCAGCTAGCCAAATCTAATTATACCCAGAGAAACCATCAAGTAAAGAAAACCTCTCTGATCTAGCCATAGTTTGTAGAATTTGTTCCATGGAGGGCAAGGGATAGTGGTCTTTCAGAGATGCTCTATTTAGATCTCTGAAATCTACACATAGTCTCACGTCTCCATTCTTTTTCCTAACTGGGACCAGATTTGATACCTAGGTTGAGTGTTTGATTGGAAATATTATTTTTGAATCTAAAAGCTTCTGCAACTCATCTACCATTAGAGGCTCAATCCTTGGATTCACTGGCCTTTGCTTCTATCTGATGGCCTTGGATCCCTCAGTCAACTCTATTGTGTGTTGGATAATGTCTCTATTGTATCCATGAAGGTCTTCATAGCTCCAAGCTATGACTCTGTCATACTTTTGGCACAACTCGACTAATTTTTCCTTCTCTTTTTGAGTTGCAGAATTCCTGACTTTTAGCCTCTTCCCATCACTCACCTCTACCTTAGAATAGTTTTCTTGATCTACCTAGAACCTTTTCTTTCCCAGGCTTACATCTTCTGGGTCAAACAAATTTTCTAAGGTGATCAATCCTTTGGGGAGCTTATTAGTCCTTAATTGAATAACCTGATCACCATATGCCTCTTTAATTTTAGTTTGCAACTGATCTGCAAACTCATCTGATTGCTGTAAGAAAGAGACTACCTGAGCATCATTTTCAAATACTTGCCAATTTTCATCATTGTCTGGGATGGTTGGCCTCACTATAACTTTTACTAACTCATTATTAACCAATAGGCTAGTCACTGGGTTAAACTATGAGCCAATTTGAGCCATCCTATCAGCCTCAGTGTTTTGACTTCTAAGAATGATTTTAATATTGAAGGCATTGAAATCCTCTATCAAATCCCAAACCCTATGCATGTAAGACCTCATTCTCACATTCTTGGCCGATGCCTTTTCTCGTATTTGCTTCACTACTAATTCTGAATCTCCTCTTACTCTTAGGTTTTTTATTCCCTTTTTCTTGGCTAATAGGAGCCCATGTACTAGAGATTCATATTCTGCATCATTATTAGTGCAAGCAAATTGAAATCAGATAGCCCTTAAAATTTTATCACCGTTTGGAGCAATAAGACAAATTCCTGCTCCAGCACCATGTTTACTTCTAGCCCCATCAAAATTCAAAGTCCAGACTTCAACATCTTGAGCAGTAGGTGCCTCTTTCCTTATAATATTTGGGATCACCTGATCCTCATCAAAAATGACATACGTCCCCAAACTAGTAGAGTCATAGTTCCCATACGGGTCACTACGCATCATGGCCAACAACTGGTTGTTTTCTTCTTCTTGATCATGCTCTGTCCAGTCTCTTAGTTCTTCGACAAAATTTCTTTCTTCTTTATCCATCATGGCATGATCTTCTTCTAATCTTGTTGTTGGTTCGTTGGTGATGTGGTCTTTCGACAGTGGTTCAGATAGAATTTTCATCTTTGAACCATATCTGGTTCTCAGGATGAGATGGGACCAGTCAAGAGACATATACCCACCTATTTTTGCTATGAAGTCTCTAGATAAACATAAACCAAAGATGGGAGGTATATCTATGACAACAATATCTTGGTTGACAATTATGTTGGGACATGTGAATAATTGCAGGGGGAGTTGTTTTATTCTCCCTATGGTTTGCACTATTTTGTCGTCTAGCTACATAACTCTTTTTGCGAGGGGTTCATAATTTATTTTCAAGGCATCAGCTATTTGTTTAGGCATCACAGTTGTGCTAGCTCCTGAATCTATCAATGCATTATGCAAAAGTTTCTTTCCAACTATCAAAGTCAAATAGAAAGGCTCTGGCTTGGATTTACTTACTTGTGCTGCATTGTTTACGAAGGTTATTATCATTGGAAGAACCAAATCTTTGAGCTTTTCCTTTCTAGCAGGTCCTCCCTTGGTAATGACACCTTTGGGCACTATTTGCCCTTACAGAGCTTCTTGCAGTAGTGTCTTTTGCTCAAGAATTGCCAAAATATCCCATATCGACACTTGTGCCAAAGTTTTCTTTAATTGGTCCACAATATTGATTGGTCCCAAAGACTGAGTTTTTTGGTAGTAGGTATACCTCATTCTTTCTTGAATCTGGGTAGGAATCCCTTGATCTTTCACCTGCAGAGGCACTTCCTCTCTAACAACAATGTTCCCTTGCCCCTGAGATGGAGGATTATTCTTGACTTGACCACTTACAAGCTTAGGCTGCTCCACCATTCTCCTCTTCGATCTAGTGTAGTAATCAGATTATACTACTAGCCTTTGGGAGGTGGATGCTTCGTTCAAGAAAATTGCTTCCTCATCCTCAACCCATGAGGACAAAGCATGTTTTGGGGCTATTTCTTCCTCCTATTGCAAGGACATTCCTTGCATCTGAGCCACTAGAACCAAATTTTGCATGCCGAGAGACTGGTATGCTTGACTGCTACTGATACTAGCAAACTGGCCATCTATTTTTCTTTGCTCAGCTACCCTTTGCTGCAGGTTGCCCCTAGGATAATCTCTGGGTGTGTGAGCATCGTTGAAAGGAAAACACCAAGCATTAGTATCATCCACATAATTATTCTGACTCGAAACCATTTACCTATTTGAGTTGGGGGGAATGGTCTGTGAGGGTGTGGGAACAACAACTAATTGATTTGCTGTTTGATTGTTGGTTTGCCTTGGAGGGCCTTGATACTAGTTCGGTTGGGATGAAAACCTATTCCCTTGATAGCCTTGATAAGGAGGCTTAGGGAAAGTGTTCTACTACCTCTTCATATTAATCAACTCATTGGAGAATGTCCTTAGCATACTTTTGATATCATCCATCTCAGATGACTGAGTAGGGACCAGCTGCTTCACATATGATGAAGGGTAAATATACATAGACACAGGGGGGCTTCCAGCTTTTGGAACCTCTTGAGGTAAAGGCAAGGATATTTTTTGGAACATAGGTATGGGAGGCCTTGGAGGTAGCTTCTCGGCATCAATTAAATGGTTTTTAGCTCTGACCGCAAGGTCATAAGCTGCCGATAAAGTGTGTCCTCTCAGTGACTAAATCATGACAGATATATATGAATTTAAAGCCTTGAGATAGAATACTATGGCCATACCAGGTGGTGGTTTAGCCACAATAGGCATTCTGTCCCAAGTTTTCTAGAATCTGGTATTGAAGTCAGTCATGTCCTCTTGTGGTCCCCTCTGAATAGTGATCAATTGCTATAACAGGGAAGACTTATCACCCTTTTCTGCAAATCTTTTAAAAAATAGATCTCCAGGCTAGTCCCATGTAGAAATGATATTTGAGGTCAAAGACCGATACCATTATACAACCTTCCCTTTGAATGAGGCTGCTAACAATCTTAGGGCCACATTTTGCTCTGTGACACCATGTATGGCACAGACATCTGGTACATCTTGAAGATGTTCCACGGGTGTTTTTGAGTCTTGCCCACTAAAATTGGGCATAGCCTTTAGAGCATTTCCTAGAATAGGGTCCCAAATAACTGGTGGTGTTGGGAGGATTAAGGGGCTACCAGTGTTCCAGTTCACATAATTTCTTGGAGGGATGTTGGATCCCATGTTCAGTACTGACAGAAACTGGTTAGCTCTTCTTCTTGGACTAACTACCAGAGGTGGCAAAAGAACACCTGGATTTGTAGTAGATTGTGATCTGGTGACTAGTCCACAACTCTGACTCCTTGTAGCTCTCTAGTTCATGCGGTCTTGACAGAAACTTCAAGACTTGTCCCATTGGGTGTGCTGAAAATTGTTGACAATGTAAAATTGTGCTAAGTCTTAGCCAATCAACAATGGGAAGTTTCAAGCTGTGGGACAATACGACTTGAAATGACCTCCAGGTTTTAAAGAAGCTGGTCTCTTCTATTTTATAGGTGTTGGGGTAAAGGGATAAGAGACTAAACAGAAACATAAAATGCAGGAATTGAAACCTAACTATGGCAATGCACCTAAGAGTAATCCTAATCCTAACCTAAGCACAGAGAAAGTATTATATGATTCAATTACATTTAAGAGCAGACATGTGCATGATCAAGTAAATGATTGGAATAATAGAAATAGAGGCTCACAACAGGGGAGTCTTTTGCTGAGATAAAGGAATTTTCAACAAAGGCATAGTGTTCAATCTTCTTAATAGAATCCTTCAATCACATAAGAGGCACAGAAGTCACGCACAATTATGTAGAACTTTAGACTCCAAAAAATGAGACAAAAGCAAATAACATTTCCAATCACAACACTAGCAAATCTACAGCATAAACTACTGTGTAAGTGGCACAAATAACACCAACCAAGGCATGGAGATTAAATTTCCTTAATTCATTCAGCCACATAAAGGGCACAAAAACATGCATGATTATATCAACTTTACAACTTTAGGAAATCAAGACAAGAGCAAATGATATTACTGGTCAAAAATACAGAAAATCTCAAACTATAAAATTTTCTCTCCCTTTCGAGTTTATAATCCTCCTCTTTTATAGCCTCGAACTTCTAGACAAAAATGATTTTTAAAATTTGGTGTATTCAATGCCTCAGATACATCTTTTCGTGCCTAAATTTCAAATTTCATCACCTACTAGGCTGCACAACTATCCGTTCCACCTTAATTCCCTAGGAGACAAACAGACGGCCTCTTTAATGTTTGCAAAACCCAAAAAACCCCCTAGTTAACTGCTCCATCTACCAAAAATAACTCTCACCGAATTTCCCTCCAACTTGATTTTGAAATGAACACACATAATACCCTCTCTTTTGAAAAGGAAGAGGACACTTAGTCAATTCCTTCGAAATCATCTTATAGCTTAGAAGGCATTAGAAAATGACACTTGGCACTTTCTACTTTCTTATATAGCTCTGCTTGTATAAATATTCAGGATGCAAGTTAGGTTCCTCCAGATGATGACACTTGGCAGCCTCAAGTTACCCTTGAAATAAAATATGAGATCCACCATGCTTTTTATAATGAAACTCGAAGATGATCTCTCAGACATTGACACATAGAGGCTTCCACGGCTTCGAGGGAGTTACATGGCATTTTTCACTTCTCCTTCTGAGGGTATGTGGTGCCTTTTACTTTCTTTGGGGATGGAGTAGAGAGGGACCTATAAGGTGACACTTGGCAGCCTCCATTGCACTTTGATACTTAGCAAAATGAACGACACCTTTATGCATTGAATGGAAAGCATTAGACACCGGCATTAAAACAAAGGCTCTTGGTAGTCGACATGTGATGGCTTCCGTTGCTTCTTCAAAAAGGTAATTCAGGACCTCCACAACTGCCATCTGGCATTTTCCATTTTCTTTGTTGCTTAGATCGTTGAAGGTCTTTGTCAAAATAGAAAACACAGGTGCCTCTATGATACGTGGGTGCTAACACGTAGTGCATTCTGATTAACTACTACTGGGTATGTGGCACGATCCGTTTTTCTCTAGAAAGCCACAACAAGGTCCTCAAAAGTCGCCAGCTGTCCACCTTTGTCTCCCAAAAAATGACACTTGGCCACTTTCGCTTGAATCCAATACTTAGGCCAAAATTGAAATGGAAAGAACAAAATGGGCAAAAAGGATCATGCTCTGAGGATGACACTTGGCAGCCTCCGCTACACTTCGATACTTAGGCAAAAATGAACCTGTCCTCTACTCTAAAACTCTGCTACTATGACCAAGGTATTGCTGGAATCAAAATTGTAGTGCTCGATTGAGAATCTAAATGCAATGTAGAGTAAAATTTTACTCTACAGACATCTTCCTTAGATTTCTCTTATGTGGCATGCAATGGTTGATGACATATAACACTTATCAGTTTTCTTATTTGGATCAAATACAATCTCTTTGCATGTTGTGAATAGCTCACTTAAGTAATTTGTTTTTACAAAATAACTTCAAGTAATGGCATCTAGCCAAGTTACTTAAGTCTTACATTTTACAAAGCAATTTACTTTAACAAGTAACCTCTCTAAGTGACATTACTTACAAAGTAATTGCTTATAACGAAATTACTTCAAATACATTTGTGAAGAAAATATAAGGAAATAAAAGTTGTTGAGAAGAGAAGCAATAACAATCATTCTAATTCATGAACCTCTAATTTGCACTTCTCCCTATACTTGATGTGTTGAGACATCATGAACTGGATGGCTACATCATTTGACTTAGCAACTGATTGCCTTTCTATTTCCATTCTTAGTAGTTTCCTTTCCAACTTCTTGCAATACCCTTTCACCTTCTCAAGTTTGGGTTCAAGCCTCTTGACTTGTTGTTGACTTTTTATTAACTCCTTTATAGATTTTGCTATGAAAGGAGTCGTGGCCTTATCAATTAATTTCTTGAATTGATGATGTAACTATTTAGGTGTCCTTGGTGTTTCTTCTGAGTAAACATTATTAAGATAGAAAATAAAATCTTCTAGATCTACTTTCACATTGAGAGCATCTTCTTCAAGAGTTTTCATTTCTTCAAGCATTGTTATAAAAATGCACATATGAAAAGATATGATGTGTTCCTCTTTTGCTTTCTTTACTGACCCCTCTAGAACAATATTTCTTTCAATAAAAATCTTTTCACTCAAATAATTTATTTATTCAAGGCTTTCCTACTGCAATTCAAATATTTCATTTTCAATTTCAATATTCTTCATCATTATTTTCAACTATGTCAATTTATTCTCAATATCTGCTAAAGTGCCTAGGACCTTAGGAAACCATTTCTATGCATTTTGTAATATTTTCTCTATCCATTCATCCACTACTTTGGCCTTGTCACCAGTTTCCTCTACCTTAGTTATTGTTTGTTGATAAAATGTATTTCCTAAAAGTAATGATTGTTGTGGAGCAAATCTTGCCACCTTGGCAATTATTTCACACAACTTAGAAATTTGTTCCTTCAACTTGGCTTTATCAACATTATCTTTATCAAGCTTTTGGAAAAGAGTGTTGATAAAGGTTTGTGTATCCTTCAGGCCCTTTATAGAGACTTCTATAAGGGGTACCTTTGTAACTGCTATGTCTTCTTCAGTGACTTCACTTTTATTCTTGCCTTGTGGAGGAACTGATATCTCTACAAATTTTTGATCTTAAGTTTCAATTATTAGTTTATAAGTCACTTTGACACTCTTGGGCTATTTATCCTTATGAGCAAGAATTTTTAGAAGCTGTAAGTCTATTTCCTCCAAGTTAATTTCTTCCTTTGACTCAGGAGCTATTTGTAATGCCAACCATGAAGAAAAATCTATACCAATGGGAGTGGTTGAATGAATCACCATTTGATATTGATTATTTCTCACCACTAACTCCTAATAAGGGACTTCTTTTGCATCCAAAATATCTTGAAAAACATTGGAAACTACTTTCTCACCTTTTTCTTTCTTTGTTTCTTTCTCTTTCTCTACCTCTACGTCTTTCTCTTTTTCTAGTTCAGCTGTTATCTTTTGTTGTAATAATTCTTGAGACACGAGGGCTCTTGTTGGGTATGAATAGAAGGAATAGTGGAGTGATCCTCAAAAGGAGGTGGAGGAGGAGTAGTAGGTGGATAAGATGGGGGTGGAGGAGGAACATCTATCTCCTTCTAAGTAGGTTTTTTAGGAGGTTTGAAACTAAGAGACTTTGGAGGTGACATGAGTGTGGATGGGTCTATCTCCTTTACTACTAGTTATATATTTTTCTCTGGTAATGAAGAAGATGTGATGGGTATGGTAGAAGTAAGAGTAGTTATGGAAGAGACCAGAGGAGACGCAAGGGTAACTGGCTGAATTAGTTCATTTTCTTTCACCAAAGAGTATGTATCATCAAAAATCTTCTTGAGTTTTAACTTCTTTGGATCTTGGATTCCTTCTCCTTGTATCATTTTCCTCTTATGACTTGCTTGCCTCATTTCTATAATTACTAGCTCCTTCATGCAATAGACCTTACCAAAAATCCATGTTGATGTCATAGCAAGAACCATTGAAGTTCTCTCAGTAATAGTCTTTACTTGATTCTTCCTAAAGTTAGTTTCTGAGAGTGAAGCATTATCTCTTCCCATTGCATGATATGAATCATAAATTACTTGTCCATCATCTTCCATTTCTTCAGGAATGGTAGCTAAATCAAATGAATGAATTTATTAAAAAGTCATGATGTTGTTATCTTTTCTTCTCACTTCAAATTCATCTCTATAATCAATCCAAAAGTCCTCTAGGGTAGGGATATGGATATACTCAAGAGAAAATATGTTTTAAGCTATGCCTCTATAATCAAAATTTGATTTAGCCTCAAAATATGATTGATTGTAGTTATGATACATCTCTATTTATAGATTTTTGGCCTTATAGATACTTGCACAATTATAGTGGCCAATTACAATAGGAAAACTAATTGAAGAGTGATGAAATTTAGATTAAAGATCATGCAACTCTACCAGCTACTTGCATAATTCCATAAGAATCCATTTGTCACTAGGTGTCAATTTTAATCATGTCCCTATGAAACCACTAACTTTGATACATGTGAAATTCAGGGGTTGAATGAAAATACATCCAAAATGGGAAACTGCCTCTTAAGCTGCATCAGATACTCTCTTGGTCTTTAAAGCAACAATCAATTTACAAATCAATTCATAAAAGAATGCATCATTTACCGTATTATAGTGCTTGAAGTATTCAAAAAGAGTCAATTGAGGGTAATATTCAAAGATTGGCTCTGTTGCCAACATCCCTTTTGTTATCAACCTACAAAAGGTTCCATTAGATGCTGCAATATATATTAGGTATGAAGTCATCTTGAAGTCAAAAGTCCACAATACATTACTCAGCTGATGATCAATGTTGCCACTTATCATTCTTGACCATTCAATCATTATAGAACTCCTATTAACATCAATAGCCCTTATGTATGCATATATCCAAGTGGAAAAGTTCTTGGCATTCTTTTCTCTATTGATTCTACACAATAATTAGGTGATGTCATCCACTTCTTAGACCAAGTCAGATCTCACTATTTGCTTTGGAAACCTTGAGGGCTGTTTTGGTTTCTTTAGATAAGTTCTTTTCATTATCTTAATGCAATTTTCTATCTTATTTTCCCATTGATTTTTAGCTTTTTCCATTGATACATTGAGTACTTTAGATATTTCTAGGATCTTCAAATAGTAGTCAAAATACTAAACATCTAATCTAATCACCATATTTCCTACATTATCTTTAACTATATTAATGATAAAATCATAATATTTAACACATTCTAGGACAAATTCAGGAAGTTGTGCAGAGCTTGAGAAAGTTGCAGCTTGCAAGATTTCACTATTTGTCATTGATTGTATAATCAGTGTTTTGGTAATGGCTTTAGATATCTCTAGTAACTCATTTATGGAAACATGTCCTGTGTCAGTATCACTGATTTCAAACAATTTGAATCAATGCAAGACTCAATGGGATATCCCTTGTATTCATGCTTCATCTTTGCTTCTTTTGGCTTCTCAACTCTCTTTGCTTTTGTCTTTGATTTCCTACTTGGTCCTGGAACTTCTTCAATTAAAAGCTTAGGAACTTCTTCATTCAGTGTTGTTTATTCCTCTACTCCTAACATTTGTTGTGATTAACATTGGGAAGACTTGGTATATGCTCTTGAAAACTCAATGATTATTCCTATTGGTTTAGAAAATTTTGAACAACTGAGTTAAGCTTTTGTCTTGAGTAATAATACTAAGCAAGCTTTAGATATTAGGAACATTTAGTAGTAGAAAGCTTTGAAAACTCTAGGAAACTGATTCTAAGTAACAAGGTATCATAACTCCAGGAAGGTCTGGGTATTTTGCAAGTCTTCAGTGTTTAAAACTACGAGTAAGAGACAAGCATTTACAATCTCAGGCTTTTTTGGATAAGTTACCAGGGTTCTTTAGGCATGTTACTTGGGTTAGAAAACCCAATAGAGCAAAAGATATAGGTAATCAAAACTCTAGGTAAGTAAGTAGTTGCTCAAAATTTGGGCAATCAATTCCCCTTGAGAGCTTCAGGTTTCTTAAGACTAGTTACTTGGGTTCGGGACTCTGGGTGAGCAATAAGTCATGAAAAGTCCAAGCAATATGACCTAGGTCAAATGCTAAGGATTTGTAGGAAAATTCTATGTCTTGAAATTTTGTTTGAGGTTTTCACATGAATATTTTTTCTAAAGAATTTACAAGTTTTAACAATACCTATGCATGCAAATAATGACAAACAATTGCAAAAAAAATAAGGAATGATAGAGAAACTTTAAAAATGATGCATGAAATCTTACCAAAGGAAAAATGAGATGAACACCTAAAATGGAAACGTGAAAACCAAGGGGAAACAATCTGAATACCTCAAATGCAAATGAGTTGTGAATAAATTGCTCTAAAATCGCTCCAAAATCGTAAACAATGTCGCTCGAGATTCACAAGGGAAACAACTAGGTTAGACAACTTGAAAGCCACGTAGGAAATGAGGTGGAATTTTTAATATTTATATTAACCCCTACATTAATGACAATTAAGTGACATGTGAGATGGTTGCCATGCAAGCATTTTGATGATTGTCAAGTTTCAAGAACTACTTTGCTTAAGTTGGTCTACAAAGTCAAGTGCCTTCAAAATCTTGATTAGGTATAAGCTTGTGAATACTTTAGACTTAAGAACCTTAATTGATTTTACTTATGAATTTAATCAAGTGGAGTAACTTTAAAACCCTGGGTTATTCTAAATGGTGCTTTGTATATTTACAAAACTACTTTACTTTAGCTTTAATGATAAGTAAAGTCATTACACAATTCTAATTTAAACTGGAGGGTGTAACTTGGGTTTACGAAGACCACTTAATTCACCTTTGAAAAGTAAATTAACCTTAAGAAATCGAATTGGCCTAGTAATGGATCCAAACACTTAATTTTTTTAATCTCTTGGAAAGATGGAGAAATGGGTTTTATGATGATAACCCAGGAAAACATTTTCTAACCTTCTGGAGCAATTTGAAGCAATCTTGGAATGAAAGCAATCACAAAGAAAACTACCAAAATCTAAGTCTTATTCAGGGGACTAAGTTTTGATAAGGACAACTAACTCATATAAGATAAAAGGAAACGATTTCAATAGGGGCATCTAAAATTTCAAGTGTGAAATTTTTGGGGACATCCAATAGCAATGAGAAACACCAATAATAGTTGCAACCATGTAGGGCATCCCCTATCACAATGGAAGATATTGTGTCAAGCAAGAAACAAGAGAGATTCAAGAAGGTAGCAAAACTTCCAATAGACCGATCAAGTGGGAATATTAGATAAATAAAGTGATCAAGAGAGAGGATCAAATGAATGAGAATGATGCATATATCTCAACCCTAATCCACCAAAAGGCCAAAAACTATCCATTTCTGATCGTTTGGCTTCATTTTGGGCCTTTTGAACATGTTTTGCCCAAGCTATAGCCTAGGCCATGACTTTGGTGAAGGAAACATGTGGCCTGGGCTATGGTTTTCCTTCACACAAGCCACAACCTAGGTCAAATACGGCCCTAAGTTGGTCAATAGGCTCCAAAAGTCCTCAGGGGGGTCTTTAGAGGGCCTGTCTTATGTGAAAAAGGGCCAATATAGATTAGGGATGTATGGGGGTTACTAATATGATGCGAGAGAGGTCCAAACAATTGGTATATGTCTCAAAATGGAATGACCAAGGTCAGTATTTTGCATGTGAGTTGATGTGTAATCATAGGGAGGAGTAGGGTCATAGGAAGTATGATTACAAGACCCATTCAATATTTAATTAGAATGTACACATGTTAAGTCATAATTAAAACATAATTAAGTCAACACTAAAATATAATTCACTTATTTAAGTTCAAACACACTTTCCATCCAAAAAGTGAAGGACTCAATCTCTACTCTTATAAAATTTTAATCTACACACTCAAATTAAAAACACTAATCTTACCTTAAAATCTTTATTGAGATCTACGAAAGTCACTCCAAGCTCATGGTCTTCCATTTGTATTCTTGTATAATTGAGGGACAAATAAGGGAATAGAGCTAGGATCTCCATATCCTCCATTCTCATCCTTCAAGGCTTTTTGATGGCCTCCATGAGAGGCCTCAAGTAAGGTTTTCATGTTTGCATTGCTAGACAGAAGTAGAGAGATAAATTTAGTTTTCACAAGCTTTTAGAGTAGTTGAATAAAATAAAATAGTTGAATCCCTTTAATTTTGATCCCAAAATAATGGTGTTTTAATGACCTTTAAGGCCTTCTCTGATTCTCTTGGAGGTTTCATTTTTTTTTCAAGTTTATGCTTGTATTAAGAAATTAATTTTAGTGAATGTTTTGCAAGTAACTATGTAGGGTGGGGTTGCCTTATGGATGTAGATAGCAACCCCACACCCAATCCCAATCCCACATCCACCATGGCCAAGTGACGTCCTTATCCCAATTGAGTTCCATATCCTAGAAAACCTTTTACCCATGGAAAACCTTCATGACCCCCATAAAGCTACTCGACCATAGGCACTATTGTTTTAGCCTCTATGGCCTTGCCATGACAACTAGCCTACGAGGCCATTGAGATGGCCTTCACTTCACCAAAAGTGCCTAAAATCACTGCCCTAGCTTTTTTTAATTTTAAATATAAAAAAGTCCCCATGATTGCGTCTTGATCCTACTTTAAATTTGCCTTGGGCTAACAACCCAGGCTAGTAATCATTGCTAAAAACATTATGTTGAGTCTCTTGTCTTTAGCTTGCAACTAGATCAACAAACAAAGTTACTTGGAACCTAGAGTGAAGGTATGAGTTTGGGGGCTTAGAATAATGAACCCACATATAATGTTTTTTTGTGTTCATAAATAACATCCAATGCCTAGGCTCATGACATGGACATGTTTATTACAAAAATGTCCTGGATTCAAACCTAGGGTGAATGTTTTTTTTGCACGGGGATCACTATTATAGATCCTAACACCCTTTACAAAAATGTGTTTGGGATCAAGCCTAAACTATATGTCTAACTATATCGGGGTCAACCCTTCCACACAAGCCCATTGGTCATTTCTTAAGCTTAGGTCAAACTGACCCTAAAGTACCAATGTTATTTTTTTTGTATATTTTTAAATTTAAACTATAAGCTACAAAATAAATAACTAAATCAAAATTATTTTTATAAATAAATCTATTTATCAAGAAAATTTCCAATTTGAAAATTTAAGGAAAAGAGTCATAAATATTCCTTAGAGTAATTTATTTAATGTATGCTCATTGTTTCTATTATTTTGTGGTTTGCTCATGATATAATTGAACAAAATTAGCAAAACAAGGATAGTAAACAAGCATAATTAAAATTTAAAAAACAAGAAATGGACAATATGAAAAGAAAAGTAATGGAAAAATCACACCTAATGATTAATTCATAATTTTGAAGTGGTTATGGAATGTGTAGACTTATATGTATTTCCTTGTGTGAAATCTAGATTGGTAAATAGACATCAACAAAAATAATTTTTGCTTCCTGGTCGACAAATCACTTTTACATGTCTATGATTGATAACTGTGTTGTGATGAATTCATATTTATAAATATTTGAGCATATTTAATTTATAGTGCAAGGTGGCCTTAAGATGACATAAAACTATGTGTCTACACTTCTCAATAATCATAGGGAAAATATTTAAGATGGAATATTATTCCTTATCATGACCTATCTTGCCATCAACTCATAAAAAAAACAAGTTATGGGTCAAACAACCTCAAGGGAGTTGTATCTACATATTTCACATGTTTGAATCAAACCCCATGTATTTATTATGTAGTGTAAATGGAATCTCAAGGAAAGGTTTTGACCTCCTCTTCCCTATGTGGAGATGTAACTACATGCATATTCAATTAAATATTATTTTGGTATAGGAGGGCAATGTCACAAATGTTGAATCATCAAGGTGGATGACTCCATTTTAAGTGTAGCACTATATATGATCAATGAAACCCAAACTTGAAGTAGGAGATGCCCAAAGGCTTGAAGGATGCTGGAATCGATATTGGATACTTGAATCCTTCTCAGAGAAAGGAATTGGTATGACTTGATATAAATAGAATGCTTAAGGCCAAGATAAGTGTTAAGGATGACCTTAAAAAATTAAAAAAAAAAAAAGATCAAGGCACAAGGAATCTAATTAGAGATGAACGTGCCCACACAAAGGTGGTTGATAAAATCGACAGTCGGATAATTCTTTCAATGGTAAAATCAGAAATATCATCAATTTTATCCTAGGTGAAATAGAGGTGCGAGGCATCATAATCAACACAAAGATGTGGGAAATTTAGGCTCAAGGCTAAACATGAATGATTTAGTGAAGTTTTAGATGCATTTAGAAGGCATACGACCTAAATATAACCTAGTGTGGGGTAAGATATGTCATAGAAACATCCAATTATAGACAATCAGTCCAAGCATAGAAAAATGGGGGAAAGACACTATGGAATAGGGTCTTGTACCAAAAGTAGGTGTTTACATAATGCCCCTAATTTAATGTGTGTTGTGAAGGAATGCATATGTACATCAAATTATAAAGATAAATAATTGAAGCACGTAATTTAACCTACACATGATAGGGTGGAGGGATTCTATAGTGTTTGAGATATGCTCCATCCACATTGAGTTTATGTAAAGCTAACAAGACTAAAAACAATGGCCAATTACAACAAGTAGTTAATTTCATATAAATGTTGTATCCAATGTACAACTTGATAAAATTAAAAAAATGAAATGAGAATAAAAACAAACACAGCTACTTGTATGTGAACCAAATGTTTCCATAGCTTGAAAAACAAAGTATTGCTTTGTTTATTCCAATTAAAAAAATTATTGTAAGTGTTATACATATCCATGAGTTCTCTGGGAGTTTTGACAACCTATTCCACTTCTTGATCAAGGGAGTAGATAAATATGCTCCAAACCAAGCACAAAACTTTTTCTCAAGTGATTTTTACCTAACTTTTGCTCCAATTTTTTCCTCCAATCTTTAAATTTCTTTGATAAATGGACCCCCTTTTGATGTGAGGGATTGAATAAACCTACACCCAAAATCACTCATCTCAAAATAATAGAGTTATAAGCACCATGTGAAATAATAATGCATATAGTTGATACCTTTGAAAAATTACATAAAACAAATTTAACTATCACAAATTTTCTCATTTAAATCTCTATAGTAAAATATATTGGCAATTAGTATGCCCCAAGTATCGTAAATGCATATGATAGATAACATCATGCAAAACTCAATTCAAAATATGTAACTATAGGGAGTATTAGTATCGTATATAATTAATGTTCATATGATAACATAATATAAAGTTAAATGCAAGGGTACAATGCCCCTATGTAAAAATAAGGTAGGGACAATGAATATAATCCAATATAGAAAATGTGCCCCTAGTAGGGTTAAATATGGCAATGAAAAATGCACACAATTAGTGTTCCCCCATAGATGCATAGTATGGACCATGGAAATTTAGGCACCAAGAAAGTATACCACAATATGTGTACATTATTTATATCATGACACCAAACATAATATAATAATATGCATGATAAGTATCATGGTAATAAGCGTAGTATATTGCAATCAATCATACGTAAGTTAGTGACCACACACATGTTAGTAAATCAACATGAAAAGATAAGACTCACAAGACTTGAAAATAATAGGATATACTATGGACGAGGATCCAAAAACATGCACAAACACACATAAGTATACATATAGACATACAAGAAAGTAATCACACACAATATGCAACATAACAAGCATGTAACCATGTAATGTACATATGCATGTAATGCACAAGATATAAGTGATAACAAGATATGTTGTTGATCAATAGGAGTTTTTCCAAGATCTTCCTACATAAGCATGAGATGGGAGATAATAAAAAATGTGAAAAAGGGAAAATTAATTGGAAAGCGAAAGAGAAAGAAAACTATATGTAATATGAGAACTAGAGAAAGAGAATCAAGGAAAGATAACTAGATGAAGATGGAGATAAATGACTAGTAAGTTGATTTCATTATTCATTTTTTCTTGTTATGTATTTTTTTCCTAAAGTATGATAAACTATGAATCTCCCTATTTTAGATAGGATTGTTTCTACATTAGTAGTTATTTTATTATTTTTGGGAAACTAGTTTTTAGTTCCTAAACAATAAAGGCTATAGATTAAGGGGGAAAATCCAATTAAATATTAAAGATACAAATTTTATCAAATTAAATTGCATATGGGAGAGAGATAACTTATCTAGAAAAATAGACTCTGACAGTTGTTTCCAAGCCTAAAAATTGTTGTGCAGGACTAGGAAGATGTCTGGAACTTGGATCTAGATTTTGTTTTGTGAAAGGACAAGAGTGATAAAATAGGACACCTAAGGGTTCTACACTATTTTATTTTTCTATTGCTATTATCTAAATTGATCATGGAGACCTGAATTTTCTAGGTTTTGTCTGTTATTCCTTTATGAGCCTGCCTATGAAATTTTGGCTACTAAATGTCGATGGAGCTCACTATGGAGTTGTTTTAATCTTAAAACCCTGGGTCTATCTACACATGAAATAAAAAGTACAATAAAAACAAAAGGAGGTAAAAACTAGGTTAAGGGAATTATTATCACATGATCTAAAACCCCTATTGTCCTAATCATTGCCTACATTAACCCTCAAGCTAGGGTCTCAAATCAAATGCAGTTCTCTCTTAGGGAACGTGAATAATCAACACACATGATAGATACAATAATGAAAATTTTCCTAGGTCCTTCCTTGATTAAGCATGCAAAGATCTATGTGTGATGCAGAATGCTGAGCTATACTATTGACTAATTTTTAATTATGTACTATGCCAAAATAGTAAGTGCTAGATATAAAATGCCTTGTTTAGTCCTTTATATAGGAGACTCTATGTTTTGAATTTAGGAACCTTATTTACATTTGGCCAACATTATAAATACAAAAAAAACTTAGGGACAAAGCTAAAAAGGGATTATGACTCATCAAGTGAGGGAATATAATTGTTGGGACTTAAAATGCCATTAGATAGGAGCATTGGAAATGGACACCCTAGGGTCCAATGCTATAGTCCAATTCTAGCGCTCCTATCCTACAGGCTTGGGACCTAGAGAGATGGAATTAACATGGGAAATAGAGTTTGTCTAGCTAGAATGACCGTCTAGAAGGCTATTGAGGACTGAGAATAAGCAAAAAGGTGACCAAAGAAAGAAACAAGACCAAAATAAGTGAAATAAAAGACATGGCTAATGTAGATAAGGTTCATATTCTCCAGTCAGATTCTCCTTTGAGAGGATTGTGAAAGGACATGATATGTGTGGTTGCTTGACTAATTTAGGGTGTATACATTTCCCTCCTTTTATTATAGTAATACAATGAAATGAAGTACTAGAGTAAAAGAAAGAAAAGGAAATGCATACCTAAACTTACCTATGTGGAGATAAATGTGCTACAAAAGGGTCTAACTCACTTCCTAGTTGGGGAAGTGAATGGAGGGCCAAAATAGTGCCTAGAGAGAGAAGGAATCCATGGAGTGGATGCCCCCTATACTAAATATGACTATGGAATTCATGTATCATGGAGAAGGAGGGCAATGCTTACCCCTTGTACTGAATCTGACTAAAGATGAGAAATGTTCAAAGGCCCAAAACTAATGTCTGACCTCTATCCCACATAAACTCATGTAATCTATAATGTGTGTATAAAATCTACATGTTGTGAAGAGCAAAATCTATCATGCCTCCATTCTGAATATCTGAACTAGAACTGATAAATGCTCAGAGGCCTAAAACCAATGTCTATCCTCTGTCCTACACAAACCATCTAGTCTAGGTTTGGGTAATGTAATGGAACAACCACTACAAATGATCATATGTCCCAACCTGGTGACAATATGGGTACAATTGGGTGTAATCTTAAACTCTAGTCAATGTGAAAGAAGAGAATGGCATGTCTTGCCATTCCATCTATATAATCATGAGTGATGAAGAATATGAACATCGATGTTATGCCCCCAAATATAGTATGTGAGTGATGCATTTATATAATATGGAAATTTGTATAACCACATGTGATATTACCTATCATGCCATGCTCCATGTGAAAAATTAGAGATCAAAACATTATGTTCTACACTACGCCTATAATCTTCTATTTGGTCTTATAACTGTGTCATGTTGTATGAAGCTATATGCGTGAGACATGTAGTATGCACATGCACCCAAATTTGGTATCTGAGTCTGAATTTGTATTGAAGTCACTATGAATTTATATAATTTAAACCACTGTATCTGAATAGTTTGTATTCTTGTAAGCTCAAATCATTATGGATCCATATGATCTAAACTAATGTATCTATAAACTAAAGGTATATCCCCTTGAATTTCTTGAGTAATGTTGAGTGCCCATGTAATCTAAATCACTTTATATTTTGATTAATTTGAGCTAATCTAATAATTTGAATACTGGAGGTGTAAGAACCATGGTGTATCTACTTATGAGAGTGGATGGGCATATTGGGTAGGTGTAGAAATAGGAATAGTAGGAATGATGTCCCATTTTTGGGGAGAGGGACAAAATTTGTGATAGAGGAGATTGACCCAAAAGTGGTGACTAGTGGCATAAGTAGAAATAAGGTTAGCTTGTTGTAAATAGCTTGAGAGGGTTTTTAATTGATTAGATAGAGTTGTTGAAAGTGGAACAAGTTCTGATTGGTGATAATTAAGGTGTGTGTCTAAGTATAAAAGGAATATAAATATGTGCATGCCATAGTAGGTAAATGAATTAGTAATAGAGTGAAGTTGGTGTGATGTTGAAGGTATCATTGTCATAATTTTGTTGAAATAAATGGTTTGAAAAATGGAGTTACGAGGTTCAAGTTATAGGCAGAATGGTATTTTGTTTTGATTGAGAAAGCTAGGTAATATAGGAAATTAGATTGATTCTTGATTCATTTGTGTATTGACTAGGTTGAGATTTGGAGCTTTGGAGTGAGAGATATGCTGAGGAGATGAGCACCTACCATGACCTAGATTGAGTAATTAGTAGCCCAAATTGAGGCTGGTGGTGATGTTACCCTAGTAAGCAACTAAAATGCTTGATGTTTGTCTGGTTTGAAGCTTATTTTTGGTGATTCTGAGTTTTTAAAAGTGTCCTAGGAAAATTTTCACTAGTTTTAGCACTCCTATCCAGGAGTCATTGCTCTTATCCTGGGTTTAATGTTGTTATCTAGGTTCTAGCACTCATATCCAACACTACTATCTATTTTGTAGCACTGCTATCCATTGGGCCTAATTTTTTGAGATTCTAATTTTTTACCTATTTTTGTGTTGCTTTGCTATTTACTTGGTATGGTTGACTGACATCTATTCTATTTTTTGTGTTTTTAGGGTGAGATGCAGATGAGATATTTTCATAAGGGCTAGCTGATGGAGACATTGAGGTTGTTACCATTATTTGTTGATGAGAGGGTTGTCATAGATAGGGTAGGGTTAAGTCATGTGTATGACCTAGGCATAGTCCAATTGGATATATATTTGATTACCAACTTATGTGAGAGGTGGAATGCATATACATATACTTTATGGCTTCTTACAAGGGAGATTACTATGACTTTGAAGGATGTGTATCACATTTTGCATTTTTTAATTAGTAGATGGCATGTGATGTTGTAGGATGACATGGGTACTAATGCTATTGACTGTGCATCCTTGTATTTTACTAGTGTGCCCTCAGGTATAAATTGAAGAGGGAGTGATAGTGATGTACTATTGTTAGTTTCTGTGCAATCTAGTGTTCCACGCTTGTAGAAGTGGTTGGATATGTTGTTGGCATCATTTGTTGTTGTGGATGGGAATGGAGTGTTGATTACATATAGGATACATAGGATTGTGTGCAGTGTGGAGGTATACAACACTATGTTATCATGGAGTAGGACTATGCTTGCCCACCTATAAAGGGATCTTTATAGATTTACATAAGAGGCATTTAGTGATGGTGTGAGTGTAGTTAACTTATTGCATTGTTAGGTTTATAATCATATAGTAATTATGTGACTGATTGGATTACCTATGATAGAATAGGAACCTTTATAATCAGTTGGGGAGTGGTGGATGAATCCAATCTCTTAGGATGGATCATTATAGATTATTTTTAGACTAATTGGTGACTTGTAATATCATATAGAGGCCCTATATAGGATTTCCTAGGTGGGCCAAGGATAGAGTACAGTTATAGTATATGAAGGTCAGTTGTTGGATACATGATAGTTGGGTTGGAGTGTATGAGTTATTTTATTATGAGTGCATGACTAGATAGTTTGGGATACCATAGGATGTGCCCCTGACAACATGGGTGTGGGTGAGGAATGCATGGGAACCAATGAGGGTAAGAGCTTATGCGAGGCCTACTGAGGCTGAGCTAGCACCATTACCTTTGGATGCATGAGATACAACTATAAATATTCTAATGTATATAATGTTATATGCACAAAGGCATATACCACATGGTGGGCTAGGCATTAATGGGATCTATTATATCTTGTTGATGGAGGGGATGCTCCTGAATATGAGGATCCTATGTCGATCTAGATGATGCAAGGTAAGCAAAAATTATATTTGAATTGAGTATAAGTTTATGCTTGTGAGTTTGAATTCAAAGTATATAACTAATATAATGTCATAATTTATGTGTAGGTGGAGTGGAACGTGCTCAGGATGAAGTTCAAGCTAGGGCAAGAAGTGGAGATGATGAGTACTAAGAGACCATCATTGAGTCGACACTCTGAGAGCTCACATAACATGCACCTGATGATGTAGTGGAGGAGGGTTTGATAGATCAAGAAACATTTATAGCCAGTGTTCATGCTCATTTATTTGATAGAGTTGATATAGTGATAGCTGCATATGTTAGAGTAATGAGAGAGAGAGCTGAGCTTAGGGCTAAGCTGGATAGGAATAAGATGCCCCCACCTAATTTTGGATTAGTGAATATGAGGATTATAAATGAGTACATAGACCTTTAGAGGTAGTATGCGGACTTGTGTGAGGAGCATGGTCAGCTATTGGAGTGAGATAATCATCATAAGAGGCATATGATAGCTTGAGGAGGTGTGGGGTCATTGAGTGCTAGGCTGGATTATGGGACTAGTACTGGAGGAGAGAGTGAGACTGAGAGTGAAGGCTTGACACCCATTCATGATTGATTGTATTTGATGTGATGTATATGTTTTGAAATTTTTGTTATATCTATATATGGATACTAGTTTTGATTTCAACTCATGCATATTGTGTTATGGAATTTGAAATATATTGTTATATTTGTCAAAAATGGTTGATTAGAAATAGTTGATTTGATATTGATTTCAAGGTTGCATATGTTTGATAAGATAACATTTTGGGACCTGATTTGATTGTTCATGATATGTCTAAGTGTGATGTTAGGTTTGATTTGTAATCATATGTGAGTAAAATTTTTATTGGTTTTGTAATTGGTAAATTATTTTGATCAAGTAAATTGGTTTAATATTGGAAAAATAGGATATTGATAAGGTCAAGATTTAGATAATTTGGTTTGGCTAGGGATGGATATTTGGAATTAAGAATATTAGTTATTAGTATAAGGGGATGTAAGAGATCATTATGTGCTCAATTCCCTAAGAGTGGCTCAAGAATAAAAATGTTGGTCCTTTGTCTCCATCATTGCCTTGCTAAGTGAAGCTATGAACTAATACTGATATGAATGTGTGTTGTATCACTATCTAAAACCTGATGTCCAACTAAAAAAGTACCCATACTACTCATGATGTGTAGGAACATGATCTATATTTGATATTATCTATGGCACACTAACTATAGTTGTACGTGGAGACTCTACCAAATGTAACCTTACTGGATGTGTAACTGAAACTTTATTGTGAAGAAGGCTCATCTATCTGCAATCATAGTGGATTGTTGTGTGAAATAAATTCTTGTGGCCTCTACTTTGATGCATATGACTGAGTAATATATTGAGATGAAATTGTAACCTATGATGGGGGTTCATATAATCTCAATCATAGTGGGTTTCTATGTGAAATAGGTCTTTGAAAGCTCAATCCTAGTGAATATCTCTCTGTAGTAGTACTCTGTGATGTGGGTTCATCTAATCTTAACCATAATGAGTTGCTACATGTCGTAGTGAATATCTCTGTAGAGCGGTACTTTGTTACGATGCCTGTGACTATGCTAGATATGCATATGGAAATGCACTATGTACTTATTTGACTACAATGCTATATGTAGGATACTCTCATTGTATTGGTTTCCAAACATTTTGAATAGGTAGAATAAGAGATCTCTTATGAGGCTTTGCCCTAGAAGTTGCATTACTCTCATGATGAGTAATCAATGATTCTGGTGACAGAATGACCTGGGATAACTCAAATGTGGAGGAATGAGGTCTAGGAATCCATGATGGAGGAGAAATTGATGCCCCCTATATGAATGCTATGATGCCATTATCACAACACATCTATTAATGCAATCCTTGAGTCCATAAAAAACATTATCTCTGTGTCCATGGATATGATGATAGTTACAAAAAGGTAGATGTGGTTGTTTATGTAAGAGATGTGGATCTCACAGATGAGTAGAATATAATGTGATTAACCTCCTATCTAGTACTGTTGATAATATGACACATGAGCTATCCCACTCTAAATCAAACTTTAGTGGTGTTTTGCTACTATTCTCTGTAATGCATACTATAGGTTGTGCTCTAGAAACTAGCTTTCTATTCTTAATTGGTTGATTTTTTGGTTGTGGTCTTCTATCTTATATAGGACATGGTGGATGCTAAGTGCTACAAGCTGTAGATGGAGGTAATGATATGAAATCTAGAGTAATTCTATCAATTGAATCTGATTCAATCAATCTCAATTTCTTCTCTAGGGATAGAACTATATAACATAAGTGCCTAAAAGAGGACTTTGTCTGATATAATATATGTTCTAGGAGTGGTTGGTGAAGCCCCTTAATAAAGATATGCTAAATTTCTAAATCTGCTAGTTTGTAGATCAATTTTAACATATGAGTTTTGAATCGTAAGATATAATCACTAATTGGCTCTGGAGTATTTTGATGTAATGTGGCAAGTTTCTCATATGTAACATGAGGGCCCATGTTTGTTATGTAATATCTGAGAAACACCTCCTCTAAGTCATCATATGTGTGCAAGGAGCCAATGGGGAGTAGATTAAAAAAATAATGTTGTGCCTCGCCCACTAATGTTTGTTGAAACTTTAGTAGAATCAAAGGACTCACATGGCAAAGCCTTTCAAAAGGCTTAAAGGTGTACGAATGGATCTCCAGTTTCATCAAAGTGAGGCAATGATGGTATTTGTAAATTCTTAGGAAATGAAGATTTTACAAATGTCTTCAGAAGAGGGTTACTATGTAAATCATTGGCATCCATCCAAGACTTATGAGACTTATATTTAAAGGTAAGGATATGTACTTGCTGTTGTAATTCACCAGCTACATGCATTAAAGAAATAATCTCGCAGGATGGTATATTAACATCATGAAGTGGTTCATTTAATCATTGAATTTCATCATTAATTTTAGCCATAGGAATTTTGCATTTAGCAATTAGATCATAGAGAGGGGGTGTGCTCACTTGAACCTTTGGAGGAATGATAACTTGGACCTTAGTAGAGGGATGTGGGCTACCATTCTCTTTATGTGAAGAGTGAGAAATAGGTGCTACTATAGTAGTGGGTGGCTTGGGAGATTCATTGGTATCTTTAGTATTTAGTGAATCACATTCCAATTGAGTAGATGATGTGATGTTATCATTAATATGTGCATCATTTGAAATAGAATCATGCATAGAAGTAGAAACAACATTTTGTAATGCGTTATGTTTGAGAGGAGTGAGAGAAGAGTTAGAAACATGAAATGCATTTTTTTCTTCACTATGTACATAAAAATCATCATTATTCCATGCATTATCATAATCAAAATTTTGTTCATAGTCACTCTCATTTTCATATTCATTTGCATGTTCATTATCACTTCCATTGTCACTAGGGAGAAGTGTAAGAGAAGAGTTTAATTCTTTTTTAATATGCAATCAATTATCATATGAATTTGGAAAATTATGTGCATCTATGTTATCCATGGATGGAATGCATGCATAATTTTCATTTGTAATATGAGAAGTAAGAGTAAGAGAGTTATCTTTTAAATGTTCTTTTGACAAAGTAGAGTTGAGAGCATGAGATGGATCATTTGAACTATGCATTGGAAATTTGATTTTGTTGCATGTGTAATTTTAACATAGAAGTAGCAAAAGAAAGACAGAGATTAGGTTCACATGGAAGTAAATTATCACCAATAAAAGGTTCACCTGGAAGTGCACGACTAATTTATTCATTTGGTGCATTGTGCATAGGAGAATGAGGTGAAAAGTATCTTTCCCATTTATCAATTTTTTTTTTTTAATAAGAGTGAATAAAAGAGATAGGTTTGAGAGAAGAAGATGCATCTACTTTTTCTTCATTATCACTTTCACATGTATCATCATATTCCTCAGTACATTTTAAATGAAATCATTTTCCACATTTTTAGTTAATGTGCAATTTTTCAAATTTGTCCATTCATTAACATAATTATGAGAAAAATTTAGAAATTGATCTATGGCATGAGAGGGAAGAAGTGCCATAGTGGCCATTTTATTTATTTCATCAAAGATAATATGTAAAAGTACTATTAAGAAAATAAATGCAATAATAACTACTAACATAGATTTTGAAAATATTTTTGACACTTCAAATGATTTGCAAAAATTTCAAAATATTTTTAAAAAAATTGTAAGGGAGGAAGGCTTGGGGTTTGAGGACCTAGTTTATAACTCTAGGGTTTTGGGTTGGGATTTTAGAATTTTTTCAAATTATTACAATAATTTAAATTCTAAAAAATAAATTTGAATAAAATAAATGCACAAAATTTATACAAAAATAAAAAATTTGAAATTTAATTTTTGCATAAAATAACTACCAATATAGAGATTTCATTTTATGGGAAATTTGTCTCAAAGAATAAGACACTCCAAATAATAGGAAATTTCATTAAGAGGTCAAGGGACACATCATATAGAAAAATAATGGACAAATTCTAAAGAATAATGGAAGAATCTCCATACAAATCACTACACAAGGGACATGTGGAGAAACATTATTGAAAATTAGATGTGAAACAAGAAGATGATGGATGGAAATAAAATAAAATGTTCCTATTTAAAGGCAAAAATGAAAATAATCCAATTACACATCACACAAGACAAATATGCTTAAAAGGAATCTTGATGAATTTTGTAAGTTTTATCATGTCATATCCTTGTATCTATTTTATTTGTGTTTAGTATTCTAGTCATGTATTCTAATCTTTATTGTTAATGCTTATCTAGTAAAATATATTTGAGTCCATGCCCATAAAGAAGGAATCATTTTTTATCAAAAGGAATGGGTTACTTTAATCTGTCATAAAAACATATGTAAGTTTTTATATATAATTATGGGTTCGTAGTTTTTTTTTCTCGGTTTATTCATAGTTGTTAGCAAAAGTTTTTTTCTAGTTCTAAAAGAAAATCCAATTTAAAGAAGTTCATCAATGAATTAATAGGCATACAATTAATTACTAATTTATTAATTGATATTTTTTTGTGCTTCACATTTCAAAATAAATAAATATATGTAAATTTAGATAATTTTATTTGATGGTTTTATGAAATCTATATGTTGTAGAGAGTGAGTTGTCTCGAAAAAACTATCAATCAAGAAGAAGACATATTTTTAGTTAATGACGAATTTTAAAATAGTAATGATGATGATGATGACATTGAATATGACTATGATTGTGATATGTGGAGGACGATAATTTGGATTAGAATTTTTAAACAATATTTTTTTAATAGATTTTATAATAAGAAGGATTTCATAGCTACTAAAACTTTAATTGATGTTGATGTTTGATAAGTGTTGATTGATTCATAGTACTTACATTATGATCACTATACTTATATTATTATTCATTAGTTTTAAATCTCATTTTATTGTTATGCACTTTATTTGTAACTATAATACGTGGATTGTAAGTATTATTTTCTAATTTTTTTGAAATAGAATCCTTTATGAATATTATATTAGTGAAAATTTATTGGTGAGTTATTGAAATTATTTATTCTTCATGTCTGTCATTGTTGTCATCTATAAAAGACCAAAAAAATCATATTTAATATGTAATTAATCAATGAAAATAAAATTTAATATGCATTTAAAAAAAAAAAATTGACACAAAATGTGATAACGAATGCATTTTTTTCTATTTTTTAAAAAAATGATGCAATTGGCATCACACTGTGTACCCATGAACACTGAAATAAATATTTATGACATGATTGTCCCTAAAAAAACTCTTGACACAAATATATTATGCCAAAAAAATTCAAAATTCAATCAAATTGGATCACACATGTTGCATGCATTTTTTAGTCTAGTTTTAGACAAGGATATA
Source organism: Torreya grandis (assembly GCA_037957365.1). Taxonomy (NCBI): domain Eukaryota; kingdom Viridiplantae; phylum Streptophyta; class Pinopsida; order Cupressales; family Taxaceae; genus Torreya; species Torreya grandis. The sequence continues at coordinate 1,837,761 of JARHVA010002112.1, forward strand.
TTGACACAAATTCTACGTTAGAAAAATGAATGTTGTTTTCCACTGAAATGTCATGTTCTATCTCCAAGATAATAAAATGTCAATTGATCTCACATGGCTTGATGTAAATTATGTCTAAAAAACCTTTGTGTTAATGATGGAAAAATAATCCAAGAAAAAATGCATGTGATTTTAAAACTAATATTGGTGCTAAATCATCAAAATATACTAGCAAGTGGATGCATTATATCATCGCCTTAATTTGGAATTAGTAAGGCTGTGAAAGAAATTTTAAACAATCTCCTAAAATGCCTATTTACCTTGTAATTTTACTTATTGATGTGCCTCCTATACATCTTTCAAAAATATAAATACATCCTTCCTCTATGTTGATTCGTATAACTTTTCTTTTATGGACCTTATTTTAATAGACAATAAAGTAACCTTCATCTTCTCTCACCAAAGAGCCTACATTGTTTGTCTATGGCTTGTATTTATAGATCTTGCTACATATTTGAGTTCAGTTTGAGTTAAATAGTCTAATATTCTCTTTCCTTGTATCTCCCTTGTGTATTTTTGTTGAGCTCACTAATTCATGATATAAGTGCATCCTAAAGCCATCATAAGTGGGAACCAACTTAAAAAATGTGTATGTGAATAAAAAAAGGGATACCTAATTTGATAGGGATCTCACACTTAATATGCCTATAAGTACCATCAATACAACATTCAATACCATTATAACATAACATCCTCTCACTTCTCTATAGCCATGAATTCCCTTCCCTCTAGTCATCTAATAAGACCATTTTGACTAGCCTCACTCCTTTTCTATCAATGTATGGATTCTAAAATCCCCAACATTATAATAAAAATGGAGATAAATAAACTAAAATAATATAGAAGCATGACATAAATTGAGAATATTAAGTCATTATTAAGTTAAGAAATGAAGTAGTGTGCAAAACACATGCAAAAAATTGAATTCAGTATAAATTAAAACTTTTATAGAACACCTGAACTAGATTATATTGCACTTGTACAACCTCAATTTGATGGTGATGATAATGATGGATTAAGTAATGTCTTCAAACTTTATTGACACTTATCACTAATAGGCTTCCTTGGTATTCTAGTTATGCTAGTCATAGATTCAATTATTTTTTGTAAATATACCATGTAACATTCACTTGCTTCTTTGACCTCATGTGTTAATTTAAATAACCAAAAAAATTACCATTGGTTGGTACCAAAAAAATCATCTATTGCATAATATGAATTTTACTTTATTTTATTTCATTCCCATAATATTGAAGTGTTGCATCCAACACAACTGTAGATACTAAAATTTGGTCATGAATACTTGGTAATGTTAGTTTTGGCCTACATTTACCTTACTTGACTTGAGCCCTTAAATTAATCCTATTTTTCCACCTCACTCTATCCTAAGTACTTGTACAGACCTATCCATTATATAAGTACTTGTACAAACCTATCCATTATAAGTTGTTGTTTTAAACCTATAAAAATATTCTAAATTGCTAAAAGCCTCTCTAAGAATTTGTATAGACATTATAAATTCTTGAGATCATATGTCACCCTTCTAGGTCAAAATCAACAAAAATGGGTCAGGATCATAATTTGATCCTATCCTTTATGGGTCAATTTTTTGCTTCACCTAGAAATAACTCTTTTTCAAAGTTAAACCCTCTCTTATAAGTTGGTCTATATTTTTAGGATAGGTAGGTCTATGTTTTAACCCTTTTAGATTGCTATAAATACACATCTAAGCCACTTATTATACTACTTGGAAATGGAAAGAGTTATCAAAACACTTCAGCCAAGATCTCTCCAATGGCTCATTACCATAGCCATTGATGCTTCAACATATAATCAGAAGAAGAAAACCAATTGTAAATAAACAATTGTTTACACCCAAAAGAGATATGAAACTATTATAAAATCATGTAAAATCATTAAGAAGTATGTGTATATTACAAGTAGATCACTTTCTTAAATAGGCAAGGCAAAATAATATGAAATCTAAACTAGCCAATGTGGGACTAAACCCCACATAAGACAAAACTAGGTAAACACAAATACCTAGAGCCTGGAAATCATGAGTAAGATACTCTAACACCCCCTCTCAAGTGAAGTTAGGGGATGAAAATAGAGGATGAAATATGAATTCAAGTGTCCCTATAGATGTCAATCCATCATGCTAGAGTACATGGATGTTGATTCATTGTAACTGCCAAGTCAAAGTAGAAATGGTGCTGAATACGAGGATCATTGAATACAAACACTTTTCTCTAAAGTAATAGGTAGAATGATTAACTTGAGGAATCATATCTTGAACACCCTCCAATAAGATGATGACCACTAAACACAAAGATAGTGGGGCTGCCACACTGGTGTCACTGGTGGGGCTACCACACTAGTGTCACTATAAGAATCGCCAAGAAGGCCATGGATTCAATTAAAAATAATTATATGAGTTTTGGAATATAAAGTGCCTAAATAAGATACCCATATATAAAGAATAAATCCAAAAAACACTCACAAAAATGCAAAATATAAATAACTCTCATATAGTAGAGAAAAGAGAGAAAAATTGTAGGAAAAACTCCCCCTCAGAAGAGAGAAAAGAAGAAGAGAGAGGTAGAGAACCCCCCAAAAATGATGCTGAAGAAATTTTCAATCCAAGTACTTATAAGTCATGAAGGAACTCAATCTGCATGAGTGGTCTGAATCCACTACTCAATCACAAAATAACAGACATTAGGCTTCACTAAAATAGCTTCAATTAAGAAGATTATTAGTGGTGATGAAATTACAAAAAATAACATGTCAAAGGAAGGTTCAACACTAAGAAGTAGAATGCACACCACACCCCCCATACTATTGAATGAATGGAGTGGATAAATAAAGGTCTACATGAGTGGTTTGAATCCACTACTCGAACAGCAAACAAGTTAACATTATATACACCAGAATAACTCCAAACAAGGAGACTATCAACTATTGAAAAAAAGGTCAAAAATACAGATAAGTCTCTCAAAGATGATGGTCCATGGTGGTGATGGAAAAGATAAGCAACTGACAAAGTGAAAAGGTGCCCAAAATAGAGCACACAAACATATGAAGGTAGATAAGGTTGAATCAGCAAACCCCCCATGGCACTTTATAAATTAGTATGAGTATAATATAACCCATACACAAGAAACACCAGATGAAAACAAGGAAAAAACTAGGCTTCACCATAATAGCTCTAAATGAGAAGACTATCAACCTATCTAATAATCCATCAAGAGAGGTGTTCCAAGAACAAGGGAGTGAAGAAAAGTGTGTCTCCATAGAAGAAGGTGAGGTGATAAGAAAGGGACCTAAAAGAGACATGACACAACTAACAGCGTATCAAAGTACTAATGCATGTTATGAAATGATGGAAGAGTGCAAAAACTGACAAAAAAAATCCATAATGTATGCATACACACTAGAAAAAGATCAACAGTTAAAAACATGTAAAGCACATGTAAAAAAAGGATGTCAGGCTCAGTCAAAAAATATATCTGAAATAATGCATGTGCAAAGTACAATGTAGAGCCCATAGCACATGAAAAACCCCCTAGTAGTGATAATGCACAATCAATAATAGGAAATCGATCTCAATTGAAAATGTGTCCATGAGTGTAACAAATGATAACACTCAATCTAGAAGAAGCAAGAAGGAAGTTTATGTTACCTATGAGGGGCTCTAACCTCATACTAAACCAGACCTCACCCTTCAATCTTTGATAAATAAAAAAGATAAGGTACATGCATAGCAATAAATATTCCCTCAATAAATGCTCAAAACATAGCAAAATGAATCACCACTAAAAATGTCAACACAAACTATAACAGTGGAAACACAATCAATGCAAAGAGACCCCCAAAATACAACACTTTATATTCTAGTGAGTTTTATAATATAAATAGGCCCAATTTTTGGGAAATCAAAAAACATGAACTTTTTCAAAAAATGGTACTCAATTTTGAGCTACTGATCAAAAGTTATTAAGCAATTACGTTCTCATCAATAAGGTCTATTTAATAAAAATTTACACTAAAAATGTTTAAAAAGTGTATTGTAGCTAAGGTGGACTTAGCCTTCCAACCACTTGTTAGAATCGACATGAAACCCTGTATCTCTTCAAGCCAATAGAAGTCAAAAACATGCCATCTAGTGACCTCTATGTGTGTGCTAATGAACTACACTTCCTCTTAAGGGAAAAAATAAATCAATTTAAATACAAAAAGACTAAAACATTATTTTTAAGAGGATAATTAATGGATGACTAGTGTTTTTCACCTAGAAAAAGATAAGAAAATGGGAAGCCATTAGGATAGAACTCTGTCAAAACTAATTTGGAGCCACCTCAACTCAGATCAGCACTTCACTCCACCCATAATGCACTCAATTCCAATTATGAAACTTGTTAATGTAGCACTGGGATACACAATAAGAAGGAATAAAAGAGAGAGAAAAATGCAAACCTCCTCTAAGGCAAAATAATACAACTCTCTCTAATGCAGGTCTCTCCTCGAAGTTAGATGCTTTTCTTCCAATGCTCCAGGTATTCAGGAAAAACCAACACCTTCCAAAAAAATGGTGTGCCAAATACTTCTAGGTAGAAACAAGATGAAGACTTATGTCTTCTTCCTTTAATAAACTAGGGTGTGCATAAAAGTTCCCACATAATATTCAACATGAGGGTTTCAATGCAATTGTAAAGTGTTTCTTTCAAGAAATTTCTAATGCAGTCCAAGGAAAGATAATGCATTGCTAGATCCAAATGCCACGTAGGTCAAATAAAATAAAAAGGTAATGTAGGATCATAAAATTGATGCAAATTTTGGAAGAGATCTTTTCCAAAATAAAATGTTGATCTATAAATAAAACTCAACATAGTTGGTCTTGTAGTCAAAGAGAGTTCCAATGCAACAAAGAAATAAACAAATTTCTAGCACTCAGTCTTCCTTTTCCAATGCCACACCACCTTGCACATAGATATGAATGAATGGTGTTGGGGCCTCTAATCTTTCCTCTAATATCACACAAATCCACTCACCACTACTCCATTAATTCATCCAACTAGATGTGGATCTCGGATCTCTAAAAAAAGCTTTACTTGAAAATAGCCTTTAATAGCTAACAAGGAATACAATTGATGTCAAATAGAATAGATCTCCACCATATAAATCAGTATTCTCTTGCATGAGGTAGATTTCAAAATACCATGTAAAGGATGTACACATCTAATTGAATGTACAAATCTACAATAAAAAGAACTCAAACGTCCAATACTCCAAAAAAGGAAAGGTGCCAAAGGACTTCCAATGCTGAAAATAGATAGATGATGCAAAGAAAGTAGCTAAAGTATAGTTCTAAAGGTACGCAGACCTCCCCAATGGATTTCCTTCAGCATATGACATCATGAAAAAAATGCCTAGAATAATATATTAAAACAACCATAATTTTCTTAATATTCAACAAAATTTAAAACCGTAAGATGTTATATAAATTTATGAGAGAGGAGCTCATAACCCATAAATAGTTTCCTAAAATGCCTAAAAATTAAAGAGCAGCTGATAAAAACATATCACATTTTGGTAAAAAACTTAATTTTTCCCAAAAATAGATTTCTCAAAAATGATCATGCAACTTATTCAAACGAAATAACAAATTACCAAATATCTAATAGGATTAATGGATTTAATCATCTAGGGGTTTAAACAAAATGACAGATATATGCAGATCTCAACATCAATTTTTTGACTGCAAGGATAAAGTCCTAGTCTAAACTGATCAAAGGCTTTGAAGGAAATGTTGATCTAAATGGCCAATCTAATGAAGTTTGATTAGAAAACTACAAGAATTTACAAAGGAGACATAAAAAAATCAAAGCAACTCTTTCTAAGGATAAAACCTCGGATCTATATGACATAATTAATGGCCAAAACAAAATACATATCCAAAACATATTGTGAGGACAAATAATGCATTAAATTAAGCTGAGTAATAGCTACTGAAGGGTGGATATGGTACCATGAAAGATTTATCAAAACTCTTTAGCCAATATCTCTCTAATGGCTCATTACTAAAGTCATTAATACATCAACATACACACTAAGAAGAAAATCAATTGTAAGCAAAATAATTGTTATACACACAATGAGATGAAAATGTATTACAAAGCATTGAAAAGCATAAATAAGTATGTATATTACAAGTAGATCACTTGCTTATATATTCAATATAAAACAATATAAAATCTAAACTATCCAATGTGGGACTAAACCCCACATAAGACAAAACTAGGTAAACACAAATACCTAGAGCCTAACAAGCATGAGTAAGATACTCTAACAATAATCACTTCATAATTTCATTATTTAGGTACACTTATATTATTTTACACTGAGCAAAGCTTCTTTATTCATTCCAAATTTTATTGTATTCAATTGAATAAATCCTTAGCCAAGTCATGATCTTATTCTATCTAAGTCAAGTAAACCATTATCAGCTATTCAAGCCATCTCTAGATGAATACATGTAGCAAAGGAGCACTATAACACTAAGCACTCTAGGTGGGAGAACTACATGGATGTGATTCCATATACATATTAATCTAGACATGTAGGCATCATATAATCATCATAAGGGTGAATGGGATCAGTTCAACCCATTACACTCCCCCTTCTTGTTTTGTAGGTTTTTAGTTATCACAAACCCTAGTGAGGTTTCAACCTAAAAAAATGTCATTTGCAGGTCATCTACACAACTGAAGGTCAAAATTATACACACAATCATATTTCAATCAAGTGTAAGTGATCATACTCTAAGTTTCATGCTTGCCTATGTAAGTCAAGATAGACCCACAAAGGTCAATATCTACTTTTGATCTTGACTATTTCTAGTTGATTTTGACCCAGACTAGTGACAATCCCTATTTTTGTTTTATGCATATAATCAGGTTTGAGTGATTATTTATAGACATCTTCTAGTCATACACAATCAGTTTACTAACAGTGATCAGTTAAATAATTTTTTTATTTTTTTATATTTATCATTAGCTTTTTTCATTCGTTTGATCTTTGTCCATTTCAAGAGTTTATTTTCATTCTACTAATCACTATTTAGTGCATTTTATTTTGATTTACCAATGAAATACAATAAAACACTAAATGATTAAAATATTAATTTAGATTATATAATATACATAACCTAAATATAAATTAAGAAAATTGAAATGAGCTATAAATAATAACTTTCAATGAGATGTGCAAACTAGCTTGGATCTAATTTATGCTGACTATATAGGTGAATCACTGATATAGAGTTGACTAGGAGGATATGTGAATTTTGCCATGATCAAAAACATAATTTGGTTATGTATTAGGACAAGGCCACACTAGGGCAAACAAAGATGCATTGTGGCCTTGTCTGTTGATTGTGGTTGTGTATGTGTTGACTGTACATTGATTTTTATGTTTGAGTACCAATCAGTATCTAAGAGGGTCTAACAATAAATGCAGGTGTTGACATCCTCCCCCACTTAAAAATAATCCATCTCGATGACTAAAAAAGCCAAGGATAATGCTTCCTAAAAATATTCTCACATTTCTAAGTAACATTATGTTTAGTTAACGGATCCCATTGGACCAAAATTTGTGTTATATGTATTTCATAGTCTAATGTTACAATGGTGGATCTTCACTAGTTCCAGATACATATTTTCCTTTTCCAAAACTTGAATATTTTTCCAATCCAAAAAATAAAAGGATCAAATACATACTTCCTTAATAAAGCAACATGAAAAACATCATAAATCATGGACAAAGATGGAGGAAGGGCTAATCGATATGTAATAGGGATGACTTTTTTCAAAATTTCAAAGGGTCTAACAAATCTAAGATCCAATTTAGAAGTTTTTCCAAATTTAATAAAACTTTTCTATAGTCTAACATTTAGAAATACCTTTTCACTATCATTAAATTCATGAGGAGTCTTTTTTGAATCCACATATCTCTTTTGTCTATCTAAAGTAGCCTTTAGATTTTAATGAATCAAAGCCATTTTCACATCATATTCTTGTAGAATATCGGGGCCAATAATGACTCTAGTTTTTAGGCTGTGTCAGCTCAAAAGAGTTCTACATTTGCACCCATACATAGCTTCAAATGGAGCCATTTTAATTACAAAGTGATAAGAATTATTATAAGCAAATTTAACCAAATTTAATAAATCTTTCATTTACTTTGTTGATCTATAACATATGTTTTTAACATGTCCTCAACCACTTGGTTAAGCCTCTCCGTTTGACCATATATTTTTAGGTGATATGAAAAGATAAAATTTAAACGTGTTTTAAATGTTGTAGTCAAAGTTTTCCAAAGTCTTGAATTAAATAAATTATCTCTATTAGAGATAATGATTTATGACATGCCATACAACTGAACTACTTCTTTCATAAAGCATTTTGTAAACACCAAAGCATCATCAGTCATATTTTTAACAATAAAATGATTGACTTTTATAAATTTATCAATCACAACCAAAATAATGTCATGTTTACTGCATGACTTTGGTGAATCAGTAATGAAATCAAGTTAAATAACAATCCTCTTACCTTGTGGAATTTCATGAGGATAAAGAAAACCTCTTGGATGTTAATGTTCAATTTTTACCCGCTCATATTCTAAACATTTTGTCATAAAATTAACAACATCATGATTTAACCCATGCCAATAATAATAACTTTTTAACTCATGTGTCATCGTCGTGACCCCTGGATGAGCAAAATGAGATGTTGTAGGCACTTATTTTAGTAAAATATTCTACAAGTCACCTAACTTGGGCACAAAAATGTGTTTTTATACCTTAATAGGGCATCACTTTCAATAAAAAATCAATAAATTTCTTTGATATAGGCTTGTCAGCCAAACCTGCACTTCACCTTAAGATTTATTAATAGGATTTTGTTTTAAAATATCAATTCTAAAATCACCTTATAAAATAGATAATACAATGAGATACATGCATCAATTGGGAGCATCAACAACATGATTCTCCTTACCTTTAACATATTCAATGTTTCTATCAAAATTGCTCACAAATTCTAGCCATCTATGCTAGAGAACATTAAGATCATCTTGGGTGAATAGATATTCCAAACTGCGATGATCATATTTAACTTTGAATTGCTTACCTAGTAGAAAATATTTTCACTATTTTAAAGCATGCATAATAGTAGTAAGCTCTAAATCATATGTGGGATAATTATTTTCATGCTCCTTAAGCTTATATGACTCATATGCCATAACTTTGCCATCCTACATAAGAATACCACTAAAACCCTCCTTAGAGGCATCATATCAGATTTCAAAATTGCCATTAGGATCTAGAATAATAATCACATGTGTATTACATAGCAAATCTTTAAGCCTCTTAAAAGCTTCTTCACATGCCAAAGTCAAAATGAACTTTTTACCTTTATGTTATAAAGAAGTAATGGGGTTAGCCAACTTGGAAATTTTTTCCACAAACCTTCTATAGAACCAACCAAACTTATAAAGTTACACACTTCATGTATGTTTTTAGGGGCATACCACTCTTGAATAACTTTTATCTTTGTTAGATTCATAGTAATGCCATCCTTAGAAATAATGTCTTGAGTAATTTATTTTAGTTTGGAAAAATGCACATTTAGAAAGCTTCCCGTAAAGCTTATGTTACCTTAATATTTGTAACACTAAACCCAAATATTGCTCATGTTCATCTACATTCTTAGAATAGATCAATATATCTTCAAAAAAAATAATAAGCCTATCTAAATAATCCCTAAATACACTATTCATAAGATTCATAAATCAACAGGTGCATTCGTCAATTCAAATGTCAATATTGTGAACTCGTAATAACCATATTGAGTATGAAAAGTTATCTTATGGATGTCCTCTTCTTTGATTCTCAGCTGATGGTAGTCTGATCTTAGATAAATCTTATAAAAGATTATTGCATCCTTCATTTGATCAAAGAAATCATCTATCCTTACTAAGGGATAACAATTCTTAATATTAACCTTGTTAATCATGTGATAGTCTACACATAACCTAAGCATACCATCATTATTTTTCATAAATAAAACATGAGCACCCTAAAGAGTCAAACTTGGTCTAATATTACTATTTTCCAATAATTCTTATTGTTGAACCTTAAGTTATTGAAAATTAACCACATTCATACGATATGAAACTTTAGATGTAGGGGCATCCCCTAACATAACATCAATGGAAAAATCAAATTCATTCCTAGGAGGAAGTCTAGGCAACTTTTCATGAAAAAACATCAAAAAATTCATTCAAAAAAGGAAAATTTTGATAAGCGATTTCCTTATCCGAGGTTGTATCTTGCATTTGAACATCATAAATTTTACAACCTTTTTACAAAGCCTTTTTCAGCTGTAGGGCTAAAATTAGTTTTCACACTTTAAACATATTAACTCCTTGGATTTTAATAGTTTTTTACCAAGTCATCGCTACATTGAACTACTTTATTACCAAAAACTAAGGTGGCTTTATGTTATTATAGCTAATACATTCCCAGAATAAGATCATATGACTCTAAATGTGTTAAAACATGTTTACTCTAGTTTAGAAATCTCCTAAACCAAGTTCTATTTATTTTAATCATTTATAAATGGGTGCCATTTTAACTATATCAAATTCAACCTTCCATATTTCTCTTAAACTAACATGATTTTATTTACATTTATAAACAACATTAGGGGAGCCAAAACTATTAGTTGCATGAGAATCAATTAGAATTAAAATTGAAAAAATAGATAGATTACCTCTAATTTCATTAGGGGTGGCTTGAAATGTAACATTTCTATTATCCATAGCCACATACACCCTATGCTTAGTTGATTTTCCTAGTTTAAATTTAGGACATTCCTTCTAGTAGTGATTATCACCACATTCTCAGCATATACAGTCTATTGGGGTAAAATAGGCACAATGTTTGCCCCTATGGTAGGTAAATTTTGATTTCTTTAAGTCTGCTTTTTCTTGTATGACCTAGTTTTATAAGAAATTTGAAACGAATTTTTTTTTATTTTAGCCTTATAACTTATTAAAACCACTATTGATCCTAGTAATTATGTGGTTTGGAGATCAACTTTGTTGAAATTCTTGGGGGAAAGAAAAATGTTTTTAGCTTTAGACTGTTATCTATTGAGTTTAAAATCATGTCTTGCTTTCTGCTGAGACCTTTGTTTCTCTTCTACCCTATGAGTAGATTCAATGGAAAAATTCAAAGTTTTAGGGTTGGTCATGTTGACATCACACATCAATATCTTCCTATAATCGAAGTTTAAAATTTATTAAATTGGTTTCTTCATCATGTATATATTTCACATGATGCAATAAAATTAGGAATTTATTCTCATATTCTGTTATGGACATATTTTCTTACTTTAACAACCAAAAATATTTTATTTTTTTATTTTTGAAATTGGCACTAAAGTAACTCTTTCAAAATTGCCTTTAATAAATATTCCAAGTAAGTGTCAAATGTTGGTAACCCTATAAAACATAGTGATGGTTCCACTAAAGATCTATAGCTTCAACCGATAGATAAGCAACCACCCTTGCCTTTACATTTGAGGGGATGTTATATAGATTGAATAATATTTGTAGGTTGACCAACCATACATCAGTTGTATCACATACAAATATAGGGGGTGGAAACTTTTTAAAGTTCCTTAATGATGGGATCAACCAAAGTTAAAGGCATCTCTTGAATTTCTTATTATTCCACTTGACTTTCATCTAATCAGGGCAATTCTTCTTGTAGAACATCCTCAAGATTATTCATCATGCATTCTTATTATTCTACCTTACTTTGTAAGGCATTCAAATTAATTAATATACAATTGATAACTTCTTCATTACTATAAGTAGGATTCCCTCTAGTAACATTTACATTGTTTTCCTCTACATTTCTACTAACATTATTCATAGGAGGTTATTCTCTACCTAGGTCAAGGTTTTGGGATCCATGACCTCTACCTCTTCCCCTAGTTCTTCCTCTACCTCTGCCTCTACTACAATTTTTAACTTCAAGGTTTTTGTCATCATCTAACCCACCTGATGTAGTTCTCACCATTTTGAGGTGAACAAAATAACAACTTAGATAGGTAAAAGTAATGAACATCTTTCCCAAATTTTCCTAGAGCACATAATCTAGACTCTCATACAAAAATGCAACAACCCATTGTTTTAAAAAAAATCATCTTCGAGTTACTCAACACCATTTCAAACCTAACGAAAGAAACTAATTTGTAGAAAGCATGATCAAGTTCATAACTATGTTATATCAAACATAGGTATTAACTAATGTTAAAAATTCCTACTGATACTATTAGGAAGTTATTTTAACCAATCAATAATCAGACTAGGGTGTACCAAAGTACTAAGTATACATTCATACACTTAAATCTGATCACTAAAGCTATGGCATTCCTAAAAGGACCAATACCAAATTTTACTCTTGACTGAAAGCCTATACTTGACATTAAATAAATCCACACTATGACCATGAAAGTAAGCTAAACTCTAACTAAGGGTACAAGTCAATATCAAAAAGGTTCAAAACACATCAAGGTAAGAAGAATTTAATTCATAATAGAAGAATCATCATACTAAGATTTTGTATTCGATGATCTACATAATTATGTAAGCATCAAGACTTGAGCTTCACGTTTGTATTTCTAAAAGAAATACAATACAAATTGTTTGACATTATTTCATGAATTCATGTCACATGAAGTCTAATGCCATCAAGTAGGGCTATGTGCTTATGTCATCATGACTTGAGCTAGGATCATTGCTCTCATGGATTTAAAATAATAGCATTAGATCAAATTATCAAAAAGATCTAAATTAGGAAAGAAAGGGTCTTGGATTTCGACAAGTGGAAGATGAATATTTGTTTTCCATTGATGAGATTCAACACCTTGTTCTTGCTAATTTTCAACCTTGGCTACCTTTACTACCTTGATATTTGAATGTCCTTTGTTTCTAATCTTGTTGGGTAGCTTTTTTTAATTCTGACTTTTGGTAGGTTTGTTTATATTTTTTCATTTTTTTTACTTTCTTTATTACTTGTGTTGGTTAGTTTCCTATCTATCCTAAATCCATGCACCATTTTTGTAAACCTAGCTTATTATGCATTCATTGTAAGTGTTTATGGAGGTGGCTGAGAGAGATGTTGCTACACATATGAATGATTTTTAAAGGATGGCATCATTAATGACCCTTTGGGTGCCTAGGAAGATAATAAATATTGTTCTTTGGAGAATTTTGTAGAAGAGTTGGGCCAACAGTAGGAGGATAAACCAGGTTCAGGTAAGAAATTATTTAGCAAAGTTATAAGGTAGGAGGAAACATTGAAACATTTTTATGGAGCCCTATTTATCTTCTACAACATAGAATCAAATAGTTCTAGCTCTAGTGACCAATGCTCAATAAAAATTAGTAAGCTTCTTTGCCTAGGAAAAACCCTTTCTTTGTGCCCTAATGAATTGATGGCTTTAGATTTATAGTCAGAAGAAATCTGACTCAAGAATGTCAAGATTTTATTTGTGTGCCTAAACAAAAATATGTTACCCTTAGGATTTTTTTGATAATTGGATTAATTCTGTGTAGGGGAAAAAATAGGTGTCTATGTTACATTTTGTAGAATGTTTAAGGGGATTTTATGGTTCTTTTAAAAAAATTGAAGATGAAAAGAAGAGTCATTAGTAATCCCTTATGGAATGTTGGCCAATTTATGTTTAAATCTATCTCATGGAATCCTTCAGTTGACTGTGAGAATTTAGCCTTTAAAATGGGTCCATGGTGGGTTGATATTGAAAATGTTCATGTTCAGCGTTGGAATTTTCTACCGTAAACCCTCAATCCCTTAGAAGATGTCTTGAGAATGGAAGTCACCAGGAGATCCCTAGCACATATGAATGCTAGGGTATAAATCTCTCTAAAACCCTTGGATTTTTTTTCTGAAAACTTGGTATTTTACCTTAAAAGAGTTGGTTTTTCATGTTATATTAAGGGTTTGGGGGGATTTCATGCCTATTTTTTGTAAAAAAAGATGGTCATCTCAAAAAAATTGCCCATCACTCAATAAGGATGTGAATGTGATTAAAATTAAAGTATACGTAGACCCATTACCCCCTGAAGTTTCTTCTACCAGTGGTTATTCTCCTAGTTTCATTGAGAATGTTGCTATGATGGATAATCCCCCTTTTGACCTCAATCTTGATAGAGGTAGTGCATCTCATTTTGGCCTAGGTGGTGAGTTTTTAGAGATGATTCTTGGGGATAACAACTTATATTCTCTTCTTAAGATATCCTCTTTAATGGAATAACAATTTATAGTTATCTCTCCTTCCTCTCCTCATAATTAGAGGATGGTTGGGTGTTCTGGATCCCCCTATTGATCCTTTGGACCCTGATTGCATAGTTTAAGGTGAGGATGATGATGTTCAAAAGGAAGTTCTTCCCTTTTCTAAAGGAAGTTTGTTAGAAGAATACATTACCATTAGGGCCAAGCCCCTTGAATTGGTTTCTTTTACCCCTACCACCTTGGTGATCCATTTTTTTTAAGAGTATCTTGATGTTGCTTCCCCCATGATGACTTCCCTTGAGGTGATCTTTGAGAGTTTGGATCTTGGAAATTAGATAGACCTTTCCCCTTGGTTAATGTTGATGCAAACATCATTCCTGTAGGGAAGGTCAAAGAAGGTTTTAAAAAGCTTAAAACTAGCTCAACACTGGTTAGTTCCTTAACCTTGTGGTTGGGGTTTTAAACATCAAGACCAAAATAGGGTTCCCTTCCTTTGAAGATGTTTTGAAGCTTAAGGCTAAAGAAAATAAAGTTCCTCCTTAATTTTCAAGGATTTATCAGAATAAAGGAGGGGTTAAGACCTTAGGATTGCATAAGTATCCCCCCACCCAATTTTGTTTATTAAGGTTATTAGTTTCAATGTGAGGGTATTGAGTCCCCCAGCCACAAGCCCATTATCAAAAAATTTAGGAAGTAAAGAGAGGCTATTGATTTTATTTTTATACAAGAAACTAAATTTTTTGGATTTAAGCTTAACTCTATGCTTAACTTCATTTGTCCAAGGGCCCCCACTTTTCAACTATTCATCTTGAAGGTAGAGGGGGTGATTTCATCTTTGTGTGTCCATAATGGGCCAAGTTTGTGTCAGATCATGGTTCATCTCCTTGTCAAAAATATGTTTGGATTATCATAGAAAATATGGTCAATGTTTTGGACTTTATAATATCTACATCCTAAATTACTCTAGAGATAGATTGAAGCTATGTAATTGTCTAGCCTCTAACCTTAAAGATATCCCTTGGATTATTGGGGGAGATATTTTAACATGGTTGAGGAGAAAGAGGACAAACATTAGATTTTGGATAGTCTTTCATCTCTATGGTACTTTCTTTTCAAAATGACCTTAGTAATGATAAGTTTTTGGATAGTCTTTCATTGCTTAAACATTAACTTAGACTACATCTAACCTTCATCTATAGGGGTACGCAAATTCATTATAGGTTGAATTAGCTTAAGCTTTGTGATAAAGGATCTAAATTTTTATTCAACTTCCTTAAGGCCAATATATCTAAGTAAAATATTCTAATGATTGACTATGGTGGTTTCCTATCTAGTGACCCCAAAGAGATGAAGTTGGATTTTTTTCTTTCTACTCCAATCTCTTTCTCTATGATGGTGCAGAGCCTAAGGTTGTTAAAATCAGAGATATTTGTGCCAAGTGTATTCCTAGAAAAGTCTCTCGAGAACTTGTTTCTTTTTTTGATATTAAAATCTCCCTGGATGAGGTTAATTTTACTATTGAGTCTCTTAAGGATGATAAGACACCCAAGGTTGATGGGTTCCCTACTGAATTTTTCAAGGTGAATAAAAATTGGATTGCTCAATAATGCCTCTCTATGTATAATGAATCCATTGTGGTAGTATATTTAGGGTCTGATATTAAAATAGGGGTTATTAAACTCATCCCTAAGGAAAGAGATCACACCCAAGTCAGAAATTAGAGGCCTATCACTCTCCTTAATGTTTCATATAATATTTTTGCCAAAATTTTAGCTAGGAGACTCTCTTCTTTTCTTCCCTCTATTGTCTCTGAGACTCAGATAGGTTTTGTTGAAGGAATATATATTCTAGATAATTCAATCCCAAGTTGGGAAGGTATGCAATGGGACTTTGACTCTAATCAGAATGTGGGTATGATCTTGTTTGACTTTGAAAAAGCATATGATAGGATTGAATTGTCTTTTATAGAATTTATACAATTGATGTGAAATTTCTCGGTACAATATTGCATTTGGTTGTGTGTTCTCATAAAAAAATTCATTTTTTTCCATAAATCTTGGTTGCTTTTTTATATTGAAGTCATTTGGTTCATTTAGAAACAAATAAACTTGGATTTTTTTCAGTTTGAGGCAAGGTTACTTACTAATTTCAACATTGAAGTTATCTCTAGACTTTTCTCTTTGCATATTTTCTTGAAGCTCAAGATTCCTCATGATCAGTTGAAAAGGTTTTTACAAACTAGGATGTTGAATATTTCATCTTACTTCTTGTTGGACACTGGTGGATTTCCTAAATGGTCTAATATTCCAGATTGGAGAGTTACTTAGGATGCTACCATTGAGGTTAAATTGATTGAATATGAATGGGAGTTGATTAAGGATGAGTTTTTTGAATAAGTTGATGAGAGGATTTTTTTTAAGTGGGTTGGATCTTTTGATTCTGATAAGGTTAACACTAACACTTG
Source organism: Torreya grandis (assembly GCA_037957365.1). Lineage (NCBI taxonomy): Eukaryota > Viridiplantae > Streptophyta > Pinopsida > Cupressales > Taxaceae > Torreya > Torreya grandis. The sequence goes on from JARHVA010002112.1 coordinate 1,854,656, forward strand.
GTTGTTGGCTCAGAAGGAGGTGATGGAGGCTTTTCAACATGGTTGTCCTAACTCCCCTCAAACTACTTTTGGATTAGTGGCTCCTTTGGTTTTGGCTCTTGACTCTGCTAATGTTGATGTAATGGTTGGTATTGAATAAGGTGATAGTGATCGGTTGATGTCGATTGACCATGGTAACTAAATGGAGGATTGTGTTAGAAACATCATGGATTATCTTGAAAAGTTGATTGATTATATCGAAGTGGTTGATATAAAGGAGTTGAGAAATATGTCAAGTCTTCCACCATTTACATGCTACTAGATAAGTTTGAAAGGTTCCCTCTACTTGTGTGTGCTCCTCAACAGACACCTATGTTATAGAAGGGACATGTGGGTCATAAGGAGCCTATGGATGATGATGGTTCACTCAAAATAAGTTTAATGGATATCAATTATTTTAAATATGATATGTGGCCTTTTTTCTCTATTATGTTTTGTTTCCTTTGTTTCTATCACTATTGTGTGGCTTTTTATATTGTAACATCATACTGATACTATGAACCTTGGTGTTTCTTGATGATTGGATGTTGTATCCTAGTTTTATTTTTGGTGATCTCATCTTTGAATGTATAATATTTTGTAAATAATTTTACAAATTAAAAAAAAGGATATAAATTAAGCAAAAGTACAATATTGATTCTTATTATTGATGAACATTATGACATACATGGATATTATGTCAATTAGAATCACCTCCAATTTGTATTACACATAATAATTAAAATTGCATCATTTTATTTAAGTTAATTCATTTGACCATCCTACATTATCAAATAATAATAACTTACTATATGTAAAATATGCTAGTCATATGGTCTATTTATATTAAGATAGAAAATGAACAATCATCAAACAAGTCTTTAATATTTTAACATGATTTTGATGTTTCAACAACCATACTTATGTTTTACATACTGATGACTTAGATAATTTCACGAAGTCATTTAATACTTCAACGATGTCACTTTAAACATAAGCCATCTTGCTAAAACTTATTACATGAACTTATCCTTGTATTTAATGAATGACAAGGTCATACAAACTATTTTTAATTTATTAAATTTCCAACTCATGATATATTATCAAATTACTTATTTGTCATTAAGGCTTTTGAAACATCCATTAGCTTAGTATAAATATCAAAATTAAAATGAAACAAGAAGGTAAACCATGTATATAATTGTCTAGATTATCTTCATAAGTTGTTGAGTAGACTTGTAAAAACTTAGTGAAAACAAGAATCAATCAACAATATAACCTATCTTAAATAGAAGCAATAATGAGCTCATTAAAACTGATATTCATATTATATTTTAATTCCCACATGTTGTATAAAGAGTGACAAAAATATCAAAAACAAGTTTTATGTGAAACTACAAAATCTTGAACTTACATGTTCAGTCTTAAAATAACTAACATTTATTTTCCAAAAGCTCAAATAAAATTGGAAAAATAATATGGCATTTATACTTTACCTATATTAATTATACAACTTAGATAAATCTCACATATTAAGAAACCATAAAAATTTATAAAACATAACTTTAGTCTATGATGTTATGAATAAAAAATAACAAGAATGAGAATATCATCTTTGAAGTTATTGTTGGTTGTATTTTAAAACTATAACTCTCTAAATTGATACATATACAATTCCTACCAATGGTAACTCATCAATCCCTTGGTCTAGCTTTTCAACCACTAATGATAAAAAAAAAAGAATAACACTTTCCAGAATTCTACATTAGTATACTAATATATATTCTTCTTAAAACATAAGAACTATCTCTTTTATTCAAATCATGAAACATGTCTACTTTTCAAAATACAACATACAAGTAGATATTTGAACTATAGATTTAATTATCAAAATAAAAAGATGACATTGTTGTTGAATAACCACTCATTTACGTTTGTATTTATAGGAAAGATAAATCAACATATATTTATATCCATATAATAATAACATAAAGTATGTTACAACAAATTTATAACATGATAACATAACAACTTATTGTCTCCAAATTGGAATAAAAAATTAAACACACCCAATAAATAAGACCATTCAAGAAATTGTCTTACTATCATACCATGATACATTGATTTATATCATGTCTTTACACTAAATAACCACATAATATATAAATAAAACATACGAAGAGTCCAATCAATCAAATAATCTTCTAAAGAGGAGTTTGCAAATAGCCCACATGTCTTACCTAATGAGACCCCCATTGGTGGCACTAGACCACCCCATCCATCAGTTGGATGTGGATTTTAATAACAAGGTTTATAGAGGTTGAATTTGTAATCAATATTTTAAGCTTTAAAATTTAAGAACATAGAATAATTATAAGATTCAACTTAAAGATAATGCAGGAAAGAAAGTACTTATGATTAACATCATTACTACAATTCAACCTATGAATTGATCCATTTCACTTCCTCGAATTAAACTATGACTGTTTATTCTATTGACTTCAAATGAGATATGCATGTGAATATACTATACTTGTATTTATTAACTAATAATACTAAATATATTCACAACCACTTTGATTCTCCACCATTATCCTTCAACAAGAACAAACATCAATAAGCTAAATAATGACACTAAAAAGAGGCATGATACCCAAAAAAAGAGCCATCAAAGTATACATCAAATGGAAAAGAGTCCAACTCAGAATTTGCATAATAGCCTCATAGATTGCAATAAGATTTTAATAGCATACAAATTCAATTTGAGCTTCCACAAGACCTTATACTCATGCAATACCATTCAAAACAAACATAAGGTTACCCAAAACCTATCAATAATACAAAACAAGTACCTACAACCATTTCACCATAGCATAAAATGAAAGTCAATAAATATAGTCCAAAAAAGTTTGCCATAAATACATTATATAACCATTCCATAAAATAAGTCAAAATAACAATTAATAAATAAATAGTGATACCCATTCCTTAAAAATTGATGGAATACCCTATTTGATACCAAAAGAATATGGCTTATCCAAAGCAAGTTCCAAAAAAAACTACACAACTGAGTATACAAACTTACTTCAAGCCACATGAAAAACAACCCAAAACATTCCAAATAAGAGTATATTCAACTATACATCTATTATTGCATTATGGGTTCATAGTGAAGTCTAAAAACTTCATAATGAACATATAATAGTTCATTAGTTTATACATATTTCCAATAGAACACAAAATAACTACTACATTATACTCCACTTCAAAAAACCCAAACCACTTACTTGTCGAATGTAATCTCAATGCAACAAAATACCATGGTTCCTTTTAAAAAATAGCAATCTCTTTTTCCTCTTCGCACCCAACTAGGCCCTAATGAACTCTACTAACTACCATTAAAGCCCATAATAGTCCTACATTATAGCTACAAATAATTGGCAACATGGCTAAACAAACCATCATCATTTCCACCCAAAATGCAACTATACAATAGAACTAATAATCACAACTAAGTCCCACTAGGTCTCCAATTATATTCACCAAAAAATTTAGTAGAGTTCGACTAGGGTTTGGCTGACTAAGCTCGTCACAAAGCCAAATTCCATAATAAAAGATTTTGAAGCTACTCAACTAGTTGACTTTGAGATTTAGATCATCATGACATAATTCCCACATGAAGTCAAAACCAAAGTTCAAAATGCCAAGATTTAATCAAAATAAAACTAGTGAATACCCCATGACCTAATCATGGTTCCCTTTTGACTTAAACATTCAAGTTACTAAATGGTCAAAACACCATGTCAAATCCATGCAATAGTATTGATAAACAAAACCAACTTAAAACATCTAATGCACATGTTCTTAGAATAGATCGAATTCAAAACTATTGAAATTCCAATCAAGACTTATAGATCAAAGCTAATATAAAATAATGCCAAGAATACAAATGTTCCACATAATGTCAAACAAAAGAACAACACAAATTGATTACTATAGCAGTCATGATGAAAGTCAAATCAAGAAATAAGAATGTAGTCAAAGATTAATATAAAACCAATTTACTCATTAACCAACTAAATAAGTGAATACAATAGTCAAGAATGACCAAACACAAGACAAGGCTCAAAATCTCGTTGCTCAAAGATCACTAGCTCATTATTACCCTTTTGTTCCCTTTACTGTTGAACACCAAATATAATCTAGCTCATTTCATTTTTTCCTATTCTTAAGATTATCAGAATGATATATTAGGAGTATCTAAATCAAAAATAATATATCAAATATGAAAAATAATTTCAATTTGAATATCATAATCATTATATAACAAATTGAATCAAATCATCCATGATAATATAAACATGTCCAGTATGCAACACATCATAATAATATCTCGAATAGAGTCTTAATATCATCCAAAATAATAGTTCAATAGCTATTAACACAACTAATAAATATATCAAGGAGTAAACAAATGTGAAATCAACAGTGTTATAGACATGAAATAGAACATGCAAACTGAGGTGCTGACATCCTCCCCCACTTAATAATAAGTTATCTTGGTGACTAAAATAGTCAAGTATAATGCTCCCTAAAAATATATTCATCTTTATAAGTAGCATTATGCTCAAATAATAGATCCCATTGGATCAAATTTTGAGAAATCTATCTATTTCTTAGTCTAATACTGTGATGGTCTACGATCTTCACTAGTTTCAACTACATCTTTTCCTCTTCTAAAACTAAAGATTTTCCAATTCAAAATATGAGAAGGATTATATTCATACTTCCTTAATAAATTAACATGAAAAACATCATGAATCTTGGATAGAGATGGAGGAAAGGCTAATCAATAGGCGACATGGCTAACTTTTTCTAAAATGTCATAGGGTCCAACAAATCTACGAGCTAATTTAGAATTTTTTCCAAATTTAATAAAAATTTTCTACGGTTTAACATGCATAAATATTTTTTCACCAGCATTAAATTTATGAAGAGTCTTTTTAAAATTTTATTAGCTCTTTTGTCTATCTGAATTAACCTTCATAGTTTAACAAATCAAAACCATTTTCACACCATATTCTTATAGAATATTGGGGCCAAAAATAGCTCTATTTTCCAAGTTATCCCAAACCATAGGATTTATACATTTATGCCCATACATAACTTCAAATGGATCCATTTTAATCATAAAGGGATAAGAATTGTTATAAGCAAATTCAACTGAATCTAGGAAATATTCCCATTTGCTTTTAACTATATTTCAAGATAAACATTATATTATTGTATCACAATATAAGCATGCACATAATATTCTAAGTCTAATATGTTTGATTATAAATATTCATCTACTCTTATTAAAGTTAGTGTAAAACTTGATCCAAAACTTGCATGTGAAAAAGTTAACCTTATTTGTATAGGTAGCTTGTTGGTATCAAACCATTACCAGGTCAGATATTTCATATGATCTTGGTGTTGATTCTATATTTATGCGGGATCCATTTTTGGATAATTAAAAATTAGCTAAACGTGTTATTCATTATATCAAAGGAATAATTGATTTTGGTTTATGTTATTCTTCTATTGATAATGTTAAATTATATTATTATTGTGATGTTGACCATGTTAGTGATATTATAGATCATAAATATACTTCTGGATGTGTGTTTAAGTTTGGTTTAGGTGATTTCACTTGAAGTAGTAAAAATCAACTTATTATCTCTATCTTTTCTACTGAAGCAGAGTATACAAGTGTTATGTAAATTGCTACAGAAGTCATGGCTATGAAGGTTGTTGGGAGAACTTCATTTGGATGTTTCTCACAACACATTCCTTCATTATGATAACTAAAGTTATATAACTTTAGAAAAAAATCTTGTGGAACACCAACAAACTAAAGACATTATTAGCATGTCCTCAACCACTTGGTTAAACCTCTCTATTTGACTATCCATTTTTAGGTGATATGAAGAGCTAAAATTTAAAATCATTCCAAATGTTGTAGTCATTTTTTTCTAAAATCTTGAAGTAAATAACTTATCTATATCAAAAATAATGACTTTTGGCATGCCATGCAACCAAACTACTTATTTCAAAAAAAAATTGCAAACACATAAGCATCATCAAGCAGATTTCTAGTAATATAATGACCAACTTTTGTGAATTTATCAATCACAACAAAAATAATGTCATGCTTACTACGTGACTTTGGTAAACCAACAATGAAATCAAGTGAAATAACAATCCAATTACCTTGTGAAATTTTATGAGGATAAAGAAAACCTATTGGATGGCAATGTTTAGCTTTTATCCACTAATGTTCTAAATATTTTTCAACAAAATCAGCAATATCATGCTTTAACTTGAGCCAATAATAGTACCTTTTGAGCTCATGCATCATTTTCATGACACTTGGATGAGTAAAATGAGGTGTTGTATGAACTTATTTTATCAAAATATTATACAAGTCACCTGACTTGGGCACAAAAATTCTATTTTTATGCCGTAATAGGCCATCACTTTCAACAAAAAATCAACAAATTTCTTTACTATAGGCTCGTTATCTAAACCTGCACTTCATGGCAAAATTCATGAATAATTTATTGTTCCGAAATAACTATTTTTAAATTACCTTGAAAAATGAACAAGGCAACATAATACATGTGTCAGTTAAGAGCATCAAGAACACAATTCTCCTTACCCTTAACATATTAAATGTTTATATCAAAATTGCTCACAAATTCCAACCATCTACACTAGCAAGCATTAAGATCATCATGGGTGAACAAGTATTCTAGACTATGATGATCATATTTAACTTTGAAATGCTTTCATAGCAAAAAATATTTCCACTATTTTAAAGGATGCATAATATAAACAAGCTCTAAATCATGTGTGAGATAATTAATTTCATGTTTCTTGAGCTTACATGACTTCCATGCCACAACTTTGCCATTTTGCATAAGAATACCACCAAAAACCTCCTTAGAGGCATCTGATCAAATTTTAAAATTGCCATTATGATCTAGAATAATTAATATAGGTGATATAGTTAATAGATTTTTAAGCTTCTTAAAATCTTCTTCACATGCTAAAGTCCAAATGGACTTTTTACCTTTGCATTGCAAAGAAGTAATGGGGTTAGCCAAATTGAATTTTTTTTCACAAACCTTCTGTAATAACCAATCAAATCCATAATGATATGTAGTTCATGTATGTTTTTAGGGGCAAGCCATTCTTGAATAACTATTATCATTTCTAGATCCACAATAATGTTGTTCTTAGAAGTAACATGTCCCAAGTAATGTATTTTAGTTTGGAAAAATGTACATTTAGAAATATTTCCATAAAGCTTATGCTACCTTAGTCTTTGCAATACGAAACATAAATTCTACTTATATTCACATACATTTTTAGAATAGGTCAATATATCATTAAGGAAAACAAGAACAAACTTGTCCAAATAATCCCTAAATACACCATTCACGAGATTCATAAAAGCATTAGGTGCATTTGTCAATCCAAAGGGCATTATTGTGAACTCATAATGATTTTAATTTATTTTATGGATGTCTTCTTCTTTGATACTTAGTTGATGGTATCCTGATCTTAGATAAATCTTAGAAAATACTGTTACATCTTTCATTTTATCAAATAAATCATCTATCCTTGGTAAGGGATAATGATTCTTAATAATAACCTTGTTAAGCTTGCGTTAGTCTACATATCCTAAGTGTACCATATTTCTTTTTCATAAACATAATAGGAGCACCCCAAGGAGACACACTTAGTCTAATACTTATATTTTCTAACATTTCTTGTAGATGAACCTTAATTTCTTGAAAATAAGCTACATTCATACGATACAAAACTCTAGATGTAGGGGTAAACCTTGGCATAACATCATTGGAGAAAATTCATGCCCAGGATGAAGTCTAGGAAATTTTTTAGAAAAAACATTAGAAAATTCATCCAAAAAATTAAAAAAATCATAAGTGATTTCCTTATCCGAGGTTGTTTCTTGCATTTGAATAACATAAGTTTAGTAGCCTTTTTGCACAACCTTTTTCAGCTGTAGGCCTGAAAGTAGTTTTTACACTTTAAGATTATTAACACCTTGGATATTAAGATTTTTTCCTAAGTCATCACTACATTAAACTACTTTATTACCATAGTAAAATGTGGCTTTATCTTGTTGCATCCAATCCATTCCCAAAATAAGATCATAAGACCTCAAAGGTGCTAAAATAGGTTTACTCTAGTTGAGAAAACTCTTAAATTAAGCTTTATTTACTCTAAGCATTCAAAAATGGGTACCCTTTTCATTGTACCAAATTCAACCTCCCATCCTTATATTGAACTAACATATTTTTCTTTAAATTTATAAATAACATTAGTGGAGACAAAACTATTAGTTGTACTAGAATCAATTAGAATTGAAACTGAAAAACCAACTAGATTACCTCTGATTTCAATAAGGGTGGCCTAAAATTCAATATTCCTATTATCTATAGCCACATACACCTGATGATTAGTTTATTGCCTTAGTTTTAATTTAGGATAGTCCTTTTGATAGTTATTATCATCACATTCCAAACATATTTTACTATGCTGATGTGAAAAAGGCATAATGTTTTCCCCTATGGCAGGTAAATTATGATTTCTTTGAGTTTGAGTTTTCTTGTATGACATAATTTTAGAAGAATTATGAAAGTTAAAAAAATTTAATTTTTCCTTGTTATCAATCAAATTTTCACCCTAAGGAGGTCTACTCCATCCTCCTTAAATTTTATGTAACATTTAAACACCTCAAGGTTGTGTGTGACTTATTAGAAAAGTGAATCTTTAGGTTAAAAGGCTAACTCTCTTGATGTATCACTTAAGCTCATCAAAAAATTCTATCAACTTGAAATGGAAAGAGAGAGAAAACTAATTTCATATAGGTGATGCACCAAATATGTGGTCCTACACCTATATATCATACACTAAAGACATGAACTATAACTGAATTTAATTGCACTACTCAAATAGGAAGGTATTCAGGTATGAGTGTTTCACATAGAGGCTAGTGCATGGTGCATAGACTAGGAAGATGATCAGTAGGTCCCTAAAGACACTAAATATTATTTCTTCACTTGTCAAGCACATAATATTCTATTCACACTATATGACCTGAAAAGATGACTATTACTTGCACAGAGATAACTAAGAAAGGATAAATGAAAGGAAGCATTTGCTATCACTATCAATTCATCAACCAACTAAGCATATCTACTAGACAAAATACATGAGAAGGAAAAAAAAATCAAATCTAAATGCAAAATACAAGTGTTTCTATAATTAGGTCTTTTCCATCACTTAGGTCATAATCCTTTTCAAATCCTAATTAGGCCATACATATAGAGAAGGTGAGACGAGAGAGAGAAAGATATGTTGGAAAGGATTTAAGGACACATGCCACTCTTCATGAGGAAATTTAAAACATGATAGGGGTTATAAATATTCCTAATAAATTCCCCAACATGTGTCATTCATCCTTGATATGATAGCCTATGAGAAGTTAGCATAGAAAGGAGACACCTCATTCATTTCACTTAAACTGCCACTACTTTCTTTCTTAGAGTTACAACATTTTTATCTTGACATGTGACAAGATTATTGAAGTTATTAAATTCCATTTTATACCACTTCCACATTTATCTAATTGTGTTAGAGTTGAGATCTAAGGCTCAAGTGCCTTCATGTTGGTGGAAACCTACAAACTGAATACAAGAGCCTAGTTGGCTCAATAGGCCATGCAAACTAGTCAATTATCTCATTTTAGGTCTATTATTTGAATAAGGAATACTAAAATAGTTTTAAATTATATTTCATACCTGATTATAGATCATATTTTCTATTCAAACCTGTAAACCACTTTCAAATACTACCATCTAGCTATATTAGGTCTCTTAGGGTCTTTATTGCATAATTGATCAACACTTGGTGTCTTGACTCTCCAAAGGATATTAAGTAACTAAAACTATTATTAATGAGTATATAGAACATTATATTATTAAATTCTCATGTTTGGATAGATCCATTATACCCTACTAGGCCTTATCCAATTCAAATCTAGGAGAAAACTCTAAAATTTCCATTTTTAGGCCTATAATAGTCAATTTTATGCCTAATTTATACATCATGTACCTCAAACATGCCAATTAAAAGATTGAAATGGTGTCCATGATTATTTTAAGGTCAATATAATAATTTATCAGCTAAAAAAGTCCATTTTAATTCATTTATCCTCTCTTTTCTCTCATCAAATCACTGACAGGGTGTAGGCAGGTTCAAACATGTCTAGCATCTTAATGATGGTTCATAAAGGTAAGGGATTCAAACCATAAAATAATGCCACAAGTATTTATAAAAAATATGTACCCTTCCATGGATAATATATTTAGACCTAATTTAAATCCTCCTACAATTTCTAAGCACTAAACTAAGTCCTCTCAATTTTTTTATAGTAGAAAGTAGGGTTTTGAGCTAACTTTCAGTTTTAAAGAATGTTTATAGATACGTGAGAGTTAATAAGAAAACTAATGCCATTATTTTAGGTTATGATACCCCATTAACCAATAAAAATGACACCTACCCCCATGCAAATCCTCTAATGAGTTTTGATCTTCTCAATGTGGTCTCTCGAGCATAGAAGACTATGTGCACAGAATGAGAGAATGCTTCTTGGTCAAAACACCTTAAAGTGAATTTTGTGAAACTTAAAAAATTAAAAAAAAGTTTTGAATGGTATATTAATTATTATTAATGGTTATCAATATACATTAGTCTCCCAACAAGATTTTTGTTACCTGAGTCCATATTGTGAGGGTTTGAAGACAATTAGGTCTGTGTAGCCCTAATTACCTAATTTTATCCTTATTTAAGAGTTTTGGTGTTTTATTGCCTCTTTCAAGATTCCATAACTCTTTCTAAACATTCCATGAGAGTGTAAACAACCATTTAAATTCTTTCCATTGCTTTCTTATTACAAAAGGGTGACCAATTCTACCCAAGTATAATATATAAGTCTATGTGATGCCAATCTGACTATCAGCTCCTTTCTTCACTTCAAAGCATAAAACTATATTTAATAGAATATAAATGAAGTATTAAACACCTCACTAATCTTATTTTACAACCAAGACATAACTTTAATTTCACATGTCTCCATCTTTACAAGTTTGAAAGGCAATTTGGCTACTTAGTCCACTCGTAGGTATGTATTTGGGTTTTAGTTGCATTTTGAGGTTTAAGGTTTCAATAGAAGTTGATGATAATTTAAATAAACCTTGAAAAAGTGTTGAAGACTTAATATTATCCTTTTTAACCTTCTTATTCTCCTTAAGCTCTCATATCTCTATAAACATCCCTTCACTCTCTCATGCATGTTCATGTCTATAGAGTAGGCTTTAATATGGTACTGTCATTAGCCACTCATTTATATTTGAATTTCCTCAAAATTATACTCAGGTATCAAAGATTCAATACATTTTACCTTACTTATCTCAACCTCAACCCTCATGCCAATATCACATCTTCCTTTATCATGGTTTAAACTTAGATCTTCTTGGCTATAAGTGGTAGTTGAGAATCCCTTGAATATCATTATTTGAAACTTAGTATTTCCAATTATATTATTGATAATTGAGAGTAATTTAAATTAATATAAGTATTTTCCCACTTTCAACCTATCTTATTTCAAGATATTATCACTTTTTAGGTCATACATTTCTCTCTCATACTTTGCCTAACCCTGTAGTTGTCAATGTCTTGTATGGGTATAGGGTATCTTGAGAATTGATGTTTGAACATACCAATTCATTGATTATGAACCCTTATAAGTGTTATAACACTACCATTTATCTCCTTATTAGGTATTTAAACTCAAAACTTGGTGCACAAACTCAACCACAAGGTGTAGACCTACAGGTCTATAGATCTGTAGGTTTACATTCCTTATATTTTAAGATTTTTATAGTAAAAATTTGGTATTTTAGGCCTTGATAACCCCTATACATTGATTTATTACACTTATCATGAGCTAAAGGTTTCCATATGGCTTAGACATTGCAAAAGAGAATGAACCTTTTTAAAACCTCTTTTGTAGGTAGCCTCAAGCAAGAAATCATGATTACTACTTTGAAGGGCTATGCACAAAAGATTCATTAAGGTTAGATAGATTTGATATCATGATAAGATAGTGGGGCATAATAAAACTCCCTTTAATGTACTAAAAACAATCAAAATATTTACAACCTCAAAGGCAGATTTGTGACATATCTCTCTCATGAAGGCTCTTTTGAAAACCATAGAATCTCACACATGCCAACCTAGTGAAAGAAAGCGTGTAATTACTATTCATATCTATATAGACCCTATAAACTACTACTCATACTCCAATGAGTTCAAATTTGTAATAAAAATGACCCAAAACTGAGCTAGTGGGGATTGTAGGCAATTTTTGACCCCTCAAGCTCTTAACAATTATTCATAAAAATGTAGTCTTCAATATGAAAACTAATGTCAGGGGTTTGAATGCTATTAGGACCCTTATATTTGGTCATGATCTTAGACCCTGACTCTACCTATATGGCTTGTACCATCCATATGAAATCTAGCTTTATGAGCTTTCAAGGAGATCGATAGGAGAGGGAATGAAGATTTTGCCTTCCTGAGACCTATGTAATCTCCCTAAAATTGGAGATGGCTTATAAAATTTGAAGAGACACTTCTAATTTTTTACTTGAAAATGGATCCTTCTTGGTCCATACCAGTGCTTAAATTACCATTTTAGAGTTAAAACTATAGTAAATGACCTATTCTAACATGCAAATAGATACTATGACTTATTCCTAACAACATGCACATTATAAATATTCTTGAAATGTTTTTAATTTAAGAAATTCTATATATTACCTCATTTTTAGCCCAAAAAAGTGATTTAAATGGATTTAGAGTACATGATATGCATGGTGAAGGATTAACACATGGTTATATGACTTGCAGAGCTTTGGAAATCCACCTTTAAATTTAGATTACCTCTTCACAATTGGTTTTAATGATCCATGTAAAAATATCACCTTGAGAAGGTTTAAATTGGCCACAATTGAAACCTAGGTTTCTCCAAAAACTTAAAAAATGTTAAATTACCTTAATCTTTTCAAATAGAGTTAACAAGAACTAAACCAAGTGACCAAGTGAAATGACTTGACCTAATGGACCATGTACCTTGTTGACACATCATGACATACTCCTAGGACTTACTAGACTGATCTTGAAAACATTGAAATGCATGAAAAGGACACTACCTTAAATAATGCTAACAAGACTAACAAATCTTCATTTCAAGACCTCATAAGGCATGGGATGGGTTAGGAATAAGGCATGGAAGCATGAAACATAAGTTTTCACCTATAAGTGTTGGCATTTTGACCTTGGGGTTCAAAATTAGTCAAAAAGCCTTGAAACTTATTAAAAACACCACTGCTCCTAATAATTTTATGGTTCTGATCAGATTTCTTGAAATTCTTGGGGGAAAGAAAAATATTTTTAGATTTAGACTATTATCTATTGAATTTAAAATCATGTCTCACTTTCTATTGAGACCTTTCCTTCTCTTCTACCCTATGAGAATATTCAATGGCAATAGTCAAAGTTTTAAGGTTGGTCATACTGATGTCATGCATCAATCTAAAATCCAAGTTTAAAATTTGTTACCTTTATTTCCTCATCATGCATATAGTTCACATGATGTAGCAAATTCATGAATTTATTCTCATATTCTGTTAAACACATATTTTTTTACTTTCAAAATTTAAAATATATTATCTTTTGTTCTTTGAAATTGGCACTAAGATATCTCTTTCAAAAGTGAATTTCAAAAACATGTCAGGTAAGTGTCAAAAGTTGGTAACCCTCTAAATCACAAAGATAGTTCCACCAAAGAGCTATAGCTCCAACCAACTAATAAATATCCACCTTTTCCTTCACATTTGAGGGCATGTTATGCAAATTGAAGTATTTTTAAAAGATGACCAACTATGCATCAACTACATCCCTTGATTCTTCACCTGGAAATACAAGGGTGGAAGATTTTTAAGTTCGTTAGTGATGGGATCAACCACATTAAAATACATCTCTTGGATTACTTATTCTTACACTTTAATTTCATCTAATTAGGGTAATTGTTCTTTTGGAATACCCCTAAGATTGTTTAACTTGCATTTTTTATATTCCAACTTACTTTACAATGCATTCAAAGTAGTTAATATATCATTAAGGACCTCTTCTTGACTATAAGTAGGATTCCATCTAGCAAAATTTACATTTTGTTCCTCTACATTTCTACCATAATTATTCATATGAGGTTCTCTTCTACTTGGGTTAAGGTTTTGGGCTCCACGACCTATACCTGTTCCCCTAATTATTCGTCTACCTATACCTCTACCTAGATTGTCAATTATCAAGTTGTCATCATTTAATCCACCTGATCTTCTTCTCACCATCTTGAGGTGAAACAAAATAATAGCTTAGGTAGGTAAAAGTAGTAAAATTCTTTCCCAAAATTCCCTAGAGCACATAACCTAGGATTTGACACTGAAATGTAACAACCTATTTTTTTTAAAAATCAACTTCAAATTACTCAACACCATTTCAAACCTAATGAAAAAAACTAATTTTCAGAAAGTGTGATCAAGTCCATAATTGTGCTATACCAAACACATGTATTCAACTAAGGTTAAAAATTCCTACTAATATTATTAGGAAGTTATTTTAACTAATCAATAATTATATTTGGGTGTACTAGGGTACTAATCATACATTCATACACCCAAATATGATCACTAAATCTATGATATTCCTAAAAATATGAACACCAACTTTCAGCCTTTATCAAAAGCCTATACTTGACATAAAACAATATGCACTATGACCATGCAGGTAAGCTAAACTCTAACTGAGAGTACATGTCAATATCAAAAAGGTTCACAACACTTTAAGGCAAAAATAAGAATCATAATACTAAGCTTTTGTATTTGATGACCTGCATAATTATGTAAGCATCAAGACTTGAGCTTCATGTTTGTATTTACAAAAGCAATACAATGTAAATTGTTTTACATTTTCCATGAATACATGTCACATGAAGTCTAATGCCATCAAGTAGGGTTAGTTGCTTATGTCATCATGAATTGAGCTAGGATCATTGATCTCATGGATTTAAAATAATAACATCATATCAAATTATCAAAAGGATCTAAATTAAGAAAAAGTACAATATTGATTCTTATTATTGATGAACATTACCACATACATGGATATTACGTCAATTGAAATCACCTATAATTTTTTCTACACATAATAATTAAACCTACATCATTTTACTTAAGTGAATACATTTGACCATTTTACATTATTATATAGTAATAACTTAATATATGTATAATATGCTAGTCATATAGTCTATTTATATTAAGTTATAAAATGAACAATCGTCAAACAAGTCTTTAATATTTTAACATGATTTTGATGTTTCAACAACCATGCTTATGTTTTGCATATTGATGACTTAGATAATATCATGAAAGTCATTCAATGCTTTAGCTATGTCACTTCAAACATAAGTCATCTTTCTATAACTTATTACATGAATTTATCATTATATTTAATTAATGACATGGTCATACAAACTATTCTTAATTATTACATTTCCAACTCATGACAGATTATTAAATTCCTTATTAGTCATTAAGGCTTTTGAAACATCCATTAACTTAGTATAAATATCAACATGAAAATGAAACAAGGTAAACCATCTATATAAATGTTTAGATTATCTTCTTGAGTTGTTGAGTAGACTTTTAAAAAACTCAATGACAACAAGAATCAACCAATAATATGACCTATCTTAAACATAAGAAATAATGATCTCATTAAAACTAATATTCATATTATATTTTAATTCCCACATGTTATATAAATAATGACACAGATATAAAAAGTAAGTTTCATGTGACTTTACATAATCTTGAACTTTCATGTTTAGTTCTAAAAGAGCTAAGACTTCATTTTCACAAAATCAATTGATTTGGAAAAGCAATATGGCATGTATCCTTTAGCTATATCAATTCTAAAACTTAGATAAATATTACATAAATTAAGAAAACATAAAAATATATAAAACATAACTTTATTCCATGATGTTATGAATACAAAAACCCAAGAATGAGAATATCGTCTTTGAAGTTCTTACTGGTTGCATTTTAAAAATGCAACTCTCTAAATTGATACAAATATCATTCTTACTAAAAGTACCTCATCAATCACTTGGTCTAGCTTTTCAACCACTGATGATCATATAAAAAGTATAACACTTTATAGAATTCCACATTAGTATGCTAATATATATTCCTAAAACATAAGAACTATCTATTTTATTCAAATCAAGCAATAGTTCATGTTTTAAAAATACAACATACAAGTAGATATTTGAATAATAACTTTAATGATCAAAATCAAAAGATCACATCCCTGTTGAATAACCAATCATTTAAATTTGTATTTATAGGAAAGATAAATCATCGTATATGTATATCTATATAATAATAACATAAAGTATGTTACAGCCACTTCATAACTTGACAACATAGTATGTATATCTATAAAATGAGACATTGATTTATATCATGTCTTTACACTAAATAACCACATAATAGATAAACCAAATACATGAAGAGTCCAATCACTTGAATCATCTTCTAAAGAGAAGTATGCAAACAACCCATCTATCCTGCCCAATGAGCCCCCCATCAGTTACCTTAGACCATCCCATCCATTAGTTATATTTGGAGTTCAACAATAGGTTATATATAAGGTGAAATCATAACCACTATTCTAAGCTTTCAAATTCAGGAACATAAAAGAATGATAAGATTTGACTTAAAGATAATGCAGGAAGAAAGTACTCATGATTACCGTTAGTGCTACCATTCAACTTGTGAATTGGTCCATTTAACTTCCTCAAATTAAATAATGATTGTTTAATTCATTGACTTCAAATAAGATATGCATGTGAATATACCATATATGTATTTATTAACCAATATTACTAAAGACATTCACAACTAATTCGATTCTCAACCATTATCCTTCAACAAAAATAAACATCAACAATCCAAATCACAATGGCGCTAAAAAGAGGCATGACACCCAAAAAAAGAGAGTCATCAAATTTTACACAAAATGGAAAAGAGTCCAACTCAGAATTTATGTAATAGCCTCAGATATTATAATAAGATTCCAATAGTATACGAACTTAGTTTCAGCTTCCATAGGACCTTATGCTCATTCATTGCCATTCAAGACAAACAAAGGGTTACCAAAACCCTATCAATAATATATAACAAGCACCTACAACAATTTCACTACTGAATTAAATGATAGTCAACAAATACAATCCAAAAATATTTTCCATAAACACATTATACAACCATTCCATAAAATAAGTCCAAATTGCAACCAAAAAATAAATACCAACACTTATTCCTTAAAAATCAATGGGATACCCTATTTGGTACCAAAATCCTATGGATTATCCAATGTGAGTTCCATAATCCATTCAAACACAACCGCCATAAAAAACTACACAACTGAGTATACAAACATACTTTGAGTTGCATGATAAACAACCCAAAACATTCCAAGTAAGAGTATATTTGACTATACAATGATTATTGCATTATGGGTTCATAGTGAAGTCTACAAACTTCACAATGAACCTATAATGCTTCATTATTTCATCAAGTTATACCCATTTCCAATAGAACACAAAATAACTATTGCATTGTTGAATGCAACCTTAATGTATAAAAATACCATATCTCTTATAAAAAACAACAATCTTTTTTCTTCTTTGCACCCAAATGAGCCTTCATGAACTCCAATAATTGCCATTAAATCCCATAGTGGTCTTATAGTATAATCATAAATAATTAGAAATGTGGTTAAATAAACTATAATCACTTCTACCCAAAATGCAACTAAAAAATGGAACTAATAGTCGCAACCAAGTCCCACTAGGTCTCTAATGGACTTCATTAAAAATTTAATAGAGATCGACTGATTGAACTCGCCATAAAATCAAATGCCCAAACAAAAGACTTCAAAGTTACTCGACTAGCTGAATTTGGGATTTGGGTCATCATGACCTGATTACCAATTGAAGTCAAAACTAAAGTTCAAAATGCCAAGATTTAATTAGAACAAAACTAATGAATACCCCATGAAATAGTCATGGTTACCTTCTTAAGTTAAACATTCAAGTCACCAAAGGTCAAAACACCATTTCAAATCCATGTAATAGTCATGATAAAGAAAACCGGTTTAAAGTATTTAATGTACATGTTCCTAGCATAGACCAAATGTGAAACTCTAGATATTCCAATCAAGCCATATATATTAAATCCAATATAAAGTAATACCAATATTACAAATGCTCCACACAACCTCAAGCAAAGGAATAACACAAATTAATAGCTACAACAACCACGATGAAATTCAAATCAAGAAATAAGAATGTAGTCAAAGACTGATATAAAACCCCTTTGCTCATCAACCAACTGAATAAGAGAACACAATAGTTAAGAATGACCAAACAAGACAAGGCTCAAAATCTCATCACTCAAAGATTACTAGCTCATTATTACCCTTTTATTCCCTCTGTTGTTGAGCACCAAATCCAACCTAGCTCATTTATCTTTTTCCTATTCCTATGATCATGAGAATGATACATCAAAAATATCTGAATGAAAAAATAATATATCGAATATGACAAATAATTCTAATTTGAATATCATTAATTAGTTAGATAATGAATTGAATCTAATCATCCATGATAATATAAACATGTCTAGTATGCAAAATATCATAATAATATCTTAAATACAGTCTCAATATCATCCAAATAATAATTCAATAGCTAGTAATATAGCTAAGAAATATTTCAAACAATAAACAAATGTGAAATCAATAATGTTATAGACATAAAATAGAGCATGAAAATTGAGGTCATGATATTGACTTTCAACTCAATGATATCTAGAATATCAATAGAATTATCCAATCATACTAGAATCTGATCGAAAGTGGTATGATAAGTGTTGATGCTTAAAATTGTGCTTGATTCTAATCAACAACAATGGGAAGTTTCAAGCTATGGGATATTGCAGCTTGAAACAACCTCCAGATTTTAGAGAAGCTGGTCTCTTCTTTTGTATCAAGTGTGGGGGGAAAAGGGATAGGAATTTAAATAGAAACGCAAATGTAGGAAATGAAACCTAACTATGGTGATGCGCTTGAGTGTAATTTTGATCCTAATCCTAAGCTCAGTGAGACTATATGTAGGATTCATTTACATTTAAGAGCAAACAAGTGCATGATCAACGTAAAAGATTGAAATAATAGAAACAAAGGCTCACAATACAGACTTCTTTTGCTAAGATACAAAAAATGTCAACAAAGACATAGGGTTAAATTTTATTATAATAATGTTCCGATCACATAAGAGGCACATAAACACGTATAGTTATGTAAACCTTCCGACTCAAGAAAATGAGACAAAAGCAAATGACATTCCTAATCACAACTCTAGAAAGTTTACAGTATAGACTACTTTTGCAAATGACACAGATAATATCAACAAAGGCATATAGTTCAATCTTCTTAATTCTTCAGCCACATAAAAGGCACAGAAACATGCACAGTTATATCAACTTTACAACTCAAGAAAATGAGACAAAAGCAAATGATATTCCTTAGTCACGAGCTCTAGAAAGTCTAAACTTGTTTTTCCCTCCTCCTTTCTCTTTTTTTCCATCCCCTCCTTTATAGCCTCAGATTTAGAGATAAAATAGTGTGGAATTTGGTGCATTTAATGCCTTGGATGCATTTTGGTCTTATCAAAAAGGGCCATGCTGGGGCAGGGCGGCTGCCCTGACTGCGACATGTCAATTCATGTCTAGTACCTCCTTTCACACCTAAATTTCCTCATTCCATCACCTACTTAGTCACACAACTATCCATTCTCCTCTGCTTACAAGGGACAAACAGATGACCCCTTTTAATGTTTTTAGGCCCCAAAAAATCTACTCGATGAACTGCTCCACCTACCAAAAATAACTCTCACTAAGTTCTCCCTAGCTCGCTAGCTGAAACAGATACACAGAACACTCTATCCTATTGAAATGGAAGAGGACACTTAGTCAATTCCATTAAAATCTTCTTATTACTTAGAAGGCACTAGAGAATGACACTTGGTTCTTTTCACCTAATTTATCGAAGACACGCGGCTCTTTCCACTTTCCCTTTAGATATGTTGTAGAATTATTTGAGGCACATATTAGGCTCCTACAGATGGTGACACTTGGCAGCTTCCATAGACCTTTGCAATAACACTCAAGACCCACCACAATCTTTATTCAGCAATGAAGCTTGAAGATGATCTCTCAGAAGTTGACACATGGCGGCCTCCACTATTCTTTGGAAGATACGTGGCATCTTTCGCTTCTCTTACTAGGGGTATGTGGCATCTTTCACTACTTCTAGGGATGGAGTAGAAAGGGGCTCAAAAAGTGACACTTAGTGGCCTCTGCTGCTCTTCAGCACTTAAACAAAATGAAACGATGCCTTTTTACCTTCTAAAAAGGTACTTGACCCCTTTGGTTTTTGGGACACTCCCTTGAACTGCCCGATGAACCAAAATGATTCAATGGTTCAACGGTTCAACACTACATGCCATTTACACATTAAT
Organism: Torreya grandis; assembly: GCA_037957365.1. Classification (NCBI taxonomy): domain Eukaryota; kingdom Viridiplantae; phylum Streptophyta; class Pinopsida; order Cupressales; family Taxaceae; genus Torreya; species Torreya grandis. The sequence goes on from JARHVA010002112.1 coordinate 1,875,522, forward strand.
CAAGGTATTGAACCAAAAATGTTGAACCAAGGCATTGAACCTAGCCATTGAACTAACTGTCTCTTAGATGTCGACATGTGGTGACTTCTGCTTTCCCTAAAAAAAGTAGTCCAGGGCCTTTCGCAACTACCACCTGGCACTTTCTGCTTCTTCCTGCTACTTAGCTTGTTGAAAACTTTTGTCAAAAAATAGAATGAAATGTGGGTGCCGATATGAGATGTGGATGCCAACACGTGATGCATTCCAATGAGTTGCTATTGGATATGTGGCACATTTTACGACTCTCTTGAAAGTTAGGAAAGGTGCCTCAGATGACTCCACTTGGCCAGAACCCATGCTCAGACTACGCCACTTGGTAGCTTCTACTACCCTTTGACACTTAGACAGAAAATGAATCAAAAGAAACAAGGCCACACTCTATTTCAAAACTTCTACTGCCACGACCAAGGTATGTGGGAACAAAACTGTAGTGCGCGACTGAGAATCAAAATGTAATGTAGAGTAAACATTTTTACTCTACAGTTACTGGTGACCCCTAGGACTTTTGAGCCTGCTCAAAAAGAAAACTCCACCTTCTGCTAGATCAAAATTGTGAAATTTAAAGCTTCAAAAGAGCCATCGACATGTGTTTAAAACACTTATTTAAAAAGAAAGCGGGAAAACAACGAAAAAAATAATGTGAGAAAGGGAAATTATTTAACTATAATACATTATAGGCCCAATTTAATTGAAATGCTTCAAATAGATTCCATTTATAGGAATCTCTTTAGGTTCTCCTTCTATCGACTCTAGCTTGAATGAATTCTTCTACTTGCATGCATGAATTTTATACGGGCCAGTCCATAACGCTTCAAATTTAGTATGCTAACTTGGCGTGGTGGCTCTTGCATCCCATTTCAAAAAAATTGAGCCTACTTCAAAATTAGGATTTGAAGTCCTTTTATCAAAACAGTTCTTAACCATTCCCTGATGCTTAATCAATGAATCATGGGCTATATCCCTCTTTTCTTGAACTTCCAAAAGTTCTGCAAGTCTGACCTGCATGGGGCCATTTTCTTCAATTTCAATTTATTTGACCAGTTAGAGAGCAGGGATTTCCAAGCTTAGGGGAATCACAACAAACTTTCCATATACCAATTCATATGGGGACATTTTGATGACCTACTTAGGCATGATTTTATCAGCCCATAGTGCTAGATTAAGCACTTTATGCCACTCTTTGTGATAATCAGCCCCTACTCTTTTGATGAGTCTTATCAGGTTCTTGTTGGTCGATTCTGCCAGACCATTACCTTGAGGGTAATAGTTAGATGAAGTTTCAGATATATTCCATGTTTCAAGGCAAAGTTGGATACTTTAGACCCCAAGAATGCTTTAGCATTATCTAAAATTATGGTGTGAGGAGCCCCAAAGCGAGTAGTGATACTCCCTAGAAAATATAGGATCACATTCTTTGTTGCTTCCTTAAGTGGGACTGCCTTGGTCCATTCGATGAAATAGTCTGTGGCAGTTAATATCCATTTGTGACCCATACTGGACACTAGATTTATCATTCCAATGAAGTCAAGACCCCATTGAGCAAAAGGTTCATCCATAATTATAGGACTAAGGGGCATGGCTACATTCCTTCTCATCCCCATATAATATTGGTAGGATTGACATTTTTTAACCAGCTGATAACAATCTGCAAATAAAGTAGGCCAAAAATATCCTGCCTCACTTATCTTTATGGTTGTGGTCTTTGTAAAAAAATGCCCCCTGATATTCCATGATGCATTTCATGTAGTATTCTCTTAGCTTCAGCCTATTCAACACATCTTAACAATTTTCCATCAAAATTTCTTTTGAAAAGGACTTGTTCAATTAAAACAAAATGAACTCCCTGTATCCTATAATATCTTCTCTTATTTTGAGGGAGTTCTCTCAGATAAATCCCATTTTTCATAAAATGAATCCTGCTTGTGACCCAAGATTCCTGATCAACCTCTTGTATTTTTAGCACCATCTTCATTTCTCCTTCTGAATCTACTTCCTCAAGTAACATCTTTTCAAGCTCTTAGGTTATATATTGGCACAGACCCCTACCTCTAACTAGCTTGGTGGGTTTGACCTATACATCATATTCAAGGATCTTAGTGATCTAATTGGCTCTTTTCTCAATAATTTCCCCCTCCATGATGTATTCCCTGACACTTGGGTGAGCTACAAGTATCAAAATTTTGTTTCTTGATATCATATGCCTAAATTTCTTGAGGGCTTTTACCATGGCATAGGCTTGTCTTTCCACAAAATTGTACCTGGTCTCATAATCCCTAAGGTTTCTTGAGAAAAAGGCTATTGGGTGTTCCCCCTCCAGCCTATCATTCTTTTGAGTTAAGACAACATCAATACTTGACTCTCCTCCATAGACATACATTACGAAGGTCTTGAAAAAATTTGGGTTTTTAAGCATTGGGGCTGCTGAGATAGCCTTCTTGACCTCTTCAAAGGCTTGTCTTCCTTTTATAGTCCATTTGAAGACCAGGTCTTTCTTTAGCAAGAGTGTCATTGGTCTTACCAAACCTGCAAAATTAGATATGAATCTACTGACAAAATTGATCTTTCTTAAAAAGGACTAAACTACCTTTTTATTTACTGGAAGAGGTAGGTTCATTATAGCTATAATTCTCTTCGGGTCTATAGAAACTCCTTCTTTAGATACTATATGTCCCAACAATTTGCCCTGAGGTACAACGAAGATGCATTTCTTGGGATTCAATGATATCCCAAAATCCTGACATTTCTTGAAGATAGATTCTAAATGATCAAAATGATCATCAACATTTTTTAAAAATATAGTGAGGTCATCCAGATAGACCAGGATAATATTATTTATAAGTTCCCCAAAGGCTATATCCATAGCTCTTTGAAAGGTGGCACTTGCATTTGACAGACCAAAAGGCATCTTTACATATGCAAATGTTCCCCATTTGGTAGTAAAAGCAATTTTGTACTGATCTTCATTAGCCAACCAAATTTGATTGTATCTAGAGAAACCATCTAGTAAAGAAAACCTCTCTGATCCAACCATAGTTTGTAAAATTTGTTCCATGGAGGGCAAGGGCTAGTGGTCTTTTAAAGATGCTCTATTTAGATCTATGAAATCTACACATAGTCTTACATCTCCATTCTTTTTTCTAACTGGTACTAGATTTGATACCTAGGTTGAGTGCTTGGTTGGAAATATTATTTTGGAATCTAAAAGTTTCTACAACTCATCTACCATTAGAGGCTCAATCCTTGGATTTACTGGCCTCTATTTTTGTCTGATGGGCTTAGACCCTTCAGTCAGTTCTATTGTGTGCTGAATAATGTCTCTATTGTACCCATGAAGGTCTTCATAGCTCCAAGCTATGACTCTGTCATATCTCTGGCACAATTCAATTAGTCTTTCCTTCTCTTCTTGAGTTGCAGAGTTTCCAGCTTTTAGCCTTTTCCCATCACTCACCTCTACTTTAGAATAGTCTGCTTTGTCTACCTAGAACCTTTTCTTTTCTAGGCTTACATCCTCTAGGTCAAACAAGTTTTCTAAGGTGATCAAGCCCTTAGGGAGCTTATTAGTCCTTAATTGTACAATTTGATCACCATATGCCTCTTCAACTTTGGTTTGCAACTGATCAGCAAACTCATCTGATTGTTGTAAGAATGAGACTACCTGAGCATCATTTTCAAATACTTGCCAATTCTCATCATTGTCTGGAAAGGTTGGCCTCACTATAACTTTTACTGACTCATTGTTAATCAATAGGCCAGTCACTGGGTTAAACTATGAGCCAATCTAGGCCATCCTATCAGCCTCAGAGTTTTGACTTCTAGGGACTATCTCAATATTGAAAGCTTCAAAATCTTCTATCAAGTCCCAAATCCTATGTCTGTAGGATTTCATTCTCACATTTTTGGCTGCTTCCTTTTCTCTAATTTGCTTTACTACTAATCTAAATCTCCTTTTACTTTTATATTCTTTATTCCCTTTTTCTTGGCTAACAGGAGCCCATGTACTAAAGATTCATACTCAGCATCATTATTAGTGCAAGCAAATTGGAATCAGATAGCCCTTAAAATTTTATCACCATTTGGAGCAGTAAGACAAATTCCTATTCTAGCACCATGTTTACTTCTAGCCCCATCAAAATTCAAAATCCAGATCTCTAAATCTTGAGTAGTAGGTGCCTCTTCCCTTATAACATTTGGGATTTCTTGGTCCTCATCAAAAATGATGTATGTGCCCAAACTAGTAGAGTCATAGTTCCCATATGGGTCACTATGCATCATAGCCAACAATTGGCTATTTTCTTCTTCTTGATCATGCTCAATCTAGTCACCTAGCTCTTCAACAAAAATCCTTTCTTCCTTATTTAACATAGCATGATCTACCTCTAATCTTATTGTCAGTTTGTTGGTGATATGGTCTTTTGACAGTGGTTCAGATAGAATTTTCATCTTCAAATCGTATCTAGTTCTTAGGATGAGGTGAGACCAGTCAAGAGACATATATCCTCCTATTTTTGCTATAAAGTCTCTGGATAAACATAAACCAAAAATAGGAGGTATATCTATGACTACTATATCTTGGTTGACAATTATGTTGGGACACGTGTATAATTGCAATGGAAGTTGTTTGATTCTCCCTACGGTTTATACTATTTAGCCATCTAGCTGCATAACTCTTTTTGCAAGGGGTTCATATTTTATTTTCAAAGCATCAGCTATTTGCTTGGGCATCACTATAGTACTATCTCCTAAATCTATCAATGCATTATGCAAGATTTTCCTTCCAACTATCAAAGTTAAATAGAGGGGCTTTGGTTTGGATTTACTTACTTGCGCTGCATCATTCACAAAGGTTGTTGTCTTTGAAGGAACCGTATCTTTGAGCTTTTCTCTTCCAGCAGGTCCTTCCTTGGTGACAGTACCTTTGGGCACTGCTTAGCCTTGTAGAGCTTCTTGTAGCAGTGTATTTTGTTCCAGAATAGCCAATATATCCCATATCGATACTTGTGCCAAAGTCTTCTTTAACTGATCCACTACATTTATTGGTGCTAAAGATTGAGTTTTTTGGACATAAGGATATCTCACCTGAGTTTGGGCAGGAATCCCTTGATCTTGCACTGGCTGAGGCTCTTCTTGTCTAACAACAGTGTTTCTTTGCCCTTGAGATGGAGGATTATTCTTGACTTGACCACTTACAATCTTAGGTTGTTCCACCATTCTCCTCTTTGATCTGGTGTAGTAATCAAATTTCACCACTGGTCTTTGGGAGGTAGATGCTTCGTTCAAGAAAATTGATTCTTGCCCACTGAACTTGGGCAGGGCTTTTAGAGCATTCACTGGGATAGGATCCCAAATGACTGGTGGTGTTGGGAGGATTAAGGGGATACTAGTGTTCTAGCTTGCATAATTTCTTGGGGGTATAGGGGCTCCCATATTTGGTATTATTACAAATTGGTTAGCTCTTCTTCTTGGACTTGTTACCAAAGGTGGCAAAAGAATACCTGGATTTGTAGCAGATTGTGATCTGGTGACTAGTCCACAGCTTTGACTCCTTGTAGCTCTCTGGTTCATACGGTCTTGAAAGAAACTTCAAGACTGGTCCCACCAGGCGTGCCAAAAATTGTTGATGCTTAAAATTGCACTTGATTCTAATCAACAACAATGGGAAGTTTCAAGCTGTGGGATATTATGGCTCTAAACAACCTCTAGATTTTAGAGAAGCTGGTCTCTTGTTTTGTATCATGTGTGGAGGGAAAAGGGATATGAATATAAACAAAAACACAAATGCAAAAAATGAAACCTAACTATGGAAATGTGCCTGAGTGTAATTTTGATCCTAATCCTAAGCACAGTGAGACTATATGTAGGATTCATTTACATTTAAGAGCAAACAAGTGCATGATCAATGTAAAAGATTGAAATAATAGAAACAGATGCTCATAACAGAGAATTCTTTTACTGAGATATAGAAAATGTCAACAAAGGCATAGGGTTCAATTTTATTATAATAATCTTCTAATCACATAAGAGGCACAGAAACACGTACAGTTATGTAAACCTTCCGACTCAAGAAAATGAGACAAAATCAAATGACATTCCTAATCACAACTCTAGAAATTTTACAGTATAGACTACTTTTGCAAATGACATAGATAATATCAACAAAGGCATAGAGTTCAATCTTCTTAATTCTTCAGCCACATAAAAGGCACAGAAACATGCACAGTTACATCAACTTTACAACTCAAGAAAATGAGACAAAAGCAAATGATATTCCTTAGTCACGAGCTCTAGAAAGTCTGAACTTGTTTTTCCCTCCTCCTTTCTCTTTTTTTATCCCCTCCTTTATAGCCTTAGATTTAGAGATAAAATAGTGTGGAATTTGGTGTATTCAATGTCTTGGATGCATTCTGGTCTTATCAGAAAGGGCCATGTTGGGGCAGGGCAGCTGCCCTGACTGGGGTGTGTCAATTCATGTCTAGTACCTCCTTCCACACCTGAATTTCCTCATTCCATCACCTTATTAACCATGTAACTGTCCATTATCCTCTACTTACAGGGCATAAATAGATGACCCCTTTTAATGTTTATAGGCGCCAAAAAATCTACCTGGTAAACTGCTCCACCTATCGAAAATAATTCCCACTGAGTTCCCCCTAGCTCGCTAGCTAAAATAGATACATAGAACACTCTATCCTATTGAAATGGAAGAGGACACTTAGTCAATTCCCTAAAAATCTTCTTATTACTTATAAGGCATCAGAGAATGACACTTGGCGCTTTCTACCTGATTTATCGAAGACACACGACTCTTTCCGCTTTCCCTTTAGCTATGTTGTAGAATTATTTGGGGCACATATTAGGATCCTATGGATGGTGACACTTGGTAGCTTTCGTAGACCTTTGCAATAACACCCGAGATCCACCATAATCTTTATTTAGCAATGAAGCTTGAAGATGATCTCTCAGAAGTTGACACGTGGCAGCCTCCACTATTCTTGGGAGGATACGTGGCATCTTTCACTTCTCCTACTAGGGGTATGTGGCATCTTCCACTGCTTATGGGGATGGAGTAGAAAGGGGCTCAGAAAGTGACACTTAATGGCCTCCACTACTCTTTGGCACTTAAACAAAATGAAACGACACCTTTCTGCCTTTTGAAAAGGTACTTAACCCCTTTGGTTTTTGGGACACTCCCTTGAACTGCCTGATGAACCAAAATGGTTCAATGGTTCAATGGTTCAACACTGTGCACCATTTACATGTTAACTAAGGTATTGAACCAAGGCATTGAACCTAGGCATTGAACCAACTGTCTCTCGGATGCTGACACGTGGTGACTTCTGCTTTCCTTAAAAAAATAGTACAGGGCCTTCCGTGATTACCACCTGGTGCTTTCCACTTCTTCCTACTACTTAGCTTGTTGAAAACCTTTGTCAAAAAATAGAATGAAATGTGGGTGCTGATATGAGACACGGATGCTGACACGTGATGCATTCTGGTAAGTTGCTATTGGATATGTGGCACATTTCATGGCTCTCTTGAAAATTAGGAAAGGTGCCTCAGATGACTCCACTTGGCTAGAACCCATGCTCATACTATGCCACTTGGCAACTTCCGCTGCCCTTCGACACTTAGATGGGAAATGAATCAAAAGAAACAAGCCCACGCTCTATTTCAAAACTTATACCGCCATGACCAAGGTATGTGGGAACAAAACTGTAGTGCGCAATTGAGAATCAGAATGCAATGTAGAGTAAAATTTTTTACTCTACAATAAGAAAGTATGGAAGAAGCTCCCACCACCAATATCTCACCCAAGGAATTACTAATGGTTGAGAGGCATAAATTAGACCAAAATTGTAGGGGAAGGTGTAGTATCTGACCCAAAATGGGCCTAGTGTTGAGAGACTTTGAGAGAGCATTTAAAGAAGGATACAATGACTTCATAAATAAAAGATGTTGATTATAGTTCCAAGTCTTATCATGAAAAACCTTAACTTGATCTTCAAGGCGATTAAAAAACACAATGAAAAATCCATTAATATAGAGGTAGATCTCCAAATTGTCTTCCATTATTAGTCACCATGAATTATATATTCATTTGTGTAGAAAAGTGATCAAACCCAAAATTGACTCCCTTAGTTGAAATCTAGTCCTCATTTTTCAACATCTCCTCAATCACCTTGGCTTCAAAGAATATTAAAATATTGGTCTTTGTTGCACCCAAAGGCTTCACCATCGTTTGCTCCAATATTTCTAATAGACCATATCATTGAATGATATATATCCATTTTCAACCTCCCCAGACCTTCCCATTATTACCAAGCCTAAGAACTCACCAAAAGATAGAGGTTAAAAGCTATGGCTGCCACTCAGATTTGGAGAAAACCCTATCATTCATGTGCTTTGGTCTTCCCCTTTACTAACATTATCACTTCTAACTTAGTGATTAACATCCTTTGATATGCATGCATAGTATTCCCTGCCTAAGCTACCACCACATTATATTTTGGAAATGATAAACCTACATCCAATGCTAATAAATTCCTTGCATTTCCCCTAAAACCTATCGACTCATCAGTAGCCTTCACCTTTTCTCCTATCATCCCTACCAGGCCTACCATCACTTGACCATCAAACCCATACCAAACCCTAATTATAAGAACCATCTCATTCCATAATGAAGTGTAATTTTGGGGGTTTTATTATATTAGAGATTTATTTTAATTAATGAATATTTATAAAAAAGTATATTTAAGGACTAAAATTAAAATGGGATGAGAAGATAGTCATAGGGAAATAGGCAACTTTTATGGAAGAATGGGAGTAAATAATATGTGCAAGATTCACAAAGATAGAGAATCACTTCATTTTAAGATGTCCAATATTAAGAGTAGATGCCACATTAGATCTATTTGAAGATAGAAGAATACAAATTTGAGAGCATTGATAACTCAAATCAATAGGAAAAGGAATAACCTTCTTTAAAAAAAATCATCCCTCAAGTTATGTATTATGGAATTGTATGGTCCCATAGACCATTGGGCCTCATGATATAATTAAAACTATTTCAGTTCATTTCATTTTTGAATTGAAGTGTGAAAATAATAATAAATGTAAATTGTACATAAAAATCCTTTATTTTTTTAGTTATGGGCAAATGCTTTTATAAAAATTAAAGATATGAACTAGAGAGGGGAAACATTGACTAGAACTATGAACTAGTCTAGGACACAAATGGGAGACCCAAATACCCCTTATACATGACCAACATCACCAGCATCACCAGTGGCCACAATTGACCTAACATGCCAAGTGAGATTTGAACTTGAGTGAGGTTGGACACAACCAAGTCACTTAACCAATACACCTACATCTCATTAGCATTGCCTTTTGAATATTAATGTAATTCATAATAAAAAAAATACTAATACACACACACACACACACACACACACACACACACACACACACACACACACACACACACACACACACACACACACACACACACACACACACACACACACACACAAATGTTAATTTAGCCCATGGAGATATCTTATAACATAAAAATAAATGTGTAAATAATTAATAAATAAACTTCTAAGTTAAGTTTAGTTTAGTTTTGCTACATTCTTAATTATTTTTTAACTGAAAGGTTTTATTGAAATTTTAGATTACACTTTATGCTCCATAATCATAATGAAGATAATTAATATAAATTGTAGATAAAAGATAAAAAAATGTGTCGAGCTAATGTATCATATGACTTAAAAATAAATAATTAATTAATAAAGAAAATTATGGTGAGCCACAATACCATTAAATAGATTATTAGAAAAAATTAATGTGGATGAATTGGTTAAAGTGGTTTACTTGTGTCCATCACCACCTAGGTTTAAATTTTAGTGTCATGTTAGGTCAGTTGTGGCATTTGGAGATGTTTGTAGGGCTAATTGTGGTTGTGGCGATGTTAGTGGGGTTTGGTTGTGGCTGTGGTGATGTCTGTGAGGTCAGAGGAGGCCATTGGTGATATTAGTAAAGTTGGTCATGGTCATTGGTATTGGTTGTAAAGGAGATCTGGGCCTCCTATTTGTGTTCTAGACTGGTTCATAGCTCTAATAAAAATTACTCTAATTTATAGCTTAGGTTTTTGTAAAAGTGTTTACCAATGATTAAAAAAATTATGCATGTGATAAAGCCGAAAATAATAAATGTAAGATTGTAAATAAAGGATAAAATTTATGATTAGCTACGATCTCATTACCTAGAAAATAAATAAATAATTAATTAATATGAGCTTAGAATTAATTAAAAAATAAATATAGATAACTCTTTATTGTGAACTTAATAAAAAATGATTAAATACTATTAAAATAAAAATTAGTTAAAATTGACTATTTAATAAATTATAAAAATATAAATTTATAAATCTTACGTTTATCGATCATAATCACTAATATGAAAATTTAAGAATAAAAATAAACTAAAATAAATATCTTAAATATATCCATGAAAAATACTCATAGATATCAATCTCAAGGCTTTCAAGGCTTTTATCTTGGATTTTAGATATATCACATTCATTAATAACTCTATTATCTTGTTTAAAATTTTCACACTAATTGGTAATAAATGTCATCAATTTGGCAACACCAATGAGCCGGGCTCAAAAAAATCTTTTTAATAAAAAAGGGCTCCAAACTCTACCATATGGCTAAGATATTATGATTTTTTTATTGACTTCTCAAAGCAAAAAAGAAAAAAATCTTAAGGACAATGAAATGGGTGTCAAATTTAAGGTTGAAACTAAGTTGTTATGATCAAATGGATGTCAAATTTAATGTCACCATTAACTATTTATCCACGAGCCTTACAGCCCCGCAACACCCCCTAGCTACCATTGTAGGATGCGTGTCAATGTAATTTAGGTTGACACTACCATGTGATGGTCAAATGGACATCAAAACTAAGGTATTCATTACTTTTTAATCCATATACATTACACCACTCCCCTAGACTACCATTATTGGATGCTTACTGATCTAATTAGTTATACTATAATTATATTCGTATAAAATAAAATGGTTAAGATGAAAAAGAGAACTAATCCTTAGAGTTGATCATTAAAATATTATTAGTTAAAATTACAAGAGTTGATAATATATCTCTTATATTTATCATAGTTGGCACAAGTTTGAGTCTCAACTTATCTTTACATGTATGGTGAAGACATATCTACTCTCTAAAGGATGTACATGTTATAATTCAGGGAATCCCATTATAAGTAGATACATCTAAAAACTATGCCTTGTCATATATTTAATGTTTTTTTTATATATGTTGGGCACAATTTTATATGAATGGGTGATTGGTTCAAGTTCAACATTATTTAACTATTATGACAATTGCTCCACCATGAAATATTATTTCACGCATCCTCATGCTAACATTTACAAGTATTTTATAATTTCTATATCATGTGTTAGGACTAACCTTATAGCCTTAACACCTTTCAAGATCCTTCGTGCAGTCTTGGCCTCATTTCTTATGGTTCCATTTTGAATGCATGGGCCCCTTCGACACTTATCATCTATCTAATTTATAACCATTGGAAGTTATCACATGATAATATTTTTCAAAAGTTTGAATTCAATCCATCTATAAATAGACAAGTGGTTAGGTTTATTTGATAATCAAGTACATTGGAGAAATTTTCAATACCTATCTAGCATTATATTGTGAAGCTCTCTTGGAGTAATTTTTAGGTTTGTTTATATTGATATATAGTTATTTTTATTGATATCTTTGTTATCTTAAAGGGTTATGACAAATTAGAAGGGTTAAATAGTTTATACTATAAAATAATGGGTTAGTTAGTTCATACTAGTGACTAAAACTATTACATACCCCAAAAATTCCCCCTTATCCATTTTAGATTGTAGGATTATTGATTTTGTAAGGATAAAAATTAAGGCACACATCTAAGGAAAAGGGGAACAAAAGTGCAAATGAAAGTAAAAAAATTTGTCACATATTGCATACATGTGAGGACCATATAGTTTTACCAAGACTCTGTAGTCTTGACTAAGACCATTTATACAATACTATTGTTCTACTTTCAGGTTCAAATTTTAGCAATAAATTTAATTACAATGTCTAAATATGTTAATATCCTTATATCCCCCACTATTTGATTACATGTTTTAATTAAGTAGTTAATTAAAATATATATATTATATTTTATATACATATGATTCTTAATTTGAGGTATGTATATTTATATGCGTAGAATAAAATTTCAATGAAAAATGTCATTCACTAATTTTATGAAAACTTAAAAAATATTTGTTTATCTTTTTATTATATTCTAGGTGCACTCTTCCCTAATAGGGTTTCCCCAATTACATGGGATCCCATGTAATGCTCATAATTTACACACATAAAATTGGGTTGAAATAGTTTTTTTTTTTTTTTAAAACCAATGTAGGGTGATGGATCTCACACAACATGATCACTAGTAATGATAATCACAACAAGAGTATCATGAACCAATATCAATACATTGGTTGTCAAGATCAATAAGGTCACAAGTGTCTTCAAGCACAATTTGATGCATATTCACACAATCAGGTGTAGAATTAAATCCACTTGGGCAATTTTATAATGTCATATTCACTTTAGTTTATAATGTCAATATATAAAGTTCAAGTGAGTTTAAAAACATAATGTACATCACTTAGGAATGTCACTTAAGTGGCATCCCATTTATAAGACCCATTCAATATTTAATTAGAATGTGCACATGTTAAGTAACAATTAAAACATCATTAGGTCAACATTAAAATATAATTCACTTATTTAAGTTCAAACACTTTCCCTCCAAAAGGTGGACTCAATTTCTACCCTTAGTTTTAAATTACACACTTTTATTAAAAACCCTATTCTTACATTAATATGTTTATTGAGCTCTACAAATTTCATTCCAAGCTCATGGTCCTCCATTTGTATTCTTTTATAATTGATAGACAGTTAAGGGAATATATGTATGATCCTCCATAGTCTCCACTCTCATCCTTCAAGGCTTGTTGATGACCTCTATGAGAGGCCTCAAGCAAGTTTTCCATGTTTGCATGGATAGGTAAGAATTAGAGAGATAAATTTAGTTTTCTTAAGATTTTAGAGTAGTTTAATAAAATAAAGTAGTTGAATCCCTTTAATTTTGATCCCAAAATAGTGGGGTTTTAATGACCTTCAAGGCCTTCCCTAATTCTCCTATGGATTTCATTTATTTTTCAAGTTTATGTTTTTATTAAGAAATTAGTTTTATTGAATGTTTTATAGGTAACTATGTAGGATGGGGTTGCCTTGTGGATGTGGGTAGTAATATCCCAAACCCACATCCACCATGGCTAAATGACTTCCTTAGCCCAATTGAGCTCCATATCCTAGATGACCTTTTACCCATGGATGACTTTCAAGACCCCTATAGAGGTGCTCGATTATAAACATTATTGTCTCAGCCTCTAAGGCCTTACCATGACAAATAGCATTTTGGGCCATTAAGATAGCCTTAACTTCACCAAAAGTGGCTAAGATCACTAGTTGAGATCTTTTTTGTTTCAAATATAAAAAAGTCCCTATGATTGCATCCCAAGCCTGTTATAATTTTGGCTTGGGCTAATGACTCAAGATAATAATCATTACTAAAACTATTATGTTGGGGCTCTTATATTAGGATTGAAACTAGATCAACAAATAGAGATACCTGGAACCTAGGGTGAATGTATGGGTTTGAGGGCTCATAATAGTCAATCCACATAATGTTTTTTTTTGTGTTCATAAATAACATCTAGTGCCTAGGCTCATGACCTAATTATGTTTATTATAAGGACTTCTTGGATTCAACTTAGGGTTAATGTTTTTCTTGGGTGGGGATCAATGTTATAGACCCTAACACCCTTTACAAAAATGTGCTTGAGATCAATCCCAAGCTTTATGGCTGACTACATTGGGGTCAACCCTTCCACACAAGCCTATTGGTCATTTCCCAAGATTATGTCAAACCAACCCTAAAGCACTTCTATTATTCTATTTTATATATTTTTTAATTTAAACTATAAGCCATAAAATATTTAACTAAATTACAACATTTTTTTCTAAATAATTCTATTTATCAAGAAAATTTTCAATTTGAAAATTTGAGGAAAAAGAGACTTAAATAATTCTCATAGTAATTTATTCAATGTATGCTCATTTTTATTATCATTTTGTGGTTTTATCATGATATAATTGAGCATAATTAGTAAAACAATATGCACTAATAATTTTTACCATTAATCAATGTAAATAATAATTCATATATGCCCTAGTGGCTAAAAACAATAAACAATCATAATTAAAATTTTGAAAACAAGAAATGGACAATATGAAAAGAAAAATGATGGAATAGTCATACTTAATTATCAATTCATAAATTTGAAGTGGTTATGGAATTTTTATACCTATATATTTCCTTGTGTGAAATATGTATTGCTAACTCGACATCTACAAAAACAATATTTGCTTCTTGGCTGATAAATCGATGTTACCTATTTATGACCAACAACTATGTTGTTTTGACTTCATATTTCTCAATATTTAAAGATATTTAATTTACATTACAAGGTGGCCTCATGATGACAAATAACTATGTGTCTACACTTCTCAATAATCATGGGGAAAATATTTAAGATCTGATCTTCTTCCTTATAATGACCTATCTTGCCATCAACTCACCAAAAAACTAGTTATGGGTCAATCAACCTCTAGGGAGTTATATCTATGTATATCAAATGTTTGAATCAAACTCCATGTATTTATTATGTAGTGTAATGGAATCTCGACAAAGGGTTTTGACCTCCTCTTCCTTATGTGGAGATGTAACTATATGCACATTCACATAAACCTTATTTTGGTATAGGAGGGTGATGTCACAAATGTTGAAGCGTCAAGGTGGATGACTCCATTGTAAGTGTAGCACTATATATGATCAGTGAAACCCAAACTAGAAGTAGGAGATGCCCAAAAGGCTTGAAGGATTCTTGAATCGATATTGGATACTTGACTCCTTAGAGAAAGAGCTTGGTATGACTTGGTATAAATAGAATGCTATAGTACATGACAAGTGTTAAGGTTTACCTAATAAAATAAAAAAATAAAAATAAAGGCACAACGAATCTAGTCAAAGATGAAAGTGCCCATAAAAATGTGGTTTATAAAATCAACCATCCAACAATTTTTCCCAAGATAGAATCAACAAGACCATTAATTTCATCCCAAATGAAATAAAGGTGTGAGGAATAAAAAATAAAACATATGTGGGAGATTTAGGCTCAAGGATAAACATGAATGATTTAGTGAAGTGTCTGATGCATTTAGAAGGCATAAGGCCTAAATATAACCTAGTGTGGGGTAGAAGATGTCATAAAAACATCAAATTATACACAATTAGTCTAAGAATAGTAAAATGGGGAAAAAACACTATGGAATAGGGTCTTATACCAAAATTAGGTATTTATGTAATGCCCCTAATTTAATGTGTGTTATGAGAGAATACATGTGTACATAAAAGTATAAATATAAATAATTTAAGCACGTACCTTGACCTACTCATGAAAGGGTGGAAGGATTATAAAATGTTTTAAATAGGCTCAATCCACACCAAGTTTACATAAAGCTTAAAAAAATGAAAAAAATGGTCAATTTCAATAAGTAGTTAATTTCATATAAATGTTATATCCGATGTACATCTTGAAAAAGTAAAAAATCTAAATGAGAATAGAAACAAATACATCTACTTGTATGTGAACCAAATGTTTCCATAACTTGAAAAAAAAAACATTGCTTTGATTATTCAAATTAAAAAACATTCTTACAAGTGTTAGACATAACCACCAGTTCTCTGGGAGTTTTGACAACCTATTCCACTTCTTGATCAAGTAAGTAGATAAATATGCTCTAAACCAAGTATAAATTTTTTTCTCAAGTACTTTTGACCCAAATTTTGCTATAATTTTTCCCTCCAATATTGAAAGTGTTATAATATCTGGACCCCCTTTTGAGGTGTCTATTGAATAAGCCCATGCCTAAAATCACTCATCTCAAAAGAATAGAGTTACAAGCACCATGTGAAATAATAGTGTATATAGTTGATACCTTTTAAAAATATGTCCCAAAAAAGAAGACACTCCAAATAATGGGCATGAGGTCAAGGGACACATCATATAGAAAAATAAAGAATAAATCTAAGGAATAATGGAAGAATCTCCATACAAATCATTACACAAGGGAATGGTGGAGAAGCAAGAAGAAGATGGATAAAAATAAAGTAAAATGTGGTTATTTAAAGGAAAAAATGAAAAAGATAAAAAATAATCCAATTATAAATTACACAAGGAAAAAATGTTTAAAATGGTTCTTGATGAATTTTGTAATTTTTATCATGTCATATCCTTGTATCTATTTTATTTTTGTGTTTATTATTCTAGTCGTGTATTCTAAATTCTATTGTTAACACTTATCTAGTACAATATATTTGAGTGCATGCCCATAGAGAAGGATTCATTTTTTTATCAAAAGGAATGGGTTGCATCAATCTGTCATAAAAAATATATGGAATTTTGTATATAATTGTGTACTCGTAGTTTTTAATTTATTGGTTTATCCATAGTTAATAAAAGTTCTTTTTCTAATTATAAAAGAAAATCCAATGTATGGAAGCCATTATGCAATTCATCGATGAAGTAATAAGCATATAATTCATTACTAATTTATTAATTGATATTTTTTTATGCATCACATTTAAAATTAATAAATAAATAAATTTTTATTTTGATAGTTTTATAAAATCTATATGTTGTAGAGAGTGAATTGTCTTGAAAATGATATCAAACAAGAAGAAGACATATTGAGTTGTTTTAAACAATGATTTTTTATTGATTTTATAGTAAGAAGTATTTCATAGCTACTAAAACATTAATTGATATTGATGTTTAATAAGTGTTGATTGATTCATAGCACTTACATTATGATCACTATAATTATATTATTATTAGTTAGTTTTAAAACTCATTTGATTATTATTCACTTTCTTTGTAACTATAATATGTGGATTGTAGGTATTATTTTCTAAATTTCTTAAATACATTCCTTTATGAATATTATATTAGTGAAAATTTATTGATGAGTTAGTAAAATTATTTCTTCTTCATATCTATCATTGTTTTCATCTAAAAAAGATAAAAAAAACCATATTAATATGTAATTAATCAATGAAAATAAAATTCAACATGTATTTTAAAAATATGTTTTTGACACAAAATATGATAAAAATGCATTATTTTTTTTTTTTAATTTTTTTAAAAATTGATGCAATTGGCATCATAGCGTGCACCCATGAACACTGAAACAAATATTTGTGACATGACTATCCTTAACAAAACTCTTGACACAAATCTATTGTGACAAAAAATTCAAAATTCAATCAAATGGGATCACACATAGACATGGATCCACTAACACAAATTCTACATTAAAAAAAGGGTGTCATTTTCCACCAAACTATCATGTTCTATCTCTAAGTTATTAAAATTTCAATTGATGTTACATGGCTTGATGAAAATTGTGTCTAAAAAACCTGTGTTAATGATGAAAAAATAATCCAAGAAAACAATCATGTGATTTTAACACTAATATTAATGTTAAATCATCAAAATATACTAGTGAGTGGATGCATTATATTGTCTCCTTATATTATAATTATTAATGTTGTGAAAGATATTTTAAACAAACTCCTAAACTAGCTCTTTACCTTGTAATTTTCCTTATTGATGTGCCTTATATACATCTTTGAAAAATCTAAATATACCCTTCCTCTATGTTGATTCGAATAAATTTTAATGTACGGACCTCAATTTAATAGACAATAAAGCAACCTTCATCTTCTCCCACAAAATATCCTACATTTTTTGTATATGGCTTGTATTTATAGATCTTCCTACATATTTGAGTTCACTTTGAGTTAAATAGTTTAATATTCTCTTTCCTTGTATCTCCCCCATGCATTTTTGTTGAGCTCACTGATTTATCATAAAAATGCATCCTAAAATTGCCATAAGTGGGAACCAACTCAAAAAATGTGTATGTGAATAAATAAAAAGGGATGCCTAATTTGATAAGGCTCTCGCACTTGATAGGGATACATGCTTCTCCATAGCCATGATTTCCCTTCCAATAATAATACCTTTGTGACCAGCCTCACTCCCTTTCTATCAATGTAGGGATTCAAAAAAACCCAACATTATAATAAAAATGGAGATAAATAAAATAAAATAAAATAAAATAATATAGAAGTATGAAATAAATTGAGAATATTAAGTCACTATTAAGTTAAAAAATGAAGTAGTGTGTGAAACACATGAAAAGTGGAATTCAATATAAATTGAAACTTTTATAAAACACCTATAATATATTATATTACACTTGTAAAACTTTAATGTGATGATGATAATGATGGAAGAATGAATGCCTTCAAACTTTTTTAAAACTTATCAGTAGTCAACTTCCTTGGTTTTCTAGTTATGCTAGTCATCGAATCAGTAATTTTTTTTTGATTATACTATTTATCATCCATATACTTCTTTGATCTCATGTGTTAATTTAAATAACCAAAAATGTTACTATTGGTTGGTACCCAAAATAATAATCTCTTGCATAATATGCATTCTGCTTTTAATTTGATTTTGTTCCCATAATATCAAAGTATTGCATCCACCACAACTGTAGATACTAAAATTTGACCATGAATACTTGATAATGCTAGTTTTGG
The DNA here is from genome assembly GCA_037957365.1 of Torreya grandis. Taxonomy (NCBI): domain Eukaryota; kingdom Viridiplantae; phylum Streptophyta; class Pinopsida; order Cupressales; family Taxaceae; genus Torreya; species Torreya grandis. The sequence continues at coordinate 1,894,426 of JARHVA010002112.1, forward strand.
CCCACATTTACCTTACTTGACTTGAGCCCTTAAATTCATCTTATTTCACCACTTCACTCTATCCTCAGTACTTGCATGAACCAATACCTTCTAAGTTATTGTTTTAAACCTATAAACATATTCTAAATTGGTAAAAACCTCTGTAAGCATTTGTATTTAATTTCTAAATTATTGAGATTAGATGTCACCCTTTTAGGTCAGAATCAACCAAAATGGGTCGTGGTCACTAGTTGATCCCATCTATTATGGGTCGATCCTACCCTTCACCTAGAAACAACGTATTTTTAAATTTAAACAATTTATTGTTTTATGAAATAAATTGAGAATATTAAGTCACTATTAAGTTAAAAAATGAAGTAGTGTGTCAAACACATGAAAAGTGGAATTAAATATAAATTGAAACTTTTATAAAACACCTAAAATATATTATATTACACTTGTAAAACTTTAATGTGATGATGATAATGATGGAAGAATCAATGTCTTCAAACTTTTTTAAAACTTATCAATAGTCAACTTCCTTGGTATTCTAGTTATGCTAGTCATTGAATCAATTATTTTTTTGTGATTATACTATTTATCATCCATGTGCTTCTTTGATCTCATGTGTTAATTTAAATAACCAAAAATGTTACTATTGGTTGGTACCAAAAATAATAATCTCTTGCATAATATGCATTCTGCTTTTAATTTGATTTTGTTCCCATAATATCAAAGTATTGCATCCACCACAACTGTAGATACTAAAATTTGACTATGAATACTTGATAATGCTAGTTTTGGCCCACATTTACCTTACTTGACTTGAGCCCTAAAATTCATATTATTTCACCACTTCACTGTATCCTCAGTACTTGCATGAACCAATACCTTCGAAGTTATTGTTTTAAACCTATAAGCATATTCTAAATTAGCAAAACCCTCTGTAAGCATTTGTATTTAAATTCTAAATTATTGAGATTAGATGTCACCCTTTTAGGTCAGAATCAACCAAAATGGGTCGTGGTCACTAGTTGATCCCATCTTTTATGGGTCGATCCTACCCTTCACCTAGAAAAAACTTATTTTTAAATTTAAACAATCTCTTATAGGTTGGTCCATATTTTTAGGATAGGTAGGTTTAAGTTTTAACATTTTAGATTTCTATAAATGTACATCTAAGCCACTTATTATACTACTTGGAAATCACTTGACAATTTAATTATTTAGGCACACTTATATTATTTAACATTGAGTATTTTATTCTATTCACTTAAATAAATCCTTATCCAAGTCATGAGCCTATTCTATCTGAGTCAAGCAAAGCATTATCAAGTATTCAAGTCATCTCTAGATGCATACATGTAGAAAAGGAGGACTATCACACTAAGCACTCTATGTGGGAGAACTAAATGGGCTCTATTCCATCTATAGAGTACTCTAGATATGTAGATAACCCATTACACTCCCCCTCCTCATTTTTCAAGTTTTTTAGTTATCACAAACCCTAGTGGCATTTCTATGTTGAAGAGGTCATTTACAGGTCATCTACACACAACTGAAGGTCAAAATTCTACACAAAGTCATATTTAAAGCAAGTGCAAATGACTATACTCTAAGTTTCATGTTTGCCCATGTAGGTCAAGATAGAACCATAAAGGTCAATAATGACAGCCGATCCTAATTATTTCTAGTCAATTTTGACCTAGACCAGTGAAAATCCCTATTTTAGTTTTATGAACATAATCAAGTTTAAGTGATCATTTCCATACATCTTCTAGTCATACACAATTAGCCTACTACTAGTGATCAACTAAATCTTCTAGTCATATATCTTCATTTTTATCCATTTCAGGTGTTTATTTTCATCTTGTTAGTCACTATTTAGTGCATTTTATTTTGATTTACCAATGAAATACAATAAATCACTAAACGATTAAAATATTAATATAGATTGTATAATATACATAATCTAAATGTAAAATACAAAAATTTAAATGAGTGATAAATATTAACTTTCAATGAAATGTAAAAACTAGCTTGGATCTGATTTATGTTGACTGTGTAGGTGAATCATTGATATAGAGATGACCAAAAAGATATGTGAAGTACATCGCAAATAAAAATGGAATTTGGTTATGTACTAGGACAAGGACACACTAGGGTGGATAGAGGTATATTGTGGCTTTTTCTATTGATTATGGTCATGTATGTGTTGACTATATGATTGATTTTTATATTTGAGTACTTGTGACTATTTGAGATGGTCCGATGATAACTGCAAGAGCTGATTTAACATGTGAAAGTGCTTGAAATAACAAACCCTAGTTCCTTCATATAAACCAAATAAATATAAAATAAAAATGGGGTATTGGTCAAGGGTACTATCTAAGCTATCCTCATAAAACTTTGTGCAATCTTAGTGCTACTTACATAGTCCAAAATGGCTTTAAGCTAATGTAGTTCTCCCTCCTAGAGTGCATGTGTGAATCTTGATATTTTCTATATGGATGCAACTACTAAATTAACTTGATGATTAATACTGAATTCCATTGACCTGCAATTAAATAGCTTTATATTTTTACTATGACTATTCAAATAAATAAGAACTTGAATTAGAAAGATTAGTGCCTTTTTGTTCAATGTGCAGTATAATTTTCAAGTGATTGCTAGATTATGTTTTGAATGACCTTGATGTGCTTATATAGTGGAAAATTTGGAATATTTATGTTAACTAAATTTTATAAAAGTGTGTAAGAGCAAACATGAAGTGTCTCAAATTTGAAAATTAAGCATTAGAATTTAGTAAATGAGATTGCACTAGTGGACAAGGCTCGGTTGTAGCCCTATCCAATCTAGTGCAATCTTATCCCAGAAGGTTGGAGACTGTTGGAACTTGGCTAACATGAATCTATAAGTAGAATATGGATGTCCAAATTATATTTTATAAGATATTTTGTATAATAATGAAGGCTCTCATAGATATTTAAAGTTAACAAAATGGTGAATAAGCCAAAAAAGGTAAGAATGTCAAGATTAAATATTGTCAAGCACTTGATGATTAATTTAAATGTATACTATTACAACTCATTTAAAAAATTTGATACCCTTAAATTCATTTTATATTAATTAGAGTCAATACAATAGTTAATTATAAATTATGATTAAACATATTGGTGAACTTTTACATTTTATTTGAACATTGCTTAAAAATTATTTTAGGATTTAGATAAATTCCTAGGCATCTTACACTAAAATAACTATATTTGGACTTGGATTTAATATATGACACTAAAATAATTTTCTTTCAAGCTTGGATTCAATATTTGACACTGAAATCAACTTATTTTGACTTTGGATTTGATATATTTTATAGTAAAATCACTTTATTTTGACTTTATATTTTAGGGCAATTTACTAATCTCCATACGCAAAAAAATTATTTCTTTTTATAGCATTTTATTTTCAATTATTGTTTGTAGTATCTTTTCATTGTTATTCTTCTATGCCATCTAAAATACCTACCTAGCTTATTCCTCTAAGGTGTGGTGCTAGGTTAAGTGGGCCCATATTGAGCATACTCAAATCCCTTTGACCGCATTTAAAATGGACTCCTCTAATGAAAATACGGGTTCCTCAAAGGATAAAGCCTCAATAGAATGAAAATACTAAGTTGAATATTTTATGTGAGACATTTCTAAACCATGAGGAAAACAAGGATAACTTAGTAGTGCATCATTCATATAATTCATACCCACATCTTGATATGTATTATCATCCATTAAATGGAATTATTGGTATAATTATTCAAACCTCTCAACCATCGTATGATCACCTTTGATGATAAAGAGATAGTGGATGATGAATTTGATTTCCAAGCCTTATGTATACAATCATACATTGATTGAAAACCTATCTATAATAGATTATTCAATAATGGATCAAGTGATAATGCATGTACAATGAAATTACTCCATGTATTAGGTTACACATAACATAACATACAAGAAACGTCTAAAACTGTCATAGCATTCAATGAGAAGCAATAAAATACTTTGGGATGCATTATATTACATATTGAGGTGGGTCTTGACATATTATCCACTCATTTTCTATTTCTACCATAAAATTAGGTCTTTGACATGATATTAGGACACTCATGGTTATACAAGCTATTTATTGTACCTTTTATGGTACATAGATATGTAAAGTGCATTCATATCAACTAAGTGGTTATAGTTTCAAGAATTACATATGAGTACCCTCTAAAATATATGGTACCTCATCCTCCCCATCCACTACCATGCATTGGTAAATATACTCAAGAACAAAGCATATTTAAAATTGTTACACCTATGCAAAAGCTTTTTATACACCCAATTTAGAAAAAAAGGGGCAAATTTCTCAAAAGCAAGCATCATATTAAAAATGGTGATACACACAAATTAAAAGTTCACAAAATAAAAATCACATGCAATATATTTTAAAATGGTGATACACACAAATTAACATGTTCCAAAAAGAGAATAACATTTAGAACAACCTTATACTTCTCCTCATAGGATTTCAAACCATCCTAGGTCCCCTAGAGCTACTCCTCCCACATGTAATTACACTAGTAGTGATCTAGATAGTTTTCAAGATTTTACATTTAGATTCCTGTTTAAATGCCATATTTAGTATCTGAATTCACATACTCATTTATATATTAATTAGATTAAGTAAATCATCTTAATACAAATTAGGGTAAAATATTATACAAGGATAATGAACCACCAATGACAAGGATTAGAGGTGGACATTTATTCTTGAAGGAAACTTTAATGGTCATATAGTAAAGATTTTATACCTCTTTTAGTAGTAAAAGAGTAATATTTTATAGAATTTTTTATTAGTAGGCCTTAAGATCCTTTACAAAACTAAATAGAGACTAAGTCCATACAAATTAATAGAATAATATGGATGAAGAGAATAATATAGAGGTTATAAAAGTAATCTCTAAAGTTATAAACGTCATTAGTATAGTTATGTCTTGAGAAGACTTGATGTTTGATAAAATTGGGGGTGAAATTGTGGATGATAAGGTTATCATATATCCTTTTGAGATTCTAATTAGTAAAGGAAATTATATAAATTCAAAGCAAGAGAAAAAGTGGAAAGTTCCTTGGAAAAATGTGGGTATTAATATAAAATTAAATGTTTTATATATTGATACACTCAAATCAAATATAATGTAAAATATTATAAATATTGATAAAATTAGATAGAGTGTGGAAGATCATGTGCATAAAAATTCTAAATTTCATAGCACCTCTAATTCAATAGAACATATTATAAGTGTTCATCCTACTATAATCACCTTTTAGATAAAAACATTTGTGTAGTTTAAAGAAACAATTTATCAAAGAGAATTTAATTCTCTGAGTATCTTCAAAAGAAGGAAAATCTCAACTAAATACCTATTTGGATGTTTGTAATTATTTAATCTTAAATATAGATCAAGGGATTTAGGGTTAAAGGGGTATAAATAGCCTAGGGCATAAGGGTGATAAATTATCTCTATAATAGGCTAATTAATTGTAAACTCAGATAAATAATATTCTAAATTTCAATACCGAGATATGCTAAAAATAATAAATATAACTAATTATTGATATTGTAATAAATATAAAACAATGGTACCTAGCTAGATTACTATGTGCATTCAGATCTGATATGGAACATACTAGAAATAGATTGGATCTAGAAGTTGGATCAGTCATCATATTCTATAATTTTGACCTCTATAGCCTCAAACACTTATGTCAACCTCAGATAGTTGCATACATACTTATGTATAACCTGGATAAATATGTACTATATGAAATACCTACTAGATCTAGATGTGAACACCAAAGATATTTTGAGTTATATGTCACCTTCACTTTGGTGTGCTCAGATCTAGATCATGGGTTGTCATTCCTTACCAAATAGCAAAACCCTAGTTCTTCATCTTCATAGTGACTATGTAAAAATGGATTAGTGGGATCACGGTGTTGAACATACCTAAAATCCTCCTTTTTAGTGAGTGATTTTTGCATATCCACTACTCTAAAAAGGGCCTCAAACTGATGTATTTCTCCCTTAATGTGTTCTCTTGAGTGCATACAAGGGTGCAATATGTGGAAAGTAAGTACAATTGTGACTTAACTTGTAACTTTGAAAATAGGACTCATGTCATGATCCTTTAGTACTTCAGACATGTAAATGTGTTATCCTTATGATTGATATAGAAATTTTAGAAAATAAGGAAGTTTTTCTCACTTTAATGGTTGATTGAATGCTTTTGGTAAGTTACCTTGTGAGTTGTTAGGCCTGTGTTAGGTGAGGAATGAATGAGAATTGATCATATATTTATACTAATACCTTTTGTAAGTATCTTGTGTTAAAACACTTAGGCCAACCATAAAGATACATTTCATTTAAAAATTAGATGACTTTAGGGCACTTAACACTTGCATTAAAATAGGACACTTGTGTCAACATAGGCATATGATTGGGACTCAATTATTTGAGTAGATAAAAAATAAGCACATGTCTAGAACATGTAGATACATAACATAAGCATGTTTATATCATTCTAAGTATGATATAAAATTGATTCATTAGAATAATATTGGTTAGACTAAGAGATAAGCAATGAGCATATATAGATAATGAATATGAGTCATTCGGTAGCAGGAAAGGTCTAGAAGTGAGAGGAACAACCAAGGCCTATATTTTCCAAGTGTAAAATATTGAGGTGTTATATAATTTATAAATTGTGTCTACATTACCCCCCCCTTTAATCTAGTAATTAAATTTATAGTTTAAAAGAAAATAAATGCATACCTGGGTGTGTATAACACATATTGCCTTTGCATGAACCTAACTTGAGTGATTTATAATGACTAACCTACACCCAAGAGCATGTTATAGTATATAATCAATACATATAATCAAAAATTGAAAGCATTAAAATGATTTAAATAGAAAGAGTAAGGTTTAGGGGTACACCTGTGTATCGATGCAAATGCCTATTGTAAATTTGATTGGAAAAGATGTATCATTATGAACCATTAGAGTAGAGATTAGGACAAATATAAATTTTTAAAGTGCATATATATAGAAATATTAGAGGACACATGTCCCCAAACTTGGATAATAAGGTGATTTCCACTCGATAATTGAGATTATATCAACCATAAAACCTAATCATACTTATAGACTAGTGAGCATGACTGAACCAAGTCAACTCACACTATAAATCTAAAGAGATTGGATGATGTAATCAATTCCAACCTATAAACTTGGCAAGATTGAGTGATTTAATCACCTCAACCATACAAAAAGTGAAACAACTAATATATTAGATTGGATCAATACAATCTATAATAGTCCAACTTGGTGAGTTAAAGTTCATAGAAGTGTTTGAAATCTAAACACTAAATGATTTTTTAATTTAGGTGCCCTTTTGCATAACATATGCACCATATATATGTCTCATTATGAAAACTAGGTATAATAATGGTACCAATGTATAGAATTCTACCACAACTATGTATCTGAATCTTATAACTATGAATTTTGGCCAATTTTCAAATTAAGTGTGGAGAACATGTTTCCATAACATGCCCCCATTATTATCTAAAACTAAAATGGGTGCAAGTGTGGAGAATATTTTTCCTATTGACGCTATGGATTGCACCCTTGAGAGAAGGCTAGGCTTCTCTCTTCCATGCAGCATAATGGAGACTCCTCTCTTACCTATGGGTCTAGCAAAACTGAGAGGAGAATCTCTAGATAAGGGCTAGCTCCCTTTGATGCATCTCTAGGTTATTTCACTACTACTGCTAATATATAAAAGGGGGGAGGTTGAAAAGAGAGAAGGGTTACTAAAAATAGAACCTAAACTAAACAGTGATGCACCAAAAATGGTTGATCTACTTAGCTTAAACATACACTTTCCACTAAGAACAAGCTGATATACACTTCATTTGATATGAGAAATTATTCTGCATCAGTGAGCTAGGGATCCTCTGGAGATATAGGGAGGAAGAACTACTAGAGGTGTTCTAAGACACACTATGGCAGCCTATTCACATGCACCTATACTCTGTTGTGGACACTTCTGCCTAACCTACAAAAAAAGAACTCACAATACACTAGACATGCTAGAATTATTCTATGAAAGCATGAAGGAAAATGACTTAACACAAGACAAAGCCATAGACATATGCAAAAGTGCAAACTCAAAATGGAGGTAAAAATGCTATGTCTTGATTCAAGGTAAAATCTTGCAGGGCTTCACCAAACAAGCTAAGAGATCTCTTTTCTCAAATGAGAGATTACAATATATAGCCTTTAGGAAAAAGACTTTGGCACTTTATGGAAAATAAATGACCCATGCTACATTGAAATCCTTAGGAAGAGGAAGTCGTTGATGCTGATATCATCCTTCTAAAAATGCCCTGACAGAAACATGTTGTATAGTCACTAGTCTTGACTTTTAGCACTTAAAACATATTAAACGCTACTGCAAAAGCATGGGTCACCCAATTATTTTAATGACAAGGCTGCCCCTCTTTAAGACTTATGTGATTGTTTGCTCATTAATACAAAATGAGGAAAAATAGGCTGTGTCATTCACTATTTGCACTCTTTGATGACCACTCGGTGGAGACTATTCCAACCACTAGAATAACTCCTCTGCCGACGGTTTCCTTTTGCCACCTAGGTTGTTCCTACCTTTCCTTGTTATTTTTGTCTCTTCTTGGCTTTGTCTTTTCCTGACTTTGTGAGCACTCAAAGCTATCTTATCAATGGGTCGCTGAGTTCACTTGCACCCTGTCCTTAAGCATTTCAAAATTAATAGCTATCTCATCACCTTAAATTTGATGTTCACACGCCCATCATTGGGCATTTGAACCTCGAAAAGCTAGTTCGTGATGCTCAATTTTGACACTTTTGGGCACGTCACCCCTTTGGCAATTCCTTCAGACTTTCTTTCCTTAGAATTTATGTTCTTTCAACTTCACTTTCCTTCAGACTTTCTCCCTTCAGACTTTCTATCAGGCTTTTCTGTCAGGTGAATTTCTTCAGACAAAATGTCTGAAGGAATTTCTTTGGGCATTTTGTTCAAAGGATTTGCCTTGTCACTTTGCCATGGATTTCCTTCTGAAGGATAATCTTTCAAAGTTTGGTTCCTTTTCTTCCTTGTTCACTTTCCCAAAGGAACCCACTGCCTTCCACAAGGGCAAATCAAGTCCAAGGATACCCTTCAGACTTTTTCAATAGTCTATTTGCTCATCACTTGCCCCCTCACAAGGGCTATGTGGTCTCCAAAATTACCTTTCAAAAAAGTTACAAAGGTCTTGCTTATCGTCTGGGTGCCCCTACCCTTCGGGTTTTTGAAAGCGATCCTTTGGCCCTTTCTTTCTTTTAGGAAAAACCTCTAACGAATACCTTCAGACAAAAAGTTTGAAGGAATTCCTCCTTTAAAATTCCTTGGATTTATTTTACCTCAGTCTTTTCTCTGAAGGAAAAAATTTGCCTTTATGGCCCTCTTTCTAAGTGTTTTTCTACCCTCCTTTGTCCCTTTAAACCTTCTGATTGAACCAATTAATTGAACCAACACTTTGAACCAAACATATTGAATCAAACCAATTGAACCAAACACTTTGAACCAAACCAATTAAACCAACAGATTGAACCAACAATGGTTCAAAGTTCAAAGTTCTTGGAAAGATCATGCCATTGAACCCCGACATTGAACCACCTTTTCTAACTTTAAGGAAATGTGCCTTCAAGTTTTGTTCTCTTTCCTTGTGAATTTCTTCTGACAAAATTTCTGAAGAAGATTTATAAAAGCCTTACATTCTTTGAACTAGTTCATCCTTTTGCCGAAAGACTTGTGCAAACCAAATTTGAACTGGCTCAGAACAGTAGGGGAAAAAGGAGACCGATTTTGGCCTGTAAGACCAAAATGGTCAACAAATTGGTGATTCTTAGGGGAAGCATGCCTACCATGCTTAAGAAACTAGTAGCCTCAAAGTCCATTGGGCATGGAGTCAGAACGTAGCTTGAAAAGAGTTAGCAACAGCTTTCTAAAGACCTATGAACCAACAAAGCTTTACCTTAAACACAAAGGAAAACACACACAATAAAGGCTAAAAAACACTACACCTAACACTTAGGGAAAATAGGGAAAGAAAATATGAAAGCAAACTACTATGTACAGCTAACCAGGTATATTTTCCTCCCTCTTGGATCAAAGGGAAAACTTCTTAAGTCTCCTTCATGGCAAGAAAACTTATGGTGCCAGATAAGTGACTGAATGGAATGGAGATTTGGTGACTTGTTCTTCTTACCAGCCACCTTGATTGGCTTGTATCCAAGTGGATCAAGGTCAAACATGTCTCCAACATCTATGTATTCACTTTGCTCTTTGCAGACTGCCTCATGCTAGCCCTTCATGATGGTGTGTTTCATCAAGAAATCAATGGCTTCTAGCTTATCACCATAAGCCCCTTGATATGAATCATGGATTAACTTGTCCCCTTCTACTTCATTGAAAACCCTGTCGAACCAATCCTCTACTTCATCATGGCTTTCTTAAAGAAGGGTGACTATTGTGATGTTTTAAATGAGATCACAGACTAATTTTTCATCCCACAGAACATCACCTTCTTGTTCAAGGCTCTCTTCTTCAAAGCTTTCCTCAAGATGAACATGCCTCTCCTTTTCTTGCTAAAAAACTAGAGTCTCTAGTTGTTCAAAGACATCCTTCGGATCCTCCTCCAACTCGAGTTCCATGGCATGGTCATCCTCCTCATCAAAGCAACAAGGAAGCTCATCAAACAAGGGAGGAGAGAGCTCACCATGCTTACTTTCCTCTTCATATTACTAGAACATCTTCCTGTATGCATGACTTGTGTCCTCTCCATTATTGATTATGTCTTCAAAGGGAGCATCCATGATGATTTCCTCCTATTGTCATCCATGAGAGTTTCTTGATCAGCTACAAATTGGATGCTCTCTTCTTCACTTGCCTCTTTCAAAATAGGTTCCTCTTTCAGAAAGAATGGAGTGGAGGGTTGATGGACAAACTCATGTGGAAGAGGAGGCAATCCTTGAGCTAGAATCGAATGATTCTCTTCCCTCCATTTGGCCAGCACCTCATCTATACCAAATATGGCTTGATATCTCTCTTAAAGGAGTGTATATTGGGTGTGCTCAAATGTAGGATCTTCTGCTTGATCTAAACCATCCATCACACTTTTGTTGAGGAACCTCATTCTAGACTCCAACTCTACAATTTTCTTGGCTATATTTTCTTAGAAAAGCCTTTCTTGGATATCATAGGCATCAGCATGAGTAGGAGTAGCTTTATCTTCTTCGAGGCTCTGAGTTGGTTCATGGTATTCCCTCCTCTAAGTTGGAATCTTGACATCATGTTGAGAGACTTGAGGAGGTACCAAGAGTTTATAGAAGAGAGACGTGCTGGTTCATGGTATTCCCTTCAAAGGAGGATTCACAATCTAAGGAATTGAGAAGGTTCATTTCCATGGGAGGTTTCTCTAATACCTTTTGATGTTGGAAAGCTAGATGCAAGGGATTAAGAGTAGGGGTGGTTACTGCATCAGATGAGCTAGAGTGATAAAGTGTTATCTGGTAGAAAGGATTTGGTGCACAAGAGGGGGTTTTATTTGGAATGGGAGAAGGCACACAAGGCTGATTGCCTTGAATGAATGGACTCTTCCATTTTGCTACCTCCTCCTTCATGGATTGCAAGGCCTAAGTTTGCCTGAACAAGCACTCCTCTTTATACAAAAGCTCTTGTTGATATCTGTACTACTCATCCAATCTATTTATCTCCATCACTTGCTTCTCAAATTCTAGCATTACTTCCTTTACACTAGGTGAAGGGCAACCATGAGAGCTACTTGAGGTGATTCCATGAACAACCTGAGATTGATCAAATTTATATGAAGGAAAACAAGGTCCATGCTTCTGAGCAATGGAATTATACATACCAAACTATGATTTCTTGATGGCACCAGGACTGCTTAACTAGTTGATTCAACTTGGAGTCACCATTGGTGTTGATGAAAAAGCCTCCAAAGGCTGGTTGGTTGAAGAACACACCAAAATTATTCAACTCTTTGGATAAAAACTAGTTTTTCCCACTGGGTGTGCCAAAAACTATTGACGCTATGGATTGCACCCTTGAGAGAAGGCTGGGCTTCTCTCTTCCATGCGGCATAATAGAGACTCCTCTCTTGCCTGTGGGTCTGGAAAATCTGAGGGGAGAATCTCTAGATAAGGGCTAGCTCCCTTTGATGCATCTCTGAGTTATTTCACTACTACTACTAATATATAAAAGGGGGTGAGGTTGAAAAGAGAGAAGGGTTACTGAAAATAGAACCTAAACTAAATGGTGATACACCAAAAATGGTTGATCTTCATAGCTTGAACATACACTTTCCACCAAGAACAAGCTGATATACACTTCATTTGATATGATAAATTCTTCTACATCAGTCAGCTAGGGGTCCTCTAGAGATACAAGGAGGAAGAACTACCAGAGGTGTTTTAAGACACACTATGGCAGCCTATTCACATGCACCTATACTCTATTGTGGACACTTCTGGCTAACCTGCAAAAGAAGAACTCATAATACACTAGACATGCTAGAATCATTTTATGAAATCATGAAGGAAGATGACTTGACACAAGACAAATCCATAGACATATGCAAAAGTGCAAACTCAAAATGGAGGTAAAAATGCTATGTCTTGATTCAAGGTAAAATCTTGCAGGTTTCCACCATACAAGCTGAGAGATCTCTTTTATCAAATGAGAGATTACAATATATAGCCTTTAGGAAAAGACTTTGGCATTTTTTGTAAAATAAATGACCCATGCTATGTTGAAATCCTTAGGAAGAGGAAGTCGTTGATGCTGATATCATCCTTCTAAAAATGCCCTGACAGAAACATGCTGTGTAGTTGCCAGTCTTGACTTTTAGTGCTTAAAATGTTTTAAACACTACTATAGAATCATGGGTCACCTAATTGTTTTAATGACAAGGCTTCCCCTCTTTAAGACTTATGTGATTGTCTGCTCATTAATGCAAAATAAGGAAAAATAGGCTGCATCATTCACTATTTGCACTCTTTGATGACCACTCAATAGAGACTATTTTAACTGCTAGAATAAATCCTCTATCGATGCTTTCCTTTTGCCACCGAGGTTGTTCCTACCTTTTCTTTTTATTTTTGTCTCTTCCTAGCTTTGTCTTTTCTTGGCTTTATGAGCAATCAGAGCTATCTTCTTGGTAGGTCACTGAATTCACTTGCACCCTGTCCTTAAGCATTTAAAAATCAATAGCTATTTCATTGCCTTAAATTTGACATTCGCGCGCTCGTCACTAGGCATTTGAACCTCCAACGGCTAGTTTGTGATGCTCAATTTTGATGTTTTCAGGCCTGTCACCCCCTTTGACAATTCTTTCAGACTTTCTTTCCTCAGACTTTCTATTCCTTCAGCTTCACTTTCCTTCAGAATTTTTGTCAGGCTTTTTTGTCAAGTGAATTTATTTAGACAAAATGTCCAAAGGAATTCCTTCAAGCATTTTGTCTGAAGGATTTGCCTTGTTACTTTGCCATGGATTTCCTTTCGAAGGATAATATTTCAAAGTTTGGTTCCTTTTCTACCTTGTTCACTTTCTCGAAAGAACACATTGCCTTTTGCAAGGGCAAATCAATTCTAAGGATACCCTTCAGACTTTTGCAATGGTCCATTTGCTCATCACTTGCCCCCCCTCAAGGGCTTCTTGGTCTCCAAAATTACCTTTCAGAAAAGTTACAAAGGTCTTGCTTGTCGTCTGGGTGCCCCCTGCAAGGGCACCTACCCTTTAGGTTTTTGGAAGTGATCCTTTGGCCCTTTCTTTCTTTCAAGAAAAACATCTGACGAATACCTTCAAACAAAAAGTCTAAAGAAATTCCTCCTTTGAATTTCCTTGGATTTATTTTGCCTCAGTCTTTTCTTCAAAGGAAAATTTTTGCCTTTTTGGCCCTCTTTCTAAGTGTTTTTCCACCCTCCTTTGGCCCTTTAAACCTTTTTATTGAACCAAACACTTTGAACCAAACCAATTAAACTAAAAATGGTTCAAAGTTCAAAGTTCTTAGAAAGATCATGCCATTGAACCCCAATGTTGAACCACCTTTTCCATCTTTAAGGAAACGTACCTTAAAGTTTTGTTCTCTTTCCTTGTGAATTTCTTTCGACAAAATTTTTGAAGAAGCTTTGTAAAAGCCTTACATTCTTTGAACCGGTTCATCCTTTTGTTGAAAGACTTTTGCAAACCAAATTTGAACTAGCTCAGAATAGCAGGGGAAGAAGGAGACCGATTTTGGCCTGTAGGACCAAAATGGTCAACATTTCCAAAACATGCTCCCACTGCAATATGAATATATGAATAATGTGGAATATATGCCTCTATAGCATGCCCCCATTAATATTTCCCCCATTTTGGGGTGAGGTGAAGTAACAATTGGTAGTTACCTTACCTCAAAAATATAAGACAACCATGTAAACTATGAATATCTCATGTAGCATATAAGACAAACATGTCTAGGTAGATATATCATTGAAGTGTATAAAAGATGATCACATCAAGTCCTAAAATGCATGATATAAATCTTGAAAATGTCTAGATAGTAATAGTGCAATATCAACAAGCAATCAAGCACACGTGTAAGAACACTCAACAAAAAATCAAAGGATAATGGTTCAAAGAGACCATAAAGAAGGAGCATATCCAAATATTGCACAATCAAAGGGACATAATTTAGTCAAATGTCCACAAAAGAAAGTGTGACATATTCATATCTCCATACAATAAGTAATGACATATTTAAATGTTATAGAGCCAAATAAAGGAATGGGGTCACAAAAATGGAACATATTAAAATGATCAAACAAACATGATAAGACACTAAAGGAAGTGCATAAAGGAAAAACATAAGCAACCATCATAAACATAACATATTATCCCATGGATCATGTGTTAGAAAAAAATGTTAAGTACATATCATATCAAGTACACTATGAGAGATATAAACATGACTAAAGGCATGTGTAAGTACATAAATTCAAATATGATAATGTAAAGTGATCATAGAATTATATAACTGTTGACGCAAGAAAGTGCACCCAATGGCAGGAAAACAAGTTCCTGCCCTTTCCTCGCAACATGGAAACTCCTCTCTCACCTGTGGCATGGTGAAGCAGGAGAGGAGAGTCTCTAGATAAGGGCTAGCTCCCTTTGATGTATCATGTTTGTTTCGGAAAGTGCAAATACATACAGGTATATATGTATATATATATATATAGCTATATAAATTGGGGATGAAAAGGGAAGAAAGATACAGGAAAACAAACTACTCTAAGGAGGTGATACACCAAAACAAGGTGACCTTCTCAAACCCACTCTCAAAATCAGACAAAGACAACAAACATACACTCAGACCTGGCAAAAGACCAGGCTGCAGGAAAATGGCAGGGAGGTTCTTATGAAGATGCAGGAATAGGGGCTCACTGAGATGTTGCGAAACACATACTGTAAATGACTTCCTCTGTTCTATATCTCCAAATGGAACTCTTCTCCTATCAGCTGTGAATAATGGCACCTTGTGGATAACTGGTGTGTTGGTGCTGAACCTGTGAGAGCGTCAATAGACAATGACTAGACACAACTCAAACACTCAGAACATACACAGAATATCCACCCAAGAAGAGGTAAAACTGTCTTTATAGATTCAAGTAGAAAATTTTAGTAGGGCTACGCCTTACAAAAATTATGAAAAAGATCCTTACAAAAATGACAAGTATCAAATATATATGGAAAGTCCAAGAGGCTCATTTGGTGTTCTTTTGTTACAAGTGGCCTATTGCGTCTGTTCATGAAAAGAAACAAGTCACTCAAAATATTAATGAGATGTTCATTTGTGTACTCAAAATCTACATTTTTAATGTCAAAATGCGGTTTGTCTACCCATTAAATGTAAAATGAAGAAACCGGTTACATTACTTAGCTGTTGCATCTTCTCATGGTCAATTCAAAGGAATTGTTTCACCTACTGGAGTCACCTCTTCAAATTGGTGCTGCTTGGACTTAACTATTTACTCATTCCATGTATGTCTTCTTGCCTTTTATCAATTTTGTCTCATCTAGTTCATTTGGCCCCTTGGGCAAACATTCTGGCAGGTTGCTACGTTTTGAGCTCCTTCTTTTCCACAATTAGCTCTCTACCAGTTTGAAAGGGAACGAATATTTCACTTCGTTAATTTTGACATCCACTAGGACATCGTCGGGTCCATCCCCACATTGAACCAAGTGGCTTGAACTAAAGCATTGAACCCCTTTGAACCAGGAGTTGCCAAAACACTTGAACTAGGCCATGAACCAAACATATTGAACTTGCTTAACCGAAAAATGATTGGCACTAAATAGCAGGGGAGGAAGGTGACCAAAATTTTTCCTGTGGGAAAAATAGGTCAACAATTGGTGACTCATAGGGGAAGCATGCCTGCTATGCTTAGAACCAGTTGCCTTTAAATCCATTAGGCATGGAGTTAGATGCAGCTATGAAAGAATTATCAACAGCCCAAAAAGATCCAAGAATCAAACATGAAGCTTTTACCCCACACATGAAGGGAAAACACACAAGGCTAAAAACACTACCTGTGTAACTACACTTAGGGAAAGCAAGAAAAGAAACTGAAAGCAACCTATTATATATAGCTAACCAGGTATTTTTTTGATTCCCTCCTGGATCAAAGGGAAAGCTTCTAACGTCTCCTTCATCTGACACTCCCAGTATCGATAATGGATCCCTCAAGGAAATATTTATGTGCATCTTCTTCACCTGGTCGACCATGTTGATATGAGGATTGTTCCCTTCCATATTTTCTTTGGGGTCACTTGAAGCCTTCTGAGGCATAGGCCAGGGATCTGAATGTGCGACTGGTAGCCTAAAATTTGGGAATTTTTGGTTCGCCTATGGTGGAAGAGATGGTGTGGATGTTTGAATAGCTGCTTGAGTTTCTTCCATATTTCTCCCTTTGGATCTTGTGTTGGCTACAACATAACTAGCCTAATTGTCTGCAACACCCACATAATTGATCGCATAGAACTCACCTTCCAGGTGGTTCATAAGAGTAGAGTTAGGTTGACTCTAACTGTTGCTTATGCTGGGTTGCATTAGAGCCTCGAAGACCTAGGAATGAGTGGATGTCTAATTGTCCAACACATTTGGGTAACAACCCATCATCTCATTTGTATAAATATCTTGCTCTTGACCATATCCTATGGTTGAACAACTTGGTTGTTCTTATACCAGATTGTTCTGAATGAGCACCATAGCTTTAGATGGTGGAGGGGCGCCTGGGTTGTAGCCTTGGAAAGGTCTGGTCTGAGTGAGCTGACCCTATCCTTGATTATAATATTGAAAAGGGGGTCTAAGGGCTTGGCCATAATGTTGGTATCCCTAATTCGGTCTGTTATTTTGAGTTTGTTGCCTTTTGATGGCAATGAGTTCACTTGACATACTCTACAACAACCTCCTAACTTTTTAAAGCTCATTGGATGGAGCAGCAGCTGGTTTCTCTATGCTGGGTAATGTCATAGCAATAAGGGGATTCAAATGGGGTACTTCTCTTATGAAGGAAGCACCTATAGCCAAACTAGGAAGATGACTCGCTAAATAAGGATGAGTTCCTTTGAACCTTAGTCGCTTTGCTGAGTTGAGAGGTAATTCAGTGAATTCAAAAGGGACACCCTTATTAGTGGATCGTGTGGTGACTTTAGGCATCAGAAGATTAAGAAACTGGTCTTGAAATTAAAGAAATGAAGCTCTTACTAGTGGAGTCACCAGATGCTGGAAAACTTTGAAATTGTTGTGATAGGACCAGCATCAATCTTGAAACTTTAATGCATTATAAAACTGAGTCCCATCGGGCATGCCAAAACTATTGACGCAAAAGATTGCACCTGGGGCAAGGAGGCCTAGTTCCTACCTTCTCCTCACAACATGGAAACTCCTCTCTCGCTTGTGGGATGGCAAAGCATGAGAGGAGAGTCTTTAGATAAGGGCTAGCTCCCTTTGATGTATCATGTTTATTCCAGCAAGTGAAAATATAGGCATGTATATATATATAGCTAGATAATAGTGGGGGGATGAAAAGGGAAAAGAGATGCAGGAAAATAAACTACTCTAAGGAGGTGATACACCAAAACAAGGTGACCTTCTTACACCCACTCTCAGGATCAGACAAAGTAACATACATACACTCAAACTTGGTAGGAAAACTAGGGTACAGAAAAAATGGCAGGGAGGTTCTTATGAAAACATAGGAACAAGGACTCACCAAGATGCTGTGAAATGCATACTATAAATGACTTCCTCTATTCTATACTTCCAGATAGAGCTCTCCTCCTATCAACTGCAAAAAATGGCACCTAGTAGATAGTTGGTGTGTCAGTGCTAAACTTGTGAGAGCATCAAAAGACAATAACTGAACACAAATCAAACACTCAGAACATACACAGAATATCTATCCAAGAAGAGGTAGAAAACTACTTTTATTTGATTCATGTGGAAATTTTAGCAGGGCTATGCCTTATAAAATCTATGAAAAGATCTTTACAAAAATGACAAGTATCAAATATATATGGAAAGTCCAAGAGGCTCATTTGGTGCTCTTTTGTTAAAAGTGGCCTATTGCGTCTGTTCATGAAAAGAAACAAGTCACTCAAAATATTAATGAGTTGTTCATTTGTCTGCTTGAAATCTACATTTTTAATGTCAAAATACGGTTTGTTCACCCATTAAATGTAAAATGAAGAAACTGGTTACATTACTTAGCTACTGCATCTTCTCATGGTTAATTCGAAGGAACTGTTTCACCTACTGGAGTCACCTCTTCAAATTGGTGCCGCTTGGACTTAACTGTTTACTCATTTTGTGTATGTCTTCTTGTCTTTTATCAATTTTGTCTCATCTGGTTCATTTGGCCCCTTGGGCGAACATTCTAGCAGGTCGCTGCATTTTGAGCTCCTTCTCCATGGTTAGCTCTCTACCAGTTTGAAAGGGAACGGCTATTTCACTTCGTTAATTTTGATGTCCACCGGGACGTCGTCGGTTTCATCGCCATGTTGAACCAAGCGACTTGAACTAAAGCGTTGAACCCCTTTGAACCAAGAGCTGCTAAAACACTTGAACCAGGCCATGAACCAAACATATTAAACTTGTTGAACCTGAAAATGACTGGCACTAAACAATAGGGGAGGAAGGTGACTGAAATTTTGCCTGTGGGTGAAATAGGTCAACAATAACCTTGATGTATTATGATCAAAGAATCAGATGCCCCCAATGTCCATATGACATGATTAAAAGGAAGTCCAAACATCTATATAGGAATAGATGATGTATCTGTGTATGCCTGTATCATACTCAAATTATGTGTGAAACATGTGCATATAGGAAAGTGTTGATATGCCATCTACCAACATGAAATCAACAACATAGATGTCAAGGAGCCAATATGACATGTAAATGCTAAAAATATTTTTGGATGTTTTAAAGTTTTTTGGTATTTTTAGAATATTTGAAATATCTTAAGCAAGATATTTACGCTAGTGCATAATATTTATTAGGTTTTTGAGAAGCTTTCCTTCAAGTGTAGCTAGGAAGTACATGTCTTTTCTCAAATTTTCTATAACTCTAAATGGTCCCAACTAATTTGGTATGAATTTTCCTTTCTTATCTTTTTTTTCATTGGTGTTATTTTAATTTTCATTTAGTATCAAGTCACCCTTAATAAATTAGCATGGTTGAATCTTTTTGTTATATGCACTTTTAAAGTGATTTTGATAAACCTTTAAGTATTCAATAGTTGTGTGTTTTTCGCTCAATAATTCTAATTGATGTAATATTTTTTAACATTATTAATTATCTTTTATAATATATTTTTGAGAGACATGTAGAGAAGGTATCTCAAGTTCAATTCTTAACACTATCTCTATACCATAAACCAAAGAATAAGGTGTAGCCTAAGTAGGTGTGTGAATACTAGTATAATATGCCCATAAAGCATACACCATCTATTAGTGACAATTTGTGTTGTATCATTCAACTATTTTTCCAAGTATTTTGACAATGGTTTTGTTTATTACCTCTACCTATCTATTACCTTGTGGGTAGTAAGGTGTAAAAAAGGTATGTTTGATTTTAAACTTACTATAAAAATAGTTTGTTGTTTTATTTTTGAATGTTGATCTATTATTGGTAATAATAACTAAAGGTTGATGGATTTAAAGTTGGATAATTAGGGAACATGTGGGTGAATTTTAGGTGGTGGTATAGGGTGTTTTTTGGAATGGAATGACATTTGTGTACTTTGGAGGTCAAAGTTTGCTAGGATTAGATCATCTTACAACCTATCTTGGTCCCTAGATTATTTCATTGATGAGTCCCCCAAACATCTCAAATTTGTCTTATCACTGGGTCAATTAGAGTTTGATTCACAAGCTTCTTTGATGGGTGGCTTTGTGGAGGTTATTTTTTTCTTGGTTGAGCACCACATGTTTGACAAAATGCCTTCTCATTCCTACCTCACTTTTGTTTAATCACGTCTTAGACTATGTGTGGAGAACTACATTGTTGCTTTATCTTATGCCTCATGTGGCCTCTCCTTAGGATGGCATTGGTTTTATAATTGCATGAAGGATCTTTCATTTCCCCTTCTCAACTTTCCACTATTTATCCCTTCTTCTTAGATTCAGTTTGCTTTTGCCACTAGGATGGTGGTATGAAGACCTCCTGATTACCTTTCAAGAGTTTTTTCTCTCTATTCTTTGGTGGTTTAGGGATATAATAGATATTTTGTGATTCATTGCATTGTGTGTTATTTTTTCATCAGGATCAGATGGGGGATCCAAAGACATAGCCACATTGCTTATTAGATCCTGTATTACACAATATTGGGAGGACCTAGTGGATTACTTGATAGACCCACATGAAGGGTGGACTATCTTCATAGGGGATAGATAGGAGAACACCTCACCTCTCTAAATTGGTCCTAGATTCCACATTTCTAAGGTAGGGTTGAACCCCCATTTTTTATAGGTTTCTTCCACCCCCAAGAGATTTTTTGGTGATGGGAATGGTGATAGTTGGAAGGCTAGAAAAGGAAAATCACTGATGTCTTCTGACTTTATTGGTGTTATTGGTGGCAATAAACATTCTTCTATTTCTAATACATCCCCATGTAGAAACATGAATCTCATGGATCCTTGGACCAATAGCTTTCTAGGGGGCTCTAATGAGTTAAATCCTCCAAAGTTATTGTCCTTGATCAATGGAGAGTTTGTTACTCAAGTTTTTGAGAAATTAGGGGCTTCATCATATTTTATGGACAATAATAGAATATTTGTGGGAGAACCACCATAGTAGACTCACAATACAACCAATATTCACTTATCTCCACACATTCTAGTGAGGGATAAAAATGTTGATGGCCTAATATTGACAATAGGGAGAAAGGGCAAAAAGTGTATTAAACTTAGGGGGAAACCAGACCACCTGGTTCTTGGTGAGGATGTGAAGATAGAGCATGTCACAAATCTGTCAAACAATGCACTTATAGGCTGCTTCATTAGGAGAAGAATTTTGGTCAAAGATTTAGAAATTTGGATGTTCCTATATTGGTAACCACTCATAGGCTAATTCCTACCTCACACAATCTTATTCAAGGTTGGCTTGCCTTTGTATTTAATTCCTCAGCTAATGTTAATATTATTTTGGCACAAAGATGGTTTTAGGGGACTTTTCCTCTTACTATTAATAGGTGGTCACCGAGCTTTGATCTTTGGATGGAAAAAGTTTTAAAACAATCTACTTGGCTTAAACTTCCTGGTCTACCATTAGAATTTTGTAATAAGGTTATGTTTAAGGTTATTCGAGACAACATTGGGTCCTTCATTGAAGTGGATGATAGGTTATGTCAGGATCATTATAGGATGGTGGCCAAGATATTGATCGATATTAACTTACAGGATGGTCTGGAAGAGAATATTATCCTAGAATTTGGTCTTTGGATATACATGCAAACATTATACTATGTGGGAGTTTTATTCAGGTGTATTAGATGTCATGCCTATATAACCTAGCTAATGACTGCACTCTATGGCTCATATCCAAAGCATGGAGGAAAATGTCAGATACCTTTCTATAGTCATAAAGGGAGATCAAAGGTTGTAAGTAAATGACCAGTGACCTAATTTAGCAAGCTAAATTTTTAGAACATCTCCCAAGAAATATGGGGGTAGAAGACAATTTGGATCCTCAACTTCCCTTTGTGAAAACCAATCCCCAATGCAGATTAGATGATGAAATTACTATGATTAGGTAGGGCCTTCAAACAAAGGATGTTATCTAGACTAAGCACAGCCTTGTAGATCACATGGATGTGATGCTACTCGATCCCTCTACCATACAACCTAAGTGCCTTCTGATCACTACTATTAATATTTTGGGTATGTCCTTGAAAGACAAGGATTCTACCACTTCTCTACCTCTAGTGGAGAATCATATTGGACATGATTTGAAGATTGGATGCTATGTACCTAGGGATATGATATATTATTGTGTATGGGTTGATGGATATGCCAACATGTGGCACACATCCCCCTTAGTAGTTATATGGATCTAATTTATTAGTAATAGAGTACCTTGTGGAATTAGTTCATTGGGTAATGGTTGGCCTACATTGGGATTAGGGGGTTACCCATCCATTATAGGTCTATATAAAGGAGATGATTATCATTTTGAAGATATCAAGTAAGCATTGAGTCTTCTATTATAAGAGGATATTGGAGGTTGTTCCCTCAAAGAGATATTGTGGAGTTATTCCTTCCTAAAGGAGTATTGTTGGTGTTGCCTTGTCCTAAGGGTATTCTATATACATTGAATATTTGGACATCTTGGTCCACTAATATCTATTATTTTGAATTGATCTGCATTTATTATGCATTATTTTTTAATATTATAAGTTTGGATCATAACAAGTGGTATCAAAGTTTTGATTTGGGTAATTTGTGGGTGGCAATAGCAGAAACCCTAGTTTTATGGAATCATCAATATATTTTGATTGGTTTTAGATTTCTACACAATTTTTTTACTGGATATGGATAATATTTTAAGGCATAGAAAAAAATCATGGTTTTTTGATCATTTTTGTGGGAGTTATTGCTATTTTAGGTTTTTTACTAATCTCACTATATCTTCCTAAATATAAGTATTTTCTCTTCAAAAATTTTACTAAAGATATAAGAAAATACAAGAGAAACATAGTAAAAATTTCAAAAATTTTTGAATTGTTTTTAGTGATTTATTATTATTTTATTATTTTTATATATTCACTCTATAGGTCATAATTTGTGGAAGTTTTTCACAATTTTTTTTTGAAGTTACAATATAATAGGAGGAAGATACAGTAAAAATTTGAGACATTTTTGATATGATTTGAATGAGTTATTTACATTTTATGGTTTCACAAACCCTAGTTTTTATTTGTGAATCATGAAGTTGTAAAAATTTTTAGGGGAAGATGATATTTATGCTAGAGAATGGTGGCTCTTTTTGGAGAATCTTTAAAAAAAATCTGGGGAAAGATGATTATTTCATCTTTTATCTGGGCCTGCACTGCATTGGTTTGATTAGTTGAGATGTATAGAAAGGTTTTCTTCATGGAAAGAAATGGAACAGATCTTCCTAGATCATTGCGTATAAAAGAAAATAATTCTGGTAATGAAGAAGAGAATGGAGCTGCTAAAAAATAAAAATTAGTGGAAGAAAAGAATGACAATGAGGAAGAACATGCAAGTGAAGTAGAAGAAGAGGAAGAATTGGCTGATAAAGGTTCATATGATTTGGCTCCAAAGAAATCTGAGTCAATTTTTCAATTTCATGGATGCATTCAAAAGAATAAGGTTGTTGTGTCCATAAACCCTACTAACAAGTATAACTTCGTCAACATGAATGTGGCCAAGCATCTACATGTTCAAGCAAAGAATACCTAGGAGGTTCAATTAGATGGTAAGAATATTTTAAGGTTTAAAGATTTGAAGCTCATTATGGAAAAATATGTTTTGTATTCAGATTTTTATGCTTTGGATATGGATGATATGGATATAGTTTATGGATATCCATGGTTAGAGACTTTGGGAACAATCAATATTAATGTTTAGAAAAAGTTTATAAAGTGTTGGTATAAGAAAAATAAGGTCACTTTATAGGATATCATAGTGGGGAAGGCACCAATAATAGTCAAGGAAGATCATGAGGATGAGATTGAAATAAGTGATGAAGAGCATGAGGAAGATTCAGATGACATAGATCAAGACACACTACAATCAGAAATTAACACTTCATATAATCAAGAAACAAAGACAAACAAAGTGGAAGTGGTCAAAGAGGAGAAAAACATTGAGGTATATAGACACCCACATCATCATGAGAGGAAAAAATCATGGAACCCAATGAGGGAGTGTCATAACAATAATCGTTTTGGTTATACAAGAAATCAGATTTCTAATCACAATGGCTATGCATGGAATCCAAAGAAGAATTACCATTATCAATTATGGAATTAGAGGAATGAAACGGCCTATGGAATATGGAATGAATGGGGAAATCAATCTGATTATGCATGGAAGAATACCTACTATGGTCATGGATGGAATCAAAGTAGCACAACAAAATATGGTATATGGAATCAAAGAGGAATGGTTGTATAGTTATGATTATGAATAGAATCAAAGGAGCATATATGGGGAGCTATCACCTGCTAAGATCACATATGGGTGGCTCGAAGATTAATATTGGAGATAAGTGTGCAATAATTTGAAGCATACTCATTATTTAGTTTCTTCTTATGTTTCAAGGATGAAACATGTCAAAGAGGGAGGTAATGCTATGTACATAGGGATATGATATATTATTGTATATGGGTTGATGGAGATGCTGACATGTGGCATACATCCCCCTTAGTAGTTATATGGGTCCAATATATTAGTAATGGAGTAACTTGTGGAATTAGTGCATTGGATAATGGTCGGCCTACATTGAGATTAGAAGGTTACCCATCCATTATAGGTCTATATAAAGGAGATGATTATCATTGTAAAGATATCAAGTAAGCATTGATTCTTCTATTGTAAGAGGATATTGGAGATTGTCCCCTCGAAGAGACATTGTGGAGTAATTCCTTCCTAAAGGAGTATTGTTGGTGTTGCCCTACCTTAAGGGTATTGTGTATACATTGAATATTTAGACATTTTGGTCCACCAATATCTATTGTGTTGAATTGATCTACATTTATTCTACATTATTTTTGAATATTATAAGTGTGGATCATAACAAGTGCTTGATACCACTTGTTATGATCCACACTTATAATATTCAAAAATAATGTGGAATAAATATAGATCAATTCAACATAATAGATATTGGTGGACCAAGATGTCCAAATATTCAATATATGCAGAATACCCTTAAGGTAGGGCAATACCATACAATACTCCTTTGGGAAGGAATAACTCTCAAATGTCTCTTCAAAGGGACAACCTCCAATAGCCTCTTACAATAGAAGACTCAATGCTTACTTGATATCTTTACAATGATAATCATCTCCTTTATATAGACCTATAATGGATGGGTAACCTCCTAATCCCAATGTAGGTTGACCATTACCCAATGCATAATTCCACAAGTTACTCCATTACTAATATATTTGACCCATATAACTACTAAGGTGTATGTGTGCCACATGTCAGCATCTCCATCAACCCATATATGATAATATATCATATGCTAGGTACATAGCAGTGGAAATAAGAGAGATTATGATTTAAAATAGTCATATTTTGAACTCCTTATGAGAGATTCACTAATCTCTCCTAACTCACATGATCACATCCCCTATCAAAGCAAAATTCTTCTTGAGGTTAAACTACACAAGGCAGCCAGTGATTGTTGGAACTCTCCTGAAAGGATCATAGTTGACACCTTATCCACATCTAGCAATATGTGATATCCTCTTAGATATTTAATTGAAGTTTTAGCCTTAAAATATGATGGTATTGAAGGTGGTCTAGGGATTCTCTTGAATTCTACTTGTTCCTATTCACAAAAATGCCATCCTTCCCATATTGAATAGGCTAAAAACATAACAGCTTTGAAAATCATACAAAGAAAACAAAAAATTATTATAGGGTCCCTTGGAGTGGGGAAAAACCTGAATATTGGTTGATCATACTCAATTATTTCTCTAAATATTAGAGGGTTGGGCAAAACCTCCAAAAAAATTACTTTGAAGAGGATGATAACCGTGCATCAACCTGATATGATATTAATCTAAGAGACCAAGGGGGCTGGGAATAGGGTTATTGAAGACTTGTCTAAAAATATTAAGGATTGGTATTTTATGGCATCTAACTCCATAGGCAGCTCAAGTGGCTTGGTTTCAGGTTGGAGATCCAACTCCTAGGTAAATTCCTTCTTTTTTCACTGTAGTATTGGGGTAGTACTCTACTCTATGGAACTTGGAAAATATTTTTTTGTGTTGAATATTTATGGTCCTAATGAGGAAATATTGGCATATTAGGATGACATTTTCACCCAAAACTTCTTGAAATCTGATAATACCATTGTGGGTGGTGATATAAATTTCACCACCAAGAGATCAGAGGTGTGCGGTTCCATTCTTAGATTGGATCCTTTAGCTGATTTTTTCTTACAAAAAATTTAGGATATTAATTTGGTGGACTGTAAACCTAATAAATTGGTTCCTACTTGTAAAAACATGAGAATGGGGATGGATAGCATGGCTAAGAGGCTTGATAGATTTCTTATTTCACACTCCTTTATTATATGAGCAGATCTTTTAAGATCTTGGGTGTTTACTGGAGGTGATTCTGATCATCTTCCCATTCTATTATAGGTGTATGAGGGTGGTAAAAATGCTTAAAATCATTTTAAATTCAACCCTTCTTCATTGAAATAATAATATTTCATAAATTTAGTATAGGGGAGTGGGTTCTATTCGATGAGTGGTCCTTAGAATCAACCAGTCTTCAATTGCCTCTAATTTTAAGAGGGTGAAAAAGGTATCTACCTCATGGGCTGCCAACAAACATCATGAGGCTAAAAGGGATACTTTATCTCTTGAAAAATAGATTTTAGAGATGATTGGTAACAATATTGATAAGGGGTTTGATGATGATCAAAAGTAAAAGCTCTAGAATTGAAGCTACATAAAAAATTGGCAGATATAGAAGCTCATTAGAGGCTAAAAAGTAGAGCTTTATCATTGGAAAATGAAGATGAAAACATAAAGTTTTTTCAAAAATTTGATAAATTTTTCAAGATCAAGAATACCATTTGGGAAATGTAGAATTCTGAAGGTTCCATGGTGTAGACTTTCTAAAAGATCATTGATTTGGGGGTCTCACATTTTCAAGAGCTCTATAAGGAACCCGCTCACATGAACATTGTTGAATCATCAAAATCTCCTTTTTCCTAGTTTTATCAATGATGTTGGTCATGAGATGATGGAGGTGGTTATTACCAAGGATGAGTTGATATTGTTTCTTAACTCTTTTTAGAAGGATAAGAGCCTGGGTCCCAATGGTTGGTTAGTTGATTTTCTTAGTGGATTTTTTTATTTACTTGGGGAAGACCTCTTTGGTGTGATTGAGGAGTCTAGGTGGATAGAGAAGATACTTGGGTCCTTCAATTCTAAATTCATTTCCCTCATACCAAAAAAAGACACTCCAACTTCCTTTGATGACTTTTGACCAATATCCTTATGCAACTTCATCTACAAAATCATTGCAAAAACTATTTCCATGCTTTTAAAAGGACTTCTCTCCCTCTCCATTTCAAAGGAACAATTTGGCATTTTACATAGCCATCAAATTCATGACACTATATGACCTACCCAAGAGGGCCTACATTTTATCAAGTTGAAGGTGCTGACATTGGTTTTAAATTTGAATCTCTCCAAGGCATTTAATAAATCAAATTGGCTTTATCTGAGATAAATATTGATTCACATTGGTTTTCACCTTCAAATAATCAATTGGATTATGGGTTGTTTATCTTTTATCTCTTTTTATTTACTTGAAAATGGTTCCACCTCTTCCTTTTCTAGACCCTCACATGGAATCAGATAAGGTTGTCCTCTCTCCCCACTACTCTTTCTCCTTATTATTGAAGGGCTGATTTGGATTATCCTTGATGTTAAAAGAGTGGGATCTCTTCGGGGGGTGAATATTAGTAGGATCATTCACCTCACGCACATATTATTTTTAGATGACATATTATTGTTTTGTGATGGCTCAAGGAGGGACATTTCCCTGATTAATGATTCCCTACATCTCTTTTGTGTAACCACAGGGACGGAAATAAATGAACAAAAGTCCTGCATATACTTTAATGGTTTGGAGGTTTAACAAATTAGATGGATACTTGAAATTTTTCCCTATAAAATTATTGATCCTTTGGGTGGAATCGATTATTTTTGGTTTATGTTGAAACCAAATGAATACAATAAAAAAAAGTGAAATTGGTTGATCAAAAAGTTGGAAAAGAGAATCTATTGTTGGTGCAATCATTGGCTCTTGATTGGTGGTAGATTAAATCTTATTAAATTAGTTTTGGAATATATACCTATCTATTGGCTTACCATTTCCCACATTCCTAAAGGAGTTCTTGAAAATATTTGTATAAAGAGTTTCAAATTTCTTTGGATGGGTAAAAAAGTAAAGGATGGCATAGCCCTTGTTAACTGGCAATCCTTGGCTATTCCTAAGGCTTTAGGGGGTTAGTGTATAAAAGATATACATAAATTTGGAGAGGAATTAGCTATTAAAAGTCTTTAGAGGCTTATCACTATGTAGGGTTTATGGAATTAAATCATTACTAAAAAACACATTGAACCTCTATCTATGGAGTGGATTCATAGCCAAAACAAAATGTGTCACAATGATTCTATTATGTGGAAGGTTATAGTTCACTCTTTTCCACTCATTAGCAACTGGATTATTTGTAAAGTTAGCTCTAGGACTAAAATAAAAGTGGGGGTCAATCCTTGGGTGAGATGTGGTGTTGATTACAAATTTCCAATAGAATTGATAGCTATCTTAGAAAGGCTAGGCATCTCTTTTTTGCACTAGGATATTGATCATCATCTCACTAATATTTAGAGATAGGGTTAGAAAACTACACTTTCCTTGGGTTTGGTTAGGGACGCAAGTTTAAAATGGGACTCATATGTTCAAAGGTTAAAATGGAGTCATATCAAACTTACTCTTGTGGATGATGAGTTGGTTTGGTCCTTGAACCGCATGCTAGGGAATTATACTATTTGTTTATGTTACCAATCCAACTTACACATGGATGCCACTATTGGGATAAAATGGTGGTGGAGAGAACTTTGGTAGATAAAATCTCCAAACAAAACCAAAATCTTCATGTGGCTCATCTTAAACAACAAGGCTCATAATTAGGATGTGCTTAACTATTGGGATGGCCAAAATGTAGCTTATTGTCTCAAGATATGGTTTGAGTCATCTGAGCTAAGATTCTATAAGGCCTTACCTTTGATTGTTTCATGGGGTATATGGTTGGTGAAAAACACTTCCATTTGTCAAGGTAAAATCATTATTACATTTCAATGCCTATCTCAAATTTGACTCATTTTTGGGCACTTCAAAAGCTCTCTTAAACCTCCTAGATAAAGATTACTCATTCATCCCCCCATTGATCACTCTAGTGCCTGGGGATACTTTGATGGTGCATGTTAAGGTAATCCTACTGTATGTGGATTTTTTAGAATCCTTTATATTAATTCCAAGCACTTCTTTCATTTCAAGGTTGGTCTGGGAAATGGCACAAATGACTTTGCTAAACTTATGGCTATAAAACTACTACTCAGACCTATTGTTGAGAGATGCATTCAATCTATGTAGATTATTGGGGACTCCTTGGTTGTTCTCAATTGTTTAAATGGAGTCACCAATATGAAAATCCTGATTCTTCTTCCCATTTAATCCATCACTCACAACATGTCTCATTCCCTCAATGTCATCTCTTTTTGGCATGTTTATAGACATCTAAACACTATTGTTGAATCCCTCTCCAAGATGGCACTACATTTGAAACCAAACCTATGGGTCATCAATGAATACCATGAAAATTTTACTCTTATCATACATCACATATTTGTTTTGGAGGCCTAATTCCTATTGTTCCACTACACTCTTTGTTTCTGGTTTCACACTCACTAGCTCTACACAGTTCTTTACTTTTGTTCTTGCCATGCTCCCATGCCCTATTATAGCTATGTTGGGATTTGTTTCTCCTCCATCTCATTCATAATTTCAAACTATTAATTTTGGATGGTTTTATACTCTTGATTTCAATATCGAAGCATTTACTAGGAATTTGATGGTGGGATTGGCTGATGAGCTCCTTGTGTGGTTTTCTCTTCCACAAATTTGTTTCCTCAATTTTTGATGTCTTTTTATAAGTGGTAGTGGGAATATTCTATTTTCATGTTAGTCCTTTCAGGGATGGATTCTAGTCTCTCTTGATCTTATTTGTCATTCGTTATTGCTTCTTTTCCCACTACAGATTTTTTTGGGTTTTGTATTGCCCTTTTGGCCTGGGTTTTTTCTTGGTGGTATTATCTTCACTTTGTTATTTTGGGGAGTTTTATATTTTTCTCTTATTTATCTTTTTTTCCTCTAAATTTTATCACATTTATGAAGTGTAATTTTATTTTAAATTAATTTGAAGTTACAAATTTTTTTGGGGGAAAAAAAATAATAGTTGAAGATATGCCAAAATGAGAAATAATATTAGACATAAAAAACTTGGATATGTCACCCATGTAGTAAAATCAAGTGTAATTTTATCCACTCATTTTGTAAAATATTTTGTATCCATGATTATTAATTTGCATCCACTGACAGACCCAGGATTTATCTTTCAAATCAAATAAAAGCTTGATAAGGATAAATACCATGGTGAGACAATCAGTTATAACTCATGAGATGGTGTAGATTCAACTTACTATATTTTTATAATTTTAAACATAATTTAGCATGTTTAATACATTTTTTTTCCATATTAGGCTAATAATAACCTTAGCATAACAATATTTGGGACATGGCCTTGCCACTGAAAGGTTCATCACACTTATTATCATGCATTTATAATGGTACAATGTGTGCCTCATCTATGTTTAATCATAAAATATAGATTAATGGATCTAGGGTTAAAGGGGTAGAGATATCCTAAGGTAAAAGGGTGATAAACTATCTCTATAATAGACCAATTAATTACAAACTCAGATAAACAATATTATGAATTTAAATACCTAAAAATGCTAAAAATAATAAGTACAACTAATGATTGATATTGAAATAAATAGAAAACAATGGTACTTAACTATATTATTGTTCACATTCAAATATGATATGGAACAAGATAGAAATAGACTAGATCTATATGTTGGATCAATTTTCAGATTCTATAAATTTGACCTCTATGGCCTCAAACACTTTCATCGACCTTAGATGGTTGCATCAGTGTTTCTATCTAACCTAGACACAAGTGTCATGTATGGAATACCTACTAGATATGGATGTGACCACTTGGGATATCTTAGGTCCCATGTCACAGTATCTCTGGTGTACTCAGATATAGATGATGGGTTGTCACTCCTTGTCAAATAGTAAAACCCTACTTCATCTTCATAGTGATTATGGTAAAATTGGGTTAATGGGATTATAGTGTAAAGCTAACAATAAATACCCTTATATCAGTGGGTGTTACCTATATAGACATTACTATGAAGAGGGACTCATATTGATCTATTTCTCCCCTAATATGTTGGCTTATGTATGCATAAGGATGTAATATGTGGAAAGCACGTATAATAGTGATCTAGGTTGTAACTTGGAAAATAGAACTCATGGCATGCTCCTTTATAACTTTATACTAGTATATGTGGTGTCCCTATAATAGATATAAGAATAGGAGAAAATAGGGAAGTTTTTCTCACTTTAATACTTGATTTAATGTTTTTGGTAAGTTGTCTTTTGAGTTGTTAGGTCTGTGCTAGGTGAGGAATGAATGAGGATTAAACATGTATTTATACCAATCCCTTTTGGAAATATCTTGCATTAAATCACTTAGGCTAACCATAGGAATATATTTCATTTGTAAATTAGATGACTTTAGGGCATTGGACACTTGCATTAGAATAGGACATTTACATTGATGTAGGCATCTAAATAGGACACAAGTGTTTGAATAGCTAAAAAATAGGCACAAGTCCTAAACTTGTAGAGATATAAGATAAAAAAGTTTATACAATTCTAAGTATGCTATTAGGTCTAAGTCATAAAAACAAAATTTTTTGGACTAAGATATAAATAATGAGCATAGATAAATAATGGATACGAATCTATCGATAGTGGGAAAGGTCTAAAACTCAAAAGAACAACCAAGGTTTGTATTTGCCAAGTGTACAAGACTGAGGTGTTATATAATTATTAAATAGTGTCTAAAATAATTACAGATCAAGTGATGTATACTTAAGAGCTTAAAAATTATAACTATATAAATTCTCACATGAATTGTCAAAAACATCAAAAAAACCTTTAAGGTATGAGATGTAGTGATATTTCTTCATGTAACTAGGAGATGCCAATAAAATCTATTGAAGATAGATTTAAAATTAAGTAATTAAATTCTATATAAATTCAATAAGACATGATATACTAATTTATTTGTTTTTGTTTTATTATAATTGGGAATTAATTGGTACATTAACTCTAATTAAAATAAAATAAATTTAAGGGTAGCATATGTTATAAATAACTTATAAGTAATAAAATGAAAATAAAATATTGAAATGGACAAAGCTCGAATGAATGAAAGAAGATAACTATGATAAAAATAAATAAGATAAAATGACTTAGTTGATCATTGTTGAAAGGTTTGTTGTGTATGATTGGAAGATGTTTAGAAATGATCACTCAGACATGCTTATGCAGGTGCAACTAAAATAGGTATTGTCAGTGATCTAGGTCAAAATCAAATATAAAAATTTAGGATCCATAATTGTTATTAACCTTTGTGGGTAGATCTTGACCTACACTAAAAATAAATAACTGATGGTACAATCACCTACACCTTCTCAAAATATGATTGTTTGCATAAGTTTTACCTTCATGCACAAGCGATTTGCAAATGATATCTTTAAGGTTGAAACTCCACTAGGGTTTATGATAACTAAAAGCCTAAAAAAGAGGGGGGAATGTAATGGGTTGAGTTGACCCTGATCACCCTCGTGATGATTGAATGTTGTCTACATATCTAAAGTAATCCAAATAGGTAATCACGCCCATGTAGTTCTCCCACCTAGAGTACGTTGTGCAATAGTGCTCCTTTTCTACATATATGCATCTAGAGATGGATTGAATACTTGACAATGTTTTGCTTGACTCAGATACAGAAGGCTCATATCTTGGATAGGCATTGATTTAAGTGAATATAATTAAACTTGGAAATAATAAGGAAGATTTACTCAATGTGTAATAATATAAGTGTGCCTAAATAATGAAATTATGAAGTGATTTACAAGTTGTAGAATAAGTGGCCTAAATGTGCATTTATAACAATCTAAAAGGAGTAAAACCTCATGCTACCTATCCTAAAAATATAGACTAAAATATAAGTTAGGTTTAACTTTTAAAAAGAGTCATTTTTTGGGTGAAAGGGTAGGACCGACCCATAAAGGACAAAATAAACTAGTGATCCAAATCCCTTTAGGTCATTATAGCCTAGAAGGGTGACATTTAATCTCAAGTATTTATAATGTCCATAAAAATTCTTCGAGAGATTTTTATAAATTTAGAATATTTTTTTATGTGTAAAATAACAACTTGGAAGGGATGTGTCTATATAAGTGCTTAGGATACAGCGAGGTGGAAAAATAGTACCAATATAAGGGCTCAATTCAAGTAAGATAAATGTGGGCCAAAATTAACATTATCGAGTATTCATGACCAACTTTAATTATGTACATTTCTCCCCATGTAATTTAGAAATGAAATTACTAGATTAAAAGGAAAGATGTACCTAAGTGTGTACAACACACTTTGACTTTGGGAGAAAGATCTGATCATGCAAGGTTTTCCATAGTAAGTCTTGCAATGTTGTAAAAGTAGTTAATGTCCATATGTGAAATTAAAAATTAAAATGAAACATTTAAAAATATTTTTAAGAACAAGGAATGAGTAAACCTATATGCATGAAACCAATGTTGCTCTTATACCCTCGCTTGAATATGATGTTTCCTTGAAGCATTGGAGAATTTTTTCTTCTCATGAAGCACTTGGGTGGATTGGTTCTTTTATTGAACCATGGTGAATTAAAGTTGATAAAGCCCCAATTTGAAGTGAACATGTAAAAAAAGTAGAACCCATTAATGGATGTAGAAACCTAAATTTGGGTTATTGGTATTTATAACCCCAAGATGGAAATGGCTTGAAATCCACAATGGATTCACAAGCTATAATGCTAAAGGACACTGAATCTCAAGTATGCATTATACACTTCAATTGAATCAATCACCACAGATGGGATATAGACTCAATTGTCACTTTGTTCCTTTGTTCATTAGTTCATGTATTCATGATCAAAATATAATGGATAACATTCATGCTCCTACCATGACCACAAATAAGTAGTAATTAAAGTATGACATAACTTTGTATCGTTCCCCCATGTGATAAATGTAAAATTTATAACTGTATATAGATGTAAATTTTATTTTAATATTGTGCATATATTCCCATGCATATCACCTAAAATTTATGAATGTGTAATTTGTTCATGTAATGTGAATGCATATGCATGGCATATGTACCATAGTCTATACCAATAATTGAACTTTTTAACCATTATGAATTATTTGAAACCGTATTATGTATCCACAGCTGATTTCTACTCATAGAGGTTTTATCTATTATGAAAATCCCACCCCCATTTTGAGGTGATGGATGTATCCTGAAAGTCATTCATCTCTAAAAAAAATTTAACTATATCATTTGTATCAAGATATAAATCATTAAATATTTTGGCATATGTGAAAATGTATATCATCATAGTAAGATATGTATCATTCAAATCATGCATGTTATATATGAGGCAATACTTAAAGTGTTGAATCTAGATAAATTTATCATTTAATCTCTTAGTAACATAGTACTTAATGCATGATATGGATCATGGCACTCATCAAACTCAATAAGATCAATAAGAACACAAACATGCAAACACAATATCAAACAATAAGGCCAAGGGATGCATATAATGGGCATGTTCAAATGTCGCATAAGTAAATCTTACACACACAAAGACAAGGTCTAAAATTAATGGACATGTTCAAATATCACACATACCAAACAATGATCACATGAAGATGCTCAAGCAAGGTCTGCAATCCTCACTCAAGGGAAAGGGCAGCACATAATAAACATCAAGGTCTAATCTACTATGTAAAAGTAATAGCATTAATAAAGCATATAACTAGAAATATAGTCTACACCATGTATATTTAACGTGGTCATATTCTATAAAATAACATATTCATGTACACAATGTAAGATAGATATGTTATTAAGATATTTGTAAAAAGTATATAACTCATCATACTATAGGAGTTATAAAATGGTAACACCTATAAATATTGCAACCTTTAGATAAGATGCCCCCAAAATGGTATGCTTGTTGGCTAGAAGCAAGTCTAGCATCTAATTCCATGTAAAATTTGTATGGTTTGCATAACACTCATAAATACAAGTGAAGTGCATGTGTGATAGAAAAGGATTATGTTATCTACCAATCATGAGATAAATAACATATGACAATGAGGTAAACTAGATGCCTAATCATGGTTAGGTCCTAATTTTTTACTTTTAGAATATCTTGTATATTTTTTTATTTTTCCATATTTGAATTTTTCTATACTTTTTGAATCTTGAAATAGAAAATCATAAAAACTAGGAGATAAGCCATGGGTTCAAAATTAGAAGAAAAAGAATGAATCTAAACAATCTACAACATATTTCAATGTAAAGTATGCAATGACTATTATGACATGGCCAAATATAAACATGATGCCCCTACTATATATGTGTATTTTAGTTGGAATCCATGTTGGAGATAGAATATCGATGCAAGAGCATATGTGGTTCTAAACAATCTTGCATCTCCAAAAACATAGTGCTTTCTTTTTTTAGTTACTTACTTTGTCTTGATTTTAGTGTGTTGGTGTGATTAGAGGAAGTCTTATCAATTTTAATGCCAAGTTATTATGTACTTAACCTATTTTTTTTGGTGACATCACACTTTTACTTGAGAATTCATCTTGCAAAATTTTATTGCCTTGGTGCTTACCATTGTGTGTTATGCAAGATTGTAAACTCATCCAAATAAACAAGTTTTTACCTTTATTCTCAGTTTTATATGGGTTTCTAAATCCAATTAGGATTGTGATTCATTAACCTCAATGTCTCATTGCTCTACAATTTTTTATTTATTAATAGAACTTATCCAAACCCTTTTAAAATAATCTTACCTGCTTAGTTGTCAAATAATACTTTATTGATCCTATGGATGCAATTGCAAAGGACATTATTATTCAACTAAATAGCCGAAGAGGAATTCATTTACATTAGGTAGACCACATGAAAGGGTGTATTTTAAATCAAGTGAAGTGTGTGCTTGTGTACTAACATATAGTGGATCATGTCAAGAGCTAAATACTATCATTCAAGAAATTGCATGTGAATTATGGTATTAATATGGGGTTTAAGATGCCATTGGGATTGAGGTAGGATACACATGATTTTATACTCAAATTTTTGTTTTACTTAATGGTGATTCTTATACTATCAATTTATGAATATCTTTAAAGATAAGAAGCCTTTCAACAGTTAATTTCTGGAGGAGTTATGAGCTTTCATAGGCTTAGAGTTAGTCTTTATGAAGAAGAGATTGTATATGTAGTATTGATCAGTTAACAAAAGCCTGAAATGGCCTCGACTAGGACTAAATCTCCTCACAATGTTATTCAAAAATAAAAAACTTGATCAAGAATATTTCAAAATTTCATATAGCCCATAGTGTTCTTGGGAGTCAAATACATGATTGAGTCATGAATATTTGTAAAGTGATTACTTGTGTTGATCAGGGGAGTAGATCTAAATGGGTATTTGTCCATTCAAACTCTATTTAGAACTCGCTAAAGATCAAGGGAGTCTTCATCTTCCATATCATGTTACATAGATTTGGAAAGGTCTGTAAAATGTCAAAAACAACCAAATACATTATATTTCTTATTAAAAATCCCAATTATAATGGTTGTAATTATATAACTATATGTTTATCCTTTATTGAGTTGTTCTAAACTTTAAAATGCATGTAATGGATAATGAACCATCTAAATAATAAAGAGAGTCATTTGGAGAGAGGGGAAGTGATTCATTCACATCTATATAATAAAAATGACATTCAATTTGAGGGTCTCGACTAGGAATGACAGAATCAGACTAGAATTGCATTTTTTTATTTCTTATAGTCTAGGAGTAGTGTGTGGCTACCAATTTGAGGGCATAAGTTTTGTATGAGACTAGGGAAGTTTGAATTTGTTTCTTCCTTGTAATTGAGTTTTTAATAAACTAGATTGTGGCAAAGATTATATTTGATTTCCACTGTGATTTTATGCATGAATCAAATCCCTATAGTTTGAATGGTAATTATTCAATGAAATTTGCATATGCTTATTTATGTTTGAGAACCCTATAACCTAGACATTATTGGTAGAGCTTAATTAGTCTCATCATATAAGTAGTTGTACCAAGTGATATCAGAGCAAGGTAATGTCCTTGCAGTTGTGAAAACTCCTCATTATGTATGGTGGGTTATGAGATAGAAGCCTACATAGAATTTTAAGTTGTTGAGGGAAACTTACATAGGCAGTTATAGGTGTGTGAAGTCTTGAAAGATTGATTAATTTTGTGAGAGACTCAGTTTAGATTCCATTATAGGTTGTGAAAGAAGAGCTTGTTGAGTTAAGGAGATATATGGAACACAATAAAAGAGCTCGTGAGATGGATCAGTTGAAATAGATGCTAAAAGTGTTATAAGAGAGACTAGACGTGATGTAAAATACTACACATGGTGATGATAGTGCAACTGCATGTGATGGTGATGAGGAAGAGATAACGGTGGAGTTAATGTCCCTAAAAGCTAGATTGGATACTTTATAAAAAGGATAATCAAGTGGAGGAAAATATGCCAGTAGACAGAAGAGATCAACAAAAGTTGTGTTGGAGAAAAGAGGTAAATATTTGAATGATATTTCTTTATTTTGTGGACAAGAAAATTTAGAATAGCTCATAACTTGGATAGTTGAGCTAGATATGTATTTTGATAATATGAATGTTTTTGACCCCATGAGGGTGAAGGATGCATGTAAGTGGTTATGTGGAGCTTCAGCCATGTATTGGAATATTCATGAGTGGGAACATATGGTTTCCAAGATGTTGGGTCGATTTGTGCACCCAAAATTATAGTCAAGATGGTTGAAGAAGCTTCATGTGAAAAGGATTGAGAGTGGATGTGATGAGCATATTACCAAAAGGGGAAACAAATATGGGGATATTTCAAGTGAGTAGTCAAATACTACTTTGAGTAGTAGTATGGAGGTGTATATCCCCTACACTAATGAGTAGGTTTTTTTAGAAGGCAATAAAGAGAGGCTTCCATATGTAGAGCCCAATGTTGATTTTTAGAAAAAAAGTGTGGAAATGAGATATGAGAAGCCCATAGTTGATGAAATCCTTGTGAAATATGATGGAGAGGTGATACATTGTTCAACAAAAGTTGGATACCCATTGTGTGATGATGGGTAAGTGATTGTGCAATCCCATGTATTGGCAAATGCTAATTGGTCCTTAGTTCATGATCACAAAAAGCTTATCAATTTTATTTTGGATGGTAGTGGGGTTGAGGAAAACCAAGTCATTTATGTTTTTATGAATGAAACAATGAATTTAAAGGATTACAACCATATAAAGTTACAGGTGAATGAAGAAGGAGTCCATATTGAGTTACAAGTTTATTTGAAAGAAACATTGGATGTGGATGTTGTGCAAGCAAGTGCACACAAGGAGATGATTATGAAGGTTTAGCCATGTGAAGAAGCTAAAATAAAAAATGTATAGAATCATAAAAAACCATGATAGTTATATATAATGGGCCATTGGCATCTCGTGGTGTGAGTGAAAAATATGAGAAGCATGCTAGTATTGGATAAGGGTTGGACAACGTGCCTTTGAAGCATGAAGAGATTATTTATGAGGTGAATGATGGAACTCTTATTTTCCATAATATGTTTGTACATTATTTAGGTATATTCATGGATAAGATAGAAAATATAAGGAATAAGTATAGAGAAGTCCAACATGTTCGTTGGTATGAGAGATGGAGTGAAGAAGTTGACCAAATGATGGATATGGCAGTGATGATTAGAGAACTAGTTGGTGTTGATGTTTCAACCAATGTGGAGTGTCTTCAAGCTAATTTAGATAAAAGCGAGTGTGATAAAGCATTGGATCAAGTTCTTTCTCAAGGATATATGCAGGTGAAGGATCAATTGCAACCAATTGAGGAAAAAAACAAATGAAAGGTATTGAAGAAGGCTTTGAGAAGCCAAAGCTTGTTATGGAGTAAGCTTGTAGAGTGGTGAAAGATAAATTAGAGAATTTGACTTTAAGATAAGCCATGGTATGTGTAGAGGAACCTGATATTGTAGGTATAGAGAGTGAGTCTCTTGAGCTCACCAAGTGGAAGGAGGAGTTGTTAATGTGTATGGTAGCCCAAACATGTGAAGAGGAAGTTAAATTTGCAACTGAGATGGAGAGACTGATTGATATAAAAATGTAAAAAATGAAGGATGAAAAGGTAATGACTATCCTTGAGATGATTCTTGATGATATGGACTATAATTTGGATGCCCTTGTGTATGTTGATTAGCGTATGTTGACATTGGGATTGATATATGTGATTGCAGCCATAAGTGAACAATTGTAAATAGTGATTTGTTATGTTATGAAGGATCCAACAATTGATTAGACAAGGTGTAAAAAAATCCAAGTGGGATTTAGGAGGATGTGGTTATTATATGGTGGGTTTGATCCCACATGGGAGTATGTGATTCATGAAAGAACATCTTGGTAGTGGTGGATAGATGAGAGTGGGTTTCAATTCACATGTGCATTGATTGATATTTGGTTATGCCTTTGGTGGAAAATATCACAAAGGAGAGAAATTATGGTAAATCAAATACCACAAGGAGTGTGAGAGATATAATAAATGAGAATAGAACATGTTTAGAACTAACATGTAAGAGATGGAAATGATGCAAGAAAAAGAAAAACATCTAGCTGATTTTTTTGGCATGTTAGAAGGGGATGACATGGTCATCATACATCATGACCAGAAGAGTGGTTTGGACTCTCATCCCATCTATGTGAGATAGAGATCCATTTTTTAACCTTCGGAGTATGATGCAAGAGCATCCATGATTCTAAGCAATCTTGCATCTCCAAACATAGAGTGCATTATTCTTTCTATTGCTTACTTTGTCTTGATTTTAGTTTGTTGGTATGTTTGGAAGAAGTCTTCTCAATTTTCATGCCAAGTTGTTCTTGAACTTAAATTGTTTTATTTGGTTACATCAACTTTGACTTCAAAATTCATCCTACAAGGTTTTGTTACCTTAGTGCTTACCATTTTGTGTTATTTATTATTGTAAACTCATCCAATTAAGGTGTTGAGATATTGTCATTGATGTCAAAGGATTTGATATTTAGTAAAGAATATGGTCATTGATGTCAAAAAATTTCTGAGTAGTTATGAATTATATCAGGCATGCTATCGACTACATCAAATTTGCTATAGACTATATTAGGTTTGCTACAAAATACATTAGATTTGTTATAGACTACATTAGATTTGTTACAGACTGCATCAAGTTAGCTATGGACTACATCAGGTTAGCTATGGACTATATTAGGTTAGCTATGGATTTCACTAGGTTTGTTATGAATTACATTAGATTTGCTATAGATTATATTAGTCTAGTTATGGACTGCATTAAGGGTGATACAGACTGCATCAAGACTACTACAGACTTCATCAGGCCAACACTAAATGTATTTTAATGATTTCTTGGTCTATCTCAGCTTCATTTCACTTAAGCTGACCTATATGAGTGAGATTTTATATAATCTAATATGAATTATGTATTCAAAAGAGAATAAATCATTAGATATCTGACTATAAAGTTTTGTTTGAATGACTTTAAAGAGGTTGTTGATCAATGTCTTGTATATAATCAAGATAAAATTCTCTTTTCAAGAAATGAAAAATAGAGGATTATTATTCGCTAAGGATCAAAATAGAGGTATGTTGAGGAACTGATGGCTAGAGAGGATGATAAGATAAATTTGCTAAGGAGAAGAGCAAAGGTCTATAGAGGAACAAAGCGCCAGAGAGATGTGAGTATGAAATCATTAAATGATTGATAAAGTATATAGAATCAACTAAAAGAGATGAGTAGAGAAGGTAGAGAGGACAAAGTCTTTTAAATATCATAGAAAGAGAGCAAAAAAAAGCAAAATGAATCTGAGAGTGATGAGAAAAAAAATAATAGAATGAATATGAGATTGACAAGTAGAGAGAGAAGAATTGTACCATCATTTGTTGACAAAATAAATTAAGAAAAGTGAATGATCTGAAGTAGCTGAGTTAGTGCTTGGCAAAGGGGATTGAAGCCTCTTGTAGACTGGTGTCTACAAATCAAGGATTTGGTGTTTCTTAGCAAGTGGGTGCTTGCTGAATCTTTTTGTCAAGTTGGTGCTTGACTATTTGGGGTTAGTGCCTCAACCTAAGTGGGTGATCAATAATCTTGTTTACTCATTGCATATCTAATTTAGGATATGTATTTCATGCAGTGATCATTATGTGTTTTCTTCCCTTTAAGGTTTCCCACATATATCATGTGTTATGTCTTTATGTTCTTTGTTGTGGTTTGATTTCTCTATGAATTAAGTATTGATGCTTAACTAATGAACTAAAGAATTAGAATAATGTTTAAGATATCACTGATTCACCCCTCCCTCTTAGTGGTTATCCATCTAATAATTTGTATCAGAGTAGGTCCTTCAAGGTCAGTATTGATAGCTAGAAGGTAGATCCTAAGAAGTACAATGTTTAGTCATCAAGTACAAGAAGGTTTTTCAACAAAAAAGGTCCCTTTATTCATTGGAACCAATTGTGCCTTTTAGATCATTAGGATGAAGACATATTTTATGGATCTTGGGTTTGACATTTGGAAGTCAGTTTTTGATGGGTATATTATCCCTCAAACTCCTCCAACTGATGTTGTAGGAAATAAAGCAAGTGAGAATAATTCAAAGGCTATGAATGCTTTATTGTGTGGATTGGAAAAATTTGAGTTTGTCAAGGTGATGTAATGGGAGTTAGCTAAGGCAATTTGGGATAAGTTACAGCTCATCTACGAAGGTGACACCAAGATAAATTTGGTAAAGCTTTAGATATATAAAAGACAATTTGAAGGTTTAAAGATGAAGGAAGAAGAGAATATTATAGCATATCTTCTTAGATTTAATGAAGTTTTCAACATAATCAGAGGTCTTGGAAAATAGGTTAATGAGTCAATTATTGTTCAAAAGGTTCTAAGATCATTAACTCCAAGATTTGACTCAAAAGTATCAGTAATTAAAGAAGTAAAAGAGTTAGACAAATTACAAATAGATGAGCTTGATAGATACTTATTGCATATGAAATGAGGACTGATGATGGAAGATCTTCCAAAAGGGAAGCAACATTCAAAGTTTCAAAGAAAACAAAAATCAAAAAGGTTAAAATTGACAGTGACATTGATGTTGATGAAGACAAAGTCAAAGCCTTGTTTATAAAGAAACTAAGAAAAGGTTAAGTTACGTACAAATGAATGCTACCGTTTAATTATTTCAATTGTGTCAAGATTGCTCATTTTTCTACCAAGTGTCCTTAAAAGGAAAAACATGATCATGATGAAGAACGTGGTGAAGAGAATACTAAGTCTAACAAGTATGACAAGAGCAATAAAAACTTAAATCAAGGTAACTATAATAAGAAGTTATTCAATAATGAAAAAAGTATATATTCTAAAGACTAAAGTATCTCTTATGAAGTTAGTGATGAATATATCTCAAATAGTCATGACTATATTACAGACCATAAAAGTGATGAAGCTTTATTCATGGCCATTGAAGCTAAAGATGGGAATAGTTCAAAAGAATAAGACTTCTTACATGATGAATAAGTGGATTAAGAATAAGTTGAGGTTGATCTTGAGGTATAACTTATTAGTGCTTTGAATGAATTGAAAATT
This sequence comes from Torreya grandis, assembly GCA_037957365.1. Lineage (NCBI taxonomy): Eukaryota > Viridiplantae > Streptophyta > Pinopsida > Cupressales > Taxaceae > Torreya > Torreya grandis. Next base: position 1,938,098 of record JARHVA010002112.1, read on the forward strand.
CAAAGAAAAAATAACCAAAATTTGAAATATCTAGTCAAAAGTCATGAAGAACAGATATGTATCTTGGAAACTAAGATAACTAAGAGTGTCAAGGCAGCTGAGGAGGTCATCAAAAATCTCAAGACTCATTTAAAAGAACCAAATTCAAGTCTGAGGTCAAAGGAAGAAGAGTGCAATGAGAATAAATTTGAGATAGGTTCATTGAAATCAGATTTGGAATAGTTCACAGTCAAATTTAAAAATTGTCAAAAGTTTGAAAAGAGCAATGGAATTCTTGATGACATATTGAACAGTCAAAGATCACCTATCATAAAAACAAGCCTTGGATATATGTATAACCATAAGAGTAGCAAGGAATAGTAAAATATCAATAAGACAAATACATATGGTGATCCTCTCTATAAATCTGAGATTGTGAATGACAGTTAGATGTCAAGATAGGTCAATAAGATTATCACTCCTCTTAGAAATAACAAAAGTGTCAATGTGCCTTTCAAAAATATTTAGATATCATTTACTATTATGAAATTGAATGAAATAAGGTACATGAATTCCTTCTACAACTACTATTTTTATTGTAATTAGTTTGGACATAGAGTTGTAGATTGTAGATCAAATACTAGAAACAATCATGCATGTAAAAGTGATATGAATAGTCATGGATTTTCAAAAGGATTCTCAAATTCATTTATCCAATGGTCAAATATCAATATAAATAGTTTGATCTCTTACAACTATAATATAATTAGACATATTGCAAGATTCTATAGATTGGGTTATGAAAAACCCCCTAGTCAAAATAAGAAGGTATATGTTTAAATTGATAAGAAGTCAGAACCTTTGAAAATACTAAAAAAGGAACAAGAAAATGATGGTCCAAAGGAAGAAGAATCCATGTTAGCACAAGTTACTTTTCACACTGAAGATGATATTTTGAAATAGTACATTGATAGTGGTTTTTCAAGCCATATGACAGGTGATAAGAATTAATTTATATCTTTGAAGAAGACTACTAAATATATAGTCAAGTTTAGAGACAATACAATAGATAATATTTTTGATAAGGGAATACTAAGTCTTGATAATGGGAAAACTAAAACTGATAATGTGTTATGTGTAAAAGGATTAAAGCATAATTTTTTGAGTGTTAGTCAAATGTGCAGTCAAGGATATACTCTAACTTTTCATACTAAAGGATGTGATATAAGAAAATCAAGTTTAGGAAGAATGGTAGCCAATGCTAATAGGATTGAAGATAATTTACATGTTTTGAATGAGATTAATAAGGATAGGTGTTTGATGAGTCAAGTGGATGAGATTTAGATTTGGCATAGAAGAATGGGACATATAAACTTTGACAACTTACTAAAAATAAGTACTAAGAAATCAGTTGGGAACATGCCTAAGATCACTAAGCCTACAAACACCTTGTGTAAGGTATGCCAACATGGAAAATAGACAAGAAGAAGGTTCAAGACAAAATAATATTCAAGTACAAAACCTTTAGAGTTGATTCATAATATTTGTGTGGTCTAATTAGAACTCAAATTATTCAAGGTGAAAGTTACTTCATGTTTCTTATTGATGATTACACTAGAATGACATGGGTTGCTTTCTTAAAGGATAAATTTAAGGCTCTAGATAAGTTCAAGGCATTGAAGGTTCTAGTTGAGAATGATATGGATGTAAAAATCAAGTGTCTAATATATTATAGAGGAGGATAATTCTCATCAAATGAGTTTGATGATTTTTATATAGAACATGGAATTGAGAGATAGTTTTTAGCTGTAAAGACACCACAACAAAATGGTATGGTAGAAAGGAAGAAAAGTACTATTCAAGAAATGGTCAGGACTATGTTAAATGAGTCCAAATTGTCTAATATATTTTGGAGAGAGGGTGTAAATACATCATTATGCATTCTAGACAAAGGTCAAATCAAAATAAACAACAATAAGACCCCTTACGAACTATGGAAAGGCACTTCAGTTGAACACTTTAAAGTGTTTGGAAACATGTGTTTCATCAAGAGAGATAAAGACGATCTAGGAAAATTAATTTAAGGGCTGATGAAGGCATCTTCCTTGGATATTATTCAATTATTTCTACATATAAATGCTACAACAAGAGACTACAAAAGATTATAGAGAGTACATATGTGAGAGCGGATGAAACTAAATCTAGAAAAGTAAGCACACAACCAAGAGTTTATGTAAAGGAGCTTGACCTAAAGGAAGAAGAAACATTAGAAGAAGAAGAAGAATTAGTAGAATAAAGTTAAGAAGAAGAAGAATAGGAAGATACAAGGTCACCTTCTAGATTTTTTTAGAAAAATCGTGTAAAAAGTTAAATCATTGGTGATATTGATGTTGGAGTACAAACTAGGAAAATGTTTATGAATACATTAGAAAATGTAAACTTTTCTCTATTTTTTAAGATAGAACCAAAAACTTTTTCAGAAGCTAGAAGTGATAAGCATTGGGTGAATGCTATGGAGGAAGAGTTGAATTAGATTGAGAAAAATGAAACTTGGGAACTCATTCCCAAACCTAAGGATAAGAATGTCATTAGAACCAAATGAGTTTTTAAGAGTAGATTGATTGAAGATGTTCAGGCCATAAGAAAAAAAACATGGCTAGTATGTAAAGGCTATGCTCAAGTAGAAGGTGTTGACTTTGAAGAAACTTTTGCACCTATGGCAAGACTGGAAGCCATAAGACTATTTTTGGCATATGTTGGTTTTAAGAATTTCAAGACATATTAGATGGATGTAAAGTCTGCATTTCTCAATGGAAATTTAGAAGTGTATATAGAGAAACCTATTGGATGAATATTTTGTCACTAGCTAACTAATGGGAAAAATAGGTTGTTTCAACCATAGCATAAGGAGATTATTCGGCCAAATGTGTAACTTTACCAAATCAAAAGGAGACAAATCTCTTCTCTCATCAAGGGGAGGTTCCCTATAACTATGAGGTACTATATACTATATATATATATGCAAAAAATAACACTTAGGGGTAGGATAACACCATCCATCTCTCTTTTTTTAGAGATGATGTTCATAAACAAAGGAGAAATCTTGGGTGATTGCTGGAGGTACTTCTCTTTTTTTAGAAGTAATACTCAGTCAATAGCCAGATTCCTTCCTGGGTAGTAAAAGTAACTAGAACAGGGCACAATAACACAGCAGGATGAGGTGTAGCACAAAGTCTTCCCCTCAACTGCTAAAGAGTGAAATACGAAGGATAATGGGGGCACAAAGTCATCCCAAGATCCTTTAAATAGAAATAGAAAATAAACACACTAAAGACAACTATGGCAGCATAAAGTCTCTCCACAGTCGACTTCAGGACACCTTCCTGATTGCTTCCACTAGTTTTGCTTGTTAAATTAAATGGATAAGAACGCATTCAGGGAACAGACATATGAATAATCCCCGAAATAACACAAGTTAGTACAGCACAAAATCTGAAAGTAACATGCTTTCTCATTCATATAACAAAATATGATTAACAATCTGAGCTCAAAGTCTCAGTAAATTCCTTCCAATTTGGGCAGAGTTTCACTTCTGAAAATAGAGAGATCTCCTTTGCATAAAATAAGAGATTACAATATATAACAGCCAAGAAAGACTTGGCACTTTGTTTCATGGAATGGCCCATGATGTGCATTCAATGCCTTGAATGTATTTTTAGTTCTATCAGGGGGCCATGCTGGAACAGTGCACTAGCCTTAACTGTGGTGTGTCAATTCATCTTAAATGTTTGCTCCTCAGCATGGGTTGTCTAGTCTATTTTCTAGATAAGTACGTAGTTGTCCACTTGCTTTTATTCAAAGGGAGAAAAATAGGTCACATTTTTTAATGTTTTGTGTGCTTAGATGTCTACTTGGTGGACTATTTCACCTACCAAAAATAACTCTCCTATAGATATTTCTAGATTTCTTGTAATTGTTCTCTTTTTCCTCACCATGTCTTGTCCTTCCTTGGTGATCTGAGCTCTCAGGGCTATCTTCTTATCTTCAACAAGCTCTTTCGACTTCCTCTTCAGCTGGTCACTGAGTTTGTTTTTAGATTTTGTGCCACATTTGAAAATCAATGGTTATTTCATGACTTCTGAATTTGACGTCCATGGGGACGTCATTGGTTGCTTCAACCACTTTGAACCTTGAACCTTTGAACCTTGAACCATTTTAGTTCAAAGTTCAACGGTTCATTCTCTTTCTTTAACTCAATGGATTCTTTTCTTTTTTATTGAACTCGTTGAACCTTTAAACTTTGAAATATTTTGGTTCAAAGTTCAAAGATTCAATGATTAAATCTTTCTTCTTTGAAGCCTACTTTTCTTTAAGTCCTTTGAAGCCGTTGAACTTTTCGAAGCAATTAAACTTTGAACTTGCCGAAGCACTTAACTCTTTGAAGTTTGTTGATGTCATTGAACCTTTGAACCCATTGAACCTTTGAACCTTTGGAGGTGGGGTTCAATGGTTTAATATTTTATTTGAACCCTGTCGATGGACCTTTCAGTTGAACCTCGATGTTGAACCAATCTTGAAATTGCTTGAGTGTTTGGAACTTGTTTTTGAGAAAGCTTGCCTATTGAAGTCGTTGAACTTGCAAGTCCCTTAGTTGAAAAATTAAATACTCCAGCAATGGAATGAACATTGTTTCAAGTGAATATCCCCAAAAAATACTGAAGGTGTGATCATTTTTTTCTCCATCCAACAGAACTACGGACTCTGTAGGCTGATTTCTATGGACTCTACAGGCTGGTTTCTACGGACTCTGCAGGCTTGTTCTATGGACTCTTACTGAAGATGGTGGCTACTACAGTGTCACGAGATCAAAATAGTTCATATTTTGTCCCAAAAAATGAGTAATAGATTTTGGGAACAACAAAACCTAAAGGTTGCTCTCTATCAAAAAATAAGGACTATGTCTACAGATTGAAGAAAACATTATATGGGATAAAGTAAGCTCCTAGAGCATGTATTACAAGACTTGATAGATACTTGTTTGATTAGAGTTTAAAAAGAGGTGTTAATAATAGTAATCTTTACATCAAAACATAAGGTGAGCATCAATTGATTATAGTTGTGTATGTTGATGATATTATCTTTGGTAGTGACTATGACAAGATGTTTAAGGAGTTCACAGAAGTAATGCAATAGGAATTTGAGATGTCTATGTTAGGGAAACTATCATTTTTTCTTGGATTACAATTAGTTTAGTTAGATAAGGGAATCTTCATTTCTCAAGCTAAGTATATTAAGGAAATATTTAAGAAGTTTGATATGGAAGACTATAAATTAGTAAGTACTCCAAATGACAACAAGTTACAAGTTGAGTCAAGAAGATAAGTCATCAAAAGTCAATCAGACCTTGTATAAATTTATTATTGGAAGTCTATTGTATACTACTGCATCAAGACCTGATATCATGTAGGTAGTAGGTCTAGTGGCCAAATTTTAGGCAAAACAAAAAGAGACACACTTACAAGCAGTTAAGAAGATATTCAAATATCTCAAAGGTACTCTTTAACAACATATATAAATGTAGATTGGGTAGATAACATTGATGATAGAAAGAGCACAAGTGATGGTGCATTCTTTCTTAGAAAGAGTCTTGTATCATGGTTGAGTAAGAAATAACCATTAGTTTCCTTGTCCATAGCTAAAGTTGAGTACATAGTAGCAGCATCATGTTGCACATAGGTTTTATGGATGAAATAGACCTTGAGTGACTTTAAGATTAAGAATGACAGTTAAATTTCTACATTTGGTGGCAATACCGATGCCATTAACATCTCTAAAAATATATTCATGCATTCTAGGACTAAGCATATTCTAATCATGTATCATTTTCCAAGGGAGTAGCTAGCTGATTGGATTGTCAAATTAGAGTATGTCACCATAAAAGAACAAGTTACAAACATTTTTATAAAACCTCTTCTAAGAGAAAAATTTGAGTTCTTAAGGTAGTAATTGGGAGTAATTCCTTTTTATGTCAGTCATTAAGGAAGGTATGGACTAAGGGGGAGCTAACCTTTGGGTATTTTTTAGCTCCAAGGATAAAGGGTCAAGAGTCTATGACAGTCAAAATATTGTACAACCCTTTTCCATTGATGTCAAGGGGGGACAATTTACAAGCTAACTATTTTTAGGGAGAAATAGTGTAGTAGTAGAAATAGTTGTATAAGGGAGAGAAATAGCAAGTTGTGTAAAGGTATGTTCATTGAATGATAAAATCTGCTTAGGTCATCAGCTTATAAAGTTTTGCCAACAATGATAAAGGGGGAATTTGTTGAGATATCATCATTGATGTCAAATAATGTTTGAGAACAGCTATGGATTGTATCAGACATGCTATAGACTGCATCATATTTGCTATGGATTACATCAAACTAGCTATAGACTGCATCAAGTTAGTTATGGGATAAATTAGGTTAGCTATAGACTACATCAAGTTAGTTATAAATTACATTAGGTTAACTATGAACTACATTAGGTTTGCAAATGACTGCATCAGATTTTCTATAGATTACATCAAGTTTGTTACAAATTACATCAAGGGTGTTATAGACTATATCATAGCTACTAAAAACTACTTCAAGACTACTATAGACTTAATCAGTCCAATACTAAATGTATTCTAATAATTGATTGGTCTATCCTAGCTTTGTTTCACTTAGGCTAACCTATGTGAGTGATCTTTTATATAAGCTAATGTGAATTATGTTTTCAAAAGAGAATAAGTCATTATATAGCCAACTATAGAGTTTTGTTTGGCAAACTTTCAAGAGGTTGTTGATTAATGTCTTGTATATAATCAAGATCAAATTATCTTTTTTAAAAATGAAAAATAGAGGATTATTATTCACTAAGGAGCATAGTAGAGGTATGTTGATGAATAGATGGTCAGATAGGATGATTAGATAAATTCACTAAGGAACAAAGTAGAGGTCTATTGAGGAATAGAGGGTGAAAGAGACATGAGTATGAAATCATCAAATGATTCATAGAGTATACAAAATCAGATAGAAGAGATGATCAGAGAAGGCAAAGAGGATAGGGTCTTTTAAAGAGTAGAGAAAGAAAGTGAAAAATAGAATGAATCTGAGAGCAATGAGAAAAAAATAGTAGAACAAATCTAAGAGTGATGAAAAGAAAAATAGCATAATGAATCTGAGATCGATAAGCAAAGAGAGCAGAATTATACTATCATTTATTGATAGAAGCAACTGAGAAAGGTGAATGATCTAAAGTAGTTGAGTTGGTGTTTGACAAAGGGGGTTGAATCCTTCTATAGATTAGTGCCTACAAATCAAGGAGTTGGTACTTCTTAGCAAGTGGGTGTTTGTTGATTATTTTTATCAAGTTGGTACTTGACTATTTGGGGTTGGTGCCTCAAGTTGAGTGGGTGTTCAACAATCTTATTGACTCATTGCATATCTAAATTAGGACATGTAATCCATGCAGTGATCACTATGGGTTTTCTTCCCTTTAAGGATTTCCCAAATATATCATGTGTTATTTATTTATGTTCTTAGTTTGATTGCTCTATGGATTTTGTATTGATGATTGACTAAAAAACTAAAGAATTAGAATAGAGTTTTAAGAGCTCACTGATTCTCCCCCCCTCTCAGTGTTTGTGATTTCAACATAAGAAAGGTTGTTGCCTTTGTTCTTAGTTTTCTATGGGTTTCTAAGTCCTTAGGACCATGATCCATTCACATCGATGTTTCATTGTTCTTATGCTTTATCTTTATTAATGAAAATTTATCCAAACCCTTTGTAAAATAATCTTACCTATTATGTTGTCAAAGAATACTTTGTAGATCCTATGAATGTAGTTACAAAGGACGTTGTTGTTCAACTAAATAGTACAAGAGGAATTCATTTCCATTGGGTAGTGTCATGTGAAAGGGTGAATTTTTAATTAGGTAAAGTGTGTGCTTGTGTAGTAACATATAGTGGACTATGTCTGGGATAAATACTATAATTCAATAAATTTCATGTAAATTATGGTATTTATATGGGGTTCAATATGTCATTTGGATTGGATCAGGGTACACATGATTTTAAGCTAATGAATTTTTGTTTTCCTCGAAGGTGATGCTCAGCCTATCAATTGTCAACTATATTTAAAGCTAACAAGATTTTCAATAGTTAGTTTCTCGAGGAATTATGAGCTTGCATATGCTTAAAGTTAGTCTTTATGAAGAAGAGATTATTTTATGTAGTATTGATCAGTTAACAAAAGCCTAAAATAGCCTCAACTGGGACTAAATCTTTCCATAACGTTATTCAATAATAAAAAACTCTATTAGTATTATGTCAAAATTTTGTGTAACCCATAGTGTTCTTGGGAGTCCAATACATGACTAAGTAATGAGGATTTGTAATGGTGATTACCTGTGTTGATCTGGGGAGTAAATCTAAATGGGCATTTGTACATTTGAACTCTATTTGGCACTCACCAAAATCTTGAGCAAGTCTTCATTTTCCATAATGTGTCACATAGATATGAAAAGGTCTATAAAATGTCAAAAATAACCAAATGCATTTTATTTATCATTAGAAAGCCCAATCATAATGGTTGTAGTTGTATACCTAGATTTTTGTCCTTTCTGGAGTTTTTCTAAACTTAAAAATACCTACAATGGATAATGAACCATATAAAGAATATAGAGATTCATTTGGAGAGAGGGTAAATGATTCATTCACATATATATGAAAAATGACATTCAATTTGAAATACTTAGCTAGGAATGTCAGAATCAGACAAGAATTGTAATTTTTTATTTCTTTTAGTAGAGTAGTGTGTGGCTTCCAATTTGAAGGCAAAAGTTCTGTATGAGACTAGGGATGTCTAAATTTGTTTCCTCCTTGTAATTGAGTGTTCAATAATCTAGATTGTGGCAAATATTATATTTGATTTCTACTGTGATTTAATACATGAATTGAATCTTTGTAGTTTGAATGGTAATTGTTTAATGAAATGCATGTGTGCCTATTTATGTTTGAGAACCCTATAACCTGGATATTATTTCTAGACTTTAATTAGTCTCTCTATCTAAGCAGTTGCACCAAATATGGATATAGAATAATTATTGTACATCCTCATCTCATCAAATATATACTTTTCAAAGTATGTAACATGCATGTATAATAAATATAATACACAGAGAAAAGAATTTACATGATTAATAGTGTTGTGTAAACTTAGAGAATTAGATGTATTATGACTCTATTTGTTTAGTTTTTTATTTAACTATGTAAAAATTTACATGTTAGCATTGTCATATTAAAGACAATATTGACAACCAATCTTGACAATTTCTAGTTGATACTACATAAATATAATTTACTCTATTCAGGTTGTGAAATAAACATGCTAAATAGAAAAAGGTGGTGATATCAGATCACTATTTTAGACTATTTAGATCAAGAAAGTGAAAAAGAAGAGCCAAGAGGCCAAAAAGACACAAATATCCAAGTGTAAAAAGTGGAAGAACATGATGAAGCAATCAAGAAGCTATATATGATTAAAAAAATATCTTTTTGATTATTTGAATGTTTTTTATTTTTTTATAATTTTAAAATTGAATAGTGCTAACCAATGATCCCCTCAAGAGGAGATTCATAATAAGGATCTATAATAAACTTTGTAATGGTCACCTTTTTTGGATGAAAAGTGGTAGATGTGGATGAATCAGAATCATAAAAGGCATCATGTGTTGTAATGAAATGGATTTTAATGATTTGATAAGTGGCACATGTTAAATAGAGTAATTATACAAAATGATAAATATTTATATTTTTTAACTAGTTGTTTGATTATGACTGAATTCTGATAGTGGAAAATAGATTAAAATAGGTCTTTTATTTTTTTAATTTATGAAATTGTGTTTCTATCTGTGTAGGGTCACTTTTTTTAGGTATAGTTCAGTATCGACTATCGATACTAACATGTAGTGGTTAGTAGTAACTTGTGCAGAAAAAGGTGTTTGTGACCATGCAGTCACCTTTGCCTATCTATAAAATATTTGTGTGTGCAATGTTAAACCTTGATGATTCATTCAACCCAAAGGTTTTCTTATGAATTTTATAAACATATAAAAATTTGGAAAGTGTAATGGGATATGCTAACCATAATCACCCCCATTAGTGATTGACTGCTACCAACATATCCAATACTTCAAGGAGGGAAATCAAGTCACATGTAATTCTCTCACCAATGTGATTATGAAATTGTGATCCTTTATTATATGAATGTAATTAATGATTTATATTTTATACTTGACATTATTTACTTTGACTTGTATATGTTATGCTTCAGACTTGGCTTATCACTACTCTTAGTGATTAGTTTTGAATTTTTGAGAAATAGTGTAGTTTTGCTTAATGTGCAATAGTGCATAGATGTGTACCAGATAGGTACCAAGTACCCTATCATGTGAGGCCTTGATTTGTATATGTATGAGTTTAATTGGGTAATTTATCATGATACACTATTTAAAATGTAAATTCCTTCCATAAGAATGTCTTATATTTAAAAAGTGGTCATTGCTGAGAGAGGGTTGGTACCATCAAGCTCAAGCAAATATTGACTCAAAATACTAACCCAATCTAATGGTAGTGACTTGTCCACAAGAAGACTAAATTGAGTATTTGGGCTTGTCTATGTAGGGTAATACGTAGGTTTTAAATAAATAGTGAGGTTATTGTAAATGTGTAACACTATAATAGAAGGGTTAAACCCATAAAAAAACACTAGGAGAGGGTGAGATGGTGAGTTAGGACCATATTTATGCACATAAGTCATGTGTGGTAAATGTAAGTCAAGCTGGTAATTTTCAAGAACTTAATACTAGGGTTTAGTGACTATAAATAACCCACTTTTATTCCAGTAATGAAATTGTTAGAGTAAAGGGAAAGTGTATACCTAAGTGCATACAACACACTATCTTTTATCAAAATCTCCAATTGTGAAGGTCACTCCAAAGTAAAACTTGTAACAAAAATATGGTAGTCAATGTCCATAGATTGAAATCTAAAACATGAACTTGAAATTTTAAAATTAAAGAGCAAGTAAGGAGTAGAACTATGCATTGGAGGAAACCATGTTGCCTTTGCAAATTTTTGGAGATTATGTTTATTTGTTGAAACGTTGGATAAAGGTGTTTTTTCTAAAGCACTTGGAAAATGGTCCCTCTTTTTGAAATATGGATAAATTGAGGGTGATCAAACCCCACTTTTTTGTAACTATGTAATCCCTTGGTTGAGAAGACAACATGCCCCAACCCCCATAAATGTGGGTATAAGTACACGATGTACTAACCCAAATAACTACTTATATCTGATAAAAAATGGGAACCACATGATGAGTTTATTATAAGTAATGCTATGTGTATTTATAATCATTGAACTTCAACATAAATTACCCATAAAAACATGAATTAAAATATTACAAACACATTTTAGATTCAAGGTTGATCCTTACTTGGTGTAGCTTGAAAAATTGTTTTCAAATAAATAATTATAGTAGTGCTCACTACAAAAGATGTAAATGTGCTTGAATTAGACCCACTTTAATTATTTCAATTGTAATTTTCATAATATATGTACACATGCATGAATGAGTATCATGACCCATGAATCTTTACCAACTAATAGATAATGCTATGTATATGTATGTTAGACCTAAGAATATGTATCTCAAATGCATGTATATGTGAAAAATTATATTTTATGTTCCTATAAACTATGTGCATATGCCTATGCATATATATTCAAGTGTGTATGAATTTATACTAAAGTGTCTATAAATTAAGTGTATGTTCATAGAATATGCCCCCATATTTTATACTAATGTGCCAATATCTATCATGTAACTAAATTTATCTTATATCTGAATCTCTAAAATTTGTCCTTTGATTGCCAAAATATGATTTTTTGTTCATGGAGACTTATTTCTCAATTACAAGATCATGATAATGGCCCACTTTTTAGGTCAAGGATGTGTTCTATAAGTTACTCATCTCAAAATAAAAGTTAATTGTATCATGTCATGTATAAAGATAACATCATGTATAATCATGTGAACATGTGGAGCATTTGTCATCATAGTAATGTCCATGTCAATCAAGGCATGTATGTAACATATATAATGTAGGGTAGATAAATTTCATGTCCAAATATACATACCAATGAAGCATGTAGTAGTAACCATCACTAAAAATATAATTGAATAAGACTACATACTAAAGGTGCATGTTATGGATAATGGCACCATCCAATCTCAACAAGCTCAACAAGTGTAACAAACTCAAAAATATTAATAATTATTGTCACATATAAGGCCAAGGGCGACATATAAGGGACATGAATATGTCACAACAAAAAAGGCCAAGGGCTACATGCAAGGTGCATAAAGACATCACAAACAAGAGACATAAACATCTTGGATTATTAAGGCAAAGGGCCACATGTAAGGGGAATAAAGATGTCATAAATAAGGCTAAGGGTCCACACTTAATATATAAACACAACTATATTATCATGTAATAGAGTGACAACATCAATGAAACATAAAAAAAATAAACAATAGTCTACACCATTCATATGTATCAATGTCACATCCTAGTAAATAGCATATCCATGTAACATTATGTCAAATATGAGTAAATAGAAATACTTTTGTAATAAATATATATAACTCAACATGGTAAAAAGGTCATATAAAGATATAGCCTATGACAGAGAAACTTATGGAATAATATGCCCCTAATATCAGCATGGCCACTATATAAAGGATAATCCAACATCTATATGTCTATGTGAGACCTATATGGCCTGCATCACACTCATATACCATTAAGGGTATGTGTGCATGAAAATAATATTCCATATACCACACATGTGATAAATAAAATATTTAAATAATTTAGTATAGTAATCATGTCATGCTTAGGGCCTAATTTTGATCTTTTTTAAATTATTTGATTTTTGAGCATTGATAAATGATAATCCCATCAATAAGAAGAGCATGAGGAGTGTTTGTATCACATAATTTAAGGGTCACCTATCATGAGTGAATGGTAATATATGTAAGTGCATTAGAATCTAATAATAAATCACATGTTATGCAGTAAATGCCATGATCATTGCTCATAGAATCTCATGTTTGATGGCTAAATCTAGAAGGCTTGTGACTATGTAGGGTCCATTATAGAGTAGTATAATGTCTCACTACCTATGTTCATTATGAAATACATTTAATTATTTGTGATACTAACTAGGTTCATGTTATAGGTGATGATGGCCTATGTGAACCTTGAATAAATCTTTGATATGGTTGGTACTAAATAACTAGTTGTTTAGTTGATTAAAATACTCTCCTTTTAACTAGGTGTATATAAATATGATGAATATTTATAACCACTAGATCTATATACTAATCATGTATGGGTGTATAAACCAACTGTGAAGTGGGCATAGAGGAGGAGATACTATTGGTTGTAAAGGGTACTCATATTATACATTCATAACTATGACTCGTTGCATTATATGTACTTGAGACATATATGGACTGTAGATGGTATTACATAAATATTTTGCATTAAAGGGAATCATAACAACATGTCAAAGATCCTATTACTTTGTAGAAGTAAAAATAGAGTGACTAGTATGGTAAAGAGCACCTAAAGAGGTAGACTATGTTTCCAAGGGTATTCTATTATTTTTACATAAAATCCCTTAAATGTTATTGATGTATCTTGTATATCATGTTGTGTGTGTCCAAAGGAGTAAATAAGTGTCATTTTTCACATGTTCTCACTTGGCCATTGTCAATTATGACACTATGTATGAGTTATCCATTGATATAAGCTTGTATGAACAATGCATGAAAATCTTAGTCATCATTTTTAGCTTATGGTTTCCATTTTTCTATGGTGTAGATTCATTTGTATGTGTGTTCATCTCAATATTGTTGTCACCAATAATATATTGTATCTTATATCATAATATAAATCATTTATTCATATAATGTCATGTAATTTGATGATAGTCAAAATATGCACTATTATCATAGTTATTTGGTGTAGGCCTATTTGGATCAAACTCTTGTGGAGGAGGAAGAGTGATAATGTTGCACTTGTATATTTTATAACAATATATGAGGAGGTGATTTTAATTTGGAAAATTACCTCTTTGATAGAACTAAAATTTGGAAGTTTATTTTTAGGTTGCGATACTGCATTAACTATCATCTTTGACTCATTTTTATTGTTAGTTAGTTTGACCTTTTAGCTTGGTTTGATTTGAAAATTCATTGTGTAAGTAGTTATAGCAGTAGGTGTATGTTTGAGGTTGTTTAAAAATATGCGCTTGATTTCTCTTTCTCCATCTTTATGGCATAGCTCATCAAATGAATTGAATCTCTTGAAGACAATTAACTTATGGAGTGGTACAAGCAATATTTTATTGAATATGTATTGTAACTCATTGTCAGCCATAACATTAGTCATCTGAGCTAGCATAGCCTTGTACTAAAGTACATAATCACTTATTAACTTGTTGACCCTTGTTTGAGTTTAGAATTTTGTGCATAAGATAGTTTCTCATCAATTTTGATAGTGAAATGTGTTAGAATATGATTTTACAAAGGGTTGAATGATCTGATTGATTAGAGGGGAAGGTCATAGAACCATTGTAAGGAATATTCATTGAGAATTATTTTGAATATATTAGTTAATATTTTTTCATTTTATGTGTAGTCTAGGTATGCTACATGAAATTATTGAAGGTGTTGTTCTATATCACCTTTACCTTGGTCTAGTTGAAGTTTGGGAACTAAAAAACCTAAAAGTAAAAGATAAACTACTATCTTAGGGGCTAATGTATTATGAATCAATGCATGTGAATCTATTGAATGAATATCCCTAGATGAACCTTGCTCTAACTATAACAACTTGCCATGTAGAACTATAACAATATACTCAAGGAAAGTAGGCGAGGTTGGTGATATAATATGCATAGTCATCATATATGGAGTAAAAGTTACTTGTATATGAATATGCATGGAAATATTTTGGAATCTTTGTGTTTCCCCCATATATTGGCTAGATATCACACATGTAATTGAAGGTATAAATGTATATTATTAATGTTAGAAGTTTGAATGCTTGTGGTTGGATTAGTAACTCGAAAGGGTTGGTTGATATCATAGAAGGGATCATATTATCCCCCAAATGTAGTAGATTGAGCCAATTTTTTATATTCATCTCTTGTTATATATAACATTTCATCAATCTGATGTGGAATCAAATTAAGATATTCAGTGAATTATTGGTCATCAATGACATCAAATTGATCAATAGTAGTTTTTTTGTGAGTATTATTAGTCTCAAGATTTGTGATAAGTCCATAAATAAGGTGCATAGTATATACTATATAATCTATAGAGGGAGTATGAGGAATTAAGGAGGTTATGCATGCCCTTCATCATTTAGTGGTAAAAAGAGGTATCTCAAATTTGATGTTGTAAAAACATGCTTTGGGGAAGGCTTAGTATTATTCATTAATAATTTTAGCCTCATTAGTGTTCTTAAATTTGATCCATTTGGTTATATGATTGATTAAAATGTAACATTACATTCATGACTTGAATTAACACATAAAGATAATGTTTGTTCATTATAGCAATGGATAATGTGCAATATTAGGGAACAATTAGAAATTAGGTTTGATCCTATTCTATAAGGAAAAAATAACTATGACCTTAAAATAATTATTTTTATCATACCCCTCTTCACAAGATACCCCAAAATAAACCCAAACATAATACAAAACATGCATAAAATGCCTATGACAAAAAAATTCACATTATTTGTTTCACATGAGAGTATGTACTAGAGCCCCTCTTTTCTTAAGAATGACATGCATTATTGTGCACTTTAATTTCCAACTCATAATTATAATTTTCCTCTATTTTTTATTGCTTTAATAATTAAATTTCATCACTTGGGTTTGGGTCCACATTTCCTTCCACTGAACATCATAGAAATTACTAATATATATTATCTTCACTTTGATAAAATGTTCAGTGATGGACCTTTCTTTATCATGTAGTTCAATCAACTTTATATCATTGAAATTATTATTAGCATCCATATATTTTAGAATTTGATGATAAGTAATTTTCACCCATACCATAAAAACCCCACATGAAAGACTACACACAAACCATAATTAAGTGCTTTGTAATAAAATACATTGAGTTTGCTCTCATATCTTAATTGATATACTTTAAATTTTATTTCATTGATATGAGGGCCATACAAAATATATGCATTATTTAATTTATAACTATTTGGAATGGAAAAATCCATAATTCACAACATGTATTTTTAGTCCATATTAGTTCTTATAAATACACAAAAAATTATCCCATCACTTCACCTATTATGGACTTCATACTTGCAATACACCAAAAATAAAAAATACATATCTAGGCATACAAGAACATGACTAGAACATACTCAACATACTCACAAGTAACCTAAATGTGACTTAAAGTAACATATACATTTTAGTATTGATGTACACAATCATGTTATATTATTACTAAACACATAAGTAGACACAATATTCTATTATTAACACACACAATCATGCCCAACTGTTACTAAATGTCTAAGGAGACACAAGAGATTGGTATTACTTGAATCATTAGTTACTAATGACTATTATTTTCCAATTGTAATTGGAAAAAATATTATAGTATTAACATACATAATATTATTTTATTATCACTAAATTTTTAAGGAGACGTAGGAGACTAGTAGTACCTGAGTCATCACCAAACAATAAATTTTATTACGTGGTCAGCTTTGATGAACTCACTAACATCTAATATTAACCAAACAAATCTGAAATATGACCCAAACATTTTGTACTATGTTTTTACTATAATTTAGAGGGGAGAGATGGAGAAGAGGGGTCCAAAATGGGTGAAGGTAAATTTTTATGTATATTAACAAACAATTTTTACTAATAATACACAAGATAGAGCTCAAGCCATGCATGATTAACCCTTAAAATTATGTATATACTGATGACTAGATGGAGAATCAAACCTTAAATTGAAATGTAATTGAAATTAATTGAGGAAAACATGTTGAAATTATAACACAAAGCTCTTGTTATGTACCAATTATGGCACTCCATACAGATCCAATGAACATAAATATTCAAGGGTTTATGAAACCATATTGTTAAGGTGATTTATAAAACCTTGATGATCCAATGAAATTTAAAAAATTATACCAATCCAAATGTTATGGATTAGAGAATAACGATGTAATTTTTGTGCATGGTTTGATACCAAATAAATCTATTCCTTTTTAACCATCTCCCATATCTTCTTGTCATACCCAGCTCAACTAGGGATTAATTTAATCTAGATGAATGGGGAGAATTTTGGGAATAACGAGACTAGGTTTAAATATAAATTGTAAATATGTGGTGCATTCCTAACATGTGTATGTGGATAGTATTTTTGGTAGGATTATCCAGTAAAATAATATGAGCATAAAGATACACTGCAAAGGATTCGTACATGCTATAATAGTAAAAGTGTTTATAGATTGACATAGTAATGGATTATACCTTTTTGGGCTATGAAACATCATATGGTACTACATGACATCTCTATATTGACTGTTTAAATAGGATACTTGTCCTAAGGACATGTCCATTGGTGAAGAAAAGTTATCGTGTTGGTATTTATACCACATCATTTTTATTTTGTAATATATGTAGAAGTTGTAAGGGTATAATATAATATAAGAGTGAATAGAATACATAATTATGAGATAAGGAGGTATAGATATATATATTTTAATAAATAAAGTAGAGGTATATAGATAAATAGTATATTTGGAATTTTAATGAAATATTTATATATGAATAAATAATAAACTTTAGAAAATGTTTGTGTTATGTGTATGAATTATATTCATAAAGTATATAACTACTTAAAATTTAATAATTGCATAATCCCAAAATGTAATATAATTATTTTTCACCAATACTAACCCTTGTGTAACACCAACTCTAACTAAAGTCTCTATAACCTATATAATTATATACTAAGTATCATATTTTATGTCAACATTTGGTGGCATCACACAAAATTGCCTAGACATCCACTATTGTTTTGGAACCTTGTTCCAACAAATATAAAATCTTGGTGGGATAATACTCCAAAAAAAAACACATGGAATAAAAAAGGACTGATATAGCTTTAGCATTGGTAAAGTATGACTTATTTAGAGTAGAGGTCAAGGAATTTTGTGTTAACTTTGACCAATTATTGTGGCCTTAGATTCTAAGACATACCAAACATATAGAAAATAGTATATTTTGGATGGATAAACCTATCAAGTGGACTATTTGAGATTTATTTTTTTAATGAAGAAATTAATAAATCTTAGACATGACCATTGATTCTTGGTTTGATACTACTCTAAATTCATTTATAGTTATCCAGACATTACAAGCATGAATATGTTTTATCACCAAATATATTCAATTCCTAGAAGAAGTGAAAATAAGGTAAGAAAAAATGGAAAAAGAAGATAACACAAAAGAGAAAATAGAAGAAAACATAGTGGAATAAAAATAAATAGCCATAGAAGAAAATATTGAATGAAAGGAAGTAGAATATAATGATGATGAAACTGTATATGGTCAAATACAAGAGAACTCTTAAACAAAAATAGAAGAAGATGAAGAGAATGGTGAAACCACATCAAGTAGGGACAAAGTAGAAGAAATAAAAAATGGTATAGATATAATATTGAGGAGATAGAAGGAGGTAATAAAAAAGAAAATAATCAAAGATAAGAAGGATTAGTTAATGAAATTAATATAGTAGGAAAGGAAGAATATGTATATGTAGGAGTTAAGGATAATGAAAATAATGAAAAGGAGATAAAAATTGATGGCTTGTTTCAAATCCCCAACCACAAGAGATAATGTGAAGAAATGAACCCCTTGGATCAACTACCACCACCCATGTTGCATCACAACAAAAGAGATAAGTTTTTTTTAAAACAATAAGAAATATATCTAAGATAAAAAGTAGCATATAGCTTTAAAACATTCAATGAATAAATAAACAAGAGGAGAGAGTTTGTGATAAACCCAAATTCAATATTGATAAGAAATTATTTTTAATAAAAACTAAAAATAAATAAGGGAAGAAGTAGACCACTAGTAGACAAAATAAAGATACTAAGTAGGGAAATATAAGGGGGAGAGTAGTATCAATTTTTATGAAATGAATTCAAATAGTTTAAGCAGTAAAAAGTTAGTAATATTTTTAAAAAAATTGAAAAAAATACAATAATATGAAATTGTAATATTTTGAAAGAGAGACTAAGGATGTGGAAGATCACTTTTTTGTGAAAGACTCATATTGGATGAGCAACAATATAATGGATGAAAAAATAAAAATATTTGACTTTATGGGAACTTTTAGAGATGATACATTAAATTTATAAATAAAATATAACATATAACATGGGAAATCATGGGACAAAGTTAAATAAACATTTAAGAGAGTTTTATACTTACCTGATATTCCTATAGATTGTTATTAAAATGAGAGAATTGTTTTAGAAATATAAATAACAAATCAAATATAATGATTAGTTATTCAAATCAGTAGCTAGAAAATTGGGAGAACACCTTGATGGAAAATAAATGATGGAATGGTTCATTTAAGGATTAGTACCATACTTACAAGCCTATATAGATGGAAAGATATTTAAGAATTTTTTATAGCATTACATATGGATTCAAGGCTAGAAGCACAA
Source organism: Torreya grandis (assembly GCA_037957365.1). Taxonomy (NCBI): domain Eukaryota; kingdom Viridiplantae; phylum Streptophyta; class Pinopsida; order Cupressales; family Taxaceae; genus Torreya; species Torreya grandis. The sequence continues at coordinate 1,957,987 of JARHVA010002112.1, forward strand.
TCATGGAGGAAGGAGATAGATTCCTCATTAAAGAGAGAGTGGCAAAAACAATATTAAGAGTTGGCTTAGTTAAGATTAAAAAATAAATTTAGATAAAGGGAAAATAATGCACATCTTTGATCTCATGGGGGATGTAGACACCTAAATCTAGCCACTGATACCCTCCAATCAGGGTTTTGGCTAATTTCCACTCAAAATGCATAATTTGGCTTTAAAACACAAAAACACACTAAAAGATGTGAAACTGACATATTCAATTGCTGATTTTTGCCAAGGTATCCCTAAATGGGGCCATGTAATTTATGGGCTAGCTAACTTTGATCAGATCAATTCAAGTCAAAATGCCAATTTTGCACCTAGGTTCTCTGGATTGCTCTTTTATGTCAAACCTCTTGCATGAGACATGTGCCTTTGTTATTTGTTGTTGGTAACATCTTAAATGGTAATATGGTTCCAATGCATCTGACATCTCCTTTCAATTTCAATCCAATCAAATTTTGGACCAATAACAAGGCATTCTAATCAATTTGAGTAATTTGTGAACAAAGTGCTTAAACATGCTTAAGAGCTAACTAATCCAAATCAAGGCCTAATTAATAATTCCATGGAAAGTTGTTGAAAACTTATTTTTGAAAATGAATATTGAATATCTGCATCATCAGGGGACCTCATTTCTTGGGAAGACATTTGTAGGCCATAAATGCCATAAATATCAAGATTCATGTCTCCCATGCCTCATCAAAGTCCTCCATGACTCTTAATTGCCCTTTTTTCCAATATCATGATGAGGATAATTATAAACTTAATTCCAAAAATTGAATTAATCCTCAACCACACATCTCAATCTCAAGATGGATGGTTTAGGTTGATTTTAGACATTTGCAAAAATCTATAAATAGAGAGGCCATGAACATCATTTCTAAGCTATTTTGGTGCAAAGTTATTATGCTCAAATATCTTCAAAAGACTTGAAAATGCAAATTTATAATGCAGAATTAATTACAAAGCTTCAATCAATTAGTGTTACCATGCCAAATTGATTCCAAGCCAAGCCAAGCCACAAGCCAAAGGTGCCAAGGAGAGATGGAGGTATCCAAGCTTCCATTGCTAAGGACTTCATGAGCACAAGCTGAGTAAGCCACTACTACAAAGGTATTTAGAGCAACCAAGAAAGGTGAAGGAATTCTTGGGTTTTATTCCTTACTTTTTAGTTGTGTTTGTCATTTATTTTTGCTACCAAGCTCTCCCTAGTGTCTAAGCCTAGAGATGTTATGTTATTAGTGTGTTTCTTTCATTTTGTTTTCATTTTGGAACTAACACCATACTAACCATCCTCTCTTGAGTCAAATTCATAGATCACATATGTCACACCTGGTAGGACTAGATGCATCTCACACCTGAAGAAGATCATTTTGCAACTCTAAAATATTTATTTGGACCCTTAAAACTCTTGCAAATTGATTTTCTAACTTTATTTTTCCATTTTTGGTTGCCACAATTTTACACAATAACTAACGTCAGCAAGCAAGACCGACATTAGTTTTAGATTAAGGTAAAAGCAGGTTTTGAAGGGGCCCCAAAACCCTAATACAAGGAAAGAAAGAAAGATCATCCAAAACCACAGGCAAAGCCTAAAAACTACAACAAGGAAGTAGCAAAAACAGGTTTTTAATGGACCTGAAACCACCAGAAAGACTACCGGTCAAAACCCAGATTTAACAGAGATCTGGTTACACCAAAGGCATAGGATTACAAAAAGAAAACAAAGAATAGGACCAGTTTCATAACCAACAAGAGGAACCAGATTATTCATCCAGTTCCAATATCATTTTCATAGTTTCTTTTCCTTTCATAACAGTATCTTGGGTAGTGGTTACCACCAGCATGGCTCCTTTTTGTGTAACCTTCTTTCTTGAACTTTGTCTCATCCTTTTGCTAGGTCCCTCCATTAGTTACATGGCTTAACTAACATCAATTAGCAAAACTGACATCGATTATATTTTGGTTAGCCAAGGTAACTATCATCAGTTGTATATAACCGACATCAGTCACTGCATTTTTCCAAAAACATAGACCTGAGAGCTATTTTTTCAAAGTTCATTATTTCAAACCAAAAATATCTTCAAATCTAAAGGACATGGTGACATTTTTACTGCAATACCAAGCTTGATATTTGTTCAAAACATGTTTAAATCACCTTTGCATGCTTAAAAATCAATTAAGAACCTTGTTTTGGTGTTTAATAAAGGACTTAGATGTTTTGGTGAATGTTTTCAAAGTTTACAGCTAAGACCAAGGGGTCAAATAAACACCACCAAATATTTCATTTTGGGTTTAAAATTAAACACACTTGTCAATTCTTGTTTGCAATAGTTATTTAATCAAATTTTTGTTTGGTAAAAATAGAAATGTTACGTGTATGCTCTTCTATGTGTCCCCTATAGAGAACCTTTGGAATCAAAAGTGCCATTCCTATTGCAAATAGCCTAGTCCAAGGCTTTGAAAGAAAGTCATCTAAAACACTCCCCAAAAAATCATCAAAGTTTGGGTGACCTTGAAAATTACCCTAAAGTCTTTCTACTTTTAGTGTGAGGGGGACTTCATCACCTCCCACAAGTTCTTTAGGGAAGCTTTGACTCAGGGTTTCATCTACCAACATTGACTTCATTTGGCTCCTTTGGAGTTGCACATGATATGTAGTGGCACTTTGGACATCACACTACACTAAGCAAATAGCAAGATGTAATGGTTACAAAAAGGACTAGACCTTTTTGCAACAAGCTAAGTGATACGGACCCAAAATCTATGCTTTTTTTTTGCATTGTTTAGTGTGAAAGTCATTATGCAATTGATTCCCCTAGATCATTTAGAAACTTGTTATATCTTAGACAAATCCCCACTTGTCATGAAAGTATTGTTGGTGTAAGGTGTGCCTCAAGGTCCATGTCACGTTACTATCATTTGAGAAAAGGGGGTGTGTAAAAACCCTACTATATAATGTGCGTTTATTTTTGGATAAACACTTAAAATCCTCTCAAATGATGTATATTGATGGATTCCAAAAATACCAATTAACCTTGTTAGTTTAGGATCTAAGAATGGTTAATTAGTTGGTCTTGTCTTAGATTAAAGTCTTGTTTGGATTCAAAACTTGGTGTAAACAAACAATCCAAAACAAACATATAGTCCAAATTTTCCTTTGAACAAAGAGGCATTATGCTGTCCACATGAGATCATCAAGTTGCCTTGTTCAAAAGTTCATCAAAAGCTTAAGAGTCATATCATCCACTTTGGTGCAGTTATGCTACCTAATTGAGTTTAGCCCTTTAACAAAGTTGTTTAAAGTCCTTCACTTATAACCTAAATTCAGAATTTCATCTTTATAAGTTTACAAGGTTGATGTGTTAAGTGGGTTCACCATTTGCACTAAACTTGAGGGAACTTAGGTTTAATTTCCAATTTGGGTTGAAGTCCATTTAAGACTTATAATCATCAACATTTGATAGACTTAATCCATTTTTTGCTAAACACTCGCATTTTAAGTCTATGCACCACAACATTTTGAGTCAAGAAAGGTAGTGTTATGCTGTCAAAATTGTAGGAAAGCATCTTTGCCTTAGAGAGTTTTTTAACAAACCTTTTTATCACACATTTTTGGGTGGTATAGCATCATTATGCTACCCAAAACATTTTGAATATTGTTTCATAGACCTTCTTTCATAGAGTTTCAAATTTATTCCTATATTTTTAGACCAATCTGAGTATATATTTTATGATCCTTTGTCTAAAGCATAGTTATACTGATCACCTTTGTCTAGCTTGTTTGTCAAAAGAACCAAGTTTTATACCATTTTTTTGTGAGAAAATAAACTATTTCTAAAGTGCCTTTTGTTTCATACCTTATACTTAGTTGATCAAGTTTATGTCTAAGAATCAAATGCCTAGTGTTTGTTAGAAGTGTTTCAAATCTATTAGATTAAAACTTTCATCTATTTCAAAGTCTAGCTTTTGACATCATTTAGCAAAGAGTCCTAGCACATGCCTTGTTTGGGTCTAGATTTTGATGCCACATTTGGCCAAAAGACCTAGCAAATTTTAAATTCCTATATCAGACTGATTTGAAATACTTTGACCTTAGAGTTTGGCATTTTGATTTTTAGGACCATTTACTTGCTTATCTTTGTGTGAACAGTGAAAAGTTAGATACTTCACGCTAGCTTGTTTCCTCACAAACCTTTACATAAACCTGTTGATCCTTTTGGTAAATCTAGACCAAGTTGGAACATCATATATTTTAGACATTATCCTTTTTAGAGTATGTAGAACTCTTTAACCTTTTATCGTAAAGCATTGACTATGGATCCTAACATGCATTCCTACACTAGTAGTGGACTCATTTACAATCCAAGGATTAGTCATGTGGTTACATAGGAAGAAATGGTACAAGACCCCTATGTGGATAATATTTCTTAAAGCTAAGATCCATTGGCTAACTATCTAGTTAACACACCACCTTATTCAGAACAAGACCAAGAACAAACCACATAATACTTAGCTACAATACCTGTAGTGGATGAGCCAGTACTTCAATAGTCATATTATACTAATATGGCTTCCAGGTATGATCCATTTTTGTTTGAGTGACATTTGTTAGAGAACAAAGATGAGATTTTGGTTAGAGCCATTGAGGCAAGGGCCAAGTTTCTAGTATACTTCTTGCATGAAAATTTACCAAGTCTAGTAAGAGTGCCCCACAATATCATTTTATGATCAACAGGCTTCTTCTAGCAATCCTATGGCTCTAGTCCAAACAACGTACCAAGATCCTAATATATCTGATCAAGGCAAAACATCATGGAAGAGCACTTTAACCAGATGCAGACATCATATCAAACATATTTGCATCTAGCACATGATTTTAATTAGATGAACATGGTAAGTAAGACTCTCATTGACCTAGTTCCTTCAACAAGAGTATTGATAGAGTCAATTAGATAAGAGAATCTAGATTCTAGCCCATTTATATAAACAATTTCAATAGATAACTTGATGTTGATGCATATGCCCATTATTGAAGAAGTGTCTTCGGCCTCTACACCGAATAGTGAGCCAAACATAGTAGATAATGTTTAAACAACATCTAATCTTAATCAAAGTGGTACTAATACACAAACAACTAGCCAAAAATATGTGCCTATAGTTAATCCTATGAATAGGTCATCATACCAGGGAGTGGGAGTTTCTACACCCCAACCTCAACCGACTACTTCCTCAAATGTACAACTTATGGGATTAGGTAATCAAATAATAGCCAATATCATGCCTTAATGATAGAATGTGATGAATCCTACTCTTCCTCAATAAGTAACATGTAGTATTCCATAACAACAGGCATAATCTAGTGTATCAATGCAATAGAGGATAAATACATTGCCACCTCAATTAGGGGCAACAAATATTCCACCTCGCCAGGTAACGACGAACATACCTTTTCAGTCACAAACTAATATGCCAATATAAAACCAAGTAATGACTTGTCAACAATGTGAAAATATTAGTTAACGATAGATGTTGAATTTTCAACCCACTTTCACTTCCTCATAGGGATTCATGTAACAAATAGGTCCCCATGTTTCTTAAGTACCTACTATACAACCATTAGTTCAAAATGTGCCACAAATCTAGAGATAGGGTCTTGGTCCACAAATTTCCACTCAACAGCAAGGTTCAATTAGTCGAAAGCATGTCCCTTTTCAACCATAGTAGGCATAGTATAGTTATATCCCTCCATCCCAACCATAAAATCCTCTAAATCAAACCTTTATCACCAACCCAAACCAGAATATCACACAACCAAATGTGCAATTTCAAGTACATCCTAGTCCACATATGTGTATTCATGTTCCATTCCCCAACCAAGCCAATGTACCCCAACAAGTAGCTCCATCATACCCTAGTCAAAGTATTCCACTTGTGACCTCCCAACCATCTATCCAAACCCAAATTCTCCCTTAAACCAATATTCCTTCCAGTTTCCTAACCCAAGAATTATAACAGATGAAGGATGCAATTGCTACCATTCAAGCTGGTAAACAAACTAAAAAGTTCAAATTGGATGGTGTATGTTTCTATCCATTCAACATAGAGTATTTATAGATACCATTTCCTCTAGGATATGAACCACTAAAATTTGATAAATACAAAGGGAAAGGTGATGCTAAGGCTTATTTGACTGAATTCTTCATCGCATATCAACCAGTGGCATATAGCAACATATACCTTTTACTATTATTTCCAACAAGCTTGGCTGGACAAGCTTTAGAGTGGTTTTTGAAATTTCCCAAAAATTCAATAATGGATTTTAATGATCTTTTTGATAATTTTGTGTAACACTTTTCCTATAATCTCAAGCATGAGATTTCATTCGTGGACTTAACACAAGTAAAGCATAAAGTTGGTGAGATTTTTACAAGTTATTTATAGTTGTGGATAGCCCTTGCAATTCATTTCACCCATAGTTTACTAGATAAACAATTAGCCATTGTGTTTTCCAAAAAAATTCATAGTAAGATACTTTATCATTTGGAACTACAATGTGAACATACGTTCAAGGAGATCATTGATAAAGGTTTGTTGATCGAGAGGGCACTTATCAATAAAGGAGTCATAAATCTTAATTCAACTAATCAAAATCAAGATACCAATCAGGGAAATGACTAACATCCCATCCAAGTGCAAGCATCACAATTGACATAGGCCAATAACCATGAAAGACCGAAGCAATTCAACTACAATAGGAATGTTGTGGGAAATGGAGTAACCAAATCTTGTCATATACAAATAGTGCAAACATCATCTGCACCACCTTTTCAACTTAATCTTATTCAATTATTATCATAAGTGGAACAACTAAAACCTACATAATAAATACAGTATTCATTACCATTGCAAACCCCTCTTAGAAGAACTATGCCTAAACATCATGTCTTTAGTGACCTAGGAGAACCTATTAAGTCTATGTTTCACAAGATTGCTTCTACTAATCTGATTAGTTGGCCTATACCAAAGCATTATCTGTAAGGCATTCCTTATCCTGATTGGTACTATGAAAATGAATTATGTGACTATCATTGGGTTAATGGGCATAATCTAGGAAGATGTGTCCAAATCAAGTATTTAATTGAGAATATGTTGGAGAATCGAGAGATAAAATTGGATAATGGTGCTTCCACTTCTAATCAAACTCTTAGGATCTATCAAAACCCCTTTCCTTGACATAACAATCAACAACAATAGAACAATCAGCAATAATAACAATAGCCAGTGCATCAACAAAATCAATAGTATCAAAATCAAAGGCTGAACCAGTAGAATCAACAAAATCAGTAGTAAAACCCACAATGATAGAACAATAAATAAAACCAAGGTCAAAATAGTAATAATCAACAAACCTACCATGTAGTTTCACATGACTATAATAGGGTTGTAGGTCATATTATAAGGGGTAGCATTAATACCATCTCCATTAAACCTAGACCAAACACTAATCAATCTAGACCATTTTTAAACAACAACATTCAGCCAAATTACATGGATAATCCTTATTTGATCTGGGAATACATGCAAGAAAACTAGAAAATTAAAACTTCCCATTTTTAACCTTATATCAACAACTTATCCTTGCCACGTGACCACATGCAAGTGCATCGGTAACTGAGACTTGTCCTATCTAGTCCCACACCATTCCCAACATCGGTTAGCAATAATGGTCCAGTATTTAATCCTGATTATGCAATCACAACGTAGAAGTCAAAGATTACTATCCCAAGCCCATAACCATCTACCACTTTTCCTATCATCCAACCAATCATTTAGCCTTAGAATAAACCATTCAATACTGACTAAGACAAGAAGTTTGATATTGTAGAATAATTACCAAAAACACCAACACAAATTTCTATTTTGGATTTGTTGTGAACATCAATAATCCACAAAAACATCTTGAATGAGTTTTTGACCCAATCTATTATTGCTAGTGACATATCCCCTGATAACTTTCAAGCTTTGGTTGGACACCTAGCTCTAGCCCAACAAGTCACATTCAACCAAAGCGATATGTCTTCTCTTGGCCCACTCCATAATAACCCATTTTACATAGAAGTTTATATCAGATGGCATAAAGTGAAATATGTCCTTATAGACAATGGATCCAGCGTCAACATAGTGTTTCTAAATCTCATCAAGCTTCTTGAGTACATAATGGTAGATCTCTAACTAGAAACAATAACCATTAAAGCTTATGATAATCAAGAAAGAGAATCACAAGGCACCATTAGTTTGCTAGTTATCATTGGGCCTTTGACCCATGATACACTTTGTCATGTGCTTGATCTTGATTTATCATAAAACATGCTTCTAGACGGGCCTTGGTTACATGAGATTCATGTAGTCCCATCAACATTGCACCAATGTATCAAGTTTTTCCACTCAGGGATGGAAGTGAATATTTCAGGAGATTTACACCCATATGAGCACTATAAACATCTTGAGGCCAAATTTCAAAACTATAATTATCAGTACGATATGAATCCAAGTTCCAAGTAAGATAAAGGAAAATCTATACTTATTGATCTTTCATCAAATAATTGCATAGATCCTAATACCTTGGATTCCCTTTCCCACATGTTGCCTTCTAAAGCTTCTAATCATTTCCCCATTTCAGATAATGGACTGGGAGAGTATGTGACCCATGATACATTTCATATTGCCAATCTTCCTTAGAATCCAAAAACCTTTGGGCGACCTAAAGTCCCCCCACATATGCATTGGTAACAAAAGAATAAAGATAAGGGACATGTCACATTTGTACCAACATCTAGCCTAGGACCTGACCCTCTTGAAGGGGATGAATCATGGTTATAGAATGATGACCAGGCTGATTGTTATAAAAATGACAAGTATCCTATTCCTAATAGGATCATGGAGAGTCATAATTATGAAGGAAGAGGCCTCAAACTGAATCATCAAGAAACCATCGAGCCAATTTTTATGACTAAGTATGAAAGACCTTATGGACTTGGATTTAAACCGCTTGGAGGTGACCCCACATATCTTATTCAAACTCCATCACCAGCAACTAGTAATGATGATGCCAGTAGTGAAGCAGAGTTTGATCATAGTATCACCTTTGATGACCCATCTGAAACCAACTTATTTGATAATAATTCCATTTGTGCCCTTACCTTAGCCATTCATCACAACCATTTGCCATTATATTATCCCCAACTGATAGATTGGGACCAATAAGAATCCAATCTGTCGATTGATGAGTTCTAAAATGATGAGTCATTTTTTGACTTTTTAGGCCTTAGAGACAATGTTTAGTTGGGAGATCACAAATCAGGGTTCTCAATCACATTAGATCATATAGCCTATTTTGGAGAGCGAGTGAATACCCTTAGCTAAAAACAAATAAGTAAAACATTGAGGTCCCAAAGTGAAAACCTCTTTGAGGCACTTTTTGACTAGGGAAAAAGTAAAGATATATGTCATTCTAGTGGTGAAAACCTATTTTAGGTGCCATTAGATAGGGGTGTTCATTCTTCTTTGAATTTAAACTAGGAGACCACCAATGATGAACGTGCTTGTGGATCAGAGTTGAACTTTGATCAACAATAAGTATTTGATCAAATTATTACATAATTTCTAACCATTTTTGTCACATGGATAGATCTCTCATTAGGGGACTCAGATTCATCATGCCTAGGAGAAGTTGAAGAGCAAGTCCTCACAAAAGACCCTGACATAATTCAACAATTCAAGTCACTGCCTACTATCCTATAAGATGGTTCGACCCTTCTAGTTGAAGATACAATATAGGTAAATATCAGGACTCCATCAAAACTAAAATGGAAAAAATTAAGATCATCCCACACTGAAGAGGATGTCTCTACATCTTTATTGGGAGAATTTGTAGATATTTTTGCATGGGCCTATTTTGGCATGCCAAGTTTAGACCCTAACTTGGTTCTACACCATCTTGTGGTTAATCTTGATGCCAAATTGGTAAAACAAAAGCTACACAAGATTCATCCTCACATTAATGTGTTGGTAAAGAAAGATTTGGAAAAACTCTTAGAAGTAGGATGTATCCGATCCATTGACTACTCAGAATGGATCTCTAATGTGGTACCTGTTAGTAAAAATCTTGAAGGGATCAAAATATATACTAATTTTTGAGACATCAACAAAGCTTGTCTTAAATATTATTTTCCCTTACCTAATATCAACATGAGCATCAACTCCATGGTCAGTTATGAAATGCTTTCACTCATGGATGGCTTTTCAAGATATAACCAGATTAGAATATTACTAGAAGACTAACATAAAATAGCATTCACCACTCTATGGGGAACATTTTGTTATCAAGTAATGTCATTTGGCCTTAATAATATTGGAGGTACATATCAAAGGGCCATGACTATCATATTCCATGATATGATGCATGATATTATTAAAGACTATGTTGATGACATATTAAGAAAATCCAAAACCAGGGCCAACCATCCAAAAGTGTTGTGTAAGATATTTGAAAGATTATAGGAGTACAAAGTTAGACTCAATCCAAATAAATGTGTATTTCATGTAACTTTAGGAAAATTACTTGGCTTCATCATGTCTCATAGAGGTGTTGAAGTTAATCTGGCTAAAGTTCATGTTATAACTGAGATGCTGCCACCAACCAATTTAAAGCAACTCCATAGTTTGCAGGGTAAGATCCAATCAATCCAATGCTTCATCTCCTAGTTAGTAAACAAGTGTCATCCATTTTCACACCTTTTAAATAAGGTAGTTGCATTTCACTGGGATGATCACTACCAAACAACTTTTCAACAACTCAAAGACTATCTTGTTAATCTGCCTATTTTATTACCTCCTATGCCAGGAAAGCCATTTTTATTATACCTATCAGCTACCAATCATGCTCTGGGGGCACTCTTGGCTCAACATGATGACAAAGTAAAAGAGAAAATTTTATACTACCTAAGCCATGCCTTGGTTATATATGAAAATAACTATGCACCTATTGAAAAAGCTTGTCTAGCCATGGTCTTCATAGCTCAGAAATTGTGCCATTACATGTTGAATAATAAGACCATGGTCATTTTAAAAGTAGATCTGCTCAAGTATCTATTATCTAAAATATATTTTCAAGGTATAATGGCTAAATGGATCATGTTTCTCAGTGAGTTTGACATAGAGTATGTCAATTAGAGGGCAATCAAGGGACAAGTTCTTATAGATCAACTTGTGAAAGCACCTCTCATAGACACACAACCACTCACATTTTAATTTCCTGATGAATCCATAATGACCATGATTAACACACCCCTTAAGGAGTAGCCTTGGAATCTATATTTTGGTAGTTCATTTATTGCACATAGATCAGGGACAGGCCTATTGTTTATGACACCATAGGGGGAACTAATCCCTAAATCATTTAGAATTAGCTTTCCTTGTATAAACAACATGGCCGAGTATGAAGCACTTATTACAAGACTTCGACAAGTAGTGCATTGGAATATATCTCATCTTTAATTTTATGGTTATTCTTATTTAATTATCAATTAGGTCATAGATCATTTTTAGACCAAAGATGACAAGTTGATTCTATATAAACTCATGGTCAACACTCTTAAGTGACAAATTTCCTATATTCAGTTTGAGCACATACCAAGGGCTAGTAAAAAAAATTTAGATGCCATGGCTACTATTGGATCTCTGATTCAATAAATAGATAAAGATAGATAATATCATTTCCTCATTGAGAATTTGTCAACACCAGCTCATGAACCTTATATCGTTGTCATGATTTGTGATATTGTTGGTCATAATTCTATCTAGTACTCAGACCTTTACAATTACTTTCATTACCAAGTTATACCACCTAACCTATCTCAAAAATGAACCAAAGCCTTCATTCATCACTCCACTCATTATACTTTACTTGGATCCACCCTTTATCATTGTAGTTTTCATGGAACTTTTCTTTGTTGTTTAACTTTGATAGAGTCTATGCTAGTGTTAAGAGAAGTTCATGAAGGAGTATGTGGAACTCATTCTAGTAGGGCATTCCTATCCAAAAATATTTTGTGTAGTGGTTATTATTGGCCCACAATGGATTTAGATACCACTACATATGTAAAAAAGTGTGACAAATGTCAACAGCATGCTAATCTGATTCATGCCCTAGCAAAAACTCTAAAACTAATGTTGATGCCATAGCCATTTTCTACATGGAGACTTGACCTCATTATGAAGATTAACCCCACTTCATATGATGGCCATAAACATATCCTTACTACCACTGAACATTTCACTAAGTGGGTTGAATTTATACCCCTCACTTACATGACTGGAAAGCAAATTTCCAAATTCATTTTCAACCACCTCATTTGCCACTACAGTATCCACTCTAACATTATATCTGATAATGGAGGATCATTCAAGAGCAAGGATGTAGACCATTTATGTACTAGATATAACATCACATAACATTTTTCTATAGCATATTACCCTCAGGGTAATGGCCAAGATGAGGCATCGAACAAAACCAGTGTCAATATTCTCAAAAAGATTGTCAATGATGTCAGTCATGATTGGCACCTCCAGATATTCCCTACCCTTTGAGCATACCATACCAATCATTGTATTCCCATAGGTGCCACTCCATACTCACTTGTTTATGGTATTGAATCCATCTTTCCCATTAAGGTCAAATTTCTTTCATTACGCATTTTTTTCAGTCATGTCCTAGATGATTATGACTATCGAGTAGCTCACCTGCAAGAGCTAGACCTACTTGATGAGAAATGCACAACCATGCTCAACAATCTTCAAGCATATCTAAATTGACTCAAAGGCCACTATAATCGATGTGTTAAGTATAGAACATTTGAACTTGGTGATCTTATTCTTATAAAAAAACCAAAAGAATACCATGGTTAAGAAGAATCATAAAGGGAAATTCAAACCAAACTGGATAAGGCATTTCATCATAACTGTAGATTATGGATCAGGAGCATACAAGCTTACCATACTAGATGGAGATGAGTTTCTAGAGCTAATGAATATTATTCATCTCAAGTGGTACTATGCTTGAGTGTTAATTTGTATTGTCTATAAGGACCATTTCAGTTATGCCATTTTATCACTATTCTTCTTTATAAAAATACCATCCTTATCCATCCTCTTCACTGTATCCACTTTTTGCTTCTATCCTACCAACCTAGTGTGTTCTAAAGCCTAGCCCATTTAACCTTGGTTTTTGACATTCATTATGCAATTTTAGCATCAAGGTATCTAATCAATTTCATCAGTTAGTTTAAGTAATTTAGACGGAGATTGTATTTTGAAATAGTGTGATAGAAGTTTTGGCAGTTGTATCCTTCATTTATTATTCCTTTTTTACCACTGATCTTGTTACTAATTATAACTACCTTTGGTCAAATTAGTACCATCAATTTATGTCATTGTGTCTTAGTTATAACAGCCTATGGGCAAGCTAGGGGAAACATTAAGCCTTGACATATTAACTTGCCACTTCTTGTGTCACACTATACCTTTTTACTAACTATGCATGCTTTGTTTGAATCTACTGCTACACTAGTCGACTTCTTCCATTATAAGGGTGGAACTATAGTGACTTGAGGTCCTACTTTGGGACTATGTAGGTAGTGCTTGATACTTGTTAAGGTCAGCTCCATCACCCTAAGCCACACTCTTGCCATTTTGTGAGTAACCTAAGCCACACTCTCACCATTTTATGATTAACCTAAGCCATGCTATCACCATTTTGTGAGCAACCAAAGCCACGCTTTCACTATTTTGTGAACAATCTAAGCCATGCTCTCACCCTTTTGTGAGTAACCAAAGTTTGAACACTCTTTTCATATTATGAGCTTGAACCATTTAGTGTTTCATCATTCTCAATTAAGTTGAGATACTCTAAAACAATTCCAAAAACATTTGAAAAATCATTAGAAAAGAACAAAAACAGTGACCACTTCTTTGCCTTAAGGATTTTGAGAACCCTTATTAAGTTACAAACAAATCACTTGTCATTTAGTTTCCCAATCCTTTTGGCCTTTTTCTCTCATGCACTTGACATTTTGCAAGACCATTCTTATTCTTCTATCACATCCATTCTATTTGTTTTCCTCAGTTATACTTTCTTCCTATTTCTTGGGAGAACTACATTTGACTTGAAGCTTTTTAATAGATATTACATCCATGGAACTATGTAGGTAGTGTCTATTTACCTAGTGCATATAGAGACAGCTCAGCCACCCCCTTCCTTTTTTTCTATTCCCCATTTTGTTTGTTTGTTAAGTTGTCACCTATTTTCTAGGGGCAATGTTCATATGGTTTCTATTGCATTATTTGTTTGTTTGTTTCTACTTATTTTATTTGTTTGTTTGTTTGCTTTCAGCACTGTTGCCTTGATTCAATTTAAGTGTATTCATTAGGTGATTTTTTGCCCACACTTACACTTGAATCCATCCATATTCATATGTTTACATTATCATCATGGTTTCTATCATTGGTGCATTATTTTATATTGAGTATTGGATTATGGGAGTCAGTCCTTATGCATATTTTTTCCAAGTCCTCATGATGTTATAACATGATGCCTACCAACATGTGCTACAACAGACCTCAATTTTAAGAAGTCTATTTAGCAATGGAAAAATCTCTTTGACACTAACATCTTGATTCCATCCTAATCATATCCCAAATAGAGTAATTAAACATGAAATAATTTCAACTTTTATTAGTTCAGATGAGCATCTCCCTACTAGTAGGTTGTTACAATTCATCATTACCCTTTGTGTTAAGTTATCATCATCTTTGGCCAAGTTTATAATGTTTACCATAATCAGGGTCCAATGATTATAACCACTTATGAGCAAATCATTGTGCACCATCCCAAATGCATTTCTCAATTATTATAAACATCTTTGGGTAAATCATTGTGTTGTCACCACTTTACTTTTTCTACCTATACAGGGGCATGTTATTCTCTTATTTCTCTATCCTAATTAGGGTAGTTCCATCTTCTCAATGATTACAGCTGCCTTTGGGTAGATCATTGTGTTATCATACCATGTTGCCATTATTGGGGTACAATGTTTATAACCGCCTTTGGGAAAATTATTGCACACCATCCCACTTGCATTCTTAATTATTTTGACTACTTTTTTAGTTTCATTGTGTTTTTCACCCCATCATCTTTCCTTTCTTTGGTCCCCTCGCTTCACTTCTTTCTTTTCAAGGGATCATTTGCCAACTTTCTTGTGCCAACTGTTCCATTGAGGGGGCATCATACAGTTAGTTTATCATCATTGCAGTTGTAGGCATATAGGACCTTTTCATTCTTTGAGAAGACATTATTGTGTTTATAGCTTGCAATGCCTTCCCAAATAGGGGCAAACTGTAGACACCTAAATCTGGCCACCGATAACCTCCAATCATGGTTTTGGCCAATTTCCACTCAAAATGTACAATTTGGCTTAAAAGCACTAAAACATGCTAAAATATGTGAAGTTGACATATTTAAATGCCAATTTTGGTTAGGGTATCCGTAAATGAGGTAATGTAATTTATGGGCTAGCTAACTTTGATCAGATAAGTTTCGAGTCAAAATGCTAATTTTACACCTAGGTGCTCGGATTGTTCTTTTCTATCAAACCTCTTACACAAGACATGTGCCTTTGTTATTTATTTTTGGTAACATCTTAAATGGGAATATGGTTCCAACACATCTGACATCACCTTCCAATTCCATTCCAATCAAATTTTGGACCAATAATAAAGCATCCTAATCAGTTTAAGTAATTTGTGCACAAAGTGCTTAAACATGCTTAAGAGATAATTAATCCAAATCAAGACCTAATTAATAATTCCATGGAAATGTTGAAAACTTATTTTTGGAAATGAATATTGAATATATGCATTATCAGGTGACCTCATTTCTTAGGAAGATATGTTTAGGCCATAAATGCCACAAATATCAAGATTCATGCCTCACATGCCTCATCAAAGCCCTCCATGCCTCTTAATTACCCCTTTTTCCAATGTCATGATGAGGATAATTATAAACTTAATTCCAAAAATTAAATTAATCCTCAACCACACATCTCAATCTCAAGATGGATGGTTCAGGTTGATTCTAGACATTTGCAAAAATCTATAAATAGAGAGGCTATGAACATCATTTCTAAGCTATTTTGGTGCAAAGTTATTATGCTCAAATATCTTCAAAATACTTGAGAATGAAAATTTATAATTTATAATTTATAATTTATTAAAAATCTTTAAGCAATTAGTGTTACCATACTAAATTGATTCTAAGCCAAGCCAAGCCACAAGCCAAAGGTGCCAAGGAGAGATGGAGGTAGCCAAGCTTCCATTGCCAAGGACTTCATGAGCACAACCCGAGTAAGCCACTACTACAAATGCATTTGGATCATCCAAGGAAGGTGAAGAAATTCTTGGGTTTTATTCTTTACTTTTTAGTTGTGTTTTTGTTACCAAGCTTTCCCTAGTGTCTAAGCCTAGAGATGTTATGCTATTAGTGTGTTTCTTTCATTTTGTTTTTATTTTGGAACTAACACCATACTAACCATCCTCTCTTGAGTCAAATTATTAGATCATAGGGGGTGCTTCAAGACCAATGATATGGTATATGGTGTGTTGCATGTAAGGGCATTATAGGAAAAAACACCCTCATAATGATATGGCATAAAGAGAAACAATAGTAAGGAAAACATAGACTCCCATGGAGATGACACCCCCAATTTATTAACTAATATATAAAAAAGAAATTATTGTAGTATATGCATAAAATATTAGCATCATATCCAACATATGTTTCCTTTAATGGAAGTTACACCACCTATAAACTAATTAATGTGTTTTAAAATATCTAGCTCATTTAACCATTATATTTAAAATTTATCAAGACAAGATGTGATAGAGGATACAAAATAAATGAGAGGGAGAGAAGTGGAGGCACAACAAATACCACCACAAGAAAAAAACAATTGTTATACCACCATTATAACCTATGGGATATCAATCATAACTGCAATACCAATTTTCACCCCAAGATACATCTCAATCCCAACCAAATTAGAATTACATTGACAATCAAGGAGGGTATATGGATAGAGGCCAAGGAGGTAAGTATGGAGAATTTTGTAGTGGTTTCAAGGGAGGATATCAAGGAGGGTGAAGATATAACTAAGATAGGGCATCACCATATGTTATAAATTTGGAAAACTTGGAAATATAACAAGATAATGTGTTGAAGAATCATAAATAAAGTGTTAATTTTTCCATGAGAAGTAGACTCTTGATTTATTATCTTACCCAAAGTCAAAAAATACTACAAAAAGGGTGAAAGAAAAATAGAAGAACTGCAAGCCATTAGAAAAATATTTTTCACTTTGGAAAATAGAATGTTTTCGCAACAATGAGGGGACTAAACTCCAACCTCTATTATGAAGGGGTTCCTTTTATTACAAGTGGGAAAAGTTTGGAATTAAATTATATACAATATACATAGGTGAAATTTCATGGGGAGTTTTTTCTTTCAACTTTCAAGATAAAAGTGAAAAAAAGGGAATATGAAGGGACATACATGAATAAGAAAACTCAAAATTTATCCTTGCATGAAAAAATTTACTCATTTCATTTTAGATAATTCAACCTCAAAACATTTTGTCATAATAAAGGTAAGAAATACATATGATAACCCTAAGATTAAATTACATCAATGCAAAGATTCTAAGATGCAAATTTCTATAAAATAATTTTTTATTCTTTACTGTAAATAAACAAAAAAAATCATGTTCCTTTCAACCAAAAAATTATGAGTATCAAAAATTCCACTTTACAATAGCCATTTATCCTATTTATAATTCATAATTGAAAGGGCTGACCTTTCATCTTATTATAATTGTTATTATCAAGATAACTATTATGATTTTGTATTTACTTTTCAATTTTTGATAAAATGAATTAAATATTAAAAATTAATTTTTTACTTTATATACATTAAAAAGGTGAAATACATGAAAAATAGAATAAGGTGAATAATAATTCCCATAAAATAGACACTTCCACACTTCATGACTTTTGTGCCACTAGTGCTTTCCCAAACAATAATCACTTTGTCATGCTGTCATATCACACTAAGGGATAGCACCTTCACTTGAGTTGCAAAGAGAGTACACCATGTCCTAGTTAGATTAATTTCATGGATATGAAATTCACTAGCTATTTAGATACATGCACAAACCAATAAATATAATGTGGTTCACATAATATACATATTCAAATAAGTAAACATAATTGCATAGCAACTATCTAAACAATTGACAAACTTGACTAGGCTACGATAACACAAGAATGTCATGAATATTAATAGTTAAGCTTGATATATATTCATTTAAATTCATTTATTACAAGAATATTAATGTCCTTTTAGATTATACCATATTCCACTACAGATTATTAAAATTATAAGTTATATTTACTTCATAATTTGATAAATAACTGTAGACATCTAATTTTTAACACCATTTGTGTTGAAATTGTCGATCTTACTCGAATTGCACTCAAATGCACATTTTAGGTCAAAATCCATAAAATGCCCTAAATGGTTTGAATTTGTCACTTAAAAGTGCCAATTTAGGTCAAAGTATCCCTAAATAGGGCAATTCATTTTATGGACCAGCTAACTTTGATCAAATCATTTCGAGTCAAAATGACCATTTCACCATTTAGTGCTCTAGATCACTCTTTTATTCTAATTTATTGGTACACATCACGTACCTTTGTTATTTGGTGTTGGAAACATCCTAAATGGGAATACAGTTCCAATGCATCTAACATCACCTTCTAGTTTCCCTCCAAACAAATTATGACCCAGTAATATGACTTTTTGACCATTTTGATTAATTGAGGACCAATTTTCAAATAATTGCACAAATGTTAATTAACCTTATTTAAGGTTAATTAATCCAAATCAAGAGCTTAAGTGGATTTTCCATGAGAGTTGTTGAATATTTCTTTTTGAAAATTGATTCTTATTATCTACATCACCTAGTAGCATCATCTATGGGGTGGCATCCATCAAGCCATAAGTGCATAAAATATCAAGATTATGGGTCTCCCATGCCTAGTTAATGCCTCTTCAATGCCCCTTCCTCCAAGGTCATGATGAAGATAATTATGGATTTAATTCCAAATATTAGGATTATCCTCAACCACACATCTTCATCTCAAGATGGACGGTTCAGGTTGATCCTGACCAATCTCAAAAATCTATAAATAGAGAGGCCATGAACATCATTTCTAAGCTATTTTGGTGCAAGGTTGTTATGCTCAAATATATTTAAAGCTTTAATATTGCAAAGTTATAATGCTAAATTTTTTTCACAAATCTTCATTGACAGGCTAATTTAGTGATTTACAATCAAGAGCCTAGGTTTTATAGAGTGTTCTTGAGGCATTAGAGGAGCTTACCACTATTGTTGATAAAGACAAGGATGCTTGATCAAGGGAGAACATGTTTTTGAGCCACATGGGTATGGTTAATCCATTTGGGAAGGTAATATGGTGTTACTTTCTTTCATTTATTTCTCGTTATCCTTTGTAATTTCTATAGGAATAGATAGGCTTGGTTTGTTAGTTCTTTATGCATGTTTCATTATTTATGGACTAATGCTTGATTAACTTGCTTTATAATCCTCTCTACATCTTGGCACACCCGATAGGACAAGACGCATCTCATACCTAAGGAATATCACTTTGCAACTCTAAAATATTTATTTAAGCCTTTAAAACTCTTGCAAATTAATTTTCTAACTTTATTTTGCCATTTTTGGTTACCACAATTTTTACACAATAATTGACATTGGCAGAGATACCGACATCGATTACTTGGCTTAACTGACGTTGGTCAATAGAACCATCATTGGTTAGATCTCAGTTATCCATAACCAATGTTAGTGGTATTAACTGACATCAGTCACTATGTTTTTCTAAAAACACAGACCTGAGAGCTACTTTTCCAAAGATTATTGTTTCAAACTCAAAAGAGCTTCAAAGCTAAAGGACATGCTAACAATTTTGTTATAGGACCAAGTTTAAAATTTACTCAAAACATGTTTAAATCACCTTTGCATGCTTAAAAATTTGATTAGGAACCTTGTTTTGGTGTTTAACAAAGAATTTTTAGATGTTTTTGGTGAATTTTTTTCAAAGTTTGCAACTAAGACCAAGGGGTCAAATGAACACCACCAAACATTTCATTTGGGTTTAAAATTGAACACACTTGTCAATTATTATTTGCAATAGTCATTTACTTAGGTTTTATTTGGCAAAAAGAGGAATGTTGCATATATGCTCTTCCATTTATCCCATATAGGGAACCCTTGGAATCAAAAACACCATTCCTATTGCAAATAGCCTAGTCTATGGCTTAGAAAGAATGTCTCCTAAAGCACTCCCCAAAAACTCACCAAAGTTTGGTTGATCTTGAAAATGACCTTAAATTCTTTCTATTTTATGCTTTTTTTTATTTTCATGTAGACTTGGCTTGTGAGGGGGACTTCATCACCTCCCACAGGTTCTTTAGGGAAGCTTTGACTCAGGGTTTCATCTCCCAGTATCAACTTTATTTAGCTCCTTTGGAGTTGCACACAGGACGTAGTGGCACTTTGGACATTGCACTACACTGAGAAAATAGCAAGATGTAGTGGTTACAAGAAAGACTAGACCTTTTTGCAACAAGCTGAGAGATACAGACCCAAAATCCATGCTTTTATTTTGCATTGTTTGGTGTGAAATTCATTATGCAATTGATTCCCCTAGAATGATTGAAACCTTACTAGTTTAGTTAACCCCATTTGGCCATACCCTTGCTAATATTTGGATGATTATACTTAGTACATTTTGGTCATTATTTGCTAGGTATGCTTTGAGGTTAAAACTTGTTTATTTATTCATAAGCTATGTCAAAATTATGTATTTGAGTTAACAAGGGTGCCCAAATCATGTCAAAACTTTTTTGTCTTTGAGTCTTTGAAACATAACAATTGACCACATCATTTGAGCATACTTACGTTGTTAGGCTGCTTAATTTATTTCAAGACTTGTTTCACCCTGTATCAAAAACCACTTGTTTCAAACCATTTTATGTATACCATTTGGACCTTGTCTTGTGCCGTCATGCTATCTGATCTTGTCTAGCTTATTTGGTCAAATCTTAGTTTTCAACGTTGAGTTTTCAATTAGCTTTGTTAAGTTTGGATCTAAACATTGATTTATTTCTATTTAGGCCTCAATTCATGGGGTTGGTATATAGATCTTTTTCTTTTGGGTTTCAGAGCTTCGGTTAAACGATTACCCAATTTTAAACACTATTGATTGTTTGTTTGTTCGAGTGCCTATCCTCATCATTTAGTTTGTGACTTTGTATGGGAAAACACAACCTTTATTCAAAAAACTTTTATGTTAGATATTTGACGTTAGGTTTTTTTATGCCAAATCTCAGCACAAACTACTTTTGAGATGTAGCTTCACTCTTTTAACCAAGGTTGAACCTTTTATCTTTTAAACATTGCTTTTCAGAGTTTGCAAAATTTTTAAGTCTTTTTGTTTTCAGAGCTTTCTTCATTAAATGTAGATATGTCTAACTACACTTATGGTACAGTCGTGAATAAACCAACTTATGATAGAATGGACACACAAAATTACTTTTATGTCTTTAGTCAAGACCCCTATGGTAACAATATGGTTTGTAAGCTATATTTCTATCCACCTCACAAAAATCAATCATGGGAGCATAGTCAAGAACCAACTTATGATACAACTCATGATTTGAATGATTGGGTTTATCAATAAGACTTGGATGCTTTGGATTTTTTAAGTAATCAAACTACACAATGTACCAAGATTACCATTTTATGACCTCCTCCTTTGGTTTGCATGAGTAACCAAACTAAGAAGCATCCAGTCATTACCAATTTAGGACCTTCTCCTTTGGTTTGGATGAGCAACCAAACTAAGAAGCATCTAGTCATTACCATTTTAGGACCTCCTCTTTTGGTTTGCATGAGCAACTAAACTAAAAAGCTTCCAATTGTTACCATTCTTGGCCCATCACCAATTTTTGATGAACCTATTATTGAAGAACCTCCATTTGGTGAACCAATTGTTTTTGACCCTTTCTTCAATAGTCTAATATTTAGGGAGTCTATTATTGAACCACAAACCATTATTCTTGCTAAACCAAATGTTCCCCACTTTAGAAATTTTGTGCCAATATTTGAGCCTAAACAAGAACCATCACCTCTTTAAAAGCCATCTTATGAGGATCAAAATGTGTTCAAAATTGATCTTTTATAACTAATTATGAACCAAAAACAACATGTTATTATTGAAACACCCATTTATGACAAGATAAACTGTGATAGGTTACCTATTCATATGTTACCTATTTTTAAAGAGCCTCATCTCCTTGACAAGCCAGTCTCAGTAGAGTTGTCTCTTGATCTTTTCCCACTCATTGAAGACTCTCATTTTGACAAACATTATTTTGTTGAGATGTCCCTTGAGTGGTTCCCTCTTTTTAAGGGGCTTCACTTAGATGAGTCAGTCTATGTTGAACCCTTCCAAGATGACTTAGTTTTTATTGAGCCCATATGTCATCACAAGCCATTCCTTGTCAAAAATCTAGCATTCAATAGAACATTATCAAATCAACCATATCAGATGAAGAATCAATATTAGAGTCAAGTTTCATTTTGGAACTTAAATTAAATTTAGCATCAAAAATAAAATCAACATCAGTGGTGACATTAGATTTAGAGTCCCTTGCTTTGAAATTAGAGTTAGAAATAGATTATAATATTTGTTTTTATAACATTGGTTATAATTACCTTGTAGATCAATTTGAATATATTTGTGATCTTTCTATGGTTTTTGAGGATGATTACTTTAGCATCGACATAAATTCACCTAGTATCTTCTATGAGGATTTTAATGCCTTTCACCATCCCATTATTACCAGCTAACATAGCCACATTATTGACATTCCACTTCCCACCAGTGTTGATTGGGATCGACAGAATCATACTTTTTTGAGCTACATCCATGGTGACATATCATTTGTAAAACATCAGGGGGACCAAGACCACATTCATTAAAAATAAGAACAACTTCCCAGTGAAACCTTTTTTGAGGCACTAGGGGATAAGCAAAGATCAAACTCAACATCTTTTAGTGATACTTTTTTGAAGGCATTAAAATACAATCAAAGTCTAATGTTAACATCTCTTTGTGAAACCTTCTCGGAGGTGCTTTGAGATGATCAGAATAAATTCATTGGTGAAAACCTGATCGAGGCACCAATAGATGAGATTGTAGCTACTCTCAAGATCAAGTAACATAACAATTTGATGGTCCTATCAAGAGTATCTTCAGAGGTCTTTAGCCTTGCCACAACCAAGATTATGTCAAATTTGGCATTAGCAACATTACGTGTGATTGAAAGTTTTGATCTTCATTTGTTTTCCCACCATTATACATTCCATTATCACCCACTTATTTATTACCCACTTATCTCATTTATCCTACCATTTTTTACCATCACTGGTAGCACTTTCCTTTATCGAGGTTATAAGGATATTTTATCTCAACATTTGAAGGAGGTAGAATAAATGCTATATGAATATCATGAATACATCATTGAGATCTAGATTAGCAACAAGTTCTTAATAGAGTAATTGTTACAAAAGGGTGTTGGATAGCAACCTATATAGTTGATCCTTTTTTTGTTGCCTCACATATTGACTAGGACATGCATCTCCCTATCAACAAGAGCAACAAACCCATTTTTTTCATCTACAATTCACCCATTTGCCATTACTATGCCTCGCCTCTTGGGGACAACCCTATAGACCCTTTTTAGGTAGTAGTATACCATTAAGATATATGAACCATGCCATATGAACTACATTGACTTGAGGTCCTTCAAGAATACATAGGTAGTGCTCAATTTTTATTGAGGTCAGCTCGATCACCCTTTCCCTTGCTCTCACCATTTTGTGAGCAATTTGATCCATTCATTGCTTGGTGGCAACTTTGTCGCCACTGTATCCAATTTTATTTTAATCAATTCATTATACCATTTCCATTTTTATCTAGACCAAAGCCTATTTTTAGTCATCCTTCCTAATCTTGTTTTGATCTTGGTTCATTTGGTTCTTCCTACACCTTTTCATGGGGGGGTTATGATCAAGTTTCAACAATCAATCCAATCTATGTTTATAATGACAGTCTATGAAAGTAGTGTGATATTTGATCTAGAAAGATATCTTTCATCTTGTATCCTATATCAAGCTTGTTTATGTGAGCTTAATTATAACTGCCTATGGGCAAATCAATGTTTCATCAGTCTTGCTACTAATTATAACCACCTATGGGAAAATTAGTATCACTGAACTATGCCATTATATCTTATTTATAACCACCTATGGGAAAATTAGGGGCAACACTTGATTATCATGCATCGTTACATCACCTTACCATCGCTGCTTTCAATTGACTAGCCATTTGCTAAATTTGAGAACTTGTTGGGACATAGTTGGTTTTTCCCTAACTTTTATGTGGATGAAATTACTATAACTTGTGATCATTTTAGGACTATGTAGGTCATACTCAGTTCATTTTTAGGTCACCTCAATCCACCTTTCCTCGCTCTCATCAATTTTTGAACATGGGTCATTGCAGTAGGCTTAGCTATCTTATTGGAACCTCTACTCTCAGGACGTGCATTTCCTCGACTAGATGGTCCCACCTTGTGCATATTTTATCCCAAAAACATCAAAAACACTAGAAATAATTTTAAAATACCAAAAATATTATAACATGATCCATAAAAGAATAAAAACATTATCTCATGCTTTTGTACATTTGTACATTCTTGTTCCACCATCCCATGCTCTTGTTGTTTTGTGAGCAACTGTTAAGTTTGAATGCTCTTGTCATTTTATGAGCAATTTTTAAGTTTGACCACTCTCATCATTTTGTGAGCAACTATTAAGTTTGAATGCTCTCACCATTTTGGGAGAAACTGTTAAGTTTTAACTATCTCACGCACTTACGATTTTGCAAGATCATTCTTTCTCATCTCATCAGCTTCTTGTTTGCCAGACCATTCTCATTTGTTTATTGTATCTTTCATTTCTTCTATAAAGTTAATCATGTTGGTCTGATCATCATTTTTTATTCTATCCTATTTCTTGGGAGAACTACATTTGGCATGAAGTTCATGTTGGAACATGCATCCATGGAATTATGTAGGCAACATCCACTTGTCTTATACATCTGGAGTCAACTCAACCAACCCCTTCCTTTTCTTCTCTACCCCCATTTCTTCTATCATTATTCCTCTTTAATTAGGTAATAATTGTCATGTAATTGTTCTTTGTTATGATGTGGTGGAAAGTAATGCCTATATCACACATACATGAACATTTGTCTTTAAACCAAACTAACTTGGTTTTAGTTTATGTGTGTTTATTTAAGTTTTCTTGGTATTTTGTTGTGCTTTTGCACCTCTCCTTTTATTTCTTCTCCTTTTATCTTTTTATTATTTCTTGGTCCATTCTTGGTCTTGTGTTTCTTTATCTTGTTTTTTTTGTTTGATTTTGCTTTTATCTTTTGTGTTCAAAAATGCCTTGATGGTCTACATGGATCTTGATTATTCATATCTTGGTCTCATGTCATTAAGATGTTCTTACCTTTTATTTTTAAACATTTTTTTCCTACTTAAGTCTTGATAGATCATATCTTGATTTCAAGTTAGGTTCATTTATGTTTATCTTTTTCTTTGTCTTTTGCTTTTTTGTTCAAATGTAAATTGTTGTAACTCTAGTTTTGGTCATTATTTTACCATTATCCTTAGTTATAGGCATTCACATTTGAATTGGCTCAACGTAATTAGAATCTTATATCACTCTAAGTTAATCATACTTATGGTGCCTAATTTATTTTTCTATATCAAGCACTTTGTGCTCAAGTCTCAAAGTCTTAAATGTCAACATCAGCTCCAATGAATGATTCTCAACAACACTTTAAAAAACCTAGGCTCATGATATGGAATTAGGCTTCTAGGTAGCATACATTGTAGGCTTCCTTGTCTATGCTTAAATGTGCATCTCTTTGCATAAATTATAATTCTAATTAATTCTTGGTCATTTTTCATCATTCCTCATTCCATTCTCTCCCAAGTTTGGGTGAACTACATTGGCCTGAAGTTCATGTTGGAACATGAGTTGATGGAACTATGTAGGTAGCACTCAATTTATATTGAGGTTAGCTTAGCTATATCCATTCTTCTTTTCATCTCTCTCATCACTTTGTGTATTCTCATATGCTTGGTTTGATATGGCCTCCCATTACACCATCGCATGTACATTTGCACCTACTCACTTTAACCTATCTTTTGGGTTATATTCTTGAGCTATTTTGCTTGTCAATTACCCATGCTGGGGCACAACATTTGAACCATGTCTAAATCAAATCAGCTCTGCAAGGTCAAAATCATTATTTATTCTTTATCAATGATCAAAATTTTCCCTACTGGGGCAAAACTATTTTATCATGATCAAATCCACTCTACTGGGGTACTTCTTATATTCTCTTTGGAGACCCTATTATAGTGGTGCTTCCCTTCCTAAAGTATAAAATTCTCCATTTTTCTCTAATTCTAAGCTCTCCACATTTAAATCCCATGATGGCAATATTTTAGTGTGCAAGTTATCTCAAGATTGATCAATGCCAAAAGCACACAGCTTATACTCTCAAATTGGGTACGTTTACAGTATGTCCCTTACATTTATGGGTTATATATTTCTCATTCCCCCATCTCTGAGGCCTATTATACCTCTCATTATATTTTTATCATTTATGTTAATCACATGTGCAAGCATTAACTTGTCTAGATGTGATCTATTCTATGGATTAATCTCTCACTTTCTCTCTCTTTTCGAGAGTCCATCCTTCTCTTCCATCCTAGTATGTTCTCTTGAGGGGGCATCATGGGTTTGTTCTAATTTCTTCTTGACAACTCTTTTCTTTGAAAAGGTGTTGCTTCACTTGAATGTCTCACTATGCCTTCTCAAATAGGGGCAAAATGTAGACATCTAATTCTTAACACCATTTATGTTGAAATTATCAATCTTACTCGAATTGCACTCAAATGCACATTTTAGGTCAAAATCCATAAAACACCCTAAATGGTTAAAAATTATCACTTAAAAGTGTCAATTTAGGTCAAAGTATCCCTAAATATGTCAATGCACTTTATGGGCTAGCTAACTTTAATCAGATTATTTTGAGTCAAAATGACCATTTTACCATTTAGTGCTCTGGATCACTCTTTTCTTCTAATTCATTGGTACACATCGCGTACCTTTATTATTTGGTGTTGGAAACATCCTAAATGGGAATATAGCTCCAACACACCTTACATCACCTTCCAGTTCCTCTCTAGTCAAATTATGACCCAGTAATATGACTTTCTGACCATTTTGATTAATTGAGGACCAATTTTAAAATAATTGCACAAATGTTAATTAACCTTGTTTAAGGTTAATTAATCCATATCAAGAGATTAAGTGGATTTTCCATGAGAGTTGTTAAATATTTCTTTTTGAAAATTGATTCTTATTATCTGCATCATCTAGTGGCATCATCTATGGGGTGGAATCCATCAAACCATAAGTGCATAAAATATCAAGATTATGGGTCACCCATGCCTAGTTAATGCCTCTCATGCCTCTTCAATGCTCCTTCTTCCAAGGTCATGATGAAGATAATTATGGATTTAATTCCAATAATTAGGATTAACCTCAACCACACATCTTCATCTCAAGATGGATGGTTTAGGTTGAACCTGACCAATCTCAAAAATCTATAAATAGAGAGGCCATGAACATCATTTCTAAGCTATTTTGGTGAAAGGTTATTATGCTCAAATATCTTCAAAGCTTGAATATTGCAAAGTTATAATGCTAAATTGTTTCCACAAAGCTTCATTGATAGGCTAGTTTAGTGATTTACAATCAAGAGCCTAGTTTTTATGGAGTGTTCTTGAGGCATTGGAGGAGCTTACCACCATTTTTGATAAATACAAGGATGCTTGATCAAGAGAGAACATGTTTTTGAGCCACATGGGTATGGTGAATCCATTTGGGAAGGTAATATGGTATTACTTTCTTTCATTTATTTTTTGTTATCTTTTGTAATTCCCATAGGAATAGATAGGCTTGGTTAGTTAGTTATTTATGCATGTTTCATTGTTTATGGACTAATTTTTGACTAAATTGCTTTGTAATCCTCTTTACAATAATGATACCAACGTCTTAAGTAACTATTATTCAATCGTAGAGCAAGGGGGGATTTTATATAGTTTAAGCTTCACCTATAGTTACACTTCATTAATTTGTGTTTTAATAGGTGTGAAACAACCTTCTATGAATAGAAGTCATACTTTATTACATTGAATTTCTTAATCCTAACAATATCCTATATTTACACCACTTTTCTAAATTTGCTCCAGAACTATTATTTTAATGGTTCTTCTTGTGGATTCCCTCCACCAGCATAGCTATTATTTTTTCCTTATTCACTTTTTGTTTTACACAACCTCCTCCCTAATCCTAGTGTTCCTTGTTCCATGCCAACCAATGTGTCTCCATGTTCATTTCATGACTTAGTCAATATTCTATCAAGTGCTCTTAGGTCTTCATGTACATATATGCTCCTTATTCCTTTTGTTTCATTCCCTATTTCTAGACTTAGTAAACATTGGTTCTTAGTCGTGTTCTACTTATTAATCCATGTGCATGATTAGGATGTTGATATATATTATGGCATGCCATATTTAATAGTGTGTAGTTTAATACTTTATCCAAAATTGGGATCTAACATCACCACACACTAATTCAATTGTCCATCCCTGAATAACCTTTCTAGAGCTAAATTTTGAAAATATGTTGAATATTTTCCATGATTTACACTCTACTAGACTATAGAGCTGTAATTGGCATGTATTTGAGTGGTTTTGGCCCATGTTTTATGTAACCCATGGTTTTATTACACATGGTATTATAATATTGCTTATGTATACTCATACTTATAATAGGGAAAAGCATAACTAAGAATTACCTTGTTGTATTGCAATACAAGTGTAAAGGAGGTTACTATGCTAAGTTTTTTTATCAAAAGGGTTTCCTAGGTGAAATTGTGTGTTATATATAATCTTGTGTGTGTGTCATTTTTTCATATTCTATTAGCTTAAGGATTCTATTAGTATTTATTCTCTCATTTTAGTTTATCAGGTATATTTTTCTCTTCAATGCTAGTATATTCAAAATCATGGACCCATCTTGTTGGTTTTCCTCTTTAAAGTTTCCCTACCTAGAGAGTGTATCTTTTACTATTATAATTATGGTGGCTAGTTCTATTAATAAACCTTATAACGATGATATATTCTCTCATAACTCCATGTACTTCAAATTAGATAACTTAATGTATTTAGTAATCACTTATAATATCTCTTAAAGGGTGCTCTCTTCATCATTTATCTTACATTATATGCTATTAATCTCATTTTCTAGTTCTTTTCTCTTTCATTCAATTTTACCCCTAGCTCTTCCACATCATTGAGAATTTTATTTCTCATAGATCTATCCTTCATCTGATAAACTTGCATTTCTAGTTCTTCATGCTTCCATTGTTTATCAATAAATTGTAATTTAATTATTTGTATTTATAAAGAAAATTTCAAGAATAATTTTGTTGGGTCTAACACACCCCATTCTCAAATTTCAAATGGGGGACCTCTTGGTTTAGCATGACTTAGTTCCTTCTTATACTCTTGATCAATTACTTAGACATTAATGTGATTACTTGAACTTAATTAAATCTACATAATTTAAACATTTTAGATCATTCATTTTAAAGTTCCTTTAAAAATCCTCTTTTGCGTAAAATCTAGCCGACTTATGCAATTGGTATAAATTTTTTAGATTTTCCAAAATCTTGCCTTAGAAATTCAGCTCATGATTGTTTCACTACACTGCAAAATTACTAAGCTTATATTATGTCTTAATTTATAACTTAGCCTATTTTTTGATATTATGATCTATCTTGTAAATTGTCGAAGTGTAAAATCTAGGTTTTCAATCTTTGGGCCTTTTTTAAGGTATTTGAGTTACAAGTTTGACGTGTCCCTTTAAATATTTTATTTCACTGATTTGGGGCTTTTAAATTGGGAATATTTAGGTCCTTTGTAATGAGTTTGGTCAATCCTTTTCTATTGTTCTAATTCCCTTCCCTGAAAAAATTCATTCTTCCATTCTATACTCAGATAATTTTCTCATTTTGATTAACTAATAATGCTAACATTTTGATGGTGTTTTCCTTAGTCTCTTTTTACATGTTTTTTCTCCCAAATCCATCTAAATGACTAAGATTGTGCCATGTGGCATGATCCCATTCACTTGGGCACTCAAGGAACTTTAGGACTTACCCATTTTATTTAAAAAACCCTAAACCTTTGGGTCACTTGGTTGATGCCACATGGCACCAACTTGGGGACCATGGGACCCAAGGACCTAGGAGATGTTGGTATCTATTGGCTCTGGGCCTTTGGGTCACCAAGATGATGCCACATAGAATCATCCTAATAACCCAAGGACTCAAAATCCAAGATAAAATCTAATGGCTCTAGGCCTATAGGTTATCAAGATGATGCCATATGGCATCATCCTAGTGACTTAATGGCCTAAAAACCAAAGTTTTCTTGTAGACCCTCTAGGCCTTTGGGTTATCAATATTGTGCCACATTACCCCATCCCACTAACTTGTAATCCCATGATGGTATATGCATTCTTAAGACTTTGACTTAGTAAGATTACAATACATGGTACCATCTTACTAGCTAAAGTCCTAAGGTAGTCTATGTAGTCCTAAGCCTTTGGTTTGTGAGATTTCACCATGTGGTACCATACCATGAGGCCAAAACTATTAGAGTAGGGAGAGATGATCCTAGGATAGTAGAGTATAGAGAGATAATCCCAGGGCTAACAAAGTAGACAAGTGGACTTAGAAACCTAAGGGGAAGTTGACGTGGTTGAGAAATACACTTGAGAGATTACATAGGACATTTGGAGTTTGATGATAAATATAAGACATGAGGCTAAATTTGATGGCCTATTAAAATGTCAAAATGGATTAGGTTGATAAATATAAAATAATAATCAATCGAGCTGGCTTTTGAGGATTCTGACTGGTCAAAATAGGACATGTGAAGCAAGCTGGTGACTTCTAGTCTCAAATATTATCCCAAGAGGTTCAAATAGAATAATCATTTAAAATACTTTACCCAAAATGAGAAGTTAGGAAATCATTTTTATTAGATAGGTGTCACAACCATGGAGAAAATTTAGAATAAAATTTGGATTTCCTTTGAATGGAGGGAATATTATAATGGATTATAGTTATAACAACCTAGAGTGGTAAAAATGATGAGAAATGGGAGCCTTGTGCTACTTGAAGGTATGTCCCATTCTCTTTTCTATATAAGGTATTTTGTATTATTGTTTCATTTGGGAAAGATATTATGAACCAAAATTCTTTAGAAATCATGATAGGCTCAGTCCTTTCTTTTTCTTATTTTGTTTTGGCCTGTGATTATCTGCCTGTAGGGTGTATTCAATTTTTTTGTAATAAGATTGAAATAGATACCATTTTGGTATGAATATCATGTTTTTATTTAGTAATGTTCTTCATTTCTTGATGGAACATAATTGATTAATGTTAATAAGAGATTACAGTGCTTGTTTACCTATGAATATGCAGTTAGATTGTGCAATAGCTAGTCTAATTGGTTTTGAATTTTCATTTTGTTTAACTTGAAGATGTGTCAATCCATTGTGTGCAATAGATATAAGCCTTTCATATGCATTCATTTAATATAATTTTAGATTAATATACTTAATTATTCCCTCAGAATCCTACCCATTGAGTTGCTTTAATTTATGTTATAGGTAGACTTGGTACACAATGGTATAATTGTGATCAAGCATGATTTAAATTTTTAGCATTAAAAATCTTCTTTCAATCAAGGAACCACTTAATTTATTACCCTAATATTACCCTCTCTTATATTTTTTATGATTACTATCCTACTTGTTGTATTATAGTGTGATCCCCATGTGAATGAGGAGGTAAAAGGACTTAAGTGAACATCAGTAATAATACTCAAGAAATATGGAGTGGATTAGATTTTTCAGTGGTTAACTACCATTGCTCACCCAACTAAATGATTGTAAAGTTCTTGGCCCTTGGATTCAACCAAATGAATCCTAAAATTGAGGGGACCTTGTGTCCCATGTGTTATTATCTCCCTTTTTCCTTATTATAATAATTAGTCTAATAGTTATCTCTACTATGGGTCATAAATTGAGACTAACAAAAACTAGCACTAGAAGGAAGGCTTGATCTTATTAACTAATCATTGGACTTTGACTTGATGTCCTCTCCTTCTACTTCTCTCATTTTATATTGTTTACTTAATGTAACCAATATAAACTAGTGATAGAAGGAGGGCGACCTTATATCTAGTTTAAAATTCTAGTTACCTTGTGTTACTCTGAATTATTATCTACTGTCAATTTCCAAATTCTCTATATTTCATATTTTATGGGTTTAAAGTTGGTTTGAATAATTTATAACCCATATTTTATAATTTAAACAATCTAGATCTTTTTGAGTGAATCTTTAGATCTCGAGCAATCATAGGTAGACTTAGTGTATTCCCATTATAAATATATATGAAGACACGAAATAATAGAGGGAGACCAAGACCTTTTGCTACCCTACCAGTTCATCATGTTAACCTACCTAGAATATACCCCTAGCTATGATTGCACCCATGGTTTGGTTAACAAGGTTTGTGATAAATTTTCCAGGTGATGTGCATGATCTGCCTAAGAACCCAAAGAGATACAAACCAACGTTTATCCTAATTACTGGTAAGACTATCAAGGAGTGTGTTACATCCTATAAAACTTCCCTTAGGTTTCTTAATGTTGAGCATGAAGATTTATCATAGAGGATATTCCCTTTCACATTTCTTGATGTGACCTATGATTGGTTTCTTAACTTGCCTAAGGATTCAATTGCAAGCTAGAATCAATTGAGTAGCACATTCTTAGTCTAGTTTTATAAGGTGGTAGACCCCAATGTTATATACCAATAATTTATTTTCATGATATTGGATCCCATTGAACCTATACATAGTTTTAATGCCCACTTTCAAAATATGTATAATAGGGTGACAACCCTGTATAGGCCAAATGAGCCGTTATCATTAGAAATGTTTAAAAATGCCTTGAACCCATGGGCAGTCATGTTCTTGAGGAGGATCCAACTATCAAAAATCTACCACTCACCTATGTGAAGGTGATAAAAGTGGATAGCTATCTTAATCCACAAGGATAGATGATGGCCCCTACTCTTAATGTCCTCCCAAGCATGCCAGTATTGAATATAATCCTACCTGTAAATCAAAACATTATAATGTTATAGCCTCTCCCAATCATGAATTAACTTCCTTTACTCCAAACCATAATTTAGGGTTTCTAAATTCCATTGGTAATGATCCTATGCCATGGTCTTATAACCAAGCTATAGCTCTAGTCGTAACTAATAACATGTAGAATTCCAATCAAGAATTAGCCAAGCCTGAGTTATATGTAATTTAAAAGATGGTCCAGAGTTTGAACAATGATTTCCTTAGTTTTCAAAAACAAATGGATAGTTCAAGTGGTGGAAATTCTACCCTGAATTTCACTTACCAATGTAATTATTGACCCAATAATAGGCAATACAAACAAGCTAAGTCTCTATCTACTAAAATGCCTAAAATTAACATCATGGAGATCGCCCTACCCAACTGGTGTCATGTGCATAACACAACCCAACATAGGTAACTTGACTACATTGAGTTTTTTAATGACTTTAAAATATTATGGAAGGATATTGATGAATATGAGGTTGTTGCAAATAACTAGAATGTCGTAGGTCACATTGATTTTCCTAGTTCATCCTTATCACCTGATACAACCATGGTTTTAAACACCCTAGACTTTCCTAGCAAATGGATAATGAACCTGAAGAGAATAAAAATGATGTTCATGTTATGAAACAATATTAGAGAGGGAATTACACCCTTAGGATCAAGGTACACCAACCCTCAACAACATTAACACCATGCAACAACTTGTTACTCCTCTTAACACAAAAGCTAAAAATGACACACCTCTACCAAAATTAGGTGAAAACCAACCCACCACTAGTAAGATGAGCTAAAAAATAGTAGAAGATATGAAAATGATAAAGGATAATATAACCCTCTATGAATTTGCACAAATTATTGAACATAGGGATTTACTCTTTAAGTCTATTACGAACAAGAGCACTCAACCCAAAAATAAGGCTACATCTAATACCAATGTTATGATACACAAAGCCAAAGTTGAGGTTCCACCATTATTACTCACTATATGAATCTTTGGAAATAATTTGAATAATTTATTGGTTAATTTGAGTGCCTTATTAAATGTCATGCCTACAGGGATTTACAGGAAACTGGGGCTGGTCCCTATAAAATTAGATAAGGTAGTGGTCAAGTTAGATAAATTTGAAGTCAAGGTTGTGGAAAAATTGTTTAATTTTCATATGCAATTGTAAGCTAAGCTAAGAATGCAATGGTTTAAGGACATGCATGTGGTTGAAACCCTAAAGGCATACAAGATGTTGTTAAGTAGATATTAGTCCAAGTCTCTTAATGGTTATATGGAAACAAACTTCTCCCATATGTGGCTACCATAGAGAGGGGTGGAAAATAAGATAAGGATTGATAGAGATTCATGCATGTAGTTGATTATTATATAATACAATGTAATCAATGAATGAGTCAATTTTACCTCCATAAATTTAGGTGTCTATACCCTAACCATTTTAGACACTCCTTCTCTACCACTTCCATTTATAGGCAAACTTCAAACTGATTTCTACCAAACTGTGCAAATTTAGCCTAAAAATCATTAAACATCTCACATTCATTGACACATTAGACATAGGTATCCAGAATTGCATCAAGGCTTCTTTATTTGGGGTATTGCCCTATATGTAATGATAACTTCTCATGGATTCATCCCTAGTTAGCTTCTGACCTAGTAAACTAACATTTTTGACCAATTAAGTGGGAAAATTTAACCCAATTCTTGAAATGACCAAAAACCTAAGTAAAATTAATTAACCAAGTAAATCAAATTAAATGCTTAAGTGAAAAATCCATGCTGAATTAGTGAATATCTGATTTATGAAAATTAAAATTCAACAAATATATAAGAAAATGAGGTCATGATGATGTCATCATCCTCAAAGATAATAATTTAAAAATATCAACACAAATTCCATAAAAATAAGAAATTTTTAGCCATGCCTCAATACATGCATTTTTAAATCCTTCATTAATTTCATTTAGACTCCCGACCTTAACCCTAGCCTAACTACACGAGCTAGAGTTAGTTAAAAACCTATAAATACAAGTGTCATGACCATTCCTCAAAAAAAATTCTTGTGCATGCTTACTATATTTAATTTTTAAGAGGATATTCACATAACCAACTCATGACAAATCCAAACCACATGTGAATAAGGGGAGATGCTACCCATGAAGCATAGTGTCGATAAAGACTCCATTGTCCATAAGCCAAACATAACACACTCTCATGCCAATAAGTAATTTGAATCATCAAGGAAGGTAAAAGTGCCTAATTTTGTCTCCTCGTTGCCTTTATTTTGTTTGTTACTTGCTCACCCTAGTACTTATGCTTAAAATGTTAGCTATCATTGATTGTTTTGGTTTATCCACTAACAAGAGATTTATAACATTGTCTATGTAATCCTACATTACATAA
This sequence comes from Torreya grandis, assembly GCA_037957365.1. Lineage (NCBI taxonomy): Eukaryota > Viridiplantae > Streptophyta > Pinopsida > Cupressales > Taxaceae > Torreya > Torreya grandis. The sequence goes on from JARHVA010002112.1 coordinate 1,994,121, forward strand.
TGGCATGCCTAGTAGGAAACGCACCCCACATTCATCATAAGAGCATCTTGAGACCCTTCAAAATCAATAAAATCTCATCATTAACCTTATTTTTAACTTTTTTATTTAAAAATGTTATGAATTTAATTTATCTATGTATTGACGACTTCATCCCCATGAATAAAAAAATCATCTTTGTTGTTTTGCTAATCAACAAAATCATCTTAGTCAGCGATGAAATAGTCTTGATTCTCTTTTATTTTTTCATAGGTTCTGCTCATCAACAAAATTATTCACTATTTTGGTGAATTTGTCCTAGACTTTGATGAAATCATCAAAACTTTTGATGAGTTTGTTCTCTATTAATGTAATCACCTAAAAGTGGTATTTGAGTGTTAAAAGTGCTACTTGAGACTACCTATCCCTAACTTAGCCCTAAACATATCATATAGCCTATTTTCACACTTATCCAGACTTCGTGCAGGCCATAGGCATCCCTAGTCATCCCTAAAGTAGTCCCAAACCCTCATTCTTGCATGTTGACCCTTTGTGCTTAGTGTTCTACCACTTGGACACTAGCACCATAATAAGGACATTAACACCAAATGGTGCTAGTGTCCCAATAATGGTGATAATGTTCTTTCCCCACCTTTTTCACAAACAAATATATTTTTAAATATAAAAGCTTTTAGGGTTATCCTAGACCTCTTTTAGCATTCAAACAAGCAACATAATAGTATAAATACATGAATTTTAGCCTTATAATCACTAGATGGAAATCAAATGTAAAATACACATTCAAACTTAGAATAAGTTATACACAATTAAGGTTATCAATACCTATTCTACCCTACTTTTGCATACTACCATATACAATAGTCCTAATCTCAGATTGCCTAGATTTCCAATCTCAAGAACATTAAAAACACTCAAGTCAACTATCATACTAGTTTTACTTTCACTTGCACTAGCACTTAGGTGGGGAAAATTACATCAGGATTGATCCCTCTTCAGAGTATTGCTACTATGTAGGAAACTCTCTTCACATTGGGGTGTTGAGGATATCCAACCTACCCCATTAATAAACATACTTTTCAGATTATACGAATCAGAAAATATAGAATATTAAGGTTTACTCACAAATTAAGTCAACACAAGAAATATGCAGGGTTTCATGACTCGTGTATGAAAAAATAGACCTCATAGATCCTGACACAAGTGCACCTAGAATCTCAAGATAGTCCTGCATAGAGGACACTACCACCAAAATAGGGACACTACCACCACATATCCAATAATGGCACTACTATCCATTTAGGGAGATACTTTACAGGAGGGGTTCTGACATCAAAATCCTATTTTAGACACTCAAACTAGATTCTACCTTAGTTTCTAGCCTCAAAATCATGTCTCGGTTATTTTTCTACTAAGTTCTTACTTGCACTAGTTGTTACTATTTCTAGAAAGGTCAAAGTTAGTCAATTTCGTAACATATTAGTGGATATATTTATTGCATATTATTACCCTAATTTATTATAATCGAATCTTTAACAAACATAATATTTACAATCATTAAGTCTTAAAAGGTTAAAACAGTCAGACATGGTCCATTTCTTGAGTTCTGACAAAAACATTTACATTACCTTCTTGGTATGTTGTCTTGTTCTTTAGCGAAAGCATTCTGCATTTTGATGAAAACATTTTGCATTTCAATGAAAATATTCTCTAATTTATCAAAATGTTCCAATTTTGATTTTCTACCTATTGGTGAATTTATTTTATTTTGAGTGAAATTGTCACTCTGTTTAATAAATTTATCAAAAAAATAGCAAAATTGTCTTTGATAATCGATGAAATAATTTATGTCTGGCTTTAAGTTTGTTATATGTTTTTTGTGTATGTTCTTAAAATAGCAAATCCATTTTATGTAATACTCAAAACACTTTGTATTGAGGTCTAGACTTTAAAAAATCATAATTTTAAGCTCTTTTTGGCTCATAAATACTTGCTTTAAACTTCTGATCAATTTATGATTGTAGGACCCTAATTAAGGAATGTTGTTTTAACTAAAAACACTTCAATTTTAGCTTACATTTGAAATTTGGTATTTTAAAAATATTGTCACATTTACATTTAGTGTTTAAAACATTGGAAAATTTCTTAGTTTTTATTCCAAGTTATTTTTGCAAGGCCTTCACACATTTCCATTTTAGTGTTTAAAAATAATTTATTTTTTGCACTTTCAATTCCATATTTCACTTTTAACATTATTTAATTGAAGTCATATGTATTCTCCCCCCTATTTAGGTTGACTCAAAAATGTGACATGTAAAATTCACCCAAGAATGGACGTCCAAGACCGATGATAAGAAGATCGAACACACAAGTATGTTGAAGCTAGAAATTAAAAAAATGAGTATAAATTGAAATATATGTATTCATATAATGGAGATGGATTACATAACAAATAATAAAAGCTTATAACTCACTAAACTCATAGATCTCACAACTCTCAATTTTTTTACAACTCAGAACTTACACAGCTCCTAACTAAGTAGCACAATACAATCAAGAAGACTCCAAATATTTTATATCAATAAAGCTTACAAATGAATGTACATAAAGGTGGAAGTTAGGAAATTCCCAACCACACCATACATGTGGGACTAACTTCCCCTAAATAGGTGGAATAAAGGAAAGGATATAACATCCCAATACATATGGGATAAACTTCCCAAATTTACAAATACAACTAAGCAAACTAAATGGTAGGAAACAAAATATCCTAAACCACCATCCCCTCTTAAGCATAGCTTGGATGGGTAGAAGAATTGGGTCCTGACAACAAAGCCTAGTGAGGAACACAAACACAATGCAACTCCCATAAAGTATAGAAAAGGAGAAAACCTATAGGAACAAAACTCTTCTCCAAAAGAGATAAAAAATAAGGTAGGGATAAAAATCCTCACTAAAATTTACAACTACCTGAAGACATCATGTATCCTATAATGAAGTGTTATGGAGTGATTTTGGATCATAATTACATGCAATGAAGAGAAGATCGCCCTAAAAAAGTGAATGAGTCTACCAAGTGCCTGATGGATCTTCAACCAAGGTGTGATTTCTATACAAGTAATTATTCTCCTCAGGTAAGGTAGGAGAGTTGACTACTTTATTCAATGATGGTGTAATGAGAGCAGAGGCAATAAAGGACTATTAAATACCCTAAAACTATGGAATAGACTACTCAATGTCTAATGTGTCCTAGATCAAAATACATATTCCCTATAATGTCTAAGTGGACCAGAGTTAGGTGGATCAAAAATAACTCCTCAATATCTAAAATGTGGCAAGGAGATGGTGGAGGTGTGTCCTCATCACTATTGTAGTCATTTTTAGAAAAAGAGTCATCAATATAAAAAGTGTGCTCAGGCTTAGAAATGTCATCAAGTTTAGGTGAGTTCAAATAAGAAAAATTGGAAGGAGAGTCAGAGTAAAGTGTGAGAATTTATATATTTGAGTTTGATGATTGACCATTCCCACTGCCAATATAGTGTTACTATGTAGATCTCTAACATAAATTCAATTTGAACTGAACTCAAATCACATGCCCAAACTAAGGTGAGTGATCTGGTAAACTGATAGGAGATTAGTTGAAAGTGAGGGAACACTTAAAACATTATTTAATATTCCACCACTCACTTCAATATACCCTCTCCTCAGAACCTTTTTATAAGTGTCATCACCCAGTTATATAGAGGACATGTCACATGGTTCCAAGGAACTAAACACAATATGTGAAGAGGCCATGTGATGTGAAGCACCAAAATCAATGACCCATGTAAGATTTAAAGGTACAACTAAAACTAGGGCCTTGAACTTTCATTTCCATTATTATTTAATTTTGTATTTTCTTTACCATGGTCATTTGCCTTAGAGGATTCATGGGTTGATGAATTTTGAATGGTAAAATCAAGAACACTAATGTTGTGTTTCTTGAGCATATTAGTCAGTTGGTCAATCTAATTCTCCAAACATTTACTTTTATCATGATTTCCTAATCAAAACCCACATTTGATCCAATATTTCTTAGGCTTAGAAATGGAAGAAGATGTCTCATGGTTGGATTTGGAGGTAAGAGGATTTACATCCTTCTTTTGATCCTTTTTGTTTTGTGTCTTCTCTTTGTTGTTTGAAGCCTTCTATTTCTTAGAAAATAGTGCATGAGATTTTGAGAACTTCACTATGCCCATATATATCAACTTATATTTCTCCTGAGTCAAGTTGGTAACAAATGTATCTAAACAAGGAATCTTCCATGCAACTCCAAGAGCACTTTTTGTGGTAGACAAGTGGATACAAATACAAAAATACATTGGAATTAGATTGGAGAGTATAGATAGAATAAGTTAATCATCTCTCTTGTCTATTTAAAATTATTTTAACTACAACCTTAAATATTTAAACTTAATGAAGAAGTATTTTAGTGTGTCAAAGTCACTCGGGCTCAAATTGATGAGTGAATTCTCTAGTTCATGACTTCTTATCGTATCCTGATTTACAAATAGTTTTTCTAATATGGTCCACAATTCATTTGGTGTTTTATTAGATTCAATGTGAAAGTGTAATTTAGGATAAATTGACAAACTAATACATCCATGTGCTTGATCACATCTATTAAATCATTTATTTTTATCTGCATCTACTATAGGTTCAGTTTCCTCATTCATAGTAATTGATGCAGAGCATCTTTAGTTGTTAATAATGTAAACATGTCTTAAGGGTCATAGTTGACCATTTTGAATGTTAGGTGAGTGTTAAATATCCGTTAAATTTAATTATATGTATTTAGTGTCTCAAAGAGACATGAAATGGTGTGTATGTAAGCATTTGGAATTTTCCCTCCAAAAGTAGATATTTGAAAATTTGAATCCTAGACCTAGGCATAGAAGGGCAATTTGAGTCTAGTAATAAGTGAATAGAAAAAATTATGTTTTAAAAATTATATTGAGGTTATTTAAGGGTTTTTTTAATTCATTTATATTCCCAATTCATATGGAGGTCTTTCAAATCAAGAAGCGTGCAAAAAGAAAATAAAAGCTAATTGTTATGCAATGTAAGACCATTCTTGTAAGAGAACTTATTAAAAATTTTGTATATAATAAAGATTAAAAATGTATGAATATTTTTTTTAGGAAGATAATAGATAGTTATTAAAATTTTATTGAAGGAGACAAGGAGATATTTTTAATAAAAAAAATAGAGAAGATCATGAAGAGGAGAAACTCTACCTGTAAAAGGAAAAATTATGTGTTTTGATTGGATACATTCCATGAGATCAATAAAGTAAAGAGTGTGTTTGAATTTATTTGTGTGTTTCATATTATAATTTTTTTATGATCCATATTTCACTATAGTTAGTATTTTAGTAACATGAACTCTTGATATTTATCTTTAGGCAAAAGTTGTATTGTTCAAATTTTGATAGTCTTGTTTTGTACAATCTATAGATAAGACAGTTATGAATGTTTTAAGGATTAATTAAAAGAGTTTAAAATTTTTTATATGTGTCATAATGTATCTTCATAATTATAGTGATATTTTTTATGTTTAAAATAAATCATTAGATTGATTTCATGTTCTCAATCACACAATCTTGAGGATAACTCTATTTTGTATGTCACAGTCTAAGAATAATCCCCAAAAGTGGTTTAGAAAATTATTAAATATTATTTGGGGTTTCATAATTTTTTTAATATATTATATAATCTTTAATAATACCAATTAAACCTTTAATCTCTTTCAAATAATATAAAATTGATTTTGAGCCAATTCTAGTAGCACAGTCAAGAACATCTATACAATAGTGCATTTATGATTGTTGAAAGTGATTTTTGAATTGGATTAAATAAATAATGGATTGAGAAGTGTATTATAGTTTAAATTTATTATTATGGAGTTTTAATATGCATTATAAGGTTTTAAATCAAATAAAACATTTACACAGTCCTTAAAGGTATACTTTTGCCTAAATGCAATCATGATAGTTAAGTCACTTGTTTTGAAGACAATTATGGAAGTAGAGCTTTATTGTATGAACCCTAACCATTTTAGGGACGTTTTAGATATAAAATTTAATATTTTTTTAAACTTTTAATATATGTGAATAAAAAATACAAGGAAACCTAAAACTCCATACATAGTCCTTATGCATATACAGAACTCTATGATTTTATAATTTTGGAAACATTTTATGATTTTTTTGGGGATAAATAGTATTGTGTATGGTTTTGAGAAGTTAAAATAGAAATATATAGGTATTATAATAGTTTTTAAATGATTTTAAAACCAAAATACTTCACAATTATATTTTTTAGTTTACATAATCACATAAAGAGCCTCGAAACTTTATCTAATTGCTTGATATGCATTTCATGTGATTGTTCAAGAGGATATAAAACATTATGAAGGTGTAAGTAAAATTATAATACCTCATAAAGTTATTATAATTGATTTAAGTCCTTTAATATTTAGAATAATCAATTATTTAGTCTCTCAGGCTCACACATGACTGAGTAACCCTCAACTAGGGTTTCCACATTCAACTCTCTTTATCTCAAAACTCCACCCTTGAAAATTATTCAAATTTGGTAATTTTTTATATTTAAATATTATGTTTTAGATTAATAAGTTTATAAAATTATCTAGTAATGTATAATATGGTATTTAGCTTATAACATGAGACTAGGTCTAAAAAGGCTTAAAGAGACCTAATGCTAAAAGAGACGGAGGGTTTTCGAAGGTCTAAATTTTGAATTGGAAAATGAAATCCATTGTGAAGTTTAATGAAGTTAATGTGTATCTAAAAATGGTTTTGGTTTGATTATAAGTCCTTTGTATTTTTCTAGATAAGGATCTTTACATGTTTTGAGGGCTACAAGGAAGTGAAGACAAGTATGGGCTTTAAGTGTGAAATGGGATGTTAGAGAATGGATGAGGTGTTTAAGTGTATTGATTAAAGTTTTTTAGACCAAATAGAGGTCACTCATGGGTGGATATTTAATTCATGAAGTTTGAAGTAATATTTGAAGTGATGAAATAAAGAAGATACTAGAGTACTATGCTCTACAAGAGGTTTAGAAACTAGTGTTATCAAAAGAGAGAGATTGTAGGAATTAAGTATATATCAGTGGATAGCTGCTTGATTCAATTTTTTTCTCTTCATTTCATCTTCTGAGTTCTCAATCCACTTAAGCATAATATATCCATATTGTTTTTCAAATTTTTAGAGTCTAACTTTGATCTTTTTCCTCTCAACCTGTATATCGATATCCCTCTTCCCATATACATAATCAAAATCAAGATTTAAACATTCATTTACCTCCTTAAAGGGTTGTTGCATGATCATATTTTCCCTCATGTCTTCATTGCTTGTAATCATCTTTATTGTGAAATTCCTCTCTTTCTTATATTTCAATGCTTTCCAAAGCATCATGTAACTCTAACTCATCTTCTATCTCTTCATTGGCATGCTAAGAATATTCAATATCCTTATTTTTGGATTATATAACATGTCCTCTTCTTATATCATCTTCATTCATCTTGATGGGTGTTTTTCTTGACCTAACTCTTGCAAATTTCAAGGCCTTATCCTTGACCTTCTCCATGAGGGTCTCTATACCTGCATACATACACTTAAACACAATTGTTAAAACATAAAACAAGAGACCAACATGTCTCTATGAGTGCCTCCTTCCATGACATTCTCCTCTTCTCATTATTCTTCTTATCATCTTCCTACATGTTCTCCACAATGAGAACTCTCTTCACAACTTCATTTCATGTTTCTCACTTGGAAACTCTTTTATCTTCAAGCCTCTATGGGCCATTATTTCCATCCTTTGCTTTATTTTCCTCTTGACTAGAAACTTTATAGGCCACTTCACTCTTATTTTCATGTTCCATCCAGACTATTGAATTTCTTATTTCTGCATAATCTTCACTATGAGCTCTATCTTGTCAAGGTTTTTTCTCAACTAATCTCTTATATTATATATCTCCTTTTATTAATTAATTTATCTTATCTTTTTGTCTCCTTGGACCTTTCAATATTTATAATTTCCTTCTTCAGCCTTGCCCTTCATCTTCTTTCTCATTTTCATCTTCCTCTTACCTTTCTTTAGGCATCTCTTGGACCTATTCTTCTTGCAAGTTAGAATACTTACCTCTCTTGAACACTTGGTTATCTATCCCTTGTTGGAATAATGAATATTTAAGCTTACCTAGGGTTAATAGGGTAAGTTATTTATTACCTAGGGTTAATTTTATTTACCTAGGTTAATTTTTTTTATTGTTGAGAATCTCTCAACAATATATTTGTTCGTAGTATGTGAAAACAAATAGTTTGTTTTCTCTATTTTGTAATCACTACAAATAGTTTGTTGTCGTGAAACAAACTATTTGTATTATATATACTTTACAATATATTAAAAAATAATGAGAGATTAATGAGAGAATATAGATAATTTATAGGATTATCACCTATTTTTTAGGTGTGAGAAATTTATTTTATTCTTTGGTATTATTTGCAGGTTATTTGTTGTGGGTTCTTTCTCCTAGATTGATCCTGTGGATCCTGTGTATCTCCTGCTCATTATTTCATCCCTATTATGACCTCAATTTATAATTATTCTTTCATGAACTTATTCTCTCTTTTTCTAACCTCAATGGGTCATACCTGCACCTTGATCCAACTCACAATACTCTTTTCAGCTTAAACTTTCCTCATATAACAAAAACATAATAAGGGAAACTTAACATAAAAAATGTACCTATATTTTCTTGATTTAAGGTTGTTTTTAATATTTATTATCATAATCTTGATTTCTCTTAGACCAATTAATGTACATTGAATGGCTAAAATCTCTCTCTTTTGATAACACTAGTTTCTAAACCTCTTGTAGAGCATAGTACTCTAGTCTCTTCTTTGCTTCATCACTTCAAATATTGCTTCAAAATTCATGAATGAAATATATAACCATGGATGACCTATATTTAGTCTGAAAAAGTTTTATCAATACACTTAGATACCTCATCCAATCTCTAACACCCCATTTCACACCTAAAGCCCATACTTGTCTTCACTTCCTTGTAGCCCTCAAAACATGTAAAGCTCCTTGTCTAAAACAATACAAAGGAATTATAATCAAACCAAAATAATTTTTATATACCCATTACCTTCATTAAAGTTCAAAATAAATTTGATTTCACAATTCAAAATTTAAACCTTCCAAAACCCTCTATCTCTTCTAAAATTAGGTCTCTTTAAAAACCTTTTTAGGCCTAGTCTCATGTTACAGGCTAAATACCATATTGAATGGTACTAAATAATTATATAAACTTATTAATATAAAATATAATATGTAAATACAATACCAAATTTAAATAATTTATAATGGTGGAGTTTTTAGATAAAGAGAGTTGAATGTGGAAACCCTAGTTGAGGATTACTCAGTCCTATATGAGCCTGAGAGACTAAATAATTGATTATTTTGAATATTAAAGGAATTAAATCCATTATTAAAAATTTATTGGGTATTATAATGTTATTTATACCTTCATTACATTTTATATCCTCTTAAACAATCACAAGAAATGCATATCAAGTAATTAGATAGAGATATGAGGTTCCTTATGTGACTATGTAAACTGAACAATAGAATTGTGAAATATTTTCATTTTTAAATAATTTAAAAACTATTATAATACCTATATAGGGTATTTTTTTTACTTATCACAACCATAAATAATATTATTTATCCCAAAACAATCACAAAATGATTCCAAAATAGAAAAATCATAAAGTTCGGTATATGCATAAGGACTGTGTATGGAGTTTTAGGTTTCCTTGTATTTTGTTCTTAACATAGATTATTAGTTTTAAAAAATATTAAATTTTATATATAAAACCTCCCTAAAATTTTTATGGTTAATAAAATAAATCTCTACTTCCATAAATGTCATCAAAACAAGTGACTTAACCATCATAACTGCATGCAGGCAGAAATATACCTTTGAGGATTATGTAAATGTTTTATTTTATTTAAACCCTTATAATGAATATTTAACCTCAATAATAATAAATTTAAACTATAATTCACTTATAAATTCTTATTTTTATTCAATCCAATTCAAAATTCACTATCAATAATCATAAATTCACCACTGTATAGATGTTATTGACTATGTTGCTAGAACATGCTCAAAATCAGTTTTCTACTATTTAAAAGAGTTTCCAGGTTTCTTTGGTATTATTAAATCTTATATAATCTTTTTTAAAAAAAAATTAACCCAAAATAAGATTCAATAACTTTCTAAACCACTTTTGTCCCTATTTTTGGATTATGACATACAAAATAGAGTTATCCTTAAGACTGTCTGACCGAGAACATAAAATCAATATAATGATTTATTTTGAACATTAAAAAGATCACCATCATTATTAATATACATTATGACACCTATAAAAACTTTTAAACTCTTTTAATGAATCCTCAAAACATTCACAACTATCTTAACTTTAGACTGTGCAAAATAAGACTATCAAAATTTGAGCACAGGACTTATGCCTAAAGATAAATATCAAGAGTTCATGTTACTCAAATACTAAATATAGTGAAATATGGATTATAAACCATTTATATTATTAAACACACAAATAAATTAAAACACACTCTTTACTTTATTGATCTCATGGAATGTATCCAAGCAAAACACATAATTTTTCCTTTTATCGATAGAGTTTCTCGACTCATGATCTTCTATTATTTTTTTCTTGAAAATCTCTCCCTATCTCCTTCTATACCTTTCACTTCAATCTCTATTATCTTCTTCCAAATAAATATTCATACATTTTCAATATTTTTTATATACAAAACCTTCAATAAGTTCTCCTACAATAATGGTCTTACATTGCATAACAATTATCTTTTGTTTTCTTTTTACATACTTCTTGATTTTTAAGACCTCTATATGACTTGGGAATAGAAATGACTTAAAAAAACCCTTACACAACCTAAAGATACTTTTTACAACATATCTTTGTCTATTCAATTCATACTATACTCAAATTTCCCTTTTATTCCTAGGTCTAGGATCAAAATTTTCAAGAATCTACTTTTAGAGATAAAATTTCAAATGCTTCAATACACACCATTACATGAATATTTGAGACACTAAAGACATCTAATGAAATTTAAAGGATCCTTCATACTCACCTAACATTAAAAATGTCAACTATGACCCTTAAGAGATGTTTACATTATTGACAACTAAATATGCTCTGCATACCTTATTTTTTTAGAGCAAGTAGCATGTTGTTTTTCCATTCATGATAATTGAATATCATAAGATGAAGAAATGACCTATAATTTTCCATGATGCAAGAAAAGAGGTTGTTTTAGAAAATAAATAATAAATATAGAAAATAAAAGTACACAATATCACACACTACCCCTTAGAACTATCAAAGTGACCCCACCTTAAATTTCAAATACAAACACATTCATATATATGTCAAACATAGCCAAAAATATGTCTTGGGAAATGTGCATAAGTATGAAAGAACTAGATGGATGTCAGACTAATTAGATAATGCATCCAAGAGTATATAATAGCTAGTTTGAAGAGAGATCTCGAAGGCTACAAATACCACCAATGCATAGAGCATGAAAATAAGCACTTTTGAAGAAGACGACACTCAAATCTCAACTACCAATCAAAATTTATGCATGTTTGAAAATCTACTTAAAAGAAAAAATTTGGTGGCAAGAGGGTTAGAAAAAATTAAATGCACAAATTTGAGAAAATTTTGGTGTGAAAATAGTTGTGAGAGGTTTTTCAAGGAAATTTTAAGCCTCCATGGGTTGGGCATAACTAAGGGATAATTTCCCATATGACCAGGGGCTAAGGCCTTCTATGGGGGGGGCACATGCAACTTGTCTTGCATTGTCACATAGGTGAGGGTCAACTAGTTGGTCCTACCTTGGCATAAACATGCATGTGTGTTTAGAGTCTACATCATCATGTGAATGAGAGTTAGGCAGATAGTGAAGTCTAAAAAATTTCTAAGTCAAAAATTTCACAAAAAGTCACTGAAACCAGCTAAAAATGATGAAAATGCTTGTAAGAAGAACCTAGATCTCAGAAAATTTGTACATCTTTATGCAAATATAAAAAAGACCCATTTTGTATTTTGCAAAACCTAGACAAACTTATAAACTATTTTTTATTAAATATTCTAGAAGTAGGAAAATGCATGAAAGCCAAGAAAACTCCCTAAAACCCTCCAAAAATGGTTGTCATGAAAGCAGATTGAGTTTACATCCAGTCCTAAGGTTTTGGCACCCTCTGAATCCAATGGCACAATCCATTTTTTGTCTAGAAACACTAACTATGAATATCTATGTGGATTTTTTATAAACCCCACCAAACCCTTGAAAATTAAAATCAAGAAAATAGCAAGAATGTATAGTAAAGATCTCACAAAGATTCTAATAGCAAACATCTGTCAAAATGACTCTGATACCATGTAAGATTTTCCCAAGAATGGATGTCTAAGATTGATGATAATAAGATCAAACACACAAATTTTTTGAAGCTAAAAATGAGGAAATGAATATAAATTGTAACAGATGTATTCATATAATAGAGATGGTTTACATAACAAAGACTCAAAGCTTACAACTCACTAAGCTCACAATTCTCACAACTCTCAAAGTTGTCACAACTCACAACTTACATAACTCCTAGCTAAGTAGTGCAATATAATCTAGAAGACTCCACATATTCCATATCAATAAATCTTACAAAGGAATGTATATATAGGTGGAAGTTAGGAGAATCCTAACCATGCCATACATGTGGGACTAACTTCCCATAAATAGGTGGAAGAAAGGCAAGGAACCAACATCCCAATACATGTGGGATAAACTTCCCAAATGTACAACATGACTAAACAAGGTAAATAGTAGGAAAATAAATATCCTACACCACATAACCAAGTTAATTATTCATTATATTTTGGATTTCAAGTCATGTATGCTTTCCCAACTTTTTCTTGAACATGGGTGACTTAGAAATGGTTTTCTCCCTTTATTTTTAATTTTAGATTTGTGAGAGGGAGTCCATCACCTCCTTACAAGTTAATTAAGGGTACATTAACTTTAAGTTTCATCTCCCAGCATCTTAGCAACCCCACTTATCTGGTGGGATATATAAATTGAGTGTACTATTTGCTAGGATAGTGGTTGAGAAGTTAACATGACCAGTCAGATAGGGTCTCAGATCATTCGATGGTCTAGACATCACACTCTATTGAGTACATGATGGATGCAGTGGTTTTAAAAGGGACAAGACCCTTTCATAACAAGCTAAATAGTTTTAATCCAATTAATGAATATTTTATTTTGCCCAAGTGTTTTTAGGCAATTGTGGACCATTATAAAGTCACTCAAAAAAATTTAAAGTAATTAACCCCACTTAATATGATTATCCTATAAATTCTGAATTGCTTTGACACTCTAAATTCCATGCCATGTACAAGTTATTTAGAGATAGAGGGGGATAAAAACTCTACTTTCATGCACTCTTTATTTATTGGACTAACACTTAATTCCTCTTAAAAAATGGTATATCAGTAAAAGTTTGGTTAATACTATACAAAGCTTGTGTTAGTTAGTAAGATCTTACATTCAAAAATCATTTCACACAAATACCAAACAAATTCAAAAGCTTTTCAAACCAAATTCGAAGCCCAATTTTAAGTTTATATCTAAATACAATTAGTTTACACTTGATTTTTGCCTATCACTTGGGCTTGAGTGGTTTACTCTTTGTATTTAGATTATTGTACTTGGATTGGCTTTCAAATTTGGTTAAGAGCTTTGCCTAAGTACAAGTTCTAAAACATATACTTTACACATTACCACCTATTTTCACACTAACGTGTTATGTCATTCACATTACCATTTAATACTTATCCATTTCTCACAACATTATCTTCATCATTTGAAATAATAGCCTTTGTCTTACTTGGTACCATTATGCTACCCATTTTATTTTGTCCTTTGGACTTAGGCTCTTTTGTGTTAGCTTACACCCTAAGTTCTTGGTTTGTTTGACTTTATTTTCCATTGTGTGTCTTTACACTACCTATTTTGTTCTAAATTCAAACTTGGGTTTTCTTATGTTTTTAGACACTCTTTTTTTGCCACTTCTGTGTCTAAATGGATTTTAGATCAATTTCTACCAAACTACATAAATTAAAACTAAAAATTAGTAGATGTCCCAAATTCATAGACACGTTTAGCGTAAATACCCATAATTATGTTAAGGCTTCCCTATTTGGGGTATTACCTTATACATAATGATAACCTCACATAGATTCATCCCTAGTCAGGTTGTGACGTAGAAATTTTGACCAATTGAGTGGGGCACTTGACCAAATTTTAGAAAAGGTCAAAAGACTAATCAAATTTAGATAATTAATTAAACCCAATTAAGTGCATAATTTAAAAATCCATATTTAATTAGTGAATATATAAAATTAGAATTTCAAAAATGCAAAATATCAAACCATGATGTCATCATGACATCACTCTAAAAGTTGGTAAGCACTCGAAAGTCAATGAAAACAAATATCTAAAATGTCAAGCCATGCTTATTAATTGAATCATTTAATGCCTTTTGCCTCCAAAATTGGGCCAACTACCAACCCTCCATCTTGACCTTGGATTTAATGGTCATAATTGATCCATAGGATTTCAGGATAAGCTATAAATAGCCAAGACCTCACCATTCTCATGGAAGCTTTCTTATGTAATGTTATTATGCAGGAATACCTTCAAAATAATCTCTTTAATCCAAACTTATAATGCTAAAGTGTTGAAGAGAGATCTTCATTACCAATACATGCCAAAGCCAAAACCAAAGTGAACAAAGGGGAGGTGTTACCCAAAAATCAAGAGCATCGATGAAAAATCTATTGGACACAAGCTAAGCACAGGCCAACTTTCATACCAACAAGCATTCTATATTGTCAAGGAAGGTAAAAGTGTCATTTTGTATTCTCCATTTTATTTTGTTTGTTATATCACTCCCCCAAGTATCTAGGCTTAGGAATGATTTGTATTAAACTTGTTTTTTATGTTATTCTATTAACAAATTATTAATGCATTTTTCCCTTGGATTCCTTATATATAATGTTAACCTACATCTTAAACTCTTAGACCATTATGAGACAAGCCTTTTCCATAGGAGAATATAGACTAAATTTGACCTTGTTTCTAAGTTTTGTAAAACCAAGTGTACCTTTTTATTTCAACATAAGAGTAGTCTTAATTTCATGCCCAGACCAAGTTATTTTTTGGAACCAATCTCATGTTCCTAAACCTAGACTTAGATCGATTCCAATTTCATGATTAAAACTAGGCCAAGTCCATTTCACTTTAAACCATTTTCTCAAACCAAACCAAATTCACATTTTCCAAGTTTCATGTCTAAATTGACCAAGTTTAAAACTATTTTTACACAAATCTTTTCCAAACATCAAGTATTTCAACCAAATTACATATTGATGCTAGAATCAGGACTTCTTTTGGACCCACATTCCAAACCATGTCAAATTTGGGTTCATTTTGAACCCACATTCTAATCCAATTAGGGTTTATATTTGAATCCATGTACCAATAATGAACCAAATAATGCCAAAACAGGGTTCATTTTGAATCCACATGCATATTTCCAAGCCAATCCAATGCCTAATTAGGGTTCATTTTGAACCCACATGCCACATTTATTTTAAGTACTAAGTTCACCCTCTTTGGGCCCATTTCTAATTGAGAAAAAGTTCACCCTTCTTTGGGCTAGTTTCTTAGCAAGTGGTAAGATTTCCCTGTGTGGGCTAATTTCTAATTGCCAAGCCAAGCCATTTTGATTATCATATGCCAAGACTACCCTTCTTTAGGCTAATTACCAAGACCAAGTTCATCATCTTTGGGGCCATGCCAATTACCAAGACCAAGATCATCTTCTTTGGAAATATTACTGAGGTTGAGGCCAAATTTTAGCTCTTTGGGTCCATTTTGATTTCATGCACCAAGACTTTTTAACCAATTATGGCCTCAAATGAAAAGTTTACCTAATGAATCCTTAAGAGGCATCTTTTACCAATTGCTCATAACAAACATGGTTAGATATTCATGCCCCCAATATTTTTATGAAAATACTCCCAAACCTCACTAGTATTGAGAAGGTGAGTATCGTGAATATCACATATTCAAGGCCATTCACTTAATCGATGCCCTTGATTTAGGTTTTATGTCAAAGATTTGATTGACAATGACCACATTGAAATAGAACCATTTATGTCCAAATATAATATTTTACAAACAAGAGTAAGCCAAGGCCAAGACAACCAACCAATCCTTAATGTTTTCATTAAAACACATATTCATGATGAGTCAACTTGTAATAAATCACTTTTATCTCATTCCCCTATATTTAACGAACCTCACTTTAACAAGTCAATCTTTATTGAGCCACATTTAGACCAATCCCTTATCCTTGATAGGCCTCACTTTGACAAGCCAATATTTGTTGAGTCACCCTTCAACCATTACCTTATCTTTGAGGAACCTCACTTTGACAAGCCAATCTTTATTGAGCCACCTTTAGACCAGTCCCTTGTTCTTGATGAGCCTCACTTTGACAAGCCAATCTTTGCTAAACCTTTTTAGATGAGCCTATTTTTGAAGAACCATTATTAAACCACAACCCATTACTCATCTATTTCCAAAAATTAAACAAGGCATCTTTGTAGATGCATTTACATCAACAACAAGTTCTTGACATAGTAGCTATTCAGAGTGGGTGTGGGATAATATCAAGCTCATTGACTATTTTGGTTATATCATATGATAATCAGGATGAGCATCTATGCATTAATAGTTATATAGAACCATGCCTTGCTCTTGCTTTAACATTTTCCTTACCTCACCATACCATTATTTTATACTTGTGTCATTTGCATATTCACCAAGCTATTATTACTTAGTTAGGATTATTCATTGTAGGGTGAACTACAGTGTCTTGAGGTCCATTTGTAATATGTAGGTAGTGCTTAGTGTTTTCTAAGGTCATCTCAACCACCCTTATTCCAACACTCTCACCATTTTTCAAGTACCCTAATCTATGATCTTACCATTTTTTGAGAACCTTAAGCCAGCACTCTCATCATTTTATGAGTAATCCTCATTTGTATCTTGTAAATATCTAATGAGTTAAGATACCCCATAAACCCAAAAACATGGAAATATGCCAAAAAAATTCAAAAATATTCAAAACAATCAAAAGACCTAAAAATTAGAAAAGGTTTCAAATCTTCATATGAGATATAAAGCCACAAAAACCTAAACATTTGAAAATGGCATACAATCTCCTAGATATATAAAAAGCCCAAAAATCCAAACACATTTATCTTGTCCTAAACCTGGTCAACAATCCTTAATCCACCCACTTTGGGGCACCTTAGTCCTTGAGACAATTATTTTAGAAACCATTGGGATATGTCCTTCCCACATTTACTCTATAAAAGTGAATTCTTGGTTGGTTCCCATTCACACTTTTAGGCCTAGTATCTATGAACAAGAAATAGAAGCTTTTCCATCCTCTTCAAATCCTGAAGTAAGATCAGTATTAGATAAATGGAAAGGAATAATGGTCTCTAAAGAATAACAATCATCCAACCCGACTAAAGACCCAAAGTTGTAGCTTATCTTTGCATTGTCAAAAGTTGAGGTCATCATCAGGCAATAAGTGGTAGATATTACTGACCTTTTAGCTTCGTTACAGTGTAAGGATTCACTCAAATTTTCTTTGATTAAAGTATTAAATGGTTTTAAAGACAAATCTTTAAATCACATGAATAGGAATAAAGAGCTTGAGAAACAAATAACTCATTTTGAGAAAAAATAGTTAATACGTGGATTTACATCACTGAATTAGAGGAAAACAAATTGTTGTTAAAATAACTTCAAAATTCTCAGTTACAAACTCCATCTTCTAACCCTTTAGTAGAGAAAGCTTGTCAAACCATTATCTCTCATGTGGATTATCAAGATAAATGGAATCAAGTATGTTGTGAGTTCAGGGAACTCAAAGAATAAAATAGAGTTTTAAAAAGGGAAAAATATACCCTGCAAGAAAATTTAGAGCAAGAAAAATAGCAGATTAAAAAGCTTGAAGCAGACCTACAAAATGCATGTCAGGTAGGTGAAAATCTTCTACCTTACAAAGCTACTTATCCTTGTTGTATTTTGTATTTAAATGAATAGTTTTAAAGATGGTAGTTGTTGAGAATTGTATGTGGTTTACTCCACAACATTGAAGATCATCCCAATTTTTTAAACATCTTTTAGGATTCCACTCTAGAACAACAAAATTCGTTATGTGAGTTTTATTTATGTAATATGATTTTTCAAGATTACAATAAATTCATGATCAATCTATATATAGGAGAAGTTCAGTTGAGAGATCTACTTTCTATTTTTAAAAATTAGACAACCTGAAAAGCTAGACATGTAGAATATATGGAAAAATCCACAACTATAGGGTTGTGTATTATACCTACTTTTGCTAGTGCTAAGAATTTATTGATAAATGTCAAAACTACCTATCTAATGAATCCAAACATTAAATATTTTTACTTACAGGATTTGTATAATATTAGTGTCTCCTTTGATTTGTATACCAGAAAACATTTTGATAATGTCTTTATATCTAGTATTAGATGTTGGGACACCTTGACAATTTCATTAAAAAGAATAGAAGTGATATCTCCAACTAATCTAAGATGGATTTTAAGAAGGGAAAAAATTGTCAATGATATGATTGTGGATGTTCTGAATTCAAGAGGAGAACTAATTGGGTTGGCATGATATTTTGGCCATTACTTATTTTGACTCCTATTCCACCATGGCATAGATGGAATCCTCAAATAGAGGAATAATTTAAAAATTGGCAACATGTGGTGTGAATATACCAAGTCTTCACTAGTCCCCAAGACAATCACTAGGCTGATGAATTTGACATCTATGATCTCAGCCAACATTTACAGGTCAAGAATTAAAATTATGAAGAAATAAACAACAACTAATTTTACAAAAGGTAAAGCATGGGGGAAATGATGAGTCTAAAATATGGCTCATTATTACTATCAAGTATCCTTGTTTTTTTCCAATATCTCTCCTTTAGACTAAGCAATGCAAGGATCTTAGGCTTGTATCTAATCTTAGTGTAGTAAATAGAGTGTTTTATCTTACTTAATATAACTAAAGCTTAAATGACTAACTCTGTTATTTAATCCTAACTCTTTGCATGTTTAATCTCTTGATTTTATGTATATACAGATGTATAGTTATATATAAATAATAAATCAAGGTTTATTTTAAGAGACCATATTAGAAACACCCTTAGGTTTATTTAGGCAAACCTAATTCGTATCCTTGGTGAATATGAAATTTTCAAATAAAAAAATCGCCTTCTTTAGTTTTTTGTATAGTCATCCATCTACACATTTAAAACATATATGTTGTGGGATAACTTTATAAAGAATATAATTTTTTTTCTAAACTTTAATATTATTGCATACTTGGATTCCTCTTGAAGAGATATACAATTTCAAAAAATAATTTGTCTCAAATTGAGTCTATATGCAAAATTTATGGCATTCAAAAGTTGGTACTCAATTGTATCGCATTATGTCATTAGGCGATAACACTATGTCACTTTACAGCACTATGTCATGCGACAGTACTATGTCACTCGGTAGAATGCTAAAATTTGGATTCTTATTTATAATCTATATAATTTCAAAAAAAAATGTCTCAAATTGAGTCAGTATGCAAAATTTATAGCCTCTAGAAGTTGGTGTTCAATTACATTGCATCATGCCATCAAGTGATGGCCCTATTTCACCCGATAAAACTATGTCATGCGACAGTACTATGTCACCCAACATTATGCTAAAATTTGTATTCTTCCCAAAAAATGTACAATTTAAAAAAAAACCTCAAAATGGGTCCATATGCAAAATTTATAGCCTCTGTAAGTTATTTAATTGTATCATAGCATGCCACCAAATGACAACATGCTACCAAAAGACAACATCATGATTCTATCGAGCAACAACATGATGATGTAATCGGGTAACACTGAATGCCAACTTTTCAAGGCCATAAATTTTGTATTCAAACTCAGATTGAAATGATTTTTTTTTAAATTACATATCTCTTCAAGATGAATTAAAATATGCAATAATATTAAGGTTTAGAAAAGTTTTTTAAACTCTTTTTTATTCATCTCACAACCTATATGTTAGATGACCTCAATATTCAACATGGTAATGAGGTAAAGAATGAGACTTGAATGGTAGCCCATGTGAACATATGTACTATATATAAGGTGAATCATATAGATGCCCCCACAATTATTATAAATAATTGATAAGTCAACCCCTAAAAAAAAAATATTTCAAAAATTTAGGTGGATGGGTCTTATGTACTGCTCCCAAAAAATTATCAAATATAATTTACCAAAAAGTGAATATTTGTGAATTAACAAATATTCATCACTAAAATTTACCTTGAAATACATATCTTTTTGTTGATCTTTCAAGGCAATCTATAGTAAATATTATAATGATCTGGTGACTTATAGTCTTTTATGGACCAAGCTTTGGACTTGTTCGAAAGTTACAAACTCTCACATTTTGTTGTTTCAGACTCATCTAGTAACTTCAGACTCATTCAGTCTGTAGCTGTGGACTCATTCCAAGAACCAATTTTATTTGTCAAAGCATTCCACCTAGTTTAGTAGCTTCATTATGAACTTCTTTAAACATTAAAGTTTTTTGAAATAAGTTGCTATGAAATTGCTTCAAACTCTGTCAGAAGTTGCTACAGAATTGCTTCAAACTCTGTCAGAAGTTGCTACAGAATTGCTTCAAACTCCACCAAATTGCTTTAAACTTTGCCAAAATCACTTTGGACTCTTCCAATATAGCTTTTGAGTATGTAAAATCAAAAATATGTACTTGGAAATTATTTTATGTACTTAATATTTATAGGACTACTATAAATAGTAAAGTTATAAATAAGCTTTCTATACATATTTGTCTATGTAAATATGTCCATAGTCTTTAATAAGTAAATCGATCTAGTAGATCTATGTATCCATTCTTAGTAGATATGTAGTTGATTTTATAACCAACAGATCTTCCTACTCTAGAACTTTAAATATCTATTTTGGAGACCCATTAAAATTAGGAGATTCTTGATAAGAGGATATTAACTACTAAGATTTAGGGATCTTTTGTTACAACATTATATAAGATCTTCATATTTTGATGAGGGGAGATAGAAAGAAAAATTGAGAAATAAATAGTATATTTGTTCATCGTAGTTACTATTGCATTTATGTAATCTATTTTGATTAATGGAAAAAACTTCAATTTTCAAGTAATGAGTCTTGATTTATTCATGTTCTCAAGGCGACCAAGGGCCCACTCTCGTCAAGAATTAGGAACATATTTTATATGGTATTTTTTGTATTTAGAATTTTTAGTAATTCATTTCATGTTTATAATATCAATTATAAATAGACTTTAAAATTTTCAAGAAGTTCTCTTCTAAAAGTTTATTTTAGATTTCAATAATTGTATTGATTTTTAGTAATTGTGCTTATTTTCAATAAGTGTGCTTATGTCTAGCAAGTGTGTTTATTCCAGTTAGTGTGTTCATTTCAACATATTAGATTATAGAGTGTTTTAATTTTATAATTAAGTTTCTTTATTACATAAGCCAATACTTTCTAGGATAGATTAAATTAGATATTCATAAAGACAACAAAACCCCCAATCATATATGTAAGACTTACAACCACAAACATTACTGCAAACAGATTTGGACACTGCGTTTGGTTTAAATGACATCAATAGATCAATTTGATTAAATGATGAGATTAATGACACCCACCACAAATTTACTTGAATATCTATAGATTTTTAAGATTGATAATTTGATTTGATTATTATTAACTAAGTTGTAAGTCATAAGTTGTTATGGGGCATTCAAATGCTGATTTAATTACAAGGTTACATTAGTATAAATTTAATTGTATGGTATATTATTATATTATGATCATGTTGATTTGTTATTATAACAGTATTTTATGATATATGTCACGATGTTATGGACTAACTACCTTCTTATCATGAGTTTGACGTAGGAGATATTCATCCCTCAGAGCCTGACAAAAGGAGAGCATCATTAGAGAGGATGACATAAATGAAGGTATTGGAAGAAGATAGAGGAATAGATAGAACCCATGCACACACCACATTAATAGCACTCATTATATACATAGTTTGAATGGTTAGCGTTAGTATGTTTTTTATGTTGTCTACATTTAGATAATTGTTTATGTATGTTAGTTATGTGTTAGCTTAATTTAATGATTATGTGGAATTAATCTTGTATGATTACTTTGTTGTTATTATAAGTAGATTTATATGAATAACATTACTATGTGTTTATGATATTCATGATTATTAATGTTTTTCAAGAACATAAATTTGCATGAATAGTATCTGATACTACTGTATGTAGACTAACCATCATGAATTTGTAATGTTTTAGAATATTAACTAGTTATTAACAGGAATATCATTATATGGTTTAAATGTCTTAACATTTATAAAAAGATAACAAAAGACATAGATAATCTATATAACGTAGTAATAACACAACAGTTATGTTGTTATAATTAGGATTGGTATAATAGTGTGTGATTTACTATTTTTATAAAGGGATATAATTGACTTTATATTATTCATATTATCATTAAGTCATGATGATATTTGAAGTGCTAGTTATAATTAGCAAATGTATTGATTTTCATAATTAGGAAATAAAACATATAAAGCATCATACTAAGTATACATACATAGGAAATAAAAATGAATAAATCAATAATTAACAAAAATATATATAAGAAAAAGAAAAGAGAAATGACAAGCTTTAAAGGCAAGAGCAAGATTTAAAAAAAAGGGAGATAAAGTCATGCAATGGAGAAAAGAAAGGAAGAGTGGGGTGACATAGAAGAATAAGAGGAGAAGAGGAGAAGAGAATGAGAGAAAAGTGGAGAAAAGAAGGGCAGTACATGAAGGAGAAGTGAGATCAAACCAAGCTAAGTTTATTTGGATTGTGTCATTTTAGTTTGGGCATTGTTGCAAGGTCGGTGAATTTGTTAATATTTTGTGTGGAATTTGACAAAATTTTGCATATTCTTGTTGTGACAATATATGTGTTCAGTGTGTGTGTTTTGATAACTTCAACATCATAGTAAATTGAAGCAAAAATAAATAAATTGATATATTTAAATTTTGTATCCATTTAAATAGCTGGCATACACATATATATGAGTGAACTGCATGTATCGATAACCAAAAAACCTAGATCTTGGTAATAACCCAATGAAATATATAGAGTCTATCATGATTAATTAGGAGATAAAATTCTATGTTGAGCACTTGTCATAGGTAAAGGAAGTCATTTTAATGAGTAGGAAGAACTCTAAATTAGGTGCTTTTATGGTATAAAGCCACAATATATATCGAACTATGTATGAAGTGTAGTGAACTATGTGTGAAGTGTAGTGAACTGTATGATTTTCTTAGTCAAAACCATAGGGATTGTATATGTATCTTATAAAAACAATGATATATATATACATATATACAATGTTATATATAAAAACATATAAAAATAGTGGTGTATATATTGTGTGCTCTTGTCATCTAAAAACAAAGATATAGATATATGTATGAACTAATGATTAATTATTACTCAATCCATGAAAATATATGACTATGTAAATATAGCAAACTGTATGTCATATTAATCAAAAAAGCAAACTATGTAAATATAATGATATGTGTATTATGTCATTCAAAATAGAGAACTGTGTATACATTTTTTATTTCAAAATAGTGAAAGTATGTGCTATGGTCTGTAGAATAGATTTATAGGGGCATCCTGCATATTAAATTATGTGTAGGTTTATCCTTTTTTTTTTAAATAGTGAACTGTGTGAACTATGCACAATTATCCTTGAAACCAAATAAATATGTAGAGGTTTGAGTTAAATTAATATTAAAGCATGATCCTTTATAAATAAATACAAGGGACTGCATGTATTTGATAAGCCTATCTCAGTTGTAATATTTTTTATATTGTATAGGATTTCCACACAAAAAAAGGTGATGGTTATAATTACATATACATATAGCGAAACATAGTATCAAATTAGGGAAATAGAATAAATGGATTTTCTCATACACATATATAGGGCATACGGCTTGTATGTCACTTATGTGAAAAGAGCATTAATTTTAAAAACTATTATTAACCCTGTATTGTATTATGGAGTTGTAAACCAATCATTGGAAATACATGATGACATTAAATTATAATATAGTAGGATCTTACTTATGCATTACTCAGAGAATATGACTTGTAATTAATTATTGGGTTGAGTAACTGGTTTTACACTTAATATATATAGTGAACTGAGTATAGGAAGACTAAATACTTGCATAAACTATGTGAGTGTTGCATGTTATAACTAGATGGTGATCTGATTTAAGAAGAGCAAAATATAGATATAAATAGTCTATTGACTATAACACTCTATTCATTAATATTCCAAGAATATTAATATCTTACAATAGATCATCAATGTATTTTGTGAATAAGAAGGTTATAATGATTATTGAAAGCATATGAAGTCTTTGATTAGGCTGATAGATGATTGGTGACATTTATATACAATATTGAGTACTTATATGCGATACATAGTAAGAATATAGTTAATATGTACAAGTGCATATATACAAAAAATATATCTATCTAAAAACTTAGGTATTCCTATAAGAATATAACATATATTGATGTATCAGGTCATGCACCTATGTATATGGTTTTATTGAGTGTTAAAAATAAGTCATAAGATTCTGAGAGTCGGGAAACTATAACTATATGAATACAGTCTCCTAAAAATATAACAAGTTATTTAAACGAAAGATTATGTTGTCGTGAGAATTATGACTTCCTTTATTATGTTTGATTGGTTAAAATTAAGTAGTGTATACATAAAAATGATGGACTATGATATCAATGCTTGTCATAGACTATACTGTATGTGTATCTACTTATGAAAATTAGAAATATGCAGTCTAAATATATATTATACTCAGTTGGTATAAAATTATACTTGTTATGCTTATTATGTATGTGATAAATAATATATTGGAGATTCATACATACATTTAAAGGACTAAATATATGCATTTTGATTATTATTATATTTAGCATGTTTTATGCCGACTAGTAAGATGTAATCTGTATGAATCTATTAGTTAATAGATGTTAACCACATCTCATATTGTTGGTACTAAGTAAGTAGTGAGACAAAATTCATTAGCTTACTAACATCACCAATGTTAGATGAAGGTAATCCGATCAAGTGGTGTGTATGAATTTGACTGATCTTAGAGATCAATAATAATTAAAAACTTTAGCCAACATAATGTTTAGTTATACATTATCATTTTATATGTATGATTTAAATGTTTGTGTGATATCATGTTAGAACATATTTTATTTATGGTACACATCATGTATTATAAATCTTACAGCACACGGGTACTATCTTGTCTCTCTGGATTCTTGCACCGTCACTATCTACTCATCCATAAAAGGAGGGACATTCCCTGATGGGGGATTGTGCAGGGGACCATTGGTCTATGATTAATGTAAAAAATCACTTGGATGATTCTCTCCCTCCCTACATTAGTACTTATTTGGAGACTACACTTAAGATTACCATAGATACTAGAGTTCAAGAACTCTTGCTCTGTGGAGCCTTGTATCTTGTATTATATTTATTATTATTGAGACATTTTTATGATGAAATGTAATTATTTACTCATTATCCATTGACAGTTGTGGCTATATATTTGTACCTAACATTGTTGAAAATATTTAAATACTTTCTATATTTAATTATTTTTTATTTCATCTGATGATAGTGATCAATGACAAATATATGTTACATGTTTATTTTATAGTTAACATACTTATAGTGTTTTACCTAGATCACTAATCATATTCTCATGGTGAAATATAATGAAAGAATATGTTGATTAAATTTTAAAAAAAATCATGTTATTCTAATTCAATCCCAGTGAAGATGTTACACTCAGGACAATTATCCTTGATCTTCCAAGACTGGTCTAAGTTAGGCAAAAAAGGATGTTACCTCTGACCTATCGACCTAGAGTGGCCTTGTTATTGTGCTAATTCATAAATATTTTATAAATTTGAAATATTCATTTGGGTATTTTCATATATTTTTCAAGGTCAGATAAATGAAACTGTGAAAAGGTTTCAATATAAATATAAATAAAAGGTCATTTATTCCTAGCTTGACACTATCTATTGAGCACTTACACACTACTGCACATTGATAAAATTTTCTTTGTTCTTTCCAAATCAAATATCAATCATTAGGAGTAGTCACAAGTCAAGTCTAAATCATCTCAAATCAAGTCAATAATTATCATTTCCAAGTATCAAATCCAAATATATAGTTGCATACATATAGTCAAGGAATATAATTGCACAATCACTCTAGGTGGGATAACTACTTGTAACTTGATTTCTTCCTCAGATTATATGGATATGTAGGCATTGGTCAATCATTAAATGGATGATTTATGTTAGCTCAACCCATTACACTCCCCCTCTCCTTTTACAAGTTTATAGCTCTCATAAGTACCCTCAGGGATTCCAAGGTAAAGAGAAGGAAAATAATAATTTATACACAACATCTATAGAATCTGAATATCTTAACCCTCTCAACCTCATAAGTATAGAAGGTATAATGTTTACAATTTTCTCATAATCAATGCAAATAATTCTACAGTAAATAGACATGACCAACCTACGATGTTGTCCAAGGAGCACATACTTATCTAAACATAGTCAACAATTATGTTCGTGATCCTGAGTTGTCAGTCTTGTCTCATTTTGATTTCTATTGTCAGACATTAGTTATAGTCAACCAAAAATTAGAAACGCTAAGTATCTTACATTTGATTGTACTTACTATTTTTAGCATATGCATGTTGTTAATTTTAATTTCAATCAATTCTCCTTTACATCCATATTTATGCATGAATGTCATATATTATAATGTGAATAAATCTATCAATTTTTATACAATTAAACAACATTTATTTGTTAAATAAAAAATAAGATAAAACATTTTATTCTTCGTATTATCTTTTTTGCTCTTCATTTTCAAAAATCATCTTTGGGTTAACCATATAACTTATATAGAGAGAGAAAGAGAGTGAGAGAGATAAATCAATGTCTTATTAATAAATTATTCAATCTTCATCTCAATATTACTCTAAATGTCATTGATATATGTATCATATCAAATGCATTTTGTATGCAATCAAAAATGCATCATGTCTATAAATCAATCTTAACTCTCAGAAAATATAGATCATACTTACACTTTTGATTGGGGATACATTAAATAATCAGGAACATGAACAATATGGAGATCTATTATACCCAATTAGAGGATCTCTTACCATAAAAAATGATGTTAGGGAGGATTTCAACGCATCTAGTCAAACACAATCATGCAATAACCCTAACTAAGTCATATGTTTTCATATTCACTAAACTAATAATAAGTAAATTAAAAAAATCTAATCTAGTTCTCACCAAATCTTGTGGCACTATATGGGGGTTAGTAAACAAACAAACATGCATAGTAGAATCTCAACTAAATGATGTATGAGCAAGACCCTAATGCATGGAATAAGAAGAGTAATATTATTTGAAGCTAATACTTATGCTACTTCTATATACTAAAGAGAGGAACAAAGTTAGAGAATACTTACCTAAAAGATAAACCCATCGAAGCTCAATCTCTCCCTTGGCCAAAAAGTCTTTGTAAGAGGTTATTGTGGTTTTTAAGGATCACTAAGAAGGGTGAAATAATCCAAGACTTCTCCACAAGACTAGATTCTCCAAGTAGAAACCCTAAGCTAAGACTCCTCAAGCAGAATGGTAGAAGAGAAGATTGTAAAGAAGCATAAGTTAATAATAAATTTTGTTTATTTGTAAATAATGATGAAATGATCTTATATATAGGCAGATTTAACCCTAATTTCTTTTGAAAGTTTTAGCCAATAGGGTCGACCTAGTCAACTAGTACTATTATAGACAAAAATTCACTAGGCCATGGGCTAAGTCGACCAAAATTTAACCTAGACCCTAAATGAATTTCACCCATAGGAGTACAGGGTCGACCCAGTTGACCTAGTATTACAAACTATTGAAAGGGGATTTAGGTGAGGAAAAAAAGGATGGAATGTGGGAAATGACTGGAGGAGTGTATAAGAGAGGATTAATAGCTTAGGGAATTGTTTTTAGGAGCTGGTTGGACTGATAATAAGTGGAAATAAAGGACAACAATCCTATGAAGCACCAATAGTCTGCCCACCCCTTTCTCAGTGCACCCCTTAGGGCATGCACTTAGAGAGATTGAGACTCGATGGGTTCTTGAAAAGTAAAAAACATCAGTATTTGATAAAATTTGAAAATATTATGTGTATACATATGCCCCATTTAAAGCTTATCACGTATCATTTAGGTGAAATAGTGGATGGTGCTTTGATAAAGAAACATAGTAACACACAACGCTGAGGCTAAAAAGAGTTATAGTGTTTTAAAGCAAAAATAACTAAAAGTAAATGACTGAAAAGGAAATAATTGAAAAAGTAAATGTGTACCTTAAATTACCTTTATCATTGGATGGTTATCTATTATGTTTGTAGTTTTTATTATGGAGGGTACAAAAACTAATTTTGACAAACCTAAGAATACAAAACTAAAGAGAAAAACAAACAAACATAAGAAATCTAAAATAATTAGTGTTATGTGGAAGGAACATACTTGGAAATTCAGAAAGTTGGGGTGATAATTGATATGTTAGATCAAATGATCAAGTCAAAACTTTAGAGTAAATCAAATAACCAAAAATCCAAGGATATTAAAGACCAAAAAACTCAAACAAATAAACCTCAAGTAAGAAAGGCAAACTCACCAAATCAAACCAAGGATACATGTCAAAAAAAATTAAAAAAATGGTAATCAAATATCAATGTAAAAGTAGTAACAATCCTTACTTAAAAAAGGATGGGCAAGCAAAAATGGTAAAATAACATTGATAAGTGAGAAGTAAGAATCCTTACTCAATCATCAATGGAAAAAGGTGCATAAAAGGGAAAACAATATTGATGAGTGAGAAGTAACAAGCCAACCTCACTCAACAATGGAAAAAATTACATGAAAGTAGAGACGGACTCAGGTGTCCATAAAAAGGGTATTACAACAATGACAAATTGAAAAATAAATCAAAGCATATCGAGAAATGTAGAGCCAGGGTGTAAATAAAGTAATCCATAGTTACTCAAACATATTTTTTTGGTCTAAGGATAGATAAAACATAAATAAAGTAGTGCTAGCATCTTTTTTTAAGATGTGAAGAAGAAGGAAGTATAGAAAAAGGAAAACAAATTGAGAATCACAATTTACTTGTCAACAGGGGAAATGAAATGGGTGGAGGGGAGAATGAAGGAAAACCCAAGTTAGAGGAACTCTTTATCAAAGTCAAGACACTCAAATTAGGTTTGTCAAAACAAGAGGACTTTTGACCTTAAGGACTCTGAAAAACTTCTCTTAGTCACACAAGTCATAGGTCAATAAATAAAGGATATAAACCATCCCATGAATGATATATGCATACAAATTAAAATGGACCTACCTTCCAACAACGTGTGCCCCCATTTATAAATCCATCAGTCTACTATGAACATTGGGTACTTGTGTGAGAAAGTAGGTAACACCATAGAGTTTTTTAAATTCTCCTATTCCAATCTACTGACCTATCACACTCCAATGTACCTCGGCTCTATTGTGAGTCTAACTGTAGAGTTTGAGCTTCAATTGGAGATAGGAGATGTGCTTGTAATCATGTCTTTTGATATGATTTTGACTTTTAAGATTTGTATCTTGCCTTTTGTATACCATTGCCTTTTATTTTAAATGATTTGGTTTTTAACTTTTTTGATGGATTTTTCTATTCCTCTACCATACATATTTGGAAAACCAAACATGGGTGCTAAATATGAATTTAATTTTAATACTTGGGACTTGGTTTCTAAGAGAGATAATTTTAGAGAGCATGGTGTCTAAGAGTCTCATAAATCTAGGTGAAATAAAAGTGTTATCTTGACTTCAACCTTGTTTTATCTAATATGGAGTGAAAGGAAAGGAAATCAAGAGGAATGGAACATGAAATAATTTGAATTACTTCAAATTGTAAAAAATGTGACAAAGGATGAAAAATGGATACAATGATAAAAAAGTGTGATTCCTTATCATAAGAATGAGGGAAATGGAGGAAAACATGCTACCATAGATTGTTTTGCAAATTCCATTTATCAAAAGAAATAAAATCTAAATTTGAGAACAAAGATCAAGAACTCGTAACCAGTGCTAAACACATTATAGAAAAAAGGAATGATAATATGGTGATTTTATGAGGAGGGCTAGGTCATATCTATGGTCTTACATGACAACTCATAAAAAAGAAACCCACGAGGGTGCCAAAAAGTATTGAAGAAATAAATGGAAATAAAGAACACTATAGTATATCATGAGGAAGATTGGATCCTATATATGGTTTTATGATGCATTTCATGGAAAAAAAGGGGGGAACCAAAAGACTAAAAAGGAAGGACTAGGGTTTGTAAAAAGATAATTATTGTAAAGGGAGACACCTGTGTAAATAACCTATAAAAAAAATTATATAGAGAGAATATAGAAAGCATGAAAAAGAAGGAAGAAAGATTAGGCAAAATACTTCTTGAGGAATTATGCATTGATGGGTTCTTTGAAAATATGACTTTCATTGGTTTGAAGGTGATAAGTACTTAAAACAAAGAATATCTTTGACTAAATAGGGACCCCACTATTTTTGGATGTATGTACCTTCTTTGTCATGAGTGTAGTCTAATTTAAGGATAAGATCACCAATGTTAAATTTTCAAACTTTAACATATTTGTTATGATATTTGGCAATATGGACCTTGTATTGGCAATTGTGTTGTAAAGCAGAGAGACGGTGTTCATCAAGGAGATCAAGGGCATGACAGCGAGCTTCATGTAATTATTCATCTAGAATGATACCATGAAGAGATATATGAAAAGATGGAAGCTCAACTTCTAAGGGAAGGATTGACTCAAAACCATAGACTAGAGAGAATGGCATTGCCCCAGTGGCAATGTGTATGCTAGCCCAATATGCCTAAAGAGTAGGATAGAGATGAAGGTGTTAATCTATGTGATTTACATGAATTATCTTTTGGAGAATTTTGTTAATAATTTTTTTAGTGGCCTCAGCTTGGCCATTACATTATAGATGCAAAGGTGTGGAAAATTTGTGATTGATATTAAATTTAGTACAAAGTTGTTTAACATCCATATTTTTTAAATTATCACCATTGTTAGAAATGATAGTATGGGGAACATCAAAGTGGTAAATGATTTGATTAAGAATGAATTTGGATATGGTGGTACTAGTAACCTTAACTAGGGGCATAGCCTCAACCCATTTGGTAAAATATATGGTAACTATGATGATAAGACATGTTCATCTTGAGATCAAGGTAATTTGTTGATGAGATATAATCCCCACATAGAGAATGGCCAATGATATTCGACAGTTTGAATCTTAACTAGAGGTGAATGAATTATATCATTATGAAGTTGGCAAGGCATACACTTTTTAGTGAATTTTATTACATCCTTTTCAAGAGAGGGCTAAAAGTATCCCATACATAAGCATTTATAAGTTGTAACATGTCTACTATAGTGGTCATCACAAATACCCCCATGTACTTGTTCAAGAAGAGGAGGAACTTCATCTTGCATAATATAGTAGAGCAAGGTACCTTTAGCATTGCAATAATAAAGGATGTTATATCGAAATACATATTTAAAAGATTGTTTATGAATGCAAGTATTTTTATGAGAGTCTAAGTTGGGAGGATAAGTTTGGTGCTCCAAAAATTAATGATATATTTATACCACGGCTTTGTCAAATGGTGATAGCCTTGATGTGTCAGATAAGTGAATCTTGGAGTAGAAGATGGAGATTTTCTTATTTGTATAAGAAAAGTGGGATTGAAAAGAACTTGGTGAGGATGAAAAAGAGAAGCTGAAGAAGCAAGGGAATCATCAATAGAATCTTGGTCTCGAGGGATAGGCCAATGGTGAAATAAATGAAGTCTTTGGTAAGAGTAGTTACAATTTGATGATAAGAAATGAGATTCTCAATTTTGTATTGATAATCACCATTGACTTGATAGAAAATGAATTGAGAATTACCTAAGGCATTCAGGTATTGGATATCTAAATTAAGAGCAGCTTGCATGCCTAAGATTAGAGCTTCATACTCTACCATATTATTAGTGACATAAAATATTAAGCAAAAATCTAGATGGATGATTTTACCAAGAGGATTTTTAAGAATGCAACCTATCCCAGCTCTTTGAAGTCATTTAGAACCATCAAAGTGAAGGGTCCAAGTATCCTCATACAAGTCAACATTAATTTTAGGAAGTTCTTTGATAACTACTTTTAATTTAGAAGTATTGGGGAGGATAGTAGATTCATCAAGATTACTTGCTTCAAAATTAGAAGTGAAGTTATGGAAGTAATCTTTATGAGAAATAGCTTGATTGAGACCTTTAATATAGAGAATGTTATCATTAGGAAGACTATCTTGAAGGTGACTGGTCGTTGGCATAGGAGCTGCAGCTTGGTGATTGACTATGATATGTCCTTTGATTAATTTTTGAGTTACAATACAAAGATCAAATTACATAAGGAGGACCATCCATTTACCAATTCTATCTCTAAGAAGAAAGGCTTTAGAGAAGAAGTGATGAAAGAGGTCAGAATGAATGATGACATAGGTGGTTTGATAAAGCATGTAATGTCAAAGCTTTTTAGCTGCAAAATAGATGGCGAGGTAATTACATTCAACTTTTGTATAATGTTTCTCATAATCGATGAGGTCTAGGCTAATGTAATAGATGGCATACTATATTATGGTATCATCATGTTCAAAAAGCATTGTCCCAACTGATATGGGTGTGGAATAAGTATATAGGATCAAGGGTTGATCATTTGAAGGAGGACGAAGTGTAGGTGGGTGAAGAAATGATTCTTTTATGTTATCAAATGTTTTTTGACAAAGATTTATCCATTTTAAAGCATTATCTTTCTTAATAAGAAAATTGATAGAGTGAATACGGTAAGCCATTTTGGGGACAATTCATCTAATTTCCCTAAGTTTGCCTAGATAAGTGCCAATGTCCATAATGGAATGATGAATGGGAATGTTAATGATAACACTAATTTTAATAGGGTCAACATTGATGCTATGGAGAGAGACTAGGAATCCTAACAATTTTCCAGATGTGACACCACAGACACATTTTTAAGGATTTAATTTAACTCATTATTTGAGAAGATGGTTAAAGATGATAACAAGATTGAAAGATGAGTCTTACGACTTTTAGATTTATCAATGAGGTCATCCTCATAGGTTTCAACAATTTTATGGATAAGATCATGAAAGATGTGATTCATCACTCGCTGGTAAGTGGCTCTAACATTTTTAAGGTAGAAGGGCATTTTGATATAGTAATAGGTGCCCCATTCTGTGGTGAAAGTGGTCTTATGTTGGTCCTCAGGGGCAATGTGAATTTGATTGTAACCTGAGAAGCCATCCATAAGAAATAGCATTTCATAACCAAATGTGGAATTAACAATGGCATATATTGAAGGTAAAGGAAAATTATCCTTGGGATAGGCAAGATTAAGATTACAGAAATCAATGTAGATGTGAATGACCATAGTGACCTTCTTCCAAACAAGAATAATGTTACAAACCCATTCAAAATAGTCCACTGGTTTGATAAATTTAATATCAAGAAGTTTGATGATTTCCTTATGACATAAAGTGGAAAATTTAGGTGAAAATTTTTGCTTTTGATGCATAGGTTTGGCATCAAGATAAGTGATGATGTTATGCACCACAATGATAGGGTCAATATTAGGCATGTCCTAATAGGACCAGGAAAATATCTCATGATATTTATCAAAAAATAAACTAAAGTTATTGTATTTGGTAGGTGAGAGTTCACGATAAATTATAAATGGTCAAGGATAAGATGGAGTACCATATTCAACACGAGTAGTCTCTTTGATAAGCATAGCATTTCCATCTTGGAAGTGGTATGGTGCATTAAGTAAATAATAAATTGGATTAGCTTTAGGATCAATGCTAGCAATGAAGTTGTTGAAATAAGGGGATTTGGTTTTGAAATTCCTAAGTTTATGATGTTGCCAATGAAGTTGAGGTTCTTGGGCATGAAGTATTTCAAGAATATCTTTATCACTGGGCAAGGTGGGAAGAGAACCATAATACTCAACTTTTAATTCAAGATCTAGAATTTGATTACCATGGTGGTCATATTTAGAAAATATCTAATAGATATCAGTAGCCTTAGCATTTAGTGTAATCTCGAGAGTAAGATAAATGGTTGGATCAAATGGGATTGGTGTCTTATTGGAATCATTGATGGGGGAAGGATCGAATGAAATGATGGGATCCATAGGTCATAGAGAAGATGTATCAATTTCCAAAGGTTCAGAAGGTATGATTTGTTTTACCACCCAAGGAGTATTAAGAAGTGGAGAATTAGCATGAGGTACATGACCTTTGGGATCTAATTCATGATCCATAGAAATGGTATGAATATCATATTTAAAATCATGGATTTAAGCTAAGGTTTTTTGATAATATTGAACATCCAAGTCTTAAGATTGAGCTTGGACCATTATGTAATTATCATCATATGTTGGAGAAATTGTACATGTTTGAGATTCATGGGGAGTTTTAGAAGGTGAAATCCCAATATTGTTGAATGTACATAGAGACATGATGAGAGGATATTGAAATAATTTGACCACTCTAAAGTCATTATAGGTGAAGGCATCTTCTAGTAAATAAGGCTCCTGAGCATTACATAGAGGGGGGAAATAAGTTATCTCATCAATGAGGGGAATAATATGATCCTAAGGTATTAAATAAGGAGGAAGCCACTCCAAAATGTAGAGGGGGTAGCTTAGTAATATTGTAAGTATGTTGAAAATCATTAGGCTCATCATCATCTGAATTAGTAAGAGTGATTTGTAAATTAGGATTGATGTTGATGAACTTGGGTAAAGGAGCACTATTGATCTTAGGAATGGTAGGAATATGATACTAAGATTTTGGATTGGGAAGTTGAATATTCCAAGGGTTGTGATCAGTCTCATGCTTATACCACTTGTTATTATGTAAGAATTTAATGCATTGGCTACCAAAAGAAGAAATGACTCTCATTCTATGAATCTTTCGAAAACCAAGGAGTATTTTATAATATAAAGGTTAATCAAGGACCATATGATCCAAAACTCAGAAATCTTGGTTGAAGAATATTTCAAGAACACACAAATAATAATGATATCTCTAAGAAGAGATGTTTTATTGCTCAAAATTGTAGATACAACATATGTCTATATCTGAGAAGAGATGTCTATTTCCATTTTTGAGATACATATCTAATTATACCTATTTTGTAAGGTAGGTGGAGGATTTGGAAGGTCACCAATCTCAAGGGAGATGAAATGGTTTGACTTTCATGAATTACAACATAGAATTCAAGAAATTACTATTTTTAGAAACTTACTATTTTTAGACTACACTACTAAAATTGACATTTGGGGCTCTTCCATTTGGTATTAAAGGGTTAAAACCCACTAATAAGAGTTTAGTGTTATCTCATAGTGTTTCTTTCATTCTTAGCTTTCCAACGATTCAAACGAGGAGTCAAACGGAGCTATGGTGTAAAAGTTATGGCTCCCAAAAAAGTTGCCACCAATTAGGGTAGGACCATAACCTAAATTATCCCTTGAAGTGTTGCATGTATCATTCCTCCCTCATTGAGAATCAATGGTCCCCATTGTGTCAAGATTCATTATCAAGTGTGTCAATTGGGTCTTGATCTGATTCTCTGTGAGCCACTCACCTTGGTGGCTAATCTTGCCTCTCTTAACCACTGGATAAAGTGGAATAGAGTACCCTCTTGTTGTTTTTATCTAGGTATCCACATCTAATCCTCTTATATTAGATAAAAACTCTTTAGGTCAAGATCACCAATGTCTAGTTGTTCTGTTATGACTAAAGTGTTTAATAGAGGTGGATGATATGGAATGGATACATCATTTGGTGTCATGGATTGGAACCTGATGCATACTTGAAATGGACTGTGCTTTGTGGAGCTATGTAGGGCCTAATTTTTCATTATTTATATCTGACCATTAGTATATGGATGAAATGCCATGAACTTTCTTAGCTTGGTATCCATTTGCTTCTGCTGTTATGTTGATTGTGTAGTCAAGGTTGAGACATCAGCCCTTTTGGATTTTTGTGGCTTGACCACCATGAGAATGAATTTTTTGGCACTAATCAAGGAGATAGATGTAGAAGGTGGTACCTTGTGTACCCTATAGATCACATTCTAAGAGTGAGGGTAATCCTTCAGGTTCTTGATTCATAGATGCCATGTCGATCATACATGAATGGCTAACCAAAGAGTACATCACAAACATCTAAATTGACCACATCACACAAGACCTCATCTTGGAAAGGTTTTAATGCATATGAAAAAAGACACTGGTGGGTGACACAAAGGTTTCTCCTTGGACTCAACCATCCAATACTATATGGCTTTAGGTGAGGCTTCATGAATAGATTTATACTTTTATAAACATTAGTAGAGATTAAATTATTTTGACTCCCACTATCAAGAATGAAATGCAGAGGCTTACCTTTCACCCATAACTTAGAGTGAAATAACCTTTTCTTGTCATCTGACCTTTTCTCATGGGTTTGTGATGAATCAACGATGGCATCAGGCTTAGCATCTATAATATCTTATTCATCTTCTTTGACTGTAGGGTGTGTATGAGGTAGAGCAGTAGATGTTGAGGATTATGACTCAAAAAATAGGGACTTGATGGCTCGACATTCCTCTTTGGAGTGAGTTTCAATTTTGTGGTAATCACACCATTTCCTAGTATTTTCTTTCTAGGGTTTCCCATCCTGGGATTCCCTTTTCCATTTTGAAGGTTGACTCTTCATATTTCTTCTTTCATGCTTCTATGAAATCATTTTAGGTAGGTTCTACCTCAAGGCCAATATCATCCCTACTTAACCTCTTATACAATTCCCACCAAATTTTGACAAGCAATGATGCTTTCAAAAGAAAAAAAGTGATATTCTCTTCAACAATGAATTTATTTACAAAAAATAGGAAGACAATTAATCCAACCAATTTTCTATTGCATCAGCATTGATTTCGCCTTTAAATTTAGGGATATCAAAATTTACCTAAACCTTGAAGGGTGTTGGGGCACTGAAAGGATGTGGGGGTGAAAATGAGAAGCCAAAATTTCCCATCGCGATTTATTAGAAAATATGAGTGAATTGTTGTAGCATCTATAATTGCTAATACTCAAGAGATTCATTCACTATTTCCTTGAAAAGATTGGATGTCTCAGTATTATCTGCCATTTGAGGCCATTTAGAGAAAACAGGTTGATAGTCTACTAGATCTTGTATTTTCCACCCAAGCTTCTTTTAGTCTGACCTCATCCTCGAGATAATACACTCTTAAAAAAAATTGCTCTGATACCACTAATCTAAAACTTGAAAGTCTTGGTTGAAAAATATTTCAAGAACACACAAATAATAATGCTATCTCTGAGAAGAGATGTTTTATTGCTCAAAATTGCATATACAACATATACCTATCTCTAGGAAGAGATGTTTGTTTCCCTTTTTGGGATACATATATATTTATACCTATGTTTTAAGGTAAGAGGAGGATGTAGAAGGTCACCAATCTTGAGGGAGATGAAATGGTTCAACTTTCATGAATTACAACACAAAATTTGAGAAATTACTATTTCTAGAAATTTACTATTTTTAGACTACACTACTAAAATTAAAATTTGGGGCACTTTCATTTGGTTTTTGATGGTCAAAATTCATCAATCAAAGCTTGATGTCATTTCACAGTGTTCCCCTCATTCTCATCTTTCAAACGGTTTAAACAGGGTGTCTAACGGAGCTATGGTGCAAAAATTATGGCTCTTAGAAGTTCTACCACCAATTGGGGTAGGACCGTCACTTGAATTGTCACCTGAAGTGTTGCCTGAATCATTCCTCCCTCATTGAAAAGTAATGGTCCCCATTGCATCAAGATTCATCATCAAGTATATCAGTTGTGTCTTGATCTGATTCTCTATGAGCCACTCACCTTGGTGGCTAATCTTGCCTCTCTTGACCACTAGATAAAGTGGAATAGAGCACCCTCTTATTGTTTTTATCTAGGTATCCACAATTTGATCATCCTCCACTAGAGCAAAACTCTACAGATTAAGCTCACCAATTTCTAGTTATTTTGCTACAATTGAAGTTTTTAATAGAGGTGGATGATATGGAATGACTACATCATTTGGTGTCATGGGTTGGAAACCAATGCATACTTAGAATGGATTGTGATTTGTGGAGTTTTACATGGCCTGATTGTTCATCATTCTTATCTGATCATCAGTCTATGGATGGAAGGCCTTGAAATTCCTTAGCTTGGTATCCATTTGTTTTTATTATTGTGTTAATTATGTAGTCAGGGTTGCAACATCAAGCTTTTTGGAGTTTTATGGCTTGACCACCATGAAAATGAATTTATTGGCACTAATTAAGGAGACATATGTGGAAGGTGGTACCTCAAGTACCCTATAGCATCACATTCTGAGAGTGAGGGTAATCCTTCAAGTTTTTGATTCATAAATGCCATTTCAATAATATATGAATGGTTGACCAAGGAGTACATTGCAAACATCCAAATTGACCACATCACACAATACCTCATTTTAGAAAGGTTTTATTGCATATGAAAGAAGACACTGGTGGGTGACATGGAGGTTTCTTTCTAGAATCAACCATCCAATATTGTATGGCTTTGGGTGAGACTTCATGGATAGATTTAGATTTTTATTTTGACTCCCACTATCAAGAATGAAATGCAGAGACTTACCTTTCACACATAACTTAGAGTGAAACAACTTTTCCTTATCATTTGGCCTTTCTTTGTGGGTCTATGATGAAGAAATGATAGCATCAGGCTCAGCATCTATAATATCTTCTTCATCTTCTTCGACTACAAGGTGTGTATGAAGTAGAGCAGTAGATGTTGAGGATTTTGACTCAGATGCAAGGACTTGATGGTTTGACATTCCTCTTTAGAGTGAGTTCCACTTTTGTGGTAATCATACCATCTCCTAGTCTTTCTTTTCTAGGGTTGCTTATCTTGGAATTCCTTTTTCCATTTCAAAGGCTGACTCTTCATATTCTTTATTTCATGCTTCTATGAAATCATTCCAAGTAGGTTCTGCCTCAAGGCCAATATCATCTATATTGAACCTCTTCTTGTATACTTCCCACTAATTTTTGACAAGCATGATGCTTTCAAAAGAGCAAAAGTGATCTTCTCTTCATCGATGAATTTATTTACAGAAAAATAGGAATATAATTGATCCAACCAATTTTTTACTGCATCAGCATTGATTTTGCCTTCAAATGTAGGGATATAAAAATTTACCTAAACCTTGAAGGGTGTTAGGGCACTGAAAGGATGTGGGGGTACAAATGAGGAGCCAAAATTTCCCATCAATATTTGTTGGAAAATTTGGGTGAATTATTATAGCATCTATGTTTGTTGTTGTTGGAGGGCTTCATTCACCATTTTCTTGAAAAGATTAGATGTTTTGGTGTTGTCTGCCATTTAAGGTCATTTTGAGCAAACATCTAGATAGTTTGTTAGATCTTGTATTTTCTATCCAATCTTCTTGTAGTCTAACCTCGTCCTCAAGATCATACACTCTCAAGACAAACTGCTCTGATACCACTTATCCAAAACTTGGAAGTCTTGGTTAAAGAACACAAATAATAATGTTATCTCTGAGAAGAGATTTTTTATTACTCAAAATTGTAGATACAACATATGCCTATCTCTGGGAAGAGATGTCTTTTTCCCTTTTCAGGCTAAAGAAATTACTATTTTTAGAAACTTACTATTTTTAGACACCACTACTAAAATTGAAATTTGGGACACTTCAATTTGGTTTGCAAGCTCAAAACCCATTAAATAGAGCTTAATTTTATCTCACAGTATTTTCCTCATTCTTATTTTTCCAACAGTTCAAACGGGGAGTCAAACAGAGCTATGTGCAAAAGTTATGGCTCTCAGAAGTTATACCACCAATTGGGGTAGGACCGTCACTCGAATTTTCACTTGAAGTGTTGCCTAGATCATTCCTCCATCCTTGAGAAGTAATGGTCCCCATTGCATCAAGATTCATCATCAAGTGTGGTAGTTGCGTCTTGATTTAATTCTCTATGAGCCACTCACCTTGGTGGCTAATCTTGCCTCTCTTGACCACTGGATAAAATAGAATAAAGTGCCCTCTTATTATTTTTATCTAGTTATCCACAATCTGATTCTCCTCCACTAAAGCAAAACTTTGTAGATCAAGCTCACCAATGTCCATTTGTTCTACTATGACTGAATAATTCAATAAAGATGGATAATATGGAATGGCTACATCATTTGGTGTCATGGATTGGACCTGACACATACTTGGAATGGACTATGCTTTGTGGAGCTATGTAAGGTCATATTATTCACCATTTCTATCTGGCCATCAGTCTATGGATGGAATGCCATGAACTTCCTTAGCTTGGTATCCATTATCTTATATTGTATTGATTGTGTAGTCAAGGCTACAATATCGGCCCTTTTGGATTTTTGTGGCTCGACCACCATGAGAATAAATTTATTAGCACTAATCAAGGAGACAAATGTGGAAGGTGGTACCTTGGGTACCCTATAGTGCCACATTTTAAGAGTGAGGGTGATCCTTTAGGTTCTTGATTCATAGAAGCCATGTTGATCATACATGAATCTCTGACCAAGGAGTACATTGCAAACATTTAGATTGACCACATCACACAAGACCTCATCTTGGAAAGGTTTTATTACATATGAAAGAAGACATTGTTGGGTGAAATGGAGGTTTCTCCCTAGACTCAACCATCGAATACTGTATGGCTTCGGGTGAGGCTTCATGGACAGATTTAGACTTTTCACAACATTAATAGAGATTAAATTCTTTTGACTCCCACTATCAAGAATGAAATGCATAGGCTTACCTTTCACCCATAACTTAGAGTGAAACAACCTTTCCTTGTCATCTAGCCTTTCCTCATGGGTCTGTGATGAAGTAATGATGGCATCAGGCTCAACATCTACAATATCTTCTTAATCCTCTTTGACTGCAGGGTGTGTATGAGGTAAAGCAATAGATGTTGAGGATTGTGACTCAAAAATTAGGGACTTGATGGCTCAACATTCCTCTTTAGAGTGAGTTCCACTTTTGTGGTAATCGTACCATTTCCCAGTCTTTCCTTTTTGGGGTTATTTATCTTGGAATTCCCTTTTCCATTTCGAAGGTTGACTCTTCGTATTATTTATTTCATGCTTTTATGAAATCATTCTAGGTAGTTTCTACCTCAAAGTTAATATCATCCGTACTAAACCTCTTCTTATACACTTCCCACCAATTTTTGACAAGCAATGATGCTTTCAAAAGAGCAAAAGTGATCTTCTCTTCATCGGTGAATTTATTTATTAAAAAATAAGAAGATAATTGATCCAACCAAATTTTTATTGCATCATCATTGATTTTGCCTTCAAATGTAGGGATATCAAAATTCACTTGAACCTTAAAGGGTGTTGGGGCACTGAAAAGACATGGGGGTGTAGATGAGGAGCCATAATTTCCCATCAAGATTTGTTGGATAATTTGGGTGAATTTTTGTAGCATATGTGTTTACTGCTACTATAGGCCTTCATTCACCATTTATTTGAAAGGATCAGATGTCTCGATGTTGTCTACCATTTAAGGTCATTTAGAGCAAATAGGTGGATAGTCTACTAGATCTTGTATTTTTCACCCAAGCTTCCTGTAGTCTGACCCCATCCTCAGGATCATACACTCTTAAGACAAACTATTCTAATACCACTGATCCAAAACTTGAAAGTCTTGGTTGAGGAATATTTTAAGAATACACAAATAATAATGCTATCTCTAAGAAGAGATGTTTTGTTGCTCAAAATTACAAATGCAACATATGCCTATCTCTGAGAAGAGATGTATGTTTCTCTTTTTAGGATACATATCTATTTATACCTATTTTTGAAGGTAAGAAGATGATGTGGAATGTCACCAATATTTAGGGAGATGAAACGGTTCAACTTCTACAAATTACAACAACATAGAATTCAAGAAATTACTATTTTTAGACTGTATTACTAAAATTGAAATTTGGGGCACTTTCATTCAATTTTAAGGGGTCAAAACCCATTGAGTAAATTTCATGCCATCACACGATGTTCCCCTCATTCTTAGCTTTCCAACAATTCAAATAGGGAGTCAAACGGAGCTATGGTGTAAAAGTTATGGCTCCCAAAAGTTCTACCACCAATTAGGGTAGGACCATTGCCTGAATTGACACCTGAAGTGTTGCTTGGATCACCATAAGTTTTGTTTAAATAGTCTTAGATCTAATTGTTATGAGAAGCTAAATACAACCAAGTGGCCTTTGATCAGTCTTATAAATCCATGATAGGTGAGGTGGGTTTTTTTGAGATGATCCTTATTATAACTAAGTTGTTGGATAAGCCACAAAGATGTCACATTAATACCAAAGCCTTTGTCAACTAGAACTTTATCAATAAGGGTAGTATTAATGGCTATTTTAATGAATAGTGGTGGATCATCAACATGAAAAATAATTTCATCATTGATCATGTCCTCTTAAATAAATTCAATAGAAGGCTTGGAAGAAGGACAAATGATTTCAATGGTATGCACGTTGTTAGGTTGTGAATCAATAGAAGGTGTTTTGTCATCTATAGGATGTGTATCTTTGATTTCTTGTAATTGTTTCATAAGGAACTTATAATTATAAGGGGATGTATAAATAAAATCCATGAGTGGAATATTATAAGACATGGAGTTAAGTTATTCAATAAAATTCCAATGAGATTTAGAAGAAGAACCAAAATGATGTTTAGGAGGTAAAGTAGATTTTGAAGGAATAGAAGTGGTTGGCAGTTTGGAAGGAGGAAGTTATTCCTTATGGGATTTTGGAGCTAGATTAGTGGTTTTAGTATCTTTGAGAAGTTCTTTGAAAGATGGTTTTTTAGGCTTGGTAACAGGGTCTTTATGAGTTGACTTGTGATGATAATTAACCTTAGCAGTGTTAACATATTGATAATTACTATAATATTGGTCATAATCGGTATCAATAGCACAAACATCCTTGGTAGTTTATTGATTATTAGTTGTGGAAAAAGATTTTTTGTTATTTGAGGTAGAAGTTTTGGAAACTTATCACTTTTGAGAAGCGACATTATACTCTTGATGATGAAGGTTGATCATAGCTTCATGATTAAATGAATCACCCATCATATAAAAGATAAAAAATTTAGTGATCCCTCTATAAGATTCATGGGAGTGACCAATATTGGCATGGAACCAACAAAATTGATTAGGTTCATACCACTTAGGAGGACTGTTAGGATAAGTAAAAGGTTTAAAAGGTGATACAAATTGTTTCATTTGTTGCACCATGAGTGATGTGTGAGAAGGATAAGGAATGTTGGTTTTGGCGACTCTTGGTTTAGTTTGCAGAGTATTTCTAGTGATAGCATTAGTATTTGTTCGAAAATATACTTTAATAACTTTAGGATTAGGTTTGAATTGATTCATGAGAAAGTATTGACATTTAGCTTGGTCAAGAGCTTCATTAAGTGTTTGGGGAGCAAAAGTTTAAACCTTATATTGAAGAGGAGTCAAAGTAGTTATAAAGAGTTTTAAAAAACTATCATCAATCATGTTATAGTCAGCTTTTGTGGGCCAAATATTTCCATATTTTGATAAAGTCATGAGTTGATTTAGTGGGAGATTGCTTAGCATTGATGAAGTGGCTAAGATAATTTTTGGGAAGATCATTATGTTGAAACTCTTTAACTAAAGGATTAATTAAATACTCAAGTTTCTAAATGGAATGTTGGGGGAGTTAGTTGTACCATTATAATACATCACCAGTGAAGGTTTTGATTAAGAGTTTAGTTGTGGTGAAGGTATTAGTTTGAATCCACTCTTTGTAAAGATTACCAAAGGCTTTAACAAATGAGGCAGGTTCTTTAGTCCCATCA
The DNA here is from genome assembly GCA_037957365.1 of Torreya grandis. Lineage (NCBI taxonomy): Eukaryota > Viridiplantae > Streptophyta > Pinopsida > Cupressales > Taxaceae > Torreya > Torreya grandis. The sequence goes on from JARHVA010002112.1 coordinate 2,038,828, forward strand.
TACTTGATAGTTGCAGATATGTTACCAATATTAATTGACACAATAAAGGGATCTAAATTTTCATTTTGAATAATTTGAAGCATTTTATTATTCATTACAGGTTGAGGAATAACATTGCCTGAAGCATCTCTAAGAGGTGGGATTAGCTTGAGGATGGATAGCCATAGGTTGATTAGCCATATTAATCAAATGACATTGTAGTTGCATAATTTGAGAGGTGTTATAAGTTTGAATTATGTTTATTTGTTGTATGACTTGTGTAAGAAGTTGAGTTGTATTAATAGGTGGGTCGGTGTTTGTACGAGCACTCCCCGAATTGGTATTAAGGGGAGGGTTACTAAAAGATGGATTATTAATGGAATTATTAATTCAACTTGTGTCAATTGCCCCCACATTAGTTTGAAGGTTTTGAATATGGGAATTGTCTTGATAAGTATAAAAAGGATCAGATCCACCTAATTCATCTTGAGTGTGATTTGCACCATGTTACAAGTCATGGATGAAGGAGGGGAAGTTGTGCCCCAAGAGTGATGGTTCTCTTAGGAGGAAAAGAGAGGGATAAATGAACATCCCATATATTATCTAAATGGATTCAGGTTATCCAAGAATATTTTGATAGGGGACCTCATGATGACTTGAGAGAAATGAACAAAATGTTAAGGAAGAGAAACAAAGAATTGAGTCATATAGATAAGGAAAGTAGTAAGAGTACAGAGTTGATTGGGTCAACCTGATACAAAAAATAGGGTCTAAAATTTGAGAAAATAGGGATATAGAGTCAATAGGGTCGACCTAGTTCTATAACCTAGATTAAAAAAATAGGAAAAAAAGATACATAGTCGACATAGTTGACCTAGTACTATGCCTAGGAGGTTGCAAAGAATATTATGTCGATAGGGTTGACTCAATACTACAAGTAGGGGAGTAGATAGTCTATAAGAAATCATGTTGAATAGAATGATAGTGAACTAAAACAAGAAAAAAATTGCAAGTACTTTTGAAAGCAAGAAGTGAAAAGAAACACACAATCAATTGGGTCAATGAAGATGATCCAATTGAGGCACACAACACAAAACTTGCACCAACACTGGCCAATGCAAGTTTTAGCAATACAACATATAATTGAGAAAATATCAAGCATTTAACTTGGAAAGTAAGTACTAACTAAGTGGTCATCCTGAATGTTGTTAGATTATTAGAATATGATTTTAAGTGTGATAAGAAATTGGCTATAAGTAGGGAACTAGAAAGTAATCTATGGATAGTTTCAAGATGTTTAGGTTGAAAGGGAATTGTGTTAGTAATAGTACTAGCTTAGTATTGGGGCCTACCCCCTCACTTCACACACCACAGTGATAAGGGTATCGGGTGCTTTTCCAATATATACCATTAACCACATGTTTAAACTTTCCCAAAAAACCAAGTTGGCTTCCACCTTGGTGATAAAATCCAAGTAGGTAGACCTTGGGTAGATAATTGTTTAAATGCATTTTAAGATTATTTGATTTTGTAGTATGTGTAAGAAAGAGAAAAATAGTGCAACTAAATGATATATTTATAAACCACCTAATTAAACTATGTGATCTATTTTAAGCATGAAATTAATTGAAAGTGAAAGTGTGAGCTAATTACTAGCATATAAGTGTTAATTCTAACTCTAAAACATAGTACAGTGTCAGTTTAGGTGATAGTGTATGTAGATATTATAGAATAGAGTCAATAGTATCACTATTGTACTATTGAAGCAAGGGTCTTTTAAGAACTACGTTGATAGTGTCAACCTAGTCTTTTAGACAAAAGATAGAATACAAAACTAGGTGAACAGAGTGGACCTAGTTTGTTGTATAAGGGCAGTTTTAAATACTATAAATATGAGAAATAGAACATTGATGAATTAAAAAAATGAAAGAGAAAGAGAGAAAGGAACCTTGGTGGGTTGGAGGATGCAAAAGAAAGTGAGATTAATTTTGAAGTGCCTTAATTTTTTTCTTGTAAATTTTGCCAACTGTGTCGACTAGATTGACGAGTTCTATAGTTCCCTATTTGGTGAAACTTGTGAAGAATATTATGCCAATAGTGTCAACCTAGTATATTTTCTAAAAGTGTACTATGTCAATAGAGTTGACCTAGTAGCCTATCTAGAAGTGAAAATTAGTACTGTGTCGACTTGTTTGACCCAGTACCCTGTATTTGATGAAGACCTACACAAACAGAATAGAGTTGTATTAATGCAACTATGTGTTAAACCTATGCATAGAAGTTAGAAACTATACTAGCACTATAGACCTAGTATCACAAATATATAAAAATAGTAAATAAAATAATAAAACAATGAAAAACATGAGATAAAACTTGTAAAAGCTAGATTCACGTCAAGTTCACTAGAATGTATGCAATCAAAAATATATCATGTCTACAAATCAATCCTAACTTGAAGAAGATAGATCATACTTACCCTTTTGATTGGGGATACATTAGATAATTAGGAACATGACCAATATGGGAATTTGCTAGACCTGATTAAAGGATCTCTTACCACAATAAATGATTTTAAGGAGGGTTAAAAAGCCTCTAGTCAAGCACAATCATGTAATAACCCTAACTAAGTCCTATGTTTTCATATTCACTAAACTAATAACAAGTAGAGTAAAGAAATATAATCTAGTGCTCACCAAAGCTTGTGGCACAATATTGGAGTTAGTAAAAAAAAAAACATGCATATGAGAATCTTAACTAAGCTATGTATAAGTAAGACCCTAATGCATGGAAGAAGAGTAATATTATTCAAAGCCAATACTTATGCTACTTCTATCTACTAAAGAGAAGAGCAAAGTTAGAGAATACTTACCTGAAAGATGAAGTCATCGAGACTCAATCTCTCCCTTGGACAAAAGGGATTTGCAAGAGGTTGTTGTGGTTTGTAAGGATCGCTAAGAAAGGCCAAAGCATCCAAGACTTCTCCACAAGACTAGATCCTCCGAGTAGAAACCCTAAGCTAAGACTCCTTAAGTAGAATTGTGAAAGAGCAGATTATAAATAAGTAAAAATAAATAATAATTATTTTTCATTTGTAAATAATGATGAAATGATCTTGTATATATAGGTGGATTTAACCTTAATCCCTTTCAAAAGTTTTGATTGACAGGGTCGACCTAGTCCACCTAATACTATTATGGATAAAAATTCACTAGGTCACAAGCTAGGTCGGCCAAGCGTTGACCTCAACCCTAAATGAATTTCACCCATAAGAGTACAGGGTCGACCTAGTCAACCTAATACTGTATATTGTTGAAATGGGCTTTAAGTGAGGAAAAGAGGGATAGAAGGTGGGAAATGACTGGAGGAGTGTGAAAAAGAGGAGTAATAGCTTAGGGAATGGTTTTTAGGAGCTGGTTGGATTGGTACTAAGTGGAAATAAGGGACAATAATCCTATGAAGCACCAATGCTCTACCCACCCCTTTCTTGGTGTACCCCTTAGGGCGTGACCTCAGAGAGATTGAGACTCGACGGGTTTTTACAAGATAAAAAATATCAATATTTGATAAAAGTTGAAAATTATGTGTATACACATTCAATGTAATCCCTTAATAAATATTCATAAATGACATGTTTTATTTTTAGTGATTGATAAATGTTCTATTGTAAGTAAATTTAAAATAAAGTAAATGCATAAATAAATTTTAAAATAAGAATACTAATAACAAATAAGATAAAAAAATTTAATCATAAAATATGAAAATAGTAACAAATAAGAAAGGTCCTTCAATTGTTATTCATTTATACATAACACACTCCCTTTCATCAAAATAATTATGATGTACATCTTATTTTAGATTTTCAATTTTTGACTCAAACATCTTCCCTTAAAATACAAGGACATTTTTTTTATTCAAATAAAGGTGAGGGTTTAGATAGGAACCCACAACTTGATACAAGGCTAAAGAACTATCAACCATGAGGGTCAATATAAACTACCAAAAGAGCAACCAATAGGTCAGATAAGGCACAAGACATCATAAAAAACAACATCTAAACCATCTGGGAAAAGTCAGCCTACAATAAACAAACATATGGCCATCATCCAGCATGAAGATAATAGTACCAAACACTACTATAAAAACTACTAGAAATGTAGCTAAAAATAGAAAAAACTAACCTTCAAAGAGCTCACCAAAAAAAAGCAAAGGGATGTGACATTAACTAATGGTTTGCACCAATATTATTCCATGATAGGAAAGGAATCCCTCCGTTGTCCATTGAGTATCATCCTTCATTTTTTATACATATAATATCAACCTTTCAGCTTCTGATCTTCATACTTTTATTTTAACCAAAGAGTCCAAAATATCTTTAGGTCTCACCACTAAAAAACAAGAAGGGAAATAAATGGTCTCCATTATAGGTAGAGGGCATGGAATCATAATAGGAGCAAGATCCATCCTTAGTATGACCTCCTTCCTTGGAGAGGTTAGTAATTCTATAGGCATTAAACAATGGGGAGAAGACCTGGAAAGATGGTATAATTTTCTATGGTTGTTCCAAATGAAGTCTTGATCTTAGGCCCTACCTTTCTTCCTCCAAACTAGTTGTGACTGAGAAGATGAACATTAAAGGCCCTAAGAGGAACACCCATCTGCCTGATGCCTGATGAGATTACAATGAAAGAATATAAATGGAAGGTCTTCAAAGTTAAGAATATGAGTCCATGATCTATGAAAGAACACTATTTAATTGAATAACATAGAGGTTTGGATGGATCAACAATCACATAAACTCTCAAAAATCTGATTCCCATAGAGCTTTCATCCTATTTCATGAAAGAACCCAAATGATTAACCACCACTTCAATGTGCTCCTATTTTCTAAAGATGGGTGGAAGATTGTAAAGTCTGATCAAAAGGGGAGCAGTTGAGACTTCCATTTTTTCTAGTCAAAGACCAGGGACAAAAAAGAACCCAAAATTATCAAGGAACTATGGTCCCAAAAACCAAACAAAATTAACCACTTAAATAGGGACATATTACTAAATGCAATAAAAATAACCATTTAAACATTTTATAATTAAATATTGCAGTAACATTAAATTTGAATTCCAAAGTCTAGTTTGGGGTAAATTGTCTAGCATTGGTCCATATGATATTCCACATTCTATGAAAAAAATAAAAGAGGAGGATTTTCATATCCTATATACTTATCAAGAATGTCATTTTCCTAATGGTTTCATAAGCTAGTGTGGTCAGAATACTTTTATTTCAATGATTCCATGTGTCAATATTTATTTTCATAATTTTAATGTTATATTTTCTAAAGATTATAAATATTATATCGTTGTTAATTATTTGTTAATGAAAATTCAATTTAATTAGCTCTTAAAAATCATTAATGTTATTGTGGTGATATATTATGGAACATCATCATTCATATTACTATTGAATAAAATGCATACACCAAATGGAACCCACACCTATAAGAAGAAAAAAATTGTGCACCCCTTGAAAGATTTTGTGCCATAGATGGCATTAGAAATTAATTGTCCAGTAAAAAACTTAGCATCAAAATAAAATCTTGAGAAGCCACAGAAATAAAAGATCAAAATTTTATGTTGTGGTCAACAAAAAAACTAAAATATCATATTGTTCAAATTCTTACCTCTTGTTTAAGCATTTTTTTAATAATATGTGGGTTAAAGGGTAGAATAGTCTATACATAAGGATGAACAGAACAACTCTAGAGTAGGGCAATTAATTAAAAACTTAAATAAATAAATATTATAAATTAAAATATTGAGTTATGTTAAATATGAAAAGTACACTCAAAATAATAGTTTGATTGCATAAACATGAAGAAGAGATAACACTTAGTTTATCTGCAAGTGTGCATGTAGATCTAAGAAGTGCAAAGGTGGAAATAGGAAAGGGCAATATTGCTTCTAGAGGCTTGGACATGTGCATCAATATAAGTGTTATGATATCAATGAAATTTTCATGTATGAAATATTAATTATATTTTAGAGTGACCACCTAGAGCTTTTTGGGTTTTCTGTCACCTTTCTATTAATGTCTTTTATTTGCATGCATAGGCTATCAATGATTTTATGTGGATCAAACCCTAGCTCTTTGCCTTAAGTCTTTATACCTTGCCAAAAATGGTTAGTGGCTCATAGTGTCGAGCTGACCTCAAGGACCCCTCTGTCAATGAGCATTGACCACATAGTCGATACTTCAAGAAGGACTTATAAATTATGTAGTTCTCCCATAAGTGTTGGCTTGTGTGTACACAAGGGTGCAATATACTATATGTGAAGGCATACAATAATCTAGCTTGTAACTTGATAAATATTTCTCATGATTTATCTTTTGAGTGCTTCAGACTTATATTATGAATGCTACTATGACTAATATGAAAATAGGAAATAATAAAGAAATAGAAATTAATTATGTAATTGATTGAGTGAACTTGAATAGGTGATTGCTTGGTATTTTCTAGATGAATAATCAGTAGGCTTAGATTTGTATTTATACCACACCTTTTTAAAATATTTCATCATAGGTTCAATAAGACAAATGGTCTAATCCATAGGATTCAAAATATTTACAAGTTAGATGACTTTTGAATATTAGACACTTGATAAGAATCTGAACACTTGTGTCAACCTAAGTGTCCCTATGTGCAACACAAGTGTCTAGTAGGCTAAGAAGCGGCTGAGGATTTGAAATTAATAGTGAAGGACATATATCATGTTTTAATATATATGTACAATGTAGGAGATTTGGGTCATAAAAAATGATTGGGTCAAACCATAAGATAAGTAGTTATGCACAGTGAGATGACGAATGCAAGATTTTCATCAATAAGAAGGTCTAGAAATGAAGGGTAGATCCCTGATAGGTATTTGTTAATTACACAATACTAAGATGCTATAGAAATTATATTTTAGTATCTACATTTTTACCCTCCTTTGATCTAGTAATTCATAAATATGAAATTACTAGGTTAAAGGAAAGACATTTGTACCTAGGTGTATATAACACACCTTGCCTTTGATTGAGCCCACTTTGAGTGTTTTGCTAGTGTATGACATGTAGCTAAACTCATGTTATAATATCCTAGATTTGACATAATTGAAATGCTTGAAAAAAAAGAGAGCAAGGAAGGAGTACACTTGTGTGTTGATGCAACCTATGTACCCCTTAGTTCTTTTCTTGGTAAAAATGCTTCCTTGTGAAGCAATAAAGATGAGAGAGGTTTATAAATAGAACTCTGGAAATTTTTGAGAAGGATATTGAAGGGTAATTATGCCCTCAATTTGGTGCAAGGGTGAGTTTTGACATAACCATTGAGATCATTACATCTCAATCGCACAACTCAAGTGATAATATAATAAAATCCAAATTAAATGGTATAACCAACTCAACCTGAAAAGTGGAAGTAGTGTTAGTTCATTGAGAGCATTGAATATCAACCACACTACTAAAGGGATTTAATTGTTGCAGATAGAAAAGGCTCAAAATGGTGCTTCTTGGTAAAAATGGTGTTTCTTAGTAAAGTATCAATGCTTCTTCGTAAATAAGTTTGCATAAGTTTGAATATGTTTTTATAATTATTGGGGCACTTTCATGGCATATGCACCTCTAATTTATATCAAGCTATATTATCTATCAAAATCTAATCTCTACTCTATAACTATGTATAATGTATGTCACAAATCTAAGAAACTTTGTCCCAAATTTGAAAAAAATTGGTGCAATATATAGGATTCTAACCTAAGTATATATTTTAATCATGTAAATTGAAATGAAATTATATAAATTTGAATATTTATATAAATGTGGAGATCATGTCTATGTGACATGCCCCCACTAATATTCCCCCCTTTTGAGGTGAGGGAAATGAGATCGGGTAGTTACCTTACCTCAATAGGCTAAGATAACTATATAATCCATATATGAATAATGTAGCATATAAGAGTAGCATCTCTAAGTAGATATATCAATGAAGCTCACAATATGTGATCACAACAAGCTCTAAGATGCATGATATATATCATGGAAATGTCTAGAAAGTAAAAATACAAGCTCAACAAAAAATTAATCACACACATGAGAGTACTCAATGTCACACAAAAGAGTGTTTAAGGAGACAATAAACAAGGGGCATATTCAAATGTTGCACATTTGAAGGAATGACATATTTAAATGTCTATATAGAATGCAACATATAGTGGCACAGGGGCCAACAAGTATGGAACATATTAAAATGTTCCACAAGCAAGAAAAAAACACTTAAAGAAGTGATAATGTGAATACATGAAGTATAAGTAACCAACATAAGCATAGCATACTAGACCCTACATGTATGTGTTAGCAAAAATGTCATGTAATCATAGAATATCAAGTACACTATGAAATTTTTAAGATGAGTATTGTTTAACCCTACATTGGATATGAATCTTATTGAGATAGATAGGGTTAAGAATATAGAAGCACAAGGATGATAAACATATCTATAGCAAGCCAATTAATTGTAAAACTCACATAGAACATATATTACATTTATTATGTTGAGATATGCTAAAATGGAAAGTAAAACTATGATATATATTATAATTATAATGAAAACAAGATGCTTAATTATTTTTTATGCTAATATAGATCTAGATCTGGAACAAGCAAGAAGTAGATTGGAAGAATATTACGTAATGGTCAATAAATTTTGGATTAAGTGCCTATGTAGCTATGAACACTTGCATCAACCTAAGATAATTTGATCGATGTTAGTGTCTAGATCATATGGAACTATCTAGTATTAAATAACTACTACAATAGGCTGTGATACATTAAATGCTTTTAGGCTCATCATCATCTTTGCTCTGGTGCATCAGATCTAGGTCATTGACTATCGCTCCTTGTCAAATGATCAAAACCCTAGTTATCCATCTTCATAGTGGCTATGGGAAAATGGGTTAGTTGGAACACAATGTCGAGCTGACCCAAATGCCTCTCTATTAATGAGTGTTACTTACATAGCCAATACTTAGAAGAAGGCCTTAGACTTATGTAGTTCTCCCCTATATGTTGGCTTGTGTGTGAATTATGCAATGTGTGATAAGCAAGTACAATAGTGACCTAGCTTGTAACATGTAAGATATAGTTTTTGGGATGTTATTTTAGTACTTTAGACCTATAGATGTGTTTTATCTATGACTGATATGAAAATATGAGAAAATATAGAAGCTTTATTTATTTAAATGCTTGATATAATGCTTTTGATAAGTTACCTTAGTCTGTATTAGGTATTTTATAGGTGGTGAATAAATAAGGGTTGATCTTATATTTATACCAATCCCTTTAGATAATATCTTGCATAATAGAACTTAGGTCAGTCATTATGATACGTTTCATTTGTAAATTAGATGAACATGATGCTTGCATCGGGTAAGGACACTTATATTAACTTAGGCATCTAATTAGGATGTAAGTGTCCAAGAAGTAAAAAATAAGTTATAGGTATAAAACTTATAGAGGCATGAGATAATCAAGTTTTAAGCATTTTGGGTAAGATATAAGACCTGGGCCATCAACATAAGAGTGGTTAGACTAAGAGATAGGCCAAGGGGAATAAGAGAGTAGATACAAGACTTACAAAAGTGAGAAAGGTATAGAATTTATAGGGACAACCAAGGTCCAAGTTTGCCAAGTGTATAAGATTGAGGTATTATATATTTCATAAATATCATCTATATTTTCTCCCCTTTAATCTATTAAGGAAATTACTAGTTTAAAGGAAAGAAATACATACCTAGGTGTGTATAACACACATAATCTTTGCTTGAGTCCAACTTTAGTGCTTTGTTGGTGACTGATCTATAACCAAAAGCATATTACAATATATAAATCAGTGCATATAATCTAAAATTGAAAGGATTGAAATGATTGAAATTGAAAGAGAGTATGGTTTATGAGTACATTTGTGTATTGATGAAATCATCTTGCCTTTTGGAAGATGTATCATTATAAATCATTGAAATTAAAATTAGGACAAATATAACTATGGAAAATACATATATCTAGGGGGAGAGAGAGAGAGAGGAGGGCCCATACCCCCAACCTTGAAAAAATGTGGATTGCCACATGGTAGTTGAGATTAGCTCAACCATGCAACCCAATTATGCTTATAACTTGTTGAGTGTGAGTGAACCAAGTTAACTCACACTATCAAACTAGTGAGGCTGGATGATACAATCAAGTCCAACCTACAAATTTGGCAAGATTGAGTGATTTAATCACCTCAACCATACCAAAAATTGAACTAACTACTGTAGTATATTGGCTCAATATAGTTCATAAATTCTAACCTGGTGGGTGGTGACAGTCCCTATAAGTGTTATAAATTTTAAAATGATTTGATTTTGTAATATTAAGCACACATTACATAGCATATGCACCTTAGATATGTCTCATGCTAAAACTATGTATAACAATGGTAACCATGTATATAATTCTTCCATAAATATGTATTTGAATCATATAATTATGTAAATTGTCCAATTTAAAACTATGTAAGTGTGGAGAACATGCTTCCAAATCATGTCCCCACTATAATCTAAAACTAAAAAAAATGATATAAGTGCCAATGTGGAGGACATGTTTCTAAAACATACCCCAACTATAATGTGGAGATGTTGAATACTGAGAAAGTGTGGAGGACATGTTTCTAAAACATACCCCAACTATAATGTGGAGATGTTGAATACTGAGAAAGTGTGGAGAACATGTTTCCTAAATATGCCCTCACTTAAATTGAGACTATGAATATGTGGAAGCCACATCTATATGACATGCCCCCACTGAATTTGAAACTATGAATGTGTGGAAGCCATGCCTCTATGACATTTCCCCACTAATATAACCCCACCTTGAGGTGAGGGAAGAATAGAAATTGGTAGTTACCTCAACTCAAAGGGATAAGATAACCATTTAACTATGAATGAACCATGTAGCATATAGGAGAACATGTCTAGGTAAATGTAGCATTGAAGTGCATAGAATGTAATCACATTATGGTCTAAGATGCATGACAAAGATCATGGTAATATCTAGATAGTAACAATACAAGCTCAAAAATAAATCAAGCACACATGCAAGGGCACTCAAAAAAAAATCAAAATACAATGGTCCATGAGACCACAAACAAGGGGCATGTTAAAATGTCACACATTTGAATGGACAAGACTTAGTCAAATGTCCATAAAAGTAATAATAGCATATTCAAATGTCCATACAACAAGTAATACATACTCAAATGTCAAATAAATAAATAAATGCATGGGGTCTACAACCAATAGAGCATATACAAATGCTCAACAAATAATATAATAGCAAATCAAGACACTCAAGGAAGTGTATAGATATAAACATAAACAACTAGCATAAACATATTATAGCAACCCATGGATCAAATGTGTTAGTAAAAAACATAAAGTGCATATCATATCAAGTACACTATAGAAAATATAAGCATAGATAAAGGCATGTCTAAGTACATATTAGCTCAAACATTATAATGTAAAATGACCATATAATGATAACCTGGAAGTATCGTAATCATAGAGGTGGATGCCCCCAATGTATCAGTGATGTGAGTAGAGGGAAATCCCAACACCCTAAAAGTACATAGATCATGTATCTGTGTATGCCTGTATCACACTCAAATAGAAGAGTTGAACACATGTGTATGTAGAAGTAATTGACATTTTATCCATCAACATGGAATAAACACATAGATGTCAAGGAGCCAATAGAATATGTAGATGCTAAAAATATTTTTGGATTTTTGATTTTTTTTTTTTTTTTTAATTTTGGAATAAGAAAAGACTATCCTATGATTGCATTCAAAGGATGCTCATATATATCTCCCCATTATGAACCTAGTGTAATAAATTGGTGACACTATCAAGGAGCATGTATAGGTGCAACATATATCACTGTAGTATCTAGGATGCTTGGCATATGTATAATGGGGTTGTATGGTCATAAAAAAATAGTAGGAGTAATAGGAGTAGGAGTTCATGGAACTCATCATTGAGTATTTTGTGGTTTATTTGGAACAAAAATAATAAGAACATGTGTAATTGCTTTATATATCTGAATGTGGTGTGTAGTATATGAGGATTTGGTGTAATCCACTGTATGTCTATGATGCAATGGTATCTTGAGTACTAAATGCCCAGTAAAAGGGATTACACATTGCTTACCCTTTTGCAGTGGATGAATCATAGTATGTTTGATAATTAACTATATGGGTATAAATTTATCTTATTTAATGGGATGCTCATATGGAATACCAAAAATTATAATTACCCAATGTGCATGAAAGTATTAAACACACCCATGTACCATAGAAGGTACCTCTCAAAGTGTATGTATCCAAGGTCATCCCAATAACATATCAAAGATACCGTGGAAGGTATAACTAAGAAGGTAGTAACGACATGGGTGGGACCCACCTATAAAGGTAATTCAATCTCACTAAGAACCTATTGTGAGATCCCATCAAATGATCTGATTGATCTGGTAGAAGGGTGTAAATCATGGTGCAAACATTCTCTCTTGCACCATTACCAATCATAACATTGCATATAGGTTGATGATCAAGTTATGCTCAAATTCACAAAGAATGAAGATCTGAGTCATCATCATTAAACTCATTGTCATCAAAAGTAATAGGTCTATGAACCATAGAAGGTGTATGTCATGTGTAAGTACCAATAATCCCGTCTAGTGGGTGCTCATGGTGTGATGGAGGAGGATGTGCATTAAATACCATTTGCATTTCTGGATCCTTATTTGAATGATCTTGAAAAGGGTTGTTAAATTATTATTTTTTTGTGATGGTCACTAGTTATAAACCTAATTACTTTAGAGGATCATCGAATGTAATCTTTTGGTCATCAACGAGGTCTTGTATCTTATGTTTCAAGGTAAAACATTTGTCCATAGAATGTTCAGGGCTTTAGTGATAATCACAATAACCATTTGCATCATATCCTTTGGGTAGAGGTTGAATCATATCAACCTCTATAGTAAGAGGAAGAGATATAAGATGACACTCTACTAATTATGGGAATAATGAAATAAGAGACTCAAGTAAATGCACAAATTGTCTTCTTGGTGATTTACATAAAACAAGTCGATTGGGATACTATGAAACTACATTAATCTTGGTGGTTGTTCCTTTTTAGGCTCAAGTGGTTTCACCTTATAACTTGGTTTGATTGTAAACTTGGTATTGGATGTAGATGTAGTCATTGTGTCTACTACATACTTAAGTTTATTGAATGAATTAAGCTTCATATCATGGTCCTGAACACCATGGCATAAGTCATCAAAGGATTTGAAATTTTTTAAAATAAAAGAATCATGTAAAGGAGCAAGCAAACTTTGCTTGAATATGTCTTGAATTTATTTATCTACCATATAATTGGTCATTTTAGCCAACATTATCTTGTACCTCAAGACATATTCATCGATAGGTTCATTGGTTCCTTGTTTAATTTTTACAATTTGGGCATAAGAAACCTTTTTGATAATATTAATAGAAAAGTGTGCCAAAAACTGATCTACATGAGGTTTGAATGTTTTCATGGATTGGAGAGGTAAATAATAGAACCACCTCAAAGCATAGTCCTTGAGGCTCCTTGGAAATAATTTGGTCAAGAGTTTATCATTAGAGGCATGATCAAGGCATGTCACATAAAAAGATCAAATATATTGCTCAAGATCACCCTTTCCATCATAAAATGTGAACTTAGGTGTAACAAACCCATTTGGAAAAGGGTTCAAAGGCATCTTAGGTGAAATAGGGTTCTTCAACACATCTTGGGAATCAATAGCATGAGGAGACTTTAAAGCCTTTTGTTTAATGTTTGTAACCTTGTCCTCTAAGTTATTTATAACTTGAAGGAGCATTTGTATCATAAACCCATTGTGATTTAGATGATCAAGTTAAGTAGTCATCAAAGGGATGTAAGTATGGTTTGATTAATAATAGGCAATGAAACTGGTATTTGAGTTGAAACAATTGGTAATTCTATTGTAGATGTAGTAATGGTAGTTTTAGGAAACAAAGGTTCACAAACATAACATGTGCCCTTGGAAGGAATGAAGTGTCTAAGGGAAGGGTTGTTTCAAACATACCTTATGACTTTTTTGTTTCCAATATGGTCTTGAGGATCTCCTTAAGGTACTCAGTATTTTGATGAATACACTTACAAAATAAGGCAATAGCCTGCACTTGCTCTTGGTCAACTTATTCATGTTCATCATTTTCATTGTATTTATGGTTTTCATTTTCATAATATTCCTTTATGGTAACTTCATTAAAATGATGCTTATTCTCAACATGAGTATCATCATGGACCACAGGATTAGGCTCCTAATTGGTTTAAGACATCTTAAGTGGTAGGAAGGTGAACTCAATGTGTTCAATAGACACACCGCCCAATCTAGGGCTATGCTTAGGTTGCATGTAAAATAATATAATAAGGAAATGAAAAACTACAACAATCTGAAACCCTAGTTGAATAAAAATCATATGAATTAGAAAAAATTGCATTCATACAAATTGAGTTCACCAAATGTTTAATCCTAAATTAGATATGGATCCTATGGAGATAGATAGGGTTAAGAATATAGAAATGAATAAGCACATGGATGATAAACATATCTATAACAGGCTAATTACTTGTAAAACTTAGATAAAACATATACTAAATTTGTTATGTTGAGATATGCTAAAAATGGAAAGTACAACTATGTTAGATATTACAATGATAATGAAAACAAGATACTTAGTTGATTTTAATGTTAATATAGATCTAGATCTAGAACGAGCAAGAAGCAAACTAGAATAATATTCTATAATAGTCACCAAATTATAAATTAAGTGCCTTTATGGCTACAGACACTTGCATCAGCCTGGGATAATTGTGTCGATGCTAGTGTCTAAATTGGATGTAAGTATTTGGATCAGAATAACTGCTAAAACATGATGTGACCACTTAAATGCTTCTAGGTTCAGCATTGCCTTTGTTCTGGTGCACTCAAATCTAGGTCATGGATTGTTGCCCCTTGTAAAATGATCAAAACCCTAGTTCATCATCTTCATAGTGGCTATGGGAAAAATGGGTTAGTGGGCACATGGTGTCAAATTACACCAAATACCCCTTTGTCAATGAACATTACCTACATAGCCAATACTTTGAAGCTTATGTAGTTATCTCCTAAATGTTGCCTTGTGTGTGAATCATGTACTATGTGATAAGTAAGTACAATAGTGACCTAGCTTATAACTTAACAAATATAGCTTTTGGGCTACTCCTTCAGTACTTTAAACCTGTAGATGTGTTGTCCCTATGACTGATATGGAAGTAGGAGAAAATAGGAAAGCTTTTCTTATTTGAATGATTGATAGAATGCTTTTGATAAGTTGCCTTAGTCCGTGCTAGGTATTTTATAGGTGAGGAATGAATGAGGGTTAATCTTATATTTATACCAATCCATTTGGAGAATATATTTCATAATATCACTTAGGCTAACCATTATGATATGTTTCATTTGCAAATTTGATGAATTTTAGGGTATTAAACAATAACTTTGGGTAAGGACACTTAAGTTAACATATGCATCTAATTGGGATGCAAGCGTCTATGAATCAAAAAACAAGGTACAAGACCACTTGTAGAGGCATAAGATAAATAGGTTTTAAGCATTCTAGGCAAGATAGAGGCTTAGGTCATACAAATAAGACTAGTTGGACTAAGAGATAGGCCAAGGGGCATAAGAAAAAGCAAATGTGAGACTTGCAGAAGTAGGAAAGGTTTAGAACTTAGAGGGATGACTAAGGTCTGAGTTTTCAAAGTGTATAATATTGAGGTGATATATAATTAATATATGTATTCTACAAGTATAAGCATGTGTAAGTGTTATTACATAACCTCAACATGATAATGTAGAAATGATAATAAAGTAATGTAATTTGTATCAATTGTGATCAAAGAAATAGATGCCTCCATCATATTATACCATACAAAAAGAAGAAATCTCCCACATTTGTATGTGCAAATTTCATGGGTCTAGTTTATGCCTATATCACACTCAAATATACAATGAACATATGTGTATATAAATGATATGCTATTTACTAACATAGATTAAACATCATAGATGCCAAGGAGTTAGTAGATATGTGAATGTTGAATGTTTTTTTTTTTTTTTAATTGAATGTTTTTGTATTTTTTTGAATATTTATTTTTTTGTATTTTTTTAATATTTTTTTTTTTGTATTTTTGAAATTTAGTTTGAATGAAAGGAGATGATTCCTCCCATTTGGAATATAATTGATTATTTGGTAGCCCTCTTGCCTTCTTTGTTGCCACCATAATTTATGCTTTATCATTGTCAATGTTTTGATGTTTTTTGGTAATTTACTATCGATAATTATTGTTTTGGGTTTATCTTTATATCCATCATATGGAATATAAATTCTTTATCTTCAAACTAGAAAATGAGGCACAAATTTGTGATAATCACTATTGCATTTATATCGGTCAACCAATACTAGTTAAAATGAAAGGTTGAGTTTGGTTTTAGATTCATTACCCATATGATGGTATTAACAAACTTTGGTCCACATGTTATGGGTAGTATAATGTACCCAAGAGATTCTAGTGATAGTGGAGAGTATTTTCACTCATCGACATTATATCCCAACTGTCACAAAAGTGTAACACTACAAATTATATCCCAACTATTTATATCAAGTTTGAGGTGTTGATAAGAGAAACCATCAATGTTTATATTAATAGTTACGTTTTCATGGTGTGCTTACTTAGAAGTATGCCCCATTGCACCTTTTTATTTTAAAACATCAGAAATTAGAGGTCATTTCTATTGTTCTAGAATGATCTGTATATGTCCTTCATTTTAATATTTTTGAATTTGGTTTTGCAATGCCTCACATTGATCTATGTATGGCTGGTGATATGATGATAATTACAATATGGTGATATCTCTTTAAAGATGAGTCTACTGCCTAATCTATGTCTACTAGGAGGTAAATATACCATCTTATGTTTAAGTAACATATAAAATATTGTATGTAAAACATATTATTTAATTGTGATTTGTAAAATATGATTTGGAGACTTATGTGAAAATTCTACATTACTAACATGATGTATTTTAATTTGTCCCTTATAAGGTTGGATTAAATATTTTAACCAAGAGGGATGGATTGGATAGCAAGCATTTACATGTTCATCGGTTACATTTATCTTTCCCTTATCTTTATTTGGTTATGTATCTTCTAGAGATAGAGTTAACTTATATGTACCAAGCCCTATAAGTGTGAATAGGTTATGCAAAAGATGTTGAAGTGGATCAAAATTTAGTGTTTTTAAGTGTTTATATGTCATATAATGAGGCATATCATCATCACTATCATAATAATATGAAACTTTGTCATATTGTTGTTCAATATTGACCAATAAAGGAAGCTCAAAATGTTTGATCTTCTTGTTATTTTATACCATTATTTCCTTTAGTAATGGTTCTTATTCTATATGTGCCTCAATGGTTAATGTTTTATGAGTATCTTGAGGTGAGTGAGTTATTTGGTTTGATTCGCCTATCTCATAAGTTACTTTCAAGTGGAATATATTGTTTTGGTGGTACTAGTTTAAGAATCTCTTCCACGTCAAAATGTATCATTTTAAAAAAATTAAAAGGCTCATCACCAACCAACATTTTCCATAAGGTCCCATCATGTATGAATTTGGCACATCAATGTAATGTAGATGGGACAACTTCCATTATGTGTATCTAAGGTCTGCCCAAGAGTAATTTATAATGCAATGAGTGAGGAATCATTTTTAATGTAGTTAGTACCATTTTTGGTCCCAATTGCACATCTAATATGATTTGACCAATTGGTGGGCTACATGAATTATCAAAACCTTTGATATAAATGTTTGATTTTTGGAGAAGATAGGTTTTAATGCCCATTATTGTTGATAATTTCATGCTATAAATATTTAAGTCACATCCATTATCAACTAACACTTTTTTTATTCATTTTTTATGTGTAATAACTTGTATGAATATAGATAAGTCTTGGTTAATAACAACTTTTGATAGTAAATATTTTGGATCAAAACTGATGATTTTTGCATTATTTTTGAGGTCTCACATAATATATGTGAAGTAAGTTAATTCCAATATAATTTGATACTTGGTTTTCATGCAAAGCTTCATATAAGATATCCTTATAGATATTTGATTATTTTAAAATCTTAAGAATTGAAATCTTGGCATGTGTATTGCTCAATTAGTCAACAAAATCATACCCTTTAGATTTGATTACTAGTTTAGGCTTAAGAGGAACCTATTGTATATTAACAAGTGACGGGATAAGTTGGACACCTGTACCCTTTTGTGTAGTGAAATCATGGACCAAAAAATCCAATAGAAGTCATGGGTGAATAATGGGAGTGGGATGGTAGTTGTCACTCGAATAGGATATAGGAAGAACAAAGGGTTGATACAAGCATGTTGATGCCTAGATATTGGTTCTATATTATTGCAAAGGGAGTTGTAAAGATAAAATTGATTTTTATTTTATTTTAAGTCACTCTCCTTAATTTTACTAATTTATTTTAACCATTTGATTATACATTTTATTGATTGAGCAATGTATGGAAAATAATAAACAATGACAACCATCATATATTGATCAATAAAGTACTGACTAGACACATCCATATTTGGCATAATTGGATTCTTTTAGAATAATTAAAAATCTAATTTTTAAGATATTTATAGTTTAGAAATCAAAAATCAAGAAACCCTAAGTCAAACTAGGATTGGCACAAGGAAACACAAAGGTCAGGTTCACTAAATGTTTAACCTTTTTTTTATAATAATATTTGGGATAAAGGGGTGGAATAACCTATACACAAGGATGAATAAAACTACTCATGAGTAGGCTAATTAATTGAAAACTCAAATAAATGAATATTCTAAAATAAAATGTCGAGTTATGCTAAATATAGAAAGTACACTAAAAATAGTAGTTTGATTGCATAAACACCAAGAAGAGATATTATTTAGCTTATTTACAAGAGTGCAGGCATATTTGAGAAGTGTAGACGTGGAAACAAGTAGGGACAAGATCAGGATCCAATCATCATATTCTATAAATATTATTTCTAGAGGCCAAGACACTTGTGTCAATCTTAGGACACTTGCATCGATGTAGGTGTCTTGATAACAATAGAATTATTTGGTATGAAATATTTGTTGCATTACAAAGTGACCACCTGGAACTTTTTTGGTTTTTGTTTACCTTTCTATTGATGTCTTTTATTTGTGTGCATAAGCTGTCAATGACTGTATGTGGATCAAACCATAGTTCTTCAACTCAGGTCTTTGTACTTTGCCAAAAATAGGTTAGTGGGCTCACAATGTTGAGTTGAATTCAAGGACCCATCTATCAATGAGTGCTACTAACATAGCCAATACTCCAAGGAGGACCTGATAATTATGTTTTTCTCCCCTAGGTGTTGGATTTTGTGTGCACAAGGGTGCAATATAATATATGCGAAGGCATGTAATGAATTAGCTTGTAACTTGAAAAATATTTCTCATGGGCTACTCTTTGAGTGCATCATATTTTTAATATGACTTCTCCCATGAATAATATGAAAATAGGGGAAAATAGGGTAGTTAAACTTAGTTTTGAAATTGATTAAGTGAGCTTGAATAGGTGTTTGATTGGTATTTACTAGATGAATAATGAATAAGCTTAGATTTGTATTTATACCACACCTTTTGAAAATATCTTGCAATAGGGTTCAATAATACAAATGGGCTAAACCACATGATTCAAAATATTTGCAAACTAGATGACTTTTGATGACTAAACACTCGACAGGAATCTGGACACTTGCATCGATGCAAGTGTCCCTATGTGGGACACAAGTGTTTGATAGGATATGAAGTTGTTGAGGATTTGAAACTAATAGTGAAGAATATATACTAGGTTTTAAGCTTTCTATACAATGCAGGAGATCCGGTTCATCAAAAATGATTGGGTCAGACCATAAGATAAGTAGTTAGGCATATTGAGATGGTGAAAATGAGCCTTTTGGTAGCAGTAAGGTCCAAAATTGAAAGGTAGAGCCCTGATAAGTATTTTTTAAATATACAAGATTGAGATGTTATATCAATCAAATTTTAGTATATACACCTCTTTTTTTTTTTATGTTGTTTATTTTTCCAATAATTCCTCTTCTTAGCTTTCTTTTTTCTTATTTTTCATTTTGGGATTTCTTTTTTATATTTTTGTAATTTTTGATTTTATTTATTGTTTATTATTTATATTTATATATTTCATTCTTTTTATACATTATGTCAATTTTATTATATATAATTACTTTTTATATTTTTTAATTTTTTGTTTTTTGGATAATGGTAAAAATAAGGGTTTTGATGGGACCCCACAACCTACTACAAAGCTAATAAACCATCACCCAAAAAGGATATAACCAATAACAAACACCCAATCATCCAACAAACCTTTTGGACCCAAGTCTACAAAGAAAGGAACAATCAAAACATCAACCTAAAATCTTCCTACAATTAGTAAAATAACTGGCCTTCAACCTAAAATCAATGTCCAGTCAACAAAAGGATGGCCAACAACTAGCAAGATAAATAAAACCATCCAAAAAACTCAACTCAACCGATAAGATAATGCAAGTTAAAGTTACTAAAATACCAACCTTCTACCCAAAGAGAGAATAAAAGGGACCAATAAATTAGCTAATAGTCAGGACTAATCTTATTCCCTAATGGAACATAAGGCCTTCCATTGTTCATTGAGTACCATCCTTCACCATTTTTACTTCATCTAATCTTAGCCTTTCAGCCTGTAATCTCCATCCTTTCTTTTTGATAGACGAGTCCATGGGAGCTTTGAGTTTCAACATCAGAGGAAAAGAAGGGTAAGCAACATTCTCTAATGAAAGAAGATGACTTGAAGACATAACCAACATAGGATCCACCCTTAGAGGAACCTCCCTCCCAAGGGAGGGATCCTTAGAAAAGGAGAGATGGTGAAATGTCTAAGCAAATGATAGAAAATGCCATGACTATGCATATGAAATTTTGATCTAAAGCTCCATCTTTTTTCCTCTAAACTAACCAACAATGATGAGCCAAAATTTCAAGGCCATTTGAGGAACACCTCGCAACATGATACCTGATGATATTGTAGTGAAAATATTTGGAAGGTAGTCCGTTGAAGTTGAGATATTGAGTCCATAATCCTTGGGATGAACAAAGTTTAACTGAATGACAAAAGAAGTTTGGAAAGAATAATAATTACACATGTTCTCACAAATATTTTCTCCATAAAAATATCATCCAATTTCACAAAGGATCCCACTCGGTTAACCAACATTATAACATGCTGCTCTTTTCTCAAAATAGGTGGGATGTTGTACAATATGATCCAAAAGGGTGTAGCTAAGACTTCAACCTTTACAAGATCAAAAAAGGAAAACCAGGGGCATAAAAATACCCCAAAATTACCAAAGAACCATGGTCCCAAAGACCAAATAAAGTCCCGATCATTTGCACAATGAAAAACAACTTAGAAAAAACCATGGTTGAGAAAAGTGAAAGGAATGTCAAAGGTACTCCAAACTGACATGGCCCATCTAAAAAGATCTAAATTTGAGAGTGGTAAACCCACACACTTTCAAATAAGAAACATCAACCAATATCCAAATCCATATCTTGATTGGCCTGGTATGAGAAATCCAACTTTGGAATCTCTGATAAAAAAGACACATGAATATCTCCAAATAAAAAAGAAGGGGAAGAGGATTTCAAAGCAAGGGAGGAAGGTGCCCTAATGTTGGATTCCACCTACACCATGGATGAAACAATACTATAAGAACCAAAAGATATCCAAGATTTACAATAGGCACTACACTCATGGAAAAGATTCTCCACATTCATACAGTCAATGAACACCCATCTCTACTTAGATTCTTAGCAATAGGATCAATAGGGAGAAAAATATCTAAATCATGAGTCACTTAAGGGGGCAAAGCAATAGATTTGGAAATTCCTCTAACACCATCTGACTTCACTGAACCAATGCCCTCTACCAAAAAAACTATCTTCTTATGCCCCAAACCATCACCACTGGCAAAGACATGGATGACCTTAGAGTGAACTAATGAAGAATCCAATAGATCAACCATTTATGGTGAGATAATAGGCGTTAGTAGCTAAGGACAAAACACATCCTCAGCTTTACCCAAAACATCAAAAAATGTACCTAGTCCTTTGCCTGGTTCTTTAGAGAAATGAGGTTCAAGAACCCTCTCTACAAACTAGTCTAATAGCATGTGGAGGAATTTGGTGGCTCGACCCTGTAACAATTAATTTTAGGATCATATCTCCTATTAACCTCTAATTTTCCTTGTTTTGAGGGTCGATCATCCTCCTCTTACACATCCTCCCAACTTGAGTCAAACCTTGAAGCCTCCAACCCAACAAAGCCATGCAAGTGCTCATTAGAATAGGAGGTGGCCAAGTTTTTTAATTTTATTTTTTCCCTTTCATTGTGTATTGGAATTTCTTAGTTATAATAAATTCTTATTAAACAAATATAAAATATAGAGTATAATTAAATAATATATCAACTTTTTAAAAAACAAATCTTGTTATGTCAATTATTAAAAGTGAACACAATTACAGACTCTAAAACCCTCCACCATCCCCCAATTAATATTGTAGGAGTGCCTTTTAGCATAAGTAGTATAGGCTAATAGATGAAAGAAACATTAAATTGTTGATGCAACTATAAACCAATGTAGATAATAATAAATTATTGATCCTAATTCTAAGTAATAGGAAGAAACATTCCAATCATTAAACTAAATGTGTATAATTATTACATTTATTCTATATACCAACACTATTTAATTGGGAGAATCAATAAACTCTTCATAATTACCATTTATACTTTTAAAAGATATAGTAAAATTATCGAGAAAATAACTCAATCAGTAATGCAAACTATCAAACGACATGTATCTATGAATTATTTCAAATTAATATTACACGTTCAAGGGAAACTATAAAAATCACATTGGCATTATTAAAAATAATAAATTAAATAAAATAATAATTTTAAAATATTTATATAAATGATATATATTCAAGTAGAATATTCAATATTTTTTAAGACAATATTAATCAATAAATTATAAAAGCATATAACATACCAAAAAAAAAATTTAAAAACAAGTCAAGTATTTGTAATAAAATTAAAAACAAATCAATAAAAAAATAATAAACCAATACACACACACACACACACACACACACACACATATATTAAATTTTTATTGATATAAAAAACCAAGAAGTAGGCAACTTACAGAGACAACAAGAAGCTAGATTTTATAAAAAGATAAATTGCTAAATTCTACCATGAGAATCTAGTCTAATCATACTTTCTAAATATAACAAATATTCTTTTATTAAGTTCAAGGAATTTACATGCAAGTCTATAAGGACTTGCATGCATGATCCATGCAATCCCCACTATTTTTCTTGTTATTATTTTTATAGTAATTTTTGGGGAATAATTTACCAACGTCTCATTTTTGGCAAGTTTTCTTTCCCTGCTTTGCCCTTCTTTTTTGCTTGTCATCCTTCCCTACATTTTCTTAACTAAACAATGCATTCCTTTTTGATGATTTTCTTAAATTCTTCCATCTCCATAGTTATAGAGATCTTGGTCATATTTCATGTTTTGTCTTTTGCTTCAGACTATATCCTGTAGTTTGCTAGCCAATCCGCAACTCAATTCCTTCTCTTAATGTGTGGTTCCACTTGATTTCCTTAAAATGGTTTCATAACTTTTGTCCTTCTTATATGATCCTTTTTGATCTCTAGTTAATGTTTTTTTGTCCTCTATTACTTTACTAATTAAGAGCAAGTCTCCTTTTATTATCACTTTCTTAATATTTTCTTTCATTTCCAACTTCATTCCTAGTATTAATCCATTAGATTATGCTATGTTGTTGGAATTGATCCCTATGGATACTATGTTATAGGCTATCACCTACCCCTTATGATCTTTTAAAACACCAGACTTTCCTTGGTTTTGTTTTGATGCATCATCAAAGTTAACCTTGTACCATCCTTATTTTGGGAGAGCACATTTTATGCCTTTTCTTATTATCTCCTTTTTATGCTCATTGTTAGGTTTCAAAGTATCTAAAAACTTTCTCATCTTTCCCCAATTTTGGAGAATCTTGATTTCTTCCATATTAGCTTCCTTGTTCTTAAGTTGTTTTGAGGATAAGACTGTCTCCATAATACTAGCTTTTATTTCCATCTAAACTTTCTCTCGAGATTTGTGTTGATCATTATTTTTGAATATTCTCACATTTCGTTCTAGCCACACATTCCAAGTGATAATACCCGGCCCCATTTCCCACATGTCCTTAATAATATTTATTTTATTATTACACCACCCTTTGAGATGATCAATAACGTTCTTATTCATGCTCTAATTCATGTTAAACTTGTTAATAAAATGATTCCATAATCTTGAAGCAAAGTTGCAGTGGAGGAGGAGGCGCTCTATGTTTTCCTCATTACGATAGCACAAGACACATCTAGACGGTCCTTAAAAACCTCTTTTTTAGGTTTTAACTTGTTAGAATTTTGCCATACACAACTGACCATAAGAAAGATTCCACCTTTGGACATACTTTATAACTCCATATACTATATCATAATAAACCTTTGGATCCTCTGATAGGGCCTTCCATATGAGCTATATATCCTTCTTTAATTATGTACACCCATGTGCCTTTCCATTTCTAATTCTAGGTATATTTATCTGCACTCTAAGGAATCTTAAAACCTAACACTAAGCCATTCATAAAATTTTAGTATTCACTCTATGTGCCATCTAAATTTTGGAATGTTTTCTAGGAAAGGGTCTTGCGGCCTAGTTTTACTCTTCGTCCCAATAATCTTTCACTTTGTGCCCCCAAATTTTAATACTTTATTTTCGGACACTATCAAGGTTTAGTTCCATTTTTAGTGGTTTTTGTGTAATCCATTTGTCTTCCTAAAAGTCTATACTTTCCTCATTTTTAACATGTCAGAATAGTCCTTTGAGATGAAGATCTTTGGCCTCCTTTATGTTATTCCAAATAGTTGAACGAATTAGAAGTTCCTTTAATGTATATATTATTTTTGGATTCCTCTCATCAAGATATTTATCTCTCACCAATTCACTCCATCTTTCATAGGGATTAACTCTGATTCTGCAAACAAGTTTAGCTACGAGGGCTTGATTTACCTTGGAGAAGTCTATTATACCCATTGGTTTACAAACTTTATCCCAAGAAAGAAGAGGAAATTTCGCCATGCCTTGCCTTAAAAAATTCTTAGTATTATATTTATCTCAGACAAAGTACCTAAAGGAGCCTTTAGAAGAGAGAACCAATACACGATTGTGGATAATAAGAGTGTATTAATAAGGGTTATCCTCCCTATTTATGTTAGATGTTTTACTTTCTAACTATTCTGTTTCCTCCTGATCTTAATCCAAAATTTTATTCCATTGATTCTTCTATCCCTTTCCTTTAAAGAGAGGAATATGCAAGCAATTATTAAGGAGAACTACCTTTTCAAACCCCAAAATTCTGTAAAGGAAATATTGGATGTTAGGAGAGATATTGACAAAAACCATATTGGATTTACTTTTATTTATTGATTATCACAACATTTTTTCATAGCTAGACAATAAATCCCTTTTTTCTATAATTTCTTAAAGCATTGGCAAAGCAAAGAGCATGGTATCATCCATGAATTACATTTGAAAGTGGGCATGACCATTGGTTGTAGCTTAAATCCCTTTTATTTTGTTTGATTTTTTTAGGAATGTAATGCATCTCCCTAGGGCCTCTGCCATGAGGATGAAGTAATAGAGGGAGAGTGGGTCTCCTTATTTGAGGCCCATTAAGGAGGCAAAATACCCTTTCGAGGATCCATTGACCATAACTAAAAACTTTGGGGAAGTGTAACAACTATGTACCCATCTTCTCCATTCTTGACTGAACCTAAACTTTCAGAGTGTTCCGTCAAGAAAAGACCAATTCACTTTGTCATAGGCCTTAGATATATCCAATTTTATCAGCATTCCTTGCCTCTTTCTTGCATGAAGGGAGTGGATAACTTCACGAGAAATGACTATCTCATTAGTGATTTATCTTCCTTTGACAAAACCACCTTGTTCCTCTATAATTAGCTTAGGTAGAATGTTTTGAATCCAATTGGCAATGGTTTTGGATATGATTTTGCAGATTGTGTTGCAGAGAGAGATATGAAAAAAAAATCTTTGGTGTTATATTCTCTAATTTTTTTGGAATGAGAACCAAGAATTTATAATTGAAATATTTTAACATCCCTTGTGATTCCTTTGATTTATGAACTACTTCTATGAGTTTCTCTCCTAGAAGATCCCAAATGTGCTGGTAAAAAAAGGTCAAGAATCCGTTCAATCCTGGAGATAAATTTCCTACCATCTCAAAGAGCGTTATCTTGAATTATTCTAGCGACATGTCCTCTATCAAGTTTTTATTGTTAGAGTGGGTAACTAGTTGTGAAATTTGTCTCTAGAAGACTTCATGATCTACATGTCTCTCCTCCTTATCCTGTTATAATATATCCTCCCAAAACATCACCATGTATTCTTTAACGTCCTTGGGCTCCTCCAAGCTAGTCCATTCTAGGGTATCTAGTTTTGGAATAAATTTTATATCTTATGATTCTACATGAGAGATGACAGAACTTTGTGTTCCATTCTCCCTCCTTCAACCATCTTACTCTAGATTTTTATTTTTAGTAAATTCCCTCCTTTTTGCACACCTCCTCCAAGTTTCTTGTTACTTCTTCCTCCTCCTCTAAGAGGTCTATGGAATTGTTGCCTTCCATTCTCTTCTCTTGAATCTCACCACTTATCTTAACTAGATATTGTTTAAGTTGAAATATATTTTTAAAAATGTGATGATTCCATTTCTATAAGGCCTCTTTTAGATCTCTAAGTTTCTAGGAGAATAAGTACACTTTTGTCTCGAATCTATTATTTGGGGATTTCCACTACTAGGCGACGAACTCATCAATGTTAGGGTGTTCAAGCCACATTTTCTCAAACCTGAAGGGAGCTATCATTGGTTGCTCATCTTGCATGATACTTAACGTTATCAGCCAATAATCTGATCTTGGATTTTTGAGAACCGCAATTTCCAAAATAGAACTATCTTCCACCCAATTTCTTGAGGCCAACAATCTATCCAATCTTTCTTGAATGAGGTCCTTCCCTATTATTTTGTTTTTCCAAGTGAACCAACCTTATTTTGTTTTAATATCCGATAGTGATACCTTCTTCACAAGGTTTTAGAGGTTCGAACAATTTTTATTGCCTGTGTTTCCTCCCTTATTTTTTGAGGCATATATTCTTGCATTGAAGTCCCCCCTTAAGACCCAATAGGCCTTCTAGTCTGTTTTGATTATAGCTTCTAGTTGTTTTTAGGCTTGTTCGCTTTCCTCTCTGCTCTAGGAGCCATTAATTTTTATTAGAGAGAAACTAAACCCTATCCTTACATAATCCACTTTGCACATAAGTTAATGACTTTGGGTTTGGATAATCTCCAGCCTCACTAAACTTGGATCTCATATCATTACCAATCCTACTATGCTTATGGCATCCATCCCTATAATCTCTATTCTTAGGAATCCTAACATGCTCTTATTGTGCTCCACTAAAAATTTTGGTTTAGTTTCTTGTAACATCACTATATCAGGTTTATGTTGTGTAATCAGTTATTTCAATATTCTCCTTTTAGAGGGGGACATTGAGACCCATTATATTCCAAGAGATGATATACATTAGAGAGGTTATTTTGCTTGGTGCCCATCAAGAGTGCATCTACTTGAGATTGGGTCCCTACATCAATAGCTTCCATTGCCTCATCATGCCTTTTTTTCTTCTCACTAGGTCTCCCTCTCCTTTTTCAATAATATCCTTTGGAGTTGAGGTTTTGAGTTTGTGTAATATCCACATTATCCTCATTGGCTACTGAATTTGACTCATCTTCCTCATCCATACTTGTCCAATTGTCCTTGTGTTTTTGTTCTTCCTTCATGCCTTCTCCTTTCATCTATTTTCATTAATGATTATTTATCTTTTGTTGGTCTAACTTCTTTCTAGTAGGTTTTTTTAGCAAGTTTTCTAGGTCTTATTTAAACTTATAGTATGTCATGATGTCCTCTATTTCTGTGTTATCTTGGTTCTCGTGTGGCTGGGTTTCCTTAATGAAATCCACCCCTCTTTTGAGGTAGGATTCTCATTGGTGCCTTTTTTGCTTTTTTTTGACACATACTTTTTCATTATCTTATTTTTAGACTTGGTAGTGTGATTTATTTTTGGTTTGATAAATCCCTCTGAGTCTTTCTCTATTATTTTAGGTATTTTCTCTATGACACTATTTTTCTGTAAAGTATGACACTCTTTGATGATATGTCCATATTTATGGCAACTTCTACACTAAAACAAGATGCTCTCATAATCTATATCTTGCACCCATTCCATTTCTCTTATTTTTAGGGTAATCTTCTTAGGAAGGGTTTATGTGAGAACCATCTTAACAAAATTTCTAGCATAACTGGATAGGCCTTTACCATGATAAGGTTTAGATAAGTCTATTGGTCTATTAATAGTATTTGCAATGATTTTAAAGACATACCTAGACTAAAATTCTTATGGTAGGGCATACATTTAGATCCATACTAGTGTCATGGTTGGGAGTTCTTTTATTAGCCTGAAGGCTATATGCGAATGCTTCATGAAAAAACCTGCATCTCTAAAGAAGTAAAATCTTCCTCCAAACACTTTATCTCTATCAGATTCATTGGCAAAGATGCCTATAAAATATCCTTTAGCATAGGTTTCCAGTTCGTATTCTTTGTTCATCCTCTAGTTCCTTCTGGTCCATGCATGCAATTATTTCAGGGTTAGTTGAGCACCCATGAATTTGTAAATCAAGCTTTTGCCATGAAATCCCACTTTATTCTTCTTAATTTCCCCCAAATTAAGCATGGCAATAGGGTTCTCTTCTACTGCTTGCATGCATGTTCTTTTGCCTCCATTTTCTATCTCTTTGATCTTCTTCTTTCCAACCACCCTCATGAGACCGTTAATCTATGTTTCTAAAATGGTATTTGTGGTTTTGGTCACCATTTGCTTGAAAGATGGTTTTTTCAGGGGAAGAAAACCCCATGGAGAATCCATCCTATAGTCTCCCAAATGATTTGTGTCTTTATTATTTTGATCAACCTAAAGGATGTTGAGAGAGATTTAAAAAAAGCTTCAAACCCTAACAGAGCTCATTCCACATCTGAACATTTTTATGGATATTTATAACTCATTCTAACATGATGAGATTATTCAAGAAAAAGGTAATAAAATTTATTTCTACACATATCAGTTGAATAATTAAATAAGAAAAAATTTCTAGAATGTCTTCAATGATATTAATCTATGATTCATTCATTTATATCTTCCTTTTTTATCACATTAAATTTAAACTAATAAACCATTATATTATATAGAATAAAAATATAATGTACATTTTTTTTTTGAGATTATAATTATGGGAAGGGCCCATACTTTCATGTAGATTTTTTTTTTTTTCTAAACAGCCCATAACAAATCGAGTATAAAGATTTTATAAGATAAATACTGTGTAGATATGCCAACAAAACTTACTATCCAAAATATGAAATAGTTATTACTAAAAATACATGATAAAAATGTCAATTAGGTAATAACTATTCATGAAGATCATTCGGATAATTATTGAAACATACATAAGTAAAAATCCCATAAAAATTAATATCTAATCAAAGAGTCCCAAACTCCACAAAAACATTAAACTAAAAAACTAACATCAATCCAAAGTTAAAAAAACTAATGCCAAATGGAATACCCATGCATAAAATCACTTATTTAGATCATTGAGAAGGAGGATTTGCAAACCATTCCATCTCATTAGATTTGTAGACACTTAAAACTAGCCACCAATAACCTCCAACCAGGCTTTTGACCAATTTCTACCAAATGCATAATTTGGCCTAAAAACACTAAAATGCATTAAAATCTTTAAAATTGTCATATTCAAGTATTGATTTTAGCTAAATTATCACTGAAAGGGGCAATGTAATTTATGAAGTAGCTAACTTTGATCAGATCATTTCGAGTCAAAATGACATTTTTCACTTGGTGCTCTGGATTGCTCTTTTCTACCAAATTTATTGCACAAGACATGTGCCTTTGTTATCTTGTGTTGGCAACATCCTAAATGGGATAATGGATCTAACGTATCTAATATTGACTTCCAATTCTAATCCAGTCAAATTTTTAGCCAATAATATGACATTTTGACCAGTTTGATTAATTTATGCACCAATTGCCAAGATTTGCATCAAAGTTGACTAATCATGTTTAAGGCTAATTAATCTAAATCAAGAGCCTAATTAAAAATTTCATAGAACTTGTTGAATATTTCTTTTTAGAAATTGATATTGAATAACTACATCATCAAATGACATCATTTCTTGAGAAGACATCCGTAGACCATAAATGCATAAAATATCAAGATTAAGCCGTCCCATGCCTCTTTAATGCTTATCTATCCCAAATATTTATGAAGGCATTTATTGAGCATGGCCTCCAAAATTGAATGGATCTTTAGCCACACATCTTCATCTTGAGATGGACGGTTCTGGTTTATTCTTGTCATTTTTCAAAATCTATAAATAGGAGGCCTTGCCCATTGAATTATAAGTTTTTTTAAGCTAAAGTTACCATACCCAAATAGCTTCAAACCACATATTGATATAGTGTTATTATGCCCAAATATTGAGCCAAAGCCATCACAAGCCAAAGGTGCCAAGAGGAGATGAAGGTAGCCACACTCCATTGATGAAGATCTTTTGAGACACAAGTCAAGCAAGCCAAAGAAGGAGCCTTTTGGAGCAATCAAGGATTTGGTAAGAAATTGGTGTTTTGTGTTCATGTTTATCATTTCTTTGCATTTATAGTTGTGTTTTCAAGTGGTTTTTCCTCACTAAGCTCCCCCTAGTGACTAGGCCTAGAGATGTTATGCTAGTTAGTGTGTATCATTCATTTTGTTTTCATTTTGTAACTAACATGATACTAGCCATTCTTTCTTGCGTCAAATTTGTAGTCTACATAATGGTACACCTAATAGAACTTTAGCCTCACAAATTTGGTCATAAAGCACCTACAAAAAAACTACTAACCATTGTCATGCAGGATCTTGGAGTGTGGAAGTAAGGAAGGTAAAAATTTGGCCAAAAATACATTTTTCTAAAAGTAGCGATTTTGTCCCTATAGAGTCATGGGTTTGTTCTCTAGTCAAAAATCCCACCACTAAGATAGTCGTGGCTTTGTCATTCCAAGTTGTGATATTATGTTTTAACTATTTTTGGCTTAACATTTGTCTTTGTCTATAAATCAAGTAGCGATATTATAATCCCACTATTCACTAATACCGATATTGAAAACTCGATACTTGATAGTAGTAATATTGTAATCCTGTGACTTTTTAGTCATGATATTGCAATACCACTATTTGCTAATAATGATATTTTTGATATGGGTCACGTTATTATAGCTAAACTACTAGTAATTAACTTAGATTGTTAGGGTTAAGTGACAATATCATAACTCTCGTATTTGTAGGAGTATGGACCCAACTCATGATTTTGCCAACCTGACTCACAGGATTGTTTACTCGACTCACTATTTTGCCAACCAAACTCATGATTTTACCAACCTGACTCATGGGATTGTGAACCCGAATAGTGAGATTGTGAACCTGTGTAGTGGGATTATGTTTTCTATCAATCTAACTTGAATAGCGGTGTTGTCTATTTGACTCATGGTTTTGTATAGTTTCAGGATTGCTCTATAGAGTAGTAGGGTTGTTTGAGTGAAACCTGAGAGCTCATTTTTATAAAGTTATTTGTTCAATCTCATAAGTTATTTAAAGCAGGTAGTTCTAATCTTATTTTTTTAGGTTGAAAGGCTAGTTTGGAAGTTCATTTAGATGTTTTTAACTAATCATACACTTTAAATTTGGTGCCTAAAATGAATATTTAGCATGCTAAGTCTTGAACACTTCAAACTTTGGATTTGAAATGAACTCCGGAGTTTATTGTTTCATTTAGTCTTTTTGGTGCAATATTTACAAGTTTTTATATCTTAAAGCCAAAGGGCTAAAAGAATACCATCACACTTTTCAATTATGTGCTTTAAAATTGAACACATTTTCAAAGTTTGCATTCAATAGATCATTGCTCAATTAGTTTTGTTTGGAAAAAAGAAAGATCGTGCATGTATGCTCTCCCATCTACCCCCTTTAGGGAATTCTTAGGATCAAAAGTGTCATCTTTATTATAAATTTCCTTAGTCCAAAGGCGTAGAAGAGAATTTTTCAAGGCTCTCCCTAAGACCCGCATGGCTTGGGTGACATAGAAACAACCTTTAAAGCTCTTTTACTTGTCATTTCTTTCATTGCATTTTGGCTTATGAGGGGGACTTCATTACTTCCCATGAGTTCTTTAGGGAAGACTTGACCTTAGAATTCATATCTTGGTATTGTCTTCAACCCCTCTCCATGGGAGGGTATATAAATTGGAATCACCCCATTGAGATCACAGGTTTGAGCAGTTAAACCACCTCCTAGCACTGGGGCTAAGCCTATGACATATGAGCACATTAGACATCGCACTACACTGAGTAAATGATGGATGTAGTGGTTATAAAAAGGGCTAGACCTTTTTATAACAAACCAAGTGCCACGAACCAAATTGATGTGTTGTTTCTCTTGTTTGCTAATGTGAAAGTTGGTAGACATGGGATCCATCTAGAATGTTCAAAAACTTGAATAGTTAGTTAACCCCACTTTATCATACCTTATCAATTTAGTATTTAAGATGATTAGTTAGTTAATTTGTCTTAGATTACTTGGTTTTTGTGTGGAGTCAAAATTTGGTGTTAAAAAAATGACATAACTAAATACATTATCCCCAAAATTCTTTGAACAAGGAGGTGTTATGTTGCCCAAGTAAAAAACATATTTTTCCTTGTTCAAAGTCATCATCATACACTTTGTGTCATATCCTTCATTTTGGTGTAGTTATGTTGCCCATTTGAGTCTAGACCTTTCACCACATTTTGTTTAACTCCCTCATTGATAGTTTAAATTCAAAATTGGACTCTTCTAAGTTTTAAAGGTTGATGTGTTAAATTGGGTTTGTAACTTTGCACTTGACTTGTTTTAACTTGAGTTCAATTCACAATTTGAATTGAGGACCATTTTTAGACTCAACATCATTATCATCATTTATTAGGGCTCAATTCATCTTGCGTATTGCTCACGCTTTGAGTCCTAGGCTACATTTTTATACCATCCATCTTATTGCACCTTTTTCCCTAAGTCTATTTGATAACACACTCTTGCCTTAGAAATTTATCTAACTTTGTGTGTGTATATCATTTGGGTTAAGGAGGGTTGTGTTACGCTGCCAAAATTGTGTTGAAGTCATTTTTTCCTTAGAATCTTGAAACAAGCATTTGCCACATCTTTTCAGTAGTTTATAATTGTTATGCTGCTTAAATTATTTTGAAAGCTTATTTTATATACCTCTTTTCATATATTCCAAATTATTCTAAAATTTGAACCATTTCAAGTTTTCTTTGAGAGCCTTTTGTCTAACATGGTTACGTCGTTCACCTTTGCCTAGTTTATCGATCAAAATAATATAGTTTTATGCCATTATTTAGGAGAAAATAAACTATCTCCAAGTGCCTTTTGTTTCATACCTCGTACCTATCGATCAAGTTTATGTCCAAAAGTCAAATGCCTAGTTTTTGTTAGAAGTGTTTCAAATTTGTTAGATTAAAAATATCATCTTTTAAAGTATAGCTTTTGACATTGTTTGGCCAAGAGTCCTAGCACATGTTTTGTTTGAGCCTAGCTTTGGATGTTGTATTTGGCCAAAAGACCTAGCAACTTTTGTTTTTCGTAGGGTAGACTACTTTGAAACACTTTGACTTAGAATTTGACATTTCTATTTATGGTCCTATTACTTGACCTTTTTATGTGAGACATGTAACGTTAGACATTTGATGTTAGCTTGTTTTATCACAAGTCATTGCATCAACCTTTTTTGGATATACATATCCATCCTTTTGACCAAGTTAGACCAAGTTTGAACATATTTTTAGACATTTCCTTTTTAGAGTTTATAAAACTCTATTTTCTTTTGTTGAAAAACATTTATTATGGATACCAACATGTATTTCTACACTCGTAGTGGCCTCATGTACAATCTAGGAGTTAGTAATGTGATTGCACAAGAAGAGATGGCTCAAAACCCTTATGCGGACAATGTTGCTTATGAGACAGATCCCTATCCATCTTATAACACTCAAATAAGGGCACATAACCAAGACCCCTTGGCTTATTACTTGGTAAGCATGCCTCTTTACTCAGAGCAGGATCAAAATAAAACTGAACAGTATCTAGCTTCGATACCCAGGGTTGAGGAACTAGTTCCTCAACAACCGTACTATGTTACTACACCATCCATGTATGATCCTTATCTATTTGAGCGTCACTTTTTGGAAAACAAGGATGAAATCTTGGTTAGAGATATAGAAATAGGGGCTAAGTTTCTAATGCACTTTCCCCATGAAAATTTGTTCATCCTAGTAAGAAAGACTCATAACATAATTTATAATCAACAAGATTCTTCTAGCAATCCTCTAGCTTTAGTCCAAATGCCATATCAAGACCCTAATATGATTATCAAAGGCAAGGACCTCATGGAGGATTACTTTGTACAAATGTAGACAAAATATCAAATGTACTTGAACCTAATGTGCAATTTTAACCGAATGACTATGTCCAATAGGCCTCTCATTAATTTAGTTCCTTCAATAGGAGTGTTAATAGAGTTGATTGGTCAAGACAATTAAGGTGTAGACCCCTTTGTGCAAAACACTTCGATTGATAACTTGTTTCATACCCCAATCATTGAAGAAATGTCTTCTGCTTCTATGCAGAACATTAAGCAAAATGTAATAGATAATGCACAAACAACATCCAATCTAAACCAAAGTGGTGTAAGTACATAGACAACTAGTATACAAACAAGTGTGCTTTTAGTCAACACCATCAATGGTTCTTAAAATTAGGGAGTAGGAGTTTCTATGTCCCAACCTCAACCAACAACTATTACTAATCCTTAACCAACAACTACTACTAATCCTCAACCAATAACTTCTTCAAGCACTCAACCAACAGGATTAGGTAATTAGCTAGTAACCAATGTCGTGCCTCCACAACAAAAATTTATGAATCTTACTTAATAGAAAATGATTGATATTCCAAAACAATAGGCACAATCCAACATGTTGACATAGCAAAGGTAGAATATGTTGCCATCTCAATAGGGAATAACCAATGTTCCACCTCACCAAGTAACATTGAACATACTTCATCCCTCGTAAACCAATATACCAATTCAAAGTTAAATGATGTCTAATCAACAACATATGAATATTGGTTATTGACAGATGTTGAATCTCCAACAAATGTCAACTTCCCAATAGGGATTCATGCAACCTATAGGTTCTCATGTTTTGCAAGTGCCAATTAGGCAACCTTTGCCTTTTGTGCAGAATGTGCCATTAGTTCAACAATGGGTCTTAGTTCATAGGTACCCCCTCAATAGAAAAGTTTGATTAGTTAACATCAGGTCCCTATTCAATCCCAACAATCATAGTATACCCATATCCCTCCATTTCAGCCTTAGAATCCTCAAACTTAGACCTATTTACCTAACCCAAACCAGAATATTGCACAACTGCAAATGTAATTTCCATAATTGCATTCTAATCCACATATGCGTATTCCTGGTCCATTCCCCAACCAAACTAACATAGCCCAACAAATACCTCCATTATACCCCGGTCAAAGTGTTCCACTTGTGACTGTTTAAACATCTACCCAAACCAATATTCCACCTACCCAAACCAATATTCCACCTCAAGCCAATGTTCCCTCCAGTTTTGTAGCCCAATAACTACAACAGATGAAGGATGTAATTACTACCATCCAAGCTAGGAAACAAACTAAAAAGTTTAAGTTGGATGACATGTGTTATATCTATTTAACATAGAGTACTTGTAGATACCATTTCCTCTAGAATATGAACCATCAAAATTTGACATATACAAGGGAAAAGGTGACCCCAAGGCTCATTTGACTAAATTATTTATTGCATGTCAGCCAGTGGCATATAGTGACATATAACTTTTGTTGTTATTCTCAAGGATTCTAGTAGGGCAAGCCTTGGAGTGGTTTTTGAATTTTCCAAAGAATTCTATATCTGATTTTGATGATCTTTTAGAAAATTTTGTGTAGCACTTTTCATATAATTTCGAGCATGAGATTTTTTTGATCAACTTGATACAAACCAAGCAAAAGGTTAGTGAGATTTTTGAAATTTATCCATAGTGATGAAGAGCCCTTGTAAGCCAATTCACCCACAATTTACCAGATAAAAAATTAACTATTATGTTTACTTAAAATTTGTATAGTGAGATATCTTATCATCTAAAACTGCAGTGTGCACATACCTTTAAGGAAATCATTGATAAAGGGTTGTTGATCGAGTGATCCCTTATTAACAAAGGGATCATCAAACTTACCTCATCTAATTAGAATCAAGATACCAATCCATGGAATGGCCAAAACTAACACCCAGTCCAAGCGCAAGTGTCACAACCAGCATAGGCCAATAGCAATGAAAGACCTAGGCAATTCAACCATAACAAAAATGTTGTTAGAAATGGAGTAAAAGAGTCGCATCATGTCCAAACATTGAAAAAACCATCTACTTATCCCATGCCACTATGAAAATTACTCCTAACCCACAAACTTTTCAATAAATGTAGCAATCACAACAGCCCAGCCTATACAACAAATGCAATAACCTTTACCATTGCAACCCCCTCCTCCAAGGAGAACAATACCTACTCATCACATTTTTAGTGACCTTGGAGAGCCAATTAAATCTATGTTTCACAAGCTTACTACCACTAATCTAATTAATTGGCCTATACCAAAACATTATCCTCAAGGCATCTCGTATCTTAAGTGGTACCACCAAAATGAATTATATGCAACACCAACAATAGCTAGTGAAACACCAAACATTTGATTGATAATATGTTAGAGAATGGGGAGATAACATTGGATGGTGGAGCTTCTACTTCCAATCAAACCCTTGGAATCTATCAACAACATAAAAACCAACATCAACAACAACAACAATGGCTAGTGTAATACTAACAACAGTTTCAATATCCAAGGCCAAACTAGTAGAACCAACAAAATCAATAATAGTAGAACTAATAACATTTGAACAATGGACATAACCAAGGTCAAAACAATAACCAACATACCTATCATGCAGTTGCACATGACTAAAATAAGGTTATAGGTCATATCGTAGGACGTCATGTTAACACCATCTCCATCAATCTGAGACCAAATACTAGTCAATCATGACTTTTGCTAAATAATGCTAATCCACCAACTCACTTTGATAATCCTTTCTTGACTTAGAACTGCATACAAGTATACCAACAAGTAAGGATTACTAATTTTGTACCCAATATTGATAACTCATCGTTTCCTCATGACCACGCATAAGTACACTAACAATCAAGACTTATCCTATCTAGTCCCCCACCACCACCAACATTTATTAGCAATCATGGTCCTATATTTAATCCTGATTGTGCAATCATAACTCGACAGTTGAAGATTACCATTCCTGACCCATAGCCATTTGCCACTTCACCCATCACCCAACCAGCCATTCAACCTTAGAATAAACCATTTAACACTAACCAAGGAAAAAATTGACATTGTGGAACAATTTCAAAAGATGAACACACAAATATTCATTTTAGATTTGTTGCATACGTTAACCATTCACAAGGATATCTTGAATGAGTTCCTTAGCTAATCCACTATTTCTAGTGACATATCCCCTAACAAATTCCAAGCTTTGGTTGAAAGATAATTCAAAAATAAGAATAACACAATTCAAATAATGTTATCTCTGAAAAGAGATGTTTTATTGATCAAAATTGCAGACCCAAACATATGCCTATGTCTGAAAAGAGATGTCTGATTTCTATTTTAGGTTACATATTCATTTATACATGTTTTGAAGGTGTGAGGAGGATGTGGAAGGTCACCAATCTCGAGGGAGATTAAGTGGTTTAACTTCCATGATTTACAACAATACAGAATTCGAGGAATTACTATTTTTAGAGACTTATTATTTTTAGACTGTACTACTAAAATTGAAATTTGGGGCACTTTTATTGGGTTTTCGGGGGCCAAAATTCATTGAGCAGAGCTTGATGCCATCTCACAATGTTCCCCTCATTATTATCTTACGGTTCAAATGATGAGTCAATTAGAGCTATGGTGCAAAAGTTATGGCTCCCAAAAGTTCCACCATCAATTAGGGTGAACCCATCACCTAAATTGTCATCTAAATTGTTGCCCGGATCACTTCTCCCTCCTTGAGAAGCAATGGTCCCCATTGCATCAAGATTTGTCATCAAGTGTGGTAGTTGTACTTTGATTTGTTTCATGATGCATACTTGGAAGGGACTGTGATTTATAAAACTGTGCAGGGCCTGATTGTTCACCATTTCTGTCTAACCATCAGTCTATGGATGGAAGGCCATGAACTTCTTTAGCTTGGTATCTATTTACTTCTGTTGTCGTGTTGTTTGTGTAGTCAAGGTTGTAACATTAACCCTTTTGGATTCTTGTGGCTTGACCACCATGAGAACAAATTTCTTGGCACTAATCAGAGAGATAGATGTGGAAGGTGGTACCTCTGGTACCCTATAGCACTGTGTTCCAAGAGCGAGAGTGATCCTTCGAGTTCTTGATTCATAGATTCCATGTCAATCATACATGAATGGCTGACCAAAGAGTACATCACAAACATCTAGATTGACCACATCACATAAGACCTCATCTTGGAAATATTTTATTACATGAGAGAAAACATTGGTGGGTGACACAGAGGTTTCTCCTTGGACTCAACAATCCAATATTGTATGGCTTTGGGTGAGGCTTCATGGACAAATTTAGGCTTTTCCCAACATTAGCAGAGATTAAATTCTTTTGACTTCCACTATCAAGAATGAAATGTAGAGGCTTACCTTTCACCCATAACTTAGAGTGAAACAACATTTCCTTATCATCTAGCATCTCATCGTGGGTCTGTGATGAAGCAATAATGGCTTTAGGATCAGCATCTATAATTTCTTCTTTAACCTCTTTGACTGCAGGGTTTGTATGAGGTAGAGTAGTAGATGTTGAGGATTGTGACTCAGAAAGCAGTGACTTGATGGCTCGACATTCTTCTTTGGAGTGAGTTCCAGATTTGTGATAATCACACCACTTCCCAGTCTTTCCTTCCTTTTGCTTCCAATTTTGGCCTCGTGTTTGACCTTCTTTGTCACTTTTCCATTTTGAAGACTGATTCTTTATATTCATTCTTCCATGCTTCTGCTCAATCTTCACTGCGAACTTGTATGCCTCACCGATGGTTTCCAAATTGAAGAGTTCCATTTCTCCCCATATGTACCATTATAGTTTGCCATGATATTTGAGAACCTTATGTTTCTCACTTTCTTGGATGCCCAAACTCGCAGATAGAGAATGAAAAATGTCAATGTAATCTTGAACAGACTATTCCTTACAATGGTGAAGTTGTTGCCACTCTATATACAAATCATCATATGCTCCAGTGGGGTAGTATTCTTCCTTTATAGCTTCTATGAAATCACTGCATATAGGTTTCATCTCAAGGCCAATATTATCTGCACTGAATCTCTTTTTGTACACTTCCCACCAATTTTTGATAGGCAATGATGCTTTCAGAAGAGCAAAAGTAATCTTCTCTATATCAGTGAATTTATTTACATAAAAATAAGATGACAATTGATCCAACTAATTTTCTAATGCATCATCATTTATTTTTCCTTCAAATGTAGGGATATCAAAATTCACCTGAACCTTCAAGGGTGTTGGGGCACTGAAAGGATGTGCAGGTGCAGATGAGGAGCCAAAATTTCCCATCAAGATTTATTGGAGAATTTGAACGAATTGTTGTAGCATCTATGCTTGCTGTTATTGGAGGGCTTCATTCACCATTTCCTTGAAAAGATCAGATGTCTTAGTGTTGTTTTCCATTTGAAGTTGTTTGGAGCAAATAGGTGGATAGTCTATTGGTTCTATTTTCCACCCAAGCTTCCTGTAATCTGGCCTCATCCTTGGGATCATACACTCTAAAGACAAACTAATCTAATACCATTGATCCAAAACTCAAAAGCTTTGGTTGAAAGATAATTCAAAAATAAGAACAACATAATTCAAATAATGTTATCTCTAAAAAGAGATGTTTTATTGATCAAAATTGCAGACCCAAACATATGCCTATCTCTGAGAAGAGATGTCTGATTTCTATTTCAAGTTACATATTCATTTATACATGTTTTGAAGGTGTGAGGAGGATGTGGAAGGTCACTAATCTCGAGGGAGATTAAGTGGTTTGACTTCCATGATTTACAATAATACATAATTCAAGGAATTACTATTTTTAGAAACTTACTATTTTTAGACTGCATTACTAAAATTGAAATTTGGGGCACTTCCATTAGGTTTTTGGAGGTTAAACTTCATTGAGTAGAGCTTGATGTTATCTCACTATGTTCCCCTCATTATTAGCTTTTTAACGGTTCAAACGGTGAGTCAATTGGAGCTACGATGCAAAAGTTATGGCTCCCAGAAGTTCCACCATCAATTGGGGTGGACCCATCACCCAAATTGTCATCTAAATTGTTGCCCAGATCATTCCTCCCTCCTTGAGAAGAAATGGTCCCCATTGCATCAAGATTTGTCATCAAGTGTGGTAGTTGTACTTTAATTTGATTCTCGATGCATACTTGGAAGGGACTGTGATTTATAAAACTATGCAGGGCCTAATTATTCACCATTTCTATTTGACCATCAGTCTGTGGATGGAAGGCCATGAAATTATTTAGCTTGGTATCTATTTGCTTCTTTTATTGTGTTGTTTGTGTAG
This sequence comes from Torreya grandis, assembly GCA_037957365.1. Taxonomy (NCBI): domain Eukaryota; kingdom Viridiplantae; phylum Streptophyta; class Pinopsida; order Cupressales; family Taxaceae; genus Torreya; species Torreya grandis. The sequence continues at coordinate 2,080,270 of JARHVA010002112.1, forward strand.
TCAGGGTTGTAACATCAACCCTTTTGGATTCTTGTGGCTTGACCACTATGAGAACAAATTTCTTGGCACTAATCAGAGAGATAGATGTGGAAGGTGGTACCTCTGGTACCCTGTAGCACCGTGTTCCAAGAGTGAGAGTGATCCTTCGAGTTCTTGATTCATAGATGCCATGTCGATCATACATGAATGGCTGACCAAAGAGTACATCACAAACATCTAGTTTGACCACATCACATAAGACCTCATCTTGGAAAGGTTTTATAGCATATGAGAGAAGACATTGGTGGGTGACATGAAGGTTTCTCCCTGGACTCAACCATTCAATATGGTTTTGGGTGAGGCTTCATGGATAGATTTAGGCTTTTCACAACATTAGCAGAGATTAAATTCTTTTGACTTCCACTATTAAGAATGAAATGCAGAGGCTTACCTTTCACCCATAACTTAGAGTGAAACAACCTTTCCTTGTCATCTAGCATCTCGTCATGGGTCTATGATGAAGCAACAATGGCTTCAAGATCAGCATCTACAATTTCTTCTTCAACCTCTTCGACTACAGGGTCTGTATGAGGTAGATCAGTAGATGTTTAGGATTGTGACTCAAAAAGCAGTGACTTGTTGGCTCGACATTCTTCTTTGGAGTGAGTTTCAGATTTGTGATAATCACATCACTTCCCAGTCTTTCCTTCCTTTTGCTTCCAATTTTGGCCTCGTGTTTGACCTTCTTTGTCACTTTTCCATTTTAAAGATTGATTCTTTATATTCATTCTTCCATGCTTCTGCTCAATCTTCACTGTGAACTTGTATGCCTCACTGATGGTTTCCAAATTAAAGAGTTTCATTTCTCCCCATATGTACCATTGTAGTCTGCCACAATATTTGAGAACCTTATGTTTCTCACTTTCTTGGATGCCCAATATCACAGATAGAGAATGAAAAATGTCAGTGTAATCTTGAACAGACTATTTCTTACATTAACGAAGTTGTTCCCACTCTATATACAGATCATCATATGCTCCAATGGGGTAGTATTCTTCCTTTATAGCTTCTATGAAATCATCCCATGTAGGTTCCGTCTCAAGGCCAATATTATCTGCACTGAATCTCTTTTTGTACACTTCCCACCAATTTTTGATAGGCAATGATGCTTTCATAAGAGCAAAAGTAATCTTCTCTTTATCGATGAATTTATTTACAAAAAATAAGATGACAATTGATCTAACCAATTTTCTATTGCATCAGGATTTATTTTGAATTCAAATGTAGGGATATCAAAATTCACCTGAACCTTGAAGGGTGTTGGGGCACTTAAAGGATGTGCGAGTGCGGATGAGGAGCCTGAATTTCCCATCAAGATTTGTTGGAGAATTTGAATGAATTGTTGTAGCATCTATGATTGCTACTGTCGGAGGGCTTCATTCACCATTTCCTTGAAAGGATCAGATGTCTTGGTGTTTTCCACCATTTGAAGTCATTTGGAGCGAATAGGTGGATAGTCTGTTGGTTCTATTTTCCACACAAGCTTCATGTAATTTTACCTCATCCTTGGGATCATACACTCTAAAGACAAACCGCTCTGATACCACTGATCCAAAACTTGAAAGCTTTAGTTGAAAGATAATTCAAAAATAAGAACAACACAATTCAAATAATGCTATCTCTGAAAAGAGATGTTTTATTGATCAAAATTACAGACCCAAACATATGCCTATCTCTGAGAAGAGATGTCTGATTTCCATTTTGGGTTACATCTTCATTTATACATGTTTTGAAGGTGTGAGGAGGATGTGGGAGGTCACCAATCTCGAGGGAGATTAAGTGGTTCGACTTCCACGATTTACAACAATACAGAATTCAAGGAATTACTATTTTTAGAAACTTACTATTTTTAGATTACACTACTAAAATTGAAATTTGGGGAACTTATATTGGGTTTTTAGGGGTAAAACTTCATTGATCAAAGCTTGATGTCATCTCACAATTTTCTCCTCATTATTAGCTTTCCAATGGTTCAAACGACGAGTCAATTGGAGCTACGGTGCAAAAGTTATGGCTCCCAGAAGTTTCGCCATCAATTGGGGTGGACCCATCACCTGAATTGTCATTTGAATTATGGCCCGGATCACATCTAGCTCTAGCTCAACAAATCACTTTCAACCAAAGTGATATGTCATCCCTTGCCACTGCATAATAACCCTTTGTACATTGAAGTTTGCTTAAAGAGGAACAAAGTGAAACATGTCCTTATAGACAATGGATCATGTCTAAACATAATGTCTCTAAATCTTATTAAGGTTCTCAAGTACACTATGGTAGATCTTCATGTAAATATAATAACCATCAAATCCTATGACAATGAAGAATGAGAATCACAAGGCACCACCTATTTTTTAGTTATCCTTGGGCCCTTGACCCATGACACACTTTGCCATGTGCTAGATCTTTATTTGTCATGCAATATGCTTTTGGGTAGAACTTGGTTACATGAAATTCATGCAGTCCCATCGACGTTGCACTAATGTATCAAGTTTTCCCATTCAGGGATGGAAGTTTGTATACTAGGAGATTTGCATCTATATGAGCACTATAAACACCTAGAGGCCAAGTTCAAGAGTTATAATGATCACTTCAACATGAATCCAGTGGCCAAGCAAGATAAGGGAAAAGTAATACTCCTTGATTTGCTAAAGGACAACTACATTGATCTTAATACCCTTGATTCCCTTTCTCATATACCACCTCCTGAGATATCCAACCATTATACCATCTCATTTAATGGCCCTAGAGAGTATTTGACCTATGATACCTTTCATATTAAAAACCTTCCATAGAACCCAAAGTCCTTTGGAAGACCTAAAGCTAAGACATTTCATCCAAAATGGTGATAAAAGAGCAAAGGTAAAGGACCTATCACATTTCTACTAGCATCTAGCCTAGAATAGGACCATCTCAAGGGAGATGAATCATGGTTATACAATGACAAGCAGGCTGATTGTTATAAGAATGCCAAGTATCCTATTCCCAATAGGATCATGAAGAATCATGACTACGAAGGAAGAGACCTCAAACCAAATCAACAAAGAACACTCAAACCAATTTCCATGACCAAATACAAAGGACCCTATGGACTTGGATTTAAACTGCTTGAGGGTGACCCCATATACCTTACTCGTGTTCCATCACCATTGACTAGTGATGAGGATGCTGACAATGAAGTAGAGTCTGATCATAGCCTTTTTAATGACCTAGTTGAGACCAACCTATTTGAAATTCATTCCATTTGTATCCTTAGACCAATTATTCATCACAACCCACTACCATTTTACTATCCCTAGCTGATAGATTGGGACCAATAAGAGTTCAACGTACCAATTGATGAGTTTTAAAATGATGAGGCTTTCTATGATTTTCTCATCCTTAGAGACAATGTTCTATTGGGGGACCATAAATCAGGGTTCTCAGTCAAGTTGGATCTTAAAGCCTATTTTAGAGAGTGGGTGAACACCCTTAACTAAAATCAAATAATTAAAACATTGAGGTCCCAAAGTGAAAACCTCTTTGAGGTGCTTTTTGACTAGGTTAAAAGTAAAGAAAAAGGCTAGTCTAGTGGTGAAAACCTATTTTAGGCACCACTAAATAGGGGTGTTCAACCTTCTTCAACTATAGCTCAAGAGACCACCAACAACAAAATTGTCTGAGTCTGAGTTCAATTTTAAATAACAAGGTTTTGATAAAATCCTTCATGAGTTTTCAATAATTTTTGTTACATGTCCAAACCTTTCGTTGGGAAACTCTGATTCATCATGCCTAGGAGAACTCAAAGAGCTAGTCCTAACAGAGGACTCTAATATTGCCAACTAGTTCAAATCTTTACCCACTATCCTTGAAGATGGCTCAACCCTTATTGTGGAAGATACAATAGAGGTTAACATTGGGTCCCTAAATGACCTAAAGTGGATCAAGCTAGGCACTTCCCTTACTGAGAAGGAGCATGAAGTCCTTACAACCCTTTTGAGGGAGTTTGTAGATATTTTTGCATGGGCATATTTTGACATGCCAAGTTTGGACCCTACCTTGGCTTTGCACCACCTTATGGTCAATCCTGATGCTGAACCAGTAAAACAAAAGCTACATGCATCCTCTCATTGTTGTATTAGTGAAGAAAGAGTTGGAAAAACTCTTAAAAGTAAGATGTATCTAATTGATCAACTATTCAGAGTGGATCTCTAATGTTGTGTCAGTTTGCAAAAAGATTAAAGGAATTAGTATCTATACTATTTTTTGTGATATAAACAAAACTTGCCCTAAGGATGACTTTCCATTACCAAACATTGACATGATTGTCGATTCCATAACGGGTTATGAAATGCTTTCATTAATGGATGAATTTTTAGGGTACAACCAAATTAGGAACATTATGTTATTAGGTAATGTCATTTGGTCTTAAGAATGTAGGGGCCACCTATCAAAGAGCCATGACCATCATATTTCATGATATGATGCATGACATTGTTGAAGGCTATGTCAATGACATTCTTGGTAAATCAAAGACTAGGGATAAAAATCCAGCATTGTCACACAAAATATTTGAAAGACTATGTGAGTATAAAGTCATACTTAATCCTAAGAAGTGTGTCTTTGGATTCACATCAAGAAAATTGATTAGCTTCATTATATCTCATCTAGGCATTGAAGTTGATCCAGCCAAAGTCCAAGCCATAACAGAGATGAAACCACTGACTAATTTGAAGCAACTCCATAGTTTATAGGGAAAAATCTAGTCTATCTAAAGCTTCATATCATAATTAGCCAACAAATGCAATCCTTTTATGCATCTTCTAAAGAAGAGAGTCATATTTCACTAGGATGATCACTACCAGACAACTTTTTAGTAGCTAAAGGACTATCTAATGAATCCACCTGTTTTGTCGCCTCTTATGCTAGGAAAGCCATTTTTGTTATATATATTAGTTACTGACAATGCTTTAGGGGCACTTTTGGCTCAGTACAATGATAATGGAAAGGAGCATGCTATGTATTATTTAAGCCATACATTGGTCACGTATGAACACAATTATATGCCCATAGAAAAAACCTATTTAGCCATGGTCTTCATAGCTCATAAACTACGTCATTACATGTTAAACAATAAGACTGTGGTTATTTCAAAAGTAGATCCACTCAAGTATCTACTATCAAAAATAGCTTTACAGAGTCGAATGGCCAAATGGATAATACTTCTCAGTGAGTTTGACATCGAGTGCGTCAACCAAAAATCCATTAAGGGGTAAGTTCTTGTAGATCAGCTTGTTGAAACACCCCTTGCCAATATAGATCCATTGACATTCTAATTTCTTGATGAATCCATGATGACCATCATTAACACACCTCTTGAGGAGCAACACTAGAAGCTATATTTTGATGGATCATTCACAACACATGGATTGGGGGCAGGCCTTTTATTTATTACACCATAGGGGGATCTAATCCCTATATCATTTAGGATTAGCATTTCTTGTACCAATAACATTGATGAATATGAAGCACTTGTTATAGGGATTTACCAAGTGGTACAATGGAACATATCTCATCTCAAGGTTTATGGTGATTCTTAGTTAATCATCAATCAGGGTATAGATCACTTTCAGACCAAAGATGAAAAACTGGTTCTATATAAGGCCTTGGTCGCCACTCTCAAGCAACAAATTATTGACATTTAGTTTGAGCATATACCAAGGGCAAGTAACAAAACCGTAGATGTTATGGCCACTATTGGATATTTGATTTGACAAATAGACACAGCTAAAGAATATCAATTCCTTATCAATAATTTTTTATCACCAACTCATGAACCTTCAACCATCACGATGATTTGTGATATTATTGGTCCTAACTCTATCTGGTACTCAGACCTTTACAACTACCTCAATGACCAAACTATGCCACCTGACCTATCTCGAAAGCAATCTAAAGCCTTCATCCACCAAACCACTTACTATACCTTACTCAGATCAACCCTTTACTACCATAGTTTTGATGAAACTCTATTTCATTGTTTAACTTTGGTAGAATATACACTAGCGTTACGGGGAGTTCACAAAGGAGTATGTGGAGCCCACACCAATAGGGTAGTCCTATCCAAAAAGCTCGTACATACTTGTTAGTTTTGGCCAATGATGGATGCATATGCATTGCATATGTTAAGAAGTGTGACAAGTGTCAACGACATGCCAATTTGATTCATGCCCTAACCAAAACTCTAAAATTGATGTGACTAAAAAGTAATTTTCAAAGTTTATTTTCAACCATCTTATTTACCACTACAGTATCCCTTCCGACATTATATCTGATAATAGAAGATCTTTCAAGAATAAGGATGTTGAAAAGCTATGTACTGAATATAACATCACACGACATTTTTCAATGGCGTATTACCCTCAAGGTAATAGCCAAGCCAAAGAATCAAACAAAACCATTATCAACATTCTCAAAAAGATTGCCAATGATGTTGGTCACAATTGGCACCTTCAGATATTATGCACCCTTTGGGCATACCATACCAATCATTGCACACCCACATGAGCCACTCCATATTCACTTGTTTATGGTACTGAAGCCATTATTTCCATTGAGGTTGATTTGCCATCTTTATGCATCTCTTTCAAGCATGTCTTGGACAATAACGACTATCATAAAACTCGCCTATAAGAACTAGAATTACTTGATGATAAACACATGGATACTATGAATAATCTCCAAGTTTATTAGAACCAACTTTGAGGCCACTACAATCAGCATGTGAAACATAGAAAAGTTGAACTTGGTGATCTTGTCCTTAAAGAGAACCAAAACAATACTATGGTAAAAAAGAAGCATAAAGGTAAGTTCAAACCCAAATGGGTTGCTCCTTTCATCATTACAACAAACTTTGGAATAAGAGCATACAGGTTGCCACACTACACGGACATGAACTTGATGAACCGATGAACATTATTCACCTTAAGTAGTACTACACCTGAGTGACTTGGTATATTATCTATAAGGACCATTTCAAGTTATATCATTTTATCAAACTTCCTTGTACTATACCATTTTATTATCCCATCATCCTACCAACCTATCACTTTTACCTATCGCCTATCCATTTCACCATACCTTCTCATCAACTAAGTTCATTTTTTCCACCCTACCTGGCCCTATGACCTTGGTTCTATCCATTCATTCTAGAGCCACATTCAATAAGAGGATTTAGATTTAGTTTTAGTAGTTCCTTCAAGTATTTTAGATAGAGGCAATATTTTGGAGCAATAAGATAGTAATTTGGTAGTTGCATCCTTCATTTTGTTTTGTTCTCTCCCATTGTCTTGATATTAATTATAACTGCCTATGGGAAAATCAATATCATTGACTTGTGCCATTGTATCCTACTTATAACGACCCATGGGCAAACCAGGGGCAACACTTGTTTATCTTGCCTTAATGAACCAGCTAGCCATTTCCTATGTCATATTGTGCCTTTGTACTAACTATGCCTATTTTGTTTGAATTGGTTGTTATACTAGTTAGATTCCTCTATTGTAAGGTGAAACTACAGTGACTTGAGGTCCCATCCTAAGACTATATAGGTAGCACTTAATACTTGTTAAGGTCAACTCAATCATCTTAAGCCACACTCTTACCATTTTGTGAGCATCTTAAGCCATTTTATCATCATTTTACAAGCTTGGACCATTTAGTATCTCATCATCTTTCATCGAGTTGAGATACCTAGAAAATTCCAAAAACATTTGTAAAATCGTTAGAAAAAAACCAAAAACATTAACCCATTCTTTGCCTTAAAGGACTCTGAGAACCCTTACTAAGTCATAAGAAAATCACTTGTCACGTAGTTTCTCTATCCTTTTTGGCCTTTTCTCCCATGCACTTGCCATTTTTCAAGACCATTCCTATTCTTCTATCACATCCACATGTTTGTTTTCACCAGTTATCATTTTCTTCTCATTTCTTGAGAGAACTACATTTGGCTTAAAGTTTTTGTTGGATATTACATCCATGGAACTATATAGACAATGTCCACTTGCCTAAAGCATATGGAGACATCTCGACCACCCCCTTCCTTTTCTTTTATTCCCCCGTCATGTTTGTTTGCTAAGTTGTCACCTCTTTTCTAGGGGCAACATTCGTTGCATAGGTTTAAATCATGTTGTTTGTAATAACATTAGGGCTAACTATTATTATTATTATTATTATTATTATTATTATTATTATTATTATTATTATTATTATTATTTACACTATTACCTTGATTCAGTCTATGTACATTCATTGGGTGATTCCTTGCACATCTATATTAGAATCCATCCATATTCATATGTTTACATTGTCATCATGGTTTTTATCATTGGTGTATTGTTTTCCCTTTAATGTTGGATTTCAGGAGTTAGTCCTCATGCATCTTTTGGCCTAGTCCTCATGGTGTTCTATCATGAGGCTCACCATCAAATGCTACAATAAAAATTAGCTTCAGGATGTCTACTCAGCAATGGCAACATCAGCATCTCCTCAGCATCCCAATCCGATCCCAATCATATCTCAAATAGAGTAATTCAACAAACAAAGGAATTCCAACCTTTGTTAGTTTGGATGCGCATCTCCCTACTAGTAGGCTGTTCCAATTCATCATTACCCTTTGTGTCAAGTTATCATCATCATCAACCAATCAATCATGTTTGCCATAATCGGGGTACAATGATTATAACCACCTATGGGCAAATCATTGTACACCGTCCCACCTATATTTTTCAATGATTATAATTGCCTTTGGGAAAATCATTGTGTTCTCACCAAATTTACTTTATTTTTGTCCAAACAAGGGCATGTTGTTATCTTGTTTGTCTATCCCAACTGGGGCAGCTCCATCTTCTTAATGATTATAACCACCTCTGGGCAAATCATTATATTATCATACCGTGTTGCCACTACCAGGGTACAATGCTTATAACCACCTTTGGGCAAACCTTTGTACACTGTCCCACTTACATTCTCAGTGATTTTGACTACTTTTTCAAAATCATTGTGTTCTCATCCCATCATCTTCATCTATTTGGTCCACTCATTTTGCTTCTTTATTTCGAGGGACCATTTATCGACCTACTTGTGCCAACCGTTCCCTCGAGGGGGCATCATACAGTTCATATATTGCCGTTGAAGTCATAGGCATACATGACCTTTTCATTATTTGAGAAAATGTTACTATGCTTATAGTTTGCAATGCCTTCCCAAACATGGGCAAATTGTAGACACTTAAAACTAGCCACCAATAACCTCTAACCAAGTTTTGACCAATTTCTATCAAAATGCACAATTTGGCCTAAAAACACTAAAATGTGTTAAAAGCTTTAAAATTGTCATATTCAAGTGTTGATTTTGGCCAGAGTATACTAAATGGGGCAATGCAATCTATGAAGCAACTAAATTTGATCAGATCATTTCGAGTCAAAATGACATTTTTGCACCTAGGTGCTCTAGATTTATCTTTTTTACCAAATTTCTTGCATAAGACACATGGCTTTGTTATTTTTTGTTGGCAACATCCTAAATGGGATAACAGATCTAGCACATCTAACATCAACTTCCAATTCCAATCTAGTCAAATTTTGAGTCAATAATATGACATTTTGAGCAGTTTAATTAATTTGTGCACTAATTACCAAGATTTGCATCAAAGTTGACTAATCATGTTTAAGGCTAATTAATTTGAATTAAGAGCCTAATTAAGAATTCTATGAAACTTGTTGAATATTTCTTTTTATAAATTAATATTAAATAACTGCATCATCAAATGACATCATTTTTTGGGAAGACATCCCTAGGCAATAAATGCATAAAATATCAGGATTAAGCCCCCCATGCCTCTTTAATGCCTTTATATCCTAAATATTTATAAAGGCATTTATTGAGCATGGCCTACAAAATTGAATGGATCCTTAGCCAAACATCTTCATCTTGAGATGGATGGTTCAGGGTCATTCTTGTCATTTTACAAAATCTATAAATAGAAGGCCTTGTCCATTGAATTCTAAGCTCTTTTAAGCCAAAGTTACCATGCCTAAATAGCTTCAAACCACATCTTAATTTAGTTTTATTATGCCCAAATATTGAACCAAATCCATCACAAGCCAAAAGTGCCAAGAGGAGATGAAGGTAGCCACACTCCATTGACAAAGATCTCTTGAGACACAAGCTGAGCAAGCCAAAAAATGAGCTTTTTGGAGCAATCAAGGATTTGGTAAGAAATTGGTGTTTTGTGTTCATGTTTCTCATTTCTTTCCATTTCTAGTTGTGTTTTCAAGTGGTTTTTCCTCACTAAGCTCCCCCTAGTGACTAGGCCTAGAGATGTTATGCTAATTAGTGTGTTCCTTTCATTTTGTTTTCATTTTGGAACTAACACGATACTAACCATCCTCTCTTGAGTCAAATTCCTAGTCTACAAGATTATCAAATCTAGCAACAATCCCACTTAAAGGAAATCAATTATCAAAAGTTATTCCCCAAAAATTATCAATAAAACTAGTGCTTCATCTAAATGAATAACAATAACATAAACTAAATAAATAAAATAAAATAAGTATAAACTAGATTTTTTCCTAAATACTATACAAACTAGTTTATGTGAGTTGAATGGAATCCATACAATTGAAAACATGACAAATGCAAAAACATCACGATTTAATAAAGTAGGGCTATGAAACTATACAACAACATCACTATCTTTTGTTCATTTAAAATAGTTATTGAAGGGAATTAATACCGCCAACTCAAAACAAGTCAAACATAGTTGTAGAAATTTGAATTCAATCCTATAACATATAACAAAAAAGATGAATACCACTGTGATGCCATAAACGTTATTTCTTCTCTATTACATTTATGTGGCTTATCATATGATATTTAGGGGGCTGCAACATTAAATGTTATATATCCATTAAAAAAGGTCTCTTATCTCTTAACACTATGTTTGCGTTTTCTCCTTCTTTACCTTCAATAATAATCAACACATCTATTCCCTAAAACATAACAAAATTGTTTATAAAAAATACACAAAGTAAATCCAACATATCAGATCAACATGTATATACAAAGATTCAAATCAATTATGAATATCACTAAACACACTAAAATACTCTATATATTTTTCTTTCCCCTACATTTCTATATAAATACCATATATAAATATTTCCATCATCCATTATGTAACTTATACCAAAGAAATTAACAAAATAGCATTGGGCCCACAAAATCAAAATTGACTATGTGAACATTTTTGTTGCTCATTTATGAAACCTTATTTCTCAACTAGGAAAAAAACCAACATAGTAGCTTCCCACTAAAAGATCCAAAGCATAAGGCTAATGGCCAAAGAGAGATGAAAAAAGGAATGTAACCTAAAGCATAAGTTTAGCCAGCAGTGCCTCGCTTTTGAAGAGTAACCTCATGACATCTCCCTATAAATTATTGTTGCCCAAACAAAATATAATTTAAGAAAGTATGAGGTTTATAGGGGCCAAGGTGTTAAATGTGGGCCTATTATGGATTAAACATGGCAATCATGGCTCTAAACACTTCTTCAAATATTTGCAATACAAACATTGCCATGAACATATTTCAACCATTCTTACTGAGGATGGAACTGAGACTTCTTCACTTGATGACATTAAGGATGTCTTTTTTCAGCATTATAACACTCTATTCTATGAAGAGCACTACTTTGAGGAATATCAATCATTTCTAGAGGAATGGATGCAACAATGTATTGCATGAAAGGTAGTTTAGGCTCCCAGCCATCTTCTTGAGCAACATCTCACTTTAGCTGATCTAGAAACAATGCTTTGGATAATGAAGATTGAAAAGGCTCCTGGCTTAGATGGGCTTCCGGTTGAATTCTTCCAAGCTTTATGGACTACCCTCAAGATGGATTTGTTATATATGTATAAAGAGGTGGAGGCCAATGGATCCTTGGGGGCTGTCACTAACCATGGTTTGATCAAATTAATCCCTAAAGTTGGAAACAAGAATAAGGTTTGTGGTTGACGTCCCATCACTTTCCTTAATGTATCTTACAAAATTAATGTAAAGGCTATTGCCATGAAATTAAAACCTATAGCTTAGGATATTGTTCATCTTGAGCAAACTAGGTTCCTAAAAGGTCGATTCATTTTGGATAATCTGCTCTATGTAACGAAAACTGCCCAGTGGGTTGAAGATTCTAATCAAGATGCCCTATTGGTCAAAATTGACTTTGACAAAGCCTATGATTGGATTCGTTGGTGTTTTATTCTTAAGATGCTTGAGTGGCTGGGATTCAGCTCATATTTCAGGCATTGCATTCAAATGTTCTTCAATGAAGCACAGCTCCAAGTTATGGTTAATGGCAGCCTCACAACATCCTTTGACCTCCAAAGGTCCATCCTAAAGGCTGCCCACTCGCCCTTTTTTTGTATGTATTTATTGCTGATACCCATTGGATATATGCTTCAATAATCTCACCAATAAGGTGATTTGAAAGTATTTACTCTTCCACAGGGTTCTTATGCTCTACACTCTCATTTTGCAAATAGTTCTCTTGTTTTTTTGCAAAATACTCTAACAATAAATTGATGATGTGTAGTATATTCTTGATATTTACTATGATTTATCTGGATCCAAGTTACATAGCCCCAAAATGGAAGTTATTTTCATTAAAAGTTCACCTAATTTGGCTTGGATTCCTTCAACATGAAATGTCATTCCTCACGAGAAGATTACACGTTACTTGGGTATCTTGTTTGGCATTGACCTCTCCCCTCAAGACATGTGGGACTGGGTGCTTAATAGAATTCAAAAAAAGGTGGATAACTGGTCTTGTAAATTTTTGTCCTTAATAGGGAAGTTGATTGTTATTAATCGCATTTTTTGGCCAGCCATGTTTATTACTCGTCTTGCTGGTTTCCCTTGAAATCAACGTATGACAAACTCATACAGTTAGTATGTGGTTTCCTATGGAATAACAACTCTGGCAAGAAAGGTATGGCAACCATTTCATGGAGGCTATGCACTCAGCCTAAATCTTTAGGTGGGCTTGGAATTATTGATCTGCTTTAGTAGGAAAATGTCTTGCTGCCAAATGGGTTGCAAGAGCCACCAAAAGTACTGAGCCCTAGAAGATTCTTATAAGTGAATGGGTTCAACGTGCATCTCACAAGGGCTCTTGGACCTTCATTCCTTGGGAATATACAATTTTAAATGCATCTTACTTTGATATTTTTAGTTCTCTTCTCCTATGATGTAATTGGGTAGCTTGGTAGGAAATAACCCCTTTTCTCCAATGTCATCATCAATCCCTTCGACACGTATTGAGTATGCCCAAATTTAGTATTTGGTGGAATAGGGCTATCCAGTCTAATAATTTTTCCCTTGCTGTCTAGCCAAAATTTAGTGCCAAGTCTTTTGAAAAAAAAGTCGTTAATAAAATCAAGGATATTTGGGACAAGGACACTAGTAGTTGGTTGTCTTGGAACTCACAATGTCATAATTTTGGATTGCCTACACAAATTTAAAATTTGATCTATGTTTCCCTTATTTAGCTAATTCCCCCTGACGTTCTTCTTAAAATTAACATTAACCTTACACCCCCTTGGATAGATTGACAATGGCCAAACCAAGATGCCATTATCACTGCCTCACCACAATTTTTGTATCATCTTGTTTAGCCCCTGCTTCCTCTTGCTGACCCTTTCAATGCTAAGTGGTCTATGCCCTTTTTTGATTCTCAATGGAAGCACATGGCAAATACTATTTGGCAATGCCTAGTTGAGGCCAAGTGTCAATTATTAGGTTGGCGTATTCTGCATATGAAACTTCTTGTTGGTCAAACTCTGTCCAAGCTCGAACTTACTATCAAAAAATGCGTCTTCTACCCAATGCTTGAAACCATTCCTCACCTAATCTGATACTATCTATCCTCTTCTTAGCTCTGGTTCTCCCTTCTCTCCTCCATTTCATAACTCTTCCCTAGCAATTTCAAAAAAAAAATTGCCTTGTTAGGCGTTCTCTCCCCTGTTACCCCCTCCGTCATATGGAACACTTGTTGACTGGTCATCCCATTTCAGATTTAGAAAAATCGTTGTCAACAACTATACTTTGAAAAATGTTCAATTTTAGTTATTCAACAAACTCATATTATATCCCCTTTTTTTTTGCACTTGGAACAATTCAACACCAAGAACCCTGAACTACTCATAGTGATCGAGAAGATTAAAGAAAGACTCAAAACACGACAAAAAAGATAAATTATTGCTATTTATATTTTGTTGTTAATTTAGAATTTCATTATTATTGTCTCATTCTTATTTCAACGTATTCTCTTATGAAAACTATTTTGTAACTATTTACTTTTTTCCCTCATAAAATTATGATATTTTATACTTATTTAACCCTCTACTTTTATATGTATATATGTATTTGATTATTAAATTACAGCATTTTCAATTGAAAAAAAAACACTTGGGAAAAAATCACCTCTCCTATAGCGTACTTTGCCCTTTTGGGGCAATTGCGAGAATGGAATAGATCGCATATACACGCTGCACAATCAATAGCAAATCACCTGACACAAACGAGTTAAAGCACTTGAGGGTGTTTTCGACTTCTTCCTGCTTTTCTTTTCTTTTCTTATGCGTCTGCATTTGTACTTGTGACCCTCTACAGGTATCTATGTCGACTTTTTCACTCTTCTGCTATTTAAAATAATTTTAAATCTTTTTCATTATTTCGGCCATTGTTTTTATTTTTAAATGAATCAAACAGAATTTTCACTCTGCATATTTCTTAATGAAATCGTTTGTTAGCCTTTTCATTAATTCGCTTAGATAGCATTTGATTGCTTGATTTCAAGTTCCTGTCACTACAAAATTTGTAGCGATTATGGCTCATAAATTTCTAGGGCTTAGAGTACATTTTTCCGTGAAATGTAATATCCAAAATGATGGATATTTTTGAGCAAATGTTTAATGTAATATCCAAAATAATGGATATATTTGAGCAAAGGTTTAGAAATGCGAGTTATTGGCAAGATTTCCAAGGCAAAGTCCAAAAATTATGGATTTGTTTATATATTTTCCTTAATTTTTTTAAAAACCCTCGGCTAAAATGCAAAAACGGAGGGATATCTATTCGAATCAATTCACCCAGAGGTATGCAACATCCAGAATTGAATGCAGAATATTATTCAAATTCATACATTAACATGTCTATTTGAAATTTGAATCTAGTGCTCCTTAATGAAAATCCCATTAATTTTTCATTTGCGCTCATCCCATTGATAACAATGTCAATCTCAGTTAAGGACGGTTTATTTATTATTAATATTCTTGTAAAAGCTTGCTGTAGAAAAACACACCTAAATGCTGCACCACACAATACTCTATTGGCATATGCCAAATCTAAACGATTGTATTCGGTCAGATTCACGAAGGAATTGCAATATCCATTACCAAATTTCCTATATCTCATGTTCCTATAAAAAGGTAAAAGTTATCTTTTAGACCCCAACCTAGCCAATATGCCTCGTGGGTGTATACGATGCCACTTGTTGGAGCAAGGGACTTTTTTCACTTTGTCTCATATATATATTTCAAATTTTGCACCCTTAGAGGTTTTGATCTCATGATCAAGCCCATAAGCAAAATGAGTCTTACCAATTACCTTTAGATTCAAGCTAAACCTCCGGGATTCAAATAAGATTACACACATTCTTATGGTTTGCTTGCAAAAGGATGGTCGGCTCATATTTTCTAGGAGGTCAAAGAAAGAGGGTCAAATAAACTCCTATTTGGATGAATCATATGTAAGACCAATATTGCATTCTCTATTAGGAAGTCAAAAGTAACTCGCATACAAACCAATTCTATTATTATCTATGAATACTAATGGAATGGATTGGTAGTAGCTGGACGGATTATCAATTTATGGGCACTGCAATATATTTGAACTTTATTTACCTTTCATTCTTGTCTAATCCACAAATAAAATGGATTGCTTGCAGCTTGATGAATGTGGGGTTCTTTCTGGTTTCACCAAATGTGGCTTTGATTACTTAAGTGGGACCCAACCTAGGGTGATATTTTTCCTAAGACACCAGTAAGATTAGCGTTCATGCCTTGTTGAATAATAAATTTCAGCTTAGGTGTTGTGGAAAGAGGAGTTTCGTACTGTAAGCTAAAGATCTGTTTGCATGGGTTGGGAACCTTGTAGCAGCCATGGAGACTCTTGGGTTTGCAATACATGGACATACGCCTACCCCTATGTCTTGTCACAGGGGCTCTCAGAGGTAGGGGTCAAGTGTAACCATATTATTGATCCAAGCCCAACCCAAGTTCTCTACAAGTTCTGCCCAATTTTTTAACCCTAGCATTTTGTTAGTTGGGATGTGATCTAGCAGTAACTTAGAGGAAGTTCACCATCACTGCCCAGGTTTGACTCTCAGGGCTGCAAGCGGGTTGGGAATCCCAAAAGTGATAATCGTAGGGCTTTTGTCCTCCCTGGCCAAGAAAACTGAGTTCACCTGCCAAATGGCTTAGTGTCCATGTTGTGTCAATTCTAAGTTTAGGGTATATTTTATTAGTTTATGCATCTTCTGCTAAGATTTAGTAGTTTCAATTATAAAAAATTATAACATGTTTTAGGTATTGCAAAGGGGGCAACTGTTTTAATAATTGTCCATTTCTTCCCCTCATTTGGTGTAATCTTTGATTTCACTCCTTTAAATAAAAACCTCTCGGATATATCTAAAGCAATCTAAAGCAATAACAGAGTATTCCTATAATGTTGCCCTTGAATTTATAGCTGCAAGTAGGCCATGTCACCAACACATATCCATGAACCTTGAGCTAGATACTTTCTAGCAATTGATTTATATTAAAATGCAGGCTAGTAATTGGGCTAGAATGAATGCGAATGAAGAAATGTTGTTGGCAAAAGACTAGAATTTGTAGGCAAAAGACCAAGAACTTTTATATAGTGTGGCTCATTGTTGATCTTTTATTTGATTCTCAAACTTTATTTTGTATCTTAATAATGATACATTTAATGTTAAGCAAGCTTTGAGAAATTAAAGAAATGAGCAAGACTCTTGGCTTTGCATAGACAATGCTTTTGTATGTCCACCAGAGGAGCCAATGCAACCTTGTGAGTGTTTCAAAAGCAAAGATTCAAATAGAAATGAGAGCAATTGTGGGCATAAGTTGAGAAGGAAAATATAGAACTTGGACCTTCCTTGATAATAGGTATCATGCAATAAAAGTTTGTGATAAATGCTAAGAGATTGTCATTAGCCCAAAGATGCAAAACCATTTGACACATTATGGTTTTACTATTCTTGAATTTTTACATGTTGTAGAATGTAAACAATGAACATACTGATTTGGATCTCAGGAGGTCCGGGGGGCAATTGTCTAAATGAGGATTTATGTGTTATATGCGTATGAGGAATCGATATGAACAAGATTTAGAATAGAGAAAATGTAGAATTGGAACAAAAAGTTTTATTAATTTGTGCATTCTATACAAGGCATGCCCTTGAGGAAGATGTATGGCTGTTTATCTTCTACTATGTCATTGCTATCTAATGCTATAGATATATATATATACATTGATCACAAGTCATGAAGGCTTAAAGAATTGTTATGGAAGTTGAAACGGTTGAGCTTCCATGTGTGACTCTTCGTCTTTTGATATTGTGTGGCTTGATTGCTAGGTGCGCAGTATGTTGGCATTACGTGAGCCCTATAAGTGACACCTAGCATGGCACAGTGTGGCACGGAGTGTCCATGTGGCTATTGTATGTTTTGGATGTTCTATGTTGGGATAGAGTTGTGTGGTATGTTTGTAGGTGTTGTGTGACTGATCGATGTTGTGCAGAGGTTCCGCGGTCTGTGCAGTGTCATGCACGATGCACTGGATGTGCTGATGCAGTGTTGCGTTGTTTGTGGAATTGCATTGAACGATGTCAAGATTGATCATCAAAATTTGGCTTGTGGGGCGTTGCCTCATGGGGGCGTTGCCACTTGATTCTGCAAGGGGAACCCCTTGACTCATATTGGAGCTTTGCCCCATTTTGGGTGAAGGGAACAATGTTGTCTTTTGAGTTGCACAATGTCAATCTTGGCGTTGCATGGATTAACATGGTGCATGGTACTAGATGGAGGTGCTTGAAATATGGTCTTGCGTGAAATTGCACAAGTAGCCAAGGGACTCAAGTCAAGAGCATGAACCAACACGTATGCGCTTGAATCATTTGCTTTTCTTGAGAAGCAATTATCTCAATTGCGTTAAGTCTAGGAAGCAAGTTTGGAATCTTGTCTTCCAACAAATCTTTGGTGAATCATTTGCCTTGGTGATTGTTTTGGCCTTTTATGACAACTTTGTATACCGACATAGAAAAGTTATGGGTGTCCATGGTTGCCAAAAGTTGATTTGTTTCTATCGGTCGAGGTTGTATTGTTGTAGGTGGTGAATATTGTGCAATCCTCTTAGGAGTTTGCACAACATGATTAGAGCTTAGAATCACTTTAGGAATTCAATAACTATTACTACCCATTGATATAGTGATACTTTGAGGATTGGCTATGTACAGACCCTAATGGCTATGCATGTACACATATTCGAGGATTTTATCACAAGCTTCAATTGGCGCTGCATCACAAACTAGCTCCTCTTTGAAAGGATGGATAACATATGAGAAATGACATTGGTGAGTGATATGTATACCTTTGGTGTTGCAGGAATTGAACCATCCCAAATTGTAAGGATGCGAGTGAGGCATGGTTGGAAAATTCAGTTGTTTGATGGTTGCTTCAGAGATGTGATTCTTCGTGCTATTGCCATTGATCACAGAATCCAGAGGCTGCCCTTGCACCCACATTTGCTTATGGAATAGGCATTTTGCTTCATTGTCTTGCGCTATTGGTGTAGGTGCTGCACTGGGACGAGTAGCTTCTAGGTTCATGTCTATTTCTTTTATAAATTGTTGGACTTTTGGATCCTCTTCTTCTGCGCATGCAAGCAAACTTTTTTGCGCATGTCACTTTGAATTCGAGTGGTTGCTAGTTTTGTGTTTATTACACCCTTTACCTATCCTAGACGGTTTGCACTTGTCTAAAGATGGTGTCATCTTTGGTGTGGAAAATGTGTCTCACTTTCCCTTCATTTTGACTCTTCCTCAATTATTGCCACAAAGTGATAGTGTTGGAGTGGTCGGGTTCACACTAGCTAGTGGTTTGGGTTATTTCCAAACCAGCTTTGTGTTAGCCGTGTTCACACTCACTTTAGGAGTTAAGCTCGATTTGGGAGCTAGTTAATGAGTTGTTGTGTAAGGAATATTTGCACGTACTATTTGGTGAGTGCAAATATTCCATCCCAACTAATGTTGGTTTCATGCAACAAATTGTTGTTGGACGAAACAAACTCTTGGGCCTATTTATTAGGCACTCCTTGTGGTATCTCCTTGATTGTTGAGAGAGGATGATGCGGATTGTATATTGATCATTGAGGCAATTATACGAAGACTATACCACGCATATTATTTGTGTGTGTATTGTGTGTAATGATGGTTTTGCTGTGGTAATGGTGTGCAAGAGTGATCCTGTGGTTATATGAATGCATTGTGCACTTCGATAGATAGGCTTCACCTAATGTCTTGACCTTGGCCAACTTTAGTTTGGACTTAATGAATGGTTGTAGGCCATTGCAGTACTTGAGAACTCTATGCTGTAATGAATTGAAGGAGCTCAGTTTTGCATGCCGGTCATGGAAGGCATCAGTGTAGGCCTGGACTGATTGGTCATGCCCTTGTTGTAGTTATTGCCATCGAATGTAGTGGTCATCATAGACATTTTTAGGATAATATTCATCCTTGAAGACATCTTTAGGGTCAGTAATTATTGATTGTCAAGTCTTCTACCATTACCCACAAAATACATCACCTGTTTACAGTGGTATGATAAACATCACTTGTTTAATCTAATTTGCCAACACTTATTCGTACCTGTTAACAAAAACTCACCCTTCTGTTAACTAAATTACAGGTGTAGGCTTTTAAAGCCAAATGCATGGGTTTTAAGACAGGCGATCACCAGGAATGAGTAATATTGATTACAATTTTAAGCTATTGCTACCCATGTCCATATTCTCTCTCTCAGTTCCCAATGATGTCCGTTAAAGAGGACTGATTAATGATCTTTTCCAGGGAGTAACTCTCTTATGACTGATAAGGTATTCAACATTATGGCATGGCAGAAGCATTGTCAATCAGAAGAGAATATGGAATGTAACAGAACCTTATATTCTTGGATGGATAACATTGCCAAAGAGACATGGTGACATTATGTTCGTTAATTGGCAGCCACTGATTCATTTATAATGCATTAAATTGAGAGTCAAACTATGCAAGCCAATTGTTTCTATCACTGCCGAAAGAAGAGTCAATGGATGACATGGTAATTATTACTCTCATAATTATTCATGAGTCTTCCGCGCTATCATTTTTTGGCCTTTTGAAGCATCATGGGATTTGCATTTACTCCCTCTCCTCTCTTCTTCTTATCATCTAATCACCATTTCCATCAGAGTCAAATAAGTTATGGAGCCCATAATTAACTATGTTTCCTATTTACATTATCTGCTTCAAGTCAAAAAAAACATTAAACAAGCTGCAGTCAAGGATCAACAACTTCATTCCCCAATCATTGGCATATTTCTATAATGAACTCAACAAGTGTATGGTTTGATGAAGAAGACAAAATTCTCATCCATCAGTTTGAATCAGCCAATACTTTTTTGCACTATTACTTCCTATTTCATGGTTCAAACAATTCAGTCCATATTATACGTACTTGGGTCAAGCCTTTTTGTCGTAGTCCATAACAGTGTACTCCATGCTATTGTCTATTGTTACAAGGCATAGTAAATCGATTAGATAGAGCCTCAATGAAAGGCTTACAACAATACAAAATAAACTCCCCTCTCTGCATATATTGATGCAGGGAATAGCTCTGTTTGAGGATAATATAAACGTCTATTGATTTAGAATAAAAGCATTCAACTCTATTACCTATGTTTGTGCATGGGCAGAGAAGACCCTAAACAAACAATCATTATCCCTTCCTTGCCATACAAGGTTTGTGAAACTCAGAACGATCTAAGTTGCAGTCCAGACTGAGCTCTTTACAAATACAAAGATGAGCTCTTTGAGCTCAAGATCTTCTACAAACCATGCCCTAGCCACAGCCATATAAGCAATACAGTCACAAATAAGAAAGGCAGGTAGATAAGGCTGTTTGGCCTTTCCCTACAATCATCTTAAATCACTCTTCCTTTTTTTTTTGTAGCAAAGGAGAATCAAAAGACTAGAATAGAATAGAGTTACCCAATCTATTCATGGCAACCAAACTTCTCTGAAGCATTATCTCTCTTCTAGCAAGATTTCAAATTCAAACACCAAGGAATAATCATGTTCAGGCAGCACTAAGAATAATAAGCTTTGAGTAATAGGAAGAAGCTTTTGCTTACCTGTATAATGATCTTCTTCCTTCCACTCCTTGGCATGTCCTTGCCCTTCGTCTTCTCCTCTCTACACTACAATTTGTCAAGCAAGAATCCAAAGCAGAGAAGGTTCTGTGGTTCCACAATTTGGTAATGCCACAACCGAAACAGAGAGGTTTCTATTATTCTCTCATTCACAATGGTACGTCTCTCAAGTTTGAAGCACATATCAGTCCCTTTTCTCTCCGCCACAACCATGTATTCTGCCTTCCAATAAGCGGTTGGAAGGCCAACATACTCCCATTTCCACTCCTCTTCCATTCTCCTCAACTACTCTTTCTCTGACAGCCCACTAAACATGGCTTTTGCTATTAAAACCACACCCTCCATTGGAATCTAAGAAGGAGAGTGCATACAAGTCTAGGGTAAAGAATGAGAAGTTGTTGCTCCCTCTCTTCAATTCTTCCAAAAATAGTCACTACGAAGTTCTACACCATTGCATTCTTCTTTTCAAGTTAACAAAGTCATTTTTAATTATTTCACAACATAACTGTCAAGTTTCAACCAAGCAAGGTGCCTTGCAATGTGACGAGACTAACGCCTTCACGATACATATAAATCAACCTTCAACAAGGTAGAATCCTATGGCTAACATTGCGATGTAAACTTGTCGTAAAATCAACAACAAGGTCATCAAACAAAAACAAAATCATCAACAAATCGAAAAAGGGACCAAAGGACTGATCGAAAAACTGCCGATTGACTCTCCGTTAGAACTGACGTCCAATTATTTGTTAAAAGTGAGCATACATAGAATAAAATTGCTTCACACACAATTCAGTGTATTAAGCTACTTAAACTGCCACATATAAAGAAAAGAGTGAAAACATGAAAGACCACATTCATGCACGACCAGAAAATTATGCATCCAGGGAAGGGATATCATACTTTTCTGTTCTTGGCTGTTTATATGACCACCTTCCCTCAGATCTTCAGCATGCCTGTAAATCCACAAGATAAGTACACTAAAACCCGTTAGTAGCACTTGCTTAATAAATTAAAATAATATTTAACTGGAAAGTGGAAACTAATAATAACATTTTCTGAAACAAAATTCTTAAATCCAAAATACGATAAAATGCTGAATTCAAAATTTGTCTTTGTACAACTAGTTACACAGGTCTCTCAAATACATTAAATTCATTAAAATGCAGTAAGTACATCAAAATGACCCAAATTACAATGGGGCCTAAAAAATACATAGTTGATCACAACAATAAAAAAGGAACATTAGAGGCAGATATGCTGTTCTCCCCTTCTAGAACGAGTGCAAGCTTGGTGTTTAACGGAAAAGTTAGGGTAGTTTTTGGAAAACCTTCTTGTCTTCCCAAGTGGTAGTCTTCTCTATGTATTGACCCCATTCCATGTTTACTTGCTCCACCTTCAATGTTTGTAGATTAATGTTGCAATGGTCCAAGATCTATATCGGCTCGAGACACATTGAACCCTCGTCTTCCAATTGGCGTGCACTTCAATCACTTGCATGCAATGGATCTCTAACATACTTTTTCAACATGTAAACATGAAACCCATTGTGGATCCAGGAGAGAGAAGGTGGAAGAGCCAAGGCCCAATGGTTAAGCCACAGAATTGATCCTTTGATCACGTCGAAGGGATCCACAAACCTTGATGAAAGCTTAACTACCTTCACGAATTTGATAGAGCTTTTGTGCACTTGTACCCTGAATAATACCTTATCCCCACATTGGAAAACTGTAGGAGTTCTTTTGGCATCCGCATAACGCTTCATTCTATCTGATGCTTCCTTTAAGCGCTCCTTGGTTCTGCAGATTTGCAAGTCATGCTCCTGAAGTAAGTTAGGACCAATGACCGCTCTTCCCTAGCATCTGGTCTGGGTCTTTTGTCACGATCAGGTCTGGTCGTGCTCCTAAGCACACAAAGTGTCGCTTTTCTTTTGTGCCCAGCCTACCCAAAACAAATGCAACTGCCCTGCGTTTTGCAAAAACTGCATCACGTCTTCCTATGTGTTCATTCAGCAGATCAGTGCCCTAGCAATCTGCTATCTGGTCTTATTTCCTTCTCCTGTTCACTCCCATTCAGGATAAACCCTAACCTGTAGGTTGTTTTGGATTATCCCTTCATATTTCCTTCTCTCTAAATCTCGTTTTCTTTTGCTTCATGTGTTTGTGTTTGGATCTTTTCCCTTGCTTCACGCATTCGAGTTTGGATATTCTGATGTCTGGTCTGCTGTTTGGTTCAAGCATGTCATTCCTTCTCTGCCACAACTTTCTGTTTTGTTCTTCGTGTTCTGCCCTCTTTTGATCGCGTCATTTTGCGACCTCTGCTCACAGTTGTTCTGCAAACTTTCTCCAAGTTTCACTTGAAACGTGCTGCCCTAGAACTTCGATTTGATCATGACAATCGACTGTTTCCCTCTACTTGATGGTTCGTACCCTTCTTCCCAGGGCATCCTCAAACCCCGACCTCTTCTTCTCTTGTACTGTTCGTGCCCTTCTCTTAGGGCTTCCTCGAACAGTGGGCAGTGTTTGTACCCGACTAGGGTTTCCCCAAACGATTGGCTTTGTTACCAATGTGAGCACATGAATGTTGAAAGAATGAAGAAAAATGGAAGGCATACGACACACTTACACACATGTGTGTCTGTCTTTTTTATTACGCTGAAAGTGGTTACATTTTGTTGGGAAGGTTGATAACCGCCCATTAGTTAATCATTAACTAATAGCTAATTAATAATTTTTAACACCTTGGTGCTTCCGTGAATGCATATTTGTATGCCTTGACTGTAATGTTAGTACAATCTCTTGTTGCAGCATTCATAGAACTCCTTCGAGGATGGAACCAATTCACACCCATAATAACATCCTATGACCCGAAGGGTGTCTAATGTAGGTTTAGGCAAGGCCTTGGTGATCCCTAGATCCAACTCAACATTCTTGACAATGCGGTCATGCGACTTCTTTCTACCAGATCCAATCTCAACCTCCCAACTCTCATCCGGAATTTTAAGCATAACATGACATTTATCAACAATTGAAGGTGGTATAAAGCTATAAGTAGCCGTGAGTCTTCCAGAACTGAAATATAATCCCCTGAAAGCTTACCCTACAGTTCGATTGGAGTGTCTTGCAACTCTGCTTGCCGCTTCTCAACTGCTGCATAAATGCAAAGGTTGGCCTTTGTTGATTTCTGTTTTGCCTTCTAAACATGGCAGTTGTTCTGCTAATAATTCCCGCCACATTTGCACCATCTGTCCTTGGGTCCCTTGCAAATAGACTGGTCTGCACTGTTCTTCGGGTTCCTTGCTGAGTGGTCGTCATCTCAGATTGATCAGGGACCTTTGAGGTCTGCTGACTCTTGGAACTCTTCTGATTGGTCATTTTTTTAATGCTCGAGTTCTGTTTGATTTTAAAGAGAGACTTCTTGAATTCAGTCTTCATAAAAGACCTTCCATTCTTTTGGTTGCTATTCTAGGAATAAGACAACTTGTTTTTGTGGTACCCTACTTTGTACTTTTGCTTATCCTCGGCTACAACAACCACCTCAACTGCCAGAGTAAGTGTCTTAGGCCTCGCCATCTTAGTGAAATGAATCAACATGTTATTGAGTCTGAGCATGAACTTACTAACTTTGTCACTTTCCTCCTACATGTAATGGACGTAACAAATAAGACTAAAAATTTTAGCATTGTACATGGCCAGTCATACTGCTTTGCTACAGAGTATGAAATTTTGACAGCTTTTGGTCTCTGTGTTGGGCGGACATGCATTATTTCTTGAACCTTTTTTTTAAACAGCTCCCAGGTTATATCTGCTATCTCATAGTCCTTCATGGCTTTTAGATGTTCCCCCAATCATTGTCTTCATCCAATTGGTACCCTTGGATGTGAGCCTGGCTGTTAAAGCTTACCTCCTGCCATCTCAAGTATACTTGCCTATAATGATAAGCCAACCCTCCATGGCATCTCCACCATCCTTGCCATTGAACTTTGGTGGCTGCATCTTCTTCAAGTCTTTGAGCACAGAATCAACCTCTGCATGATGGCTTCTCCCTTGCTCATCAGGCGAAGGGATTCTTACCTGTCTCCTACCTTCAAGGGGGTCATGAAGTGGTTCTTCCTTAACTTTCCTGACATCCAACCCATCTTCTTCATCTTAATTTTCTGTCAGTTCTGCAATCCGAGTATTATGGGTTTCCTCTAGAGCCCAAAGAACATCAAACTCCTCAAGGAGTCTTGCATAGGATGCATCGCCTTATGGAGGTGGCAGCGGAGGATTCCTTGCATCACCTGTTCTGCCTTCTCCCCTGCTGCCACTTCCTCAATTTCACCCACCATGGCCCCATGGCCTCTTTGGCTTCCTTATGGAACATTGCTCCCATTGCCACTCTTGGTTTGCATCTTCTTGAAACTTGGCAAGCACAAGGTGGACACATAGTGAGTAAAGTTTTGGGCCCAACAGTACTCGATCCATAGTTCCAAGGCTTGTAAGTTGCAACCCTGCTCTAATACCAAGTGAAACATCCTCAAAGATCACAAACTAAAAGAAAAGTAGTTACTAGCATTGTAATATCTAATGACTATAGTTTCTAACATCTTAGTACAAGACAATTGCTTCCAATTTTACCATTCATCAAGTTGTCTCTGGGTTTTGGTCAACTGCATTGGATTACTGCCAATATTGGTAGGCAGCAATTCCTAGTTCCCAACTTACTGATTCCATATCTAATTGTCTCAGTTGTTCTTTCATTAACTCATGCAATGGACTGTTAGATAGAACATAAGGGTTTGCAATCAAGTAATGCTAAATCATAAAACGAGGTTTAATTACATTTTGGTAGTGGGAACAGATATAACACAATCTTTGCAACAGCTCTACTCATCAGACATGTCCATAACTTTAGTACATAAATTATCAATGCCAAAGATATTACAATTTATTCAGGGCTGAAGCCATATACCATACATCTGACCATAATATAAGTTTACAACAGCCTAGTACAATATCAAACTCGAGTTCTTAGTGTCAATGTCTGAATATAGGAGACAACCAGACTTGGAGGCAGTTATCATTTCAACTGTTAAACTGGAAGGTGTCGAATCCAGAGGTGCATGCTCTGTCACATCGAGGGAGAATGGGTCATAAAATTCCATCCAATAGTAAGGTGCCCTACCCACCTCAACCAATGCAGCCAAACAACAGCCACCTAGGAGTCCAATGCCAGTGCACAACATCCATAATTGCACATGCAAAAGTACAACATTCATAAATGCAAATTTCACATAATATCGTAGTTTTCACACATGGAAATGCAACACATCACCATAAAGAGTATCATAGTTAACAGACTGAATCAATAATTATTGGTTGTCAAGTCTTCATAACATTGTATTAAAAAATGCGGGTACCCTCTGGGTACCCGCAGAAAACCTGATTTTTTTTGCAGAAAGGGTAGACGGCGGGGTAACCGCTGGCCGGTTACCAGGCCAAAAACCGCGGTTTTCTGAGAACGGTTACCCTCTGAAAACTGCGGTTTTTGGCCAAAAACCGGCAACCTAAATAATTTAACAAATGTGCACTCTTATTTGCTTAAAAACTAATATAAAATATGTTTATGACTCTGAGTTATGTGTTCTCTGAATCTCTACATTCATTTCATTTTCTTATGTATTTTATGAATTTATATATTTTTTAAAGTAGCGATAAAAGCGCCGAGTAATTGCTGAGACCCTAGTACGGGTCACAATTTTTGGCTGCTGAGTAACCGCGGTTCCCGAGTTTTTCTACTATGCTTCATTCCATCACCCTCAACATACATTACCCGTTTGTAAAGGTAGGTTAAACATCACCCGTCTAACTTAATTTGACAACACCTTTTGGTACCCATTAATAGAAGCTCACCCCTGTTAACCAAATTACATATGTAGGCTTCTGAAACCAAATGCATGGGTTTTAAGATAGGTGACCCCTAGGAACGAGTAATGATGAATACAGTTTAAAACTATAGCTACACATGTTCGATTTCTCTATGGTCTTGGTTCCCAATGATGTCCATCTAAGAGAACTGAATAGTGGACTTTTCTGGGGAAAAACTCCTTTATGAACTGATGGGGTGTTTGGCCTTATAGCATGGTGGAAGCATTGCCAATCAGAAGAGAATATGGTACGTAACAGAACCTTACATCCTTGGATGGACAACATTGCCAAAGAGACTGACATTGTTCCCATAAATTGGCAACAACTTTTTCATTTATAATCCATTAAATTAGGTGTCAAACTGTGCAATCCAATAGTTTCTATCACTGCCCAAAGAAGAGTCAATGGATGACATGGTATCATTACTCTCATAATTACTTAAAGAGTGTCTCTTACTCTCAATTTGTGACCTTTCAAAGCATCATGGGATTTGCATTTACTCCCTCTCACTCTCTTCTCATTGTCTAGACTCTAAACACTATTTTCATCATAGTGAAAATAAGTAATGCAGCCCATAGTTAACTATGTTTCCTATTTACATGACTTGCTTCAAGTAAAAAGAAACACTAAATAAGCGGCTGTCAAGAATCAACATCATCATCCCCCAATCATTGGCCCTTCTTTATAACGAACTCAACAGCTGTGTAATTTAATGAAGACAAAATTTCCTCCATCAATTTGATACAGCCAATGCGTTTTGACATTATTACTTCCTATTTTAAGATTCAAACTATTCAGTCCATCTTATACGTACCTGGGCCAAGCCAGTTACTTCCTATTTCAAGATTTGAACAATTCAGTCCATCTTATACATACCTGGGCCAAGCCTTTTTGTCATAGTCCACAGAAGTATACTCCATGCTATTGGCTATTATTACAAGGCATAGTAAATCGATTAGATAGAGCCTCAATGAAAGCCATACAACAATACTAAAAAAACTCCCTCTATTCATATCTGATGCAAGGAATAGCTCTATATGGGCATAATATAAACCATAGTTACCATAATCGCGAAAAAATTGCGATTAATCATCACTCGCCACAAAAAATGATTTTTTCAGTCCACAAATCGTGATTTTTACTGAGTCAACCCTCTCCAACCAATAAAGTGTTGACTTTGGCGATTTATTCCAAAAAATCGCGAAAAAATCACGGTTTTTTAAAAAGCGTGATTTAATCATGATTAAATCGTGATTTTTTTGAGACCGTGAGTTTTTCATTTATAAGTGCAAAAAAATTGAAAAAAACAGTTATTTTTACACCCAAAATTTTCAAATTTCTCCAAATTTTCAAGATCAGAATTTCAAAAGAACACAAACAAGGAGAACATAGAGATTTTTAGTGATAGGTTCGAGAATCTTCAGCAACAAATTCGACATTTTCTCTTCAGTCTTCACTAACCTTGGTCAAATTTCCAAGCAAGTTCAATTTTATATATATATATATATATATATATATTTTAAAACGTAAATAAAAACTATAAAAATTAAAAAATATTCATGTTAAGGTTAGGGTTTTTTTTAAATATTTATTATTAATAATTAAAATTTAAACCTAACCCTAACCTTGTTGTTAGGAATCAATAATTTTTTTAAATATTAATTTTTTAATAAATTTTTATAGTTTGTAATTAATAAAAAATAAAATCTATAAAAATATTAAAAAACAATAATTCATTGTAAGGAATTAATGTTAATAAACTTCGATGAATGAAAATTGAATTAAATAAAAACTACCAAAAAACACTGTTTCCTAACCCTAACCAGGCCGTCTCTCAAATTAGGAGAGGCAAGAACCCTAAAAATATGTTGAAGTTTAGACGTGCTAAACCATAGTCTACGTGCTACCATTTGCTCCCTCCCCTTTTTTGTTCTCTGATGACAATAGTATGCATTTTGAAATGCAAATGTAATGAAATTTGAATATTTGAGAAAAGAAATGAAAGAAAACAGTTGATTGATTTGGATGGCGTATAATGTCATTTATCTTCCTCGCATACTCTGTATTATGTAATTGTATCTATTCTCTATGCAATTGAAATGCCTAATATGTATCTCAATGCAATGAAAATGCATTTAAATTTAAGAAAAAACAGTTTTTCCTTTTTTTTTTCTGCATTTTTCTGGCGGTTTTAAGTTTCCCAATTTGTTTCTGATTAATCATGATTTTTTGAAATACACTTAACACTTTTTAAAAAAATGATTTTTTCCTCATACGATTAATGCTGCTATGATATAAACATCTGTTGGTTTCGAATGAAAGCATTCAACTCTATAAGCTATGTTTGTGCATGGGCAGAGAAGGCCCTTAACGAATAACCATTATCCTTTCCTTGCCATGCAAGGTTTGTGAAACTCATAACAATCTAGGTTGCAGTTGAGGCTGAGCTGTCTAGAAATGCAAAGATTAGCTCTTCGAGCTCAAGAACTTCCTCTAACCGTGCCCTAGCCACAACCATATAAGCAACTAAGTCACAACTAAGAAAGGCAGGTAGAAAGCCCAGTTGGGCCCCTGCCTTACAATCATCTTGATTCATTCTTTTCCATTTTCTATAGAAAGGAGAATCAAAAGACCAAAACAGAATATAGTCACCCAATCCATTCATGGCAACCAAACATCTCTGAAGCTTCATTTCTCTTCTTGCAAGATCGATTTGAATACAAAACCAAGGAATAATCATGTCCATGCAGCACTAAGAATGACAATATTCGAGTAAGAGGAAGAAGCTATTACTTACCTGTATAATTGTCTTATTCCTTCCACTCCCTGTCCCGTCCTTGCCTGCCCCTTCTCTCTACACTACAATCTCTCAAGTAAGAATCCAATACAAAAAAATGTTCTGCTAAAACCAAAACAGATAGGGTTCGTTTATTCCGTCATTCATGATGCTTCAACTCTCAAGTTCGAAGAGCAAACCAATCCCTTTCCTCTTCACCACAATCATCTAAAATAACCATGTATTCTACCTTCCAAAAATTCATTTGAGAGGCTAACAATCTCCCATTTCCATTCCGCTTCCATTCTCCGTAACTTCTCTTTCTCTAATGGCAAACCCTACTCTCCATTGAAATCTGAGGAGGAGAGGTACATACAAGTCTAGGGCAGAGAGTGGGAAGTGGTTTCCCCCTCCAATGCTACCAAAATTAGCCAGCATTAACTTTTACACTATTCCATTCCTCTTTTCAGATTAAAAGTCATAATTAACGGTTTCACAACAGAACTTTCCACTAAGCAAGGTGCCTTGCAATGTGACCACACTAACCCCTTCACAACATAGACATATCCCTTCACGGCACAGACATCTCAATATCATTGCCCTCGAGAAGGTAGATTCCTTTGGCTAACATTGTGACACAAACTTCTTGTAAAAAAGCCGACAAGGCCATCAAACTAAAACAAAGTTATCAGAGAACAGAAAAAGAGAGCAAAGAACTGATCGAGAAACTGGCGATCAACTCAGTTAGTAATGACAGTCCAGTTAGCTGTTTATCCATAATTGGGCAAACAATTGCCTTGCACACAATTCAATGATTATGTTACATACGCTGCCATGCACAAGTAAGAGAGCTAAAACATGAAAGACCACCCTTATGCACAACCACAGAATTATGCACATAGGCAAGGGTCTCATACTTTTCAATTCTTGGCTGCTTATAGGACCCTCTTTCCTCGGATCTTCAACATGCCTGCAAATCCATGGCACAAGCTCACCAAAATCCATCAATAACACTTGCTTTATAAATAAGTCCGAAATTATGATAAGAGTTAACTGGAAACTAACCATAATAACAACATTTTTGAAAATAAGGTTATTAAATTTGAAATACATTAAAATGTTGAATGTATTAATTCAAAATAGGTCTTTGAGTCTTTGTTGGACCATTGGGGTACCTCCAGATTCTCCTTGTCGATGGTCACCTTTTCAAGGCCATGGCCATGGAGCTCATGGTAGGCACCTTTCATGAAGCAGGCGAGGAAGTGTAGGGCCTCTACCTTCTTCAGATCAATTCTCAATTCTCTATCTCCAATCACATGCCCCGAAAAGACAAATGATTGTTGAGCAAATTCACATTCCTTCTCATTCACCACTAACTTGTTTTTTTTTTTTAAACTTGCAAAACTCTTTTAAAATGATCAACATGCTTATCAAAATTTCTGCCAAAAGCAAGATTATCATTCAAATATACAATAACAAAAGAATCAATAAATGGTTTCATTATTTCATTCATCAACCGCATGAAGGTAACCGGTGCATTGCATAGTGCAAAAGGTAGAACCATCCACTCATACAACCCTTGTCATGTTTTGAGTGCTATTTTTCAAATGTTTTGTTCCTTAATCCACACTTGGTGATACCCGGATTTCAAATTAAGCTTAGTAAAATATTTGGCATGTTGAAGTTGATCAAAAAGATCATTGATCTGTGGAAGAGGGTACCTATTCATGATGGGTATCTTGTTAAGTGCTCTATAAGCAACACACATTCTCCTTGAATCATCTCTCTTAGGTACTAAAACAATAGAACAAATGGAAAAGTACTAGGACAAATTACATTTTTATTAATCAAAGATTGTAATTTTTGTCTTACCTCATTGACATCCCTTAAAGATTGTCTATATAACCTGAGACTTGGAAGTGGACTGTCGAGTAGCAAATGAATTTCGTATTTGATAGGCCTAACTGGTGGCAACCTCGTAGGCTCATGGAAAACCTCCTTGAACTACCACACCAACTCTCCCATACGTCTCTGCTCTTTGTTAGTAAACATGCTATAAGAAGTCTTATGTGCAGCCACTTCTTCATCTTGAATATCTCTAAAAAGAAGCAAATCAAACTTCTCACTAGCATTAATAAGCTTCTTAGCTTCAAAGGCACTTGCCAAAGAGATTTCAGAATCGCCTTTGTAGACTGAAACGATGTAGCTTTTGCCATCCTTTGGCTCTTTTCATGAAGATAGCATCTTAGATATACAAGTAAGGGCTGTCAAACACCACCACAACAAGAGGCACATCATTCATTGTAACTTCATCAATGCAATGTGCATTAATACCAAACTTAAGTTTACATGTGTGGTCACCTTGACGTCTACACCTTTCTTCACCCAACCCAAAGAATATGGACTTGGATGATTGTAAGTCTCAAACCCCAATTTGCCTATCAAATTAGTTTGTGATCAAGTGTAAAAAAAAGCATCCACTCTTGTTTTCTTCATTTGAATTTTAATATGAAAAGTCTTAGAAAGTTCACTCTCTTGTGCACTAGTGCTACCCAAACATACCTCTCTATTGACGGAGGTACCACACAAAGTGTCATCCACATTGGAGCTACAACTAATATTTTCACCTTGGAGAGAGGGCATAGCCTTCTTGTTCTAGTTCTTGAACATATGCAATTGTGGATGGAGCTCCCAACATTGATCCTTATAATGACTACCAACATTACATTTCCCACAATGTCTTTTTGTATCCTTCTTAGAAATGGAAGTAGCATTATGCTTACCTTTCCATTTATTTTTACCCTTTTGCTTGAAGCCGCCTTGTTGCTTGGAAGTGTTTTGAGAGGTAGTTGGAGCCTTCGTGTCCATCTCTAAGTAGTGAGCTTGAGAACAAGCCTCATCTAGATTTGTAGGTTTGGCCAAGAGGATAGGTCTCCTCAAATGGCTATGGAGTCCATACACATACTTCATCAAGATGTCATGGTTTGCTATACCTTTGTCTATTTGGACAACTTTCTTGCGGAACTCACTTGTGTAGCTCTGCACGCTTTGGCCTTGCTTTTCCTAATATATTGCCGATACATGAACCTTTGTTCCTCATAACAAATATGATAGAATTATTTCTTGATTTGCATCTTAAAATCATCCCACTTAGTAATAAGAGGAAGCTTCTTAACAACCAAAGTATGAACATAGCTCTCAAACTAAGTTAAACAATGATTGGGTAATTTTAACTTTGCAAAAGAAATCTATCGGCTTTCATTAATCTGATGCAAACTGAAATATACCTCAAATTGGGCTAGCCAATGTTCTAGCCTCTCTGCATTCACGTCCCCATCATATGACTGAATCTCTAACTTTGCCTCAGCGTTTGAATGGAGGTGGAGCTTGGTTGGCATGGCGCTGCTCTTCCTTCTCTTGAGTCTCGGGAGTGTCGTCCTTGTTTGCTTTCAACGCCTCCGTAGAAACACCAATCTTCTCCATGAGATTCCCCTTGATGGACTCCAATTGGTCAAGCTTGCTCATAGAAAGATGAATGCTAGCTAATCGCTCTTTTGTTCTTTGGGCATTTTCTTTATTAGCATGGGTTTTGATCTCTTGTTTCCGCTTCTTTGTGGAAATATCTGCTTCAAAGGGAACTAGGTTACATTAACCACTAGCACCACTTGCTCTAGTGACAGGTATAAACTTGCAATGTAGTCATAAACACACAAAACCACACAAATGATTGATACTAAACCTACTTTGGTATCAATATGATCTGTAAACTAGGTGGATATTTCACATTGAACTCCTTCACCATGGATCCTATGACTCATAGTTCAACAACAATTGGAAGATGACTATTCTAGGCTGTTTATAATGCTAAAACAGAGATAAACAAATGCTGGAAATGAAATGTACAACATATTGCATATGAAACACGAAGCATAAGAATAAGCAAAGACCAGACACAAGAGTTATCCTAGAGAAACCTGAAGTCGGAAAAACTCTAGTGGGTGAGGCAATTGCAGCCCCCTTCACTATATAATGCAAGAAATGTACAAGGTATTGCCAAACATGGCTTTCATGGACAAAATTATCGCTACTATATTCAAAACTTGCACACAAGACTGCTTTGCATTTATCACACTCTTTAGTACTCCAACACAACTGAACCAACCTTCTACAACTAGGAAATAATGAGACAACAAGAACAAAGACTCAAACTTGCAACTTGCAATGTGAGTCCAACTTCAAGACATCTCTCACTTCATTTTTTGATGATCTTTTACCTTGCTAAGACCTATATTTATGCTCTCTCAACTTTGGAGTCCACCAAGAAGCTCAAACAAATTGTCATCGAGAATTGGAAACTTTGCAACCGTTTTCATTCTTGTGCTTTGTCTCGTGACGAAACTGCCAGTATATGCAGACCAGCGGGTTTTAAAGTTCCGAGACGGTTATGCAACCTTGCAAATAACAGTAGTTCCGCTATCTATGATAAACCCTTTAATTTCAAAAGTTGAAACTCACTGACGTCATCACTATGAAGATGTTCGGATCACCTTCACACGGACTGCCACTGTAATGTGTCTGATTTGATGTTTTAGTGTCTTATAAGCATGAATTACATATATTTGGGTATAGGGGAAACATCTAGTATACATGACTAGTATATTAGGATTCAAATTTGGATCATTATTTTAATTTAATTCAAGTTGCTATATCTCAATCTATGTGATTGATGTGATATTTTTGAGTGTGATTCCTCATTTTTTAAAAGATTAGTGATGTATACTCGTGTATTTTATTAATAGAAAACACTTTCAATAAAAAGTCTTGGTGCAACCAATTTAACACAAGCGTCTCCAATACATTACATTCCTTAAAATGCAGTAAGTATATTAAAATGGCCCAAATTACATTGGGGCCTAGAAAAACAAGGTTGATTACAGCAATTAAAAAGGAACACTGGAGATGGACCTTCTGGATGTCCGATGGTTGAGGATTTGGCTCGACACCTCCAGATGTAGAGGTCCCATCTTATGAGTTTCTTATTAAAATAGTCTGAGTCAGGCTCCATGAGCTATGACTGTCTTAGTTGCTTTTTCCTTCAAAAACTTGCATGAATGTACCCCCTTCCTAGCATCCAAAGTAACTCACTGCATGTTTAGCTGACTGACATCCCTTTTGGGTCCATCTAA
This sequence comes from Torreya grandis, assembly GCA_037957365.1. Classification (NCBI taxonomy): domain Eukaryota; kingdom Viridiplantae; phylum Streptophyta; class Pinopsida; order Cupressales; family Taxaceae; genus Torreya; species Torreya grandis. Next base: position 2,115,762 of record JARHVA010002112.1, read on the forward strand.
AGAAAGAGGAAAAGCGCTTAATGCTATAAAATATTCTCAAAATCTAACTTGGCCATATCAGACACCCACAATGAAGGAGCCAAGTGAGTGTCCACTCAACTGATGCATTTCTGCTGAACAAAAAACTGCCTGCTTTCTTAAAACATCAGGCTTAAGGGGGTTCACTTTAATGAAATAACCTTCTTTGAAAGATCAATTATCTACCAGTTTATTGGCAACTACTTTGGCCCGTCACCAACCAAAAACTGTTTTGAGCAGCTGGCTCTGTGGGATCCAGTTCCCATCCAGGGTCCCTGCTGTAGTCTTGTAACCCTTGCTTCCAGGATTTTTCTTTATCATCTTTTCTGCATAACTTCTGCTGTTTGGCCTCCTTACTAAGATAAATTTCCTAATGTTGCACAAAACGTAATTATGTCTACCTGACAGCAACTTTTCCTGCTTCCTTTCCAAAGCCAAACAGCTTAAGGTCATAAGATCTGTTCCTCACAATTTGTGTCTGCTTAATTTTAGTTGAATTTAGAGTTGAGAACTAAATTGCAATAAACATTCCCATATGTGTTTCAGAAATCTCTGAAGTTTGTGTAAATGCCCTAAAGCCTGATCATCTCAAGCTGAGTAGGATCACTAGTGGGCTGTCCACTTTCAGTCACGTCCATATCTTTGATCTTAAATAGGCGGTTGGTACCATTGTTTCAGTTTTTTCTGTTCCAGCAGCAAAGGGAGATACAGTCATACATGTCTCACTCATATTTGTATTAGCAATATAAGGGGGCGATTTAGATTCAAGTTTGACAAATGCAGTAAATTATATTGGGTCTCTAGTGTATATAAATAGAGAGTAAGGGATGAGAACTGCACTGGTGCTGGGAAAAAAGTGGATCATCAGCAGGTTCAACTTGAGTTGTATCCAGCAGCGTTCCTGGAACAGAGAAAACTGCCGAGCTGAGATCAAGTCTCAAACAGTGAAGCAATGTGCATTGAGCTTGTGCCTTGGTGATTAAAAAATGCACGAATATGGTGTCTGTTGCATTATAATGTAGGTTAGCCAAATTAATAATAACGATCTTTCCTTCTAGTTGATTGAGGTGCAATGTTAATGTTCCTATTTTAATGTTTTGCAAACTGTTTAGATTGTTGTGGGCGTCTGGAATTTCCAGAAAGGCCTAATGCTTTCTATAGACAGGATTTTGGCATCTTATCTTGCCTTTTGAGTGGCATTGTGCTTGTTAGCTTGACATGATGTATTTTGAAGGTGTCATTTCTCCAGAGTCTATGGCATGTTTGGGCAGCATATCTGCAATAACTTGTGTATAAGGTACGGTTTAAACTTTACATCCACAAAGTTAATTGAGTTTGTTTCCAGTCGTTTAGCCTAATTGAATTCAGCCCCACATTGGAGGCCCAACATAGATAAATTGGAAGGGGAAGGCATATGTTCAAGGAGAGAGTTTAAACACCAAGCGGGTTTTGGTTAATTTTTAATCTTGATCATTTACTTAGCTATCCCAAGGGGAGCCATGAAATGTATAACTTCCTCGAGATTGTGCATTTGTTAAAAGGCCAAGTCTATCTATTTTTTCCTTGTTTTATGGTTAAGGTATTGGCTTTTGTCTAGCTTGCAGATGAATAAGATAATTTATTTTCTTTCATAGTTTTTAATTTTAGCAATCGCTCCTAAAGTTGCAAAGAGAATGCTGAGAGGGAGCATTAAGCGATTATGGTTTGTTGAAAGAGATTGGTAATAGAAACGTTCATCTTTGCTTATTGACTTAGTGTGACATGCAATGTTTAAGATGTAAGGAAGGCCACGTTAGTGGTAGAGTGAAGCAAATGTATGTACAATGAACCTTCTAATTAATAATCATGAAACAACAAAATATCATTAGGGGATTACAATCTGTTGAAAGAGATTAGTAATAGAAGCGTTCGTCTTTTCTTATTGACTTAAGGGGACATGCAATATTTAAGATGCAAGGAAGGCCACGTTATTGGTAGAGTGAAGCAATATATGTACAGCAAACCATTGAATAATCATGAAACGACAAAATATCATGAATATGAAATCCAAGCAATGCTGTTGACAAAAAAAATGTGAAATGAGTAATCTTGCACTTGGAATGTTTGCAATAGCCTTTTCAACAAGAAATGAAAATAAAATGTTAGATTTTATTGGATTAGAGCATAAAAGTGTGAATTACAAATTGATTTCTTGAAAGCTCTTTTTCACATGTAAGTTGTCTGGCACACGTGTTTGATCGACTCCTGATCATCACGATATACAAACTTAGCTACCAAAAAAAAAAAACATTCAACATTTCTTGAATTTATAACTGAAGAAGCTTCCAATTCTTCAAGAAAGACCTATATAATTATAAGAAGCTACAAGTATTCTATCAACTTTAAATTATAACACTCGACTTATGATTAAGGTACGAGTTTATAAAAATACATTATAATCACAAACCTAATGACTAAATCACCACAACAACATTTTGACTGTTTAAAGTTGGATTTAAAGTCACAAAACAAAAAATTTTGAAATCTAAATTTCATTATTGAATTCGGATTTAAAGTCGGAGAAGGGACTTTAGTCAGTCACCAAGCCTGTCACTATTGCTATATATAGTGACAACACTTTAATTACGAGCCCTAACATCATCTTAGTGACGGGCCCTAATGTCACCTTTAAGTAACAACACAAAATTTTGAAATCTAAATTTCATTATTGAATTTGGATTTAAAGTCGGACAAGGGACTTTAGTCAGTCACAAAGCCCGTCACTATTGCTATATATAGTGACACCTTAAAGTCTCACCTTAATGATGAGCCCTAACATCATCTTAGTGACGGGCCCCTACGTCACGTCACCTAGGTGACGTTGGGCCTGTCACTAAGGTCACTTTAATATGACTTTAGCATGTACAACGTTAATCCGATTTTAGCAGTCAACGTTAATAAGGCTTTAGACTGTATAATGTTAAATCTGACATTAACAGGGGCGACATTAGGGCCCATTAAGGTGACTTTAATGTGACTTAAGCATGCACGACGTTATTCCAACCTTAACAGCCGACGTTAATAAGCCTTTAGGCTACATAACGTTAATCCAACGTCAGTAAGACTTTAGACTATATAATGTTAATCCGATGTTAAGAGGGGTTTTAAAAAAATAATACGATGTTTTTGTCATTGAAAGTGGTTTTGTGATATTTTGTAATATTTCAGACCTGCATTGCAGCTTCCATTCTTTACAAGTGATGAAGACACTGATTTCCTAAGTTTGGAAGAATTCAAGTTTCTTGACATTGGAGAGAGAAATTCCATCAAGCTGGGCAACAGTTGCAGTTTGTATGGGATGTTGAGCTTGGGCTAAGGGATTAATTTGTAACAGAACAGTCATAACGGTGATCTGTCTGGGTTACATTTCAGATAGAAACTTTCAACCTATAAAGAGAGTTTGATACACATGGAAGTCACTAATGTCACATCAACGATTTCTAGAATATAAAAAATTCCAAGTTCGATTCTACCTCACATCCATCCAATTGGCGACTCACCGAATCCAGAGCTATTTCAAAATTAGGGGCATTCAGGCTATTTCTTTTTCTGAATTGCTATGAATTTCGATTTATATTATTAAGCTTGGGCATTCTCTCTATGGTTGCTATTATAGCCAACAGATTCATGACTACATGTAATCCCACCATTTTCTATGATGCTAGAGTCATCCTCAAATTGCGCAACTGTTCCTCGGAGCTCTGACTGAAGAGATGAACAGTTCTTCAAATAATTGAATCCCTCTGACAGCACAACCTCTGGATGATCAAAACAAGATATTCTTTTTACTACCATAAAATGCGACTGATATCACAACAAATTGGGAGCAACCATGATTGATCTCATACTTCATACCTTCTAAGTTTGATGCAGCAAACTTAAGGCACTAAAATTTCAGCTGACAAAGCCCAGTAGTGCAGACCTAGTGATAGAACTGTACAAACATTGTTAATGGCTATGCCTCGGAATATTCTTGCCTTGCACAAACCCTTCAATTGATCCTACATAAACCGATCTACTGCTGTAAGTAAACATTCCGCCATTGACCAAAATGTTGAAGCGCAATGGTGTGAAGTAGTCAATGACTGTGACAATGCATGTTCCTCTAAATCTGGAAGGGCATCTCTGTAAATAAAATGTAACATAATTTGTATTGCATTCAAGAGAAAAAAAAAAACAAAATCAGTCCAGGTAATATAAATACAAGCTCGTAGTAGCTACAGAGTCTTTCAAAATCAATGTAAATAGCAGAAACAATTTCAATATCATTGGCAAAAGAAGTTTGCCTTGAACACCTTTGGCTGCATATATCGAATGCAAATTTCTTTATTATTCTGCTCCAGCGAGGACCCAAAAAAAACCACTGAGACTAAGTTGCCAGTGAGTTAGGAATAAAACAGCATATTCCTGTTGACTGTCCACGGGTTAACATAAATAAATACCAAAAAGTGCTAAATAAGCAAATGATTTAACCGTTGACTGCCTCAATGTACCGGCAAGATAGTGTCTTCCCAAAAAACAGGGATTTGAAAATAGGAGAACCAATCTGCCAGCACCAATATGTGAGCACCAATACTCTTAGCCTGTGCCAAAATTCTTAAATTTTCAAACTAGAGCAGCATTTCAATCACTGACATTTGACAGAAAAAACAAATCAATGTTTGATTCATATCCACGGAACATTCAGATCAAATTTGTATTAGTGTGAAGAAATATGATCGCACCAATTGGTGCTTTTCCATAACTTAAATATTTTTCTATCACTCCTGACTTGCTTAACTCTAACTTTAGCCCTAAACAGTAAATATTTTATATGGTATATCTCCTTTCATTTCTTTAAACTGCAACATACATTAACCCACAAAACTCAAAAATAATAGTGCACACTCTTGAATTCCTCTTTCTCGTTTGTTGAAAGAAAATGCAATGGGCATGTTTACAACCAAACTCCATAAACATATAAGGAAAAGATCAGGTATCACAACGATTAGTAATGTCAAACGTCTATCAAACACAATAAGAAGCTACTTGTTAATAACCAACCCATGCAAACCATATCAATGATTGACAATTATTTACAAAATATGACTGGTTGGTTCATATATACTAATGAAAAAAATGACTTGAAGTTGAGAGCAGAGGTTATGCAAAATAAACCATGGGTATTTTATATAGATGAAAGCAACCGACCTGAAAAGTGCAGTCAACACTCCACCCACTGTTCAGGTACAAATTGGTTATTTTCCTGGATGGCAGTCAGAATTAAAAACACATATACATCAAGAAATGAGTAAAAATAACATGAGACCATAAAGCCATAGAGAAATGTGCAGCCTCACCTCAACATGCAGTCCATTCATCTGAGTGTATCCTTGTTTTTAAGCACACGGTACATACATCATAACCAAAGTTAATAAAGATGTAGCTGATAGTCGGGTCCCCTTGAAAAGTGACTAAGGAAAAGGCACACCATACCTCCAATTTACGGCTTACAGTTAGAAGTTTAAATAAGAAGAGATAACATACTGTGACAGACAAGAGATAAGAAATGCGACCAAGAAGCAATTATGACCGTCATGAATATAGAAGCTTGCTATCACTGGGAAAGCAATGTTGCACGTCAACAATCCAATATAAAAGAATAGCCTAGAATAGGCTTTCGTGCGTACTAATTTAGTTTGCCAATGATAGAGAATAGTCTAGAATACGCTCCCTTATTAATAAAGTGCTAGAAGAATAGATATTAATAGGATTTATTTGAAAGCTGAGCTATAAAATATGGCCAAGGGAGTTGTTGTCCACTTAAATTGGGAATGAGAAAAAGGCATTTGGACAGTTTATGAGTACCATTCACACCTATTTGTTCTTTGGGAGTTTGATGATTAAATTTAATGAGTACATAAAATTATTTTCAAGCAAGGTAAAAGGTCAATTGTGGTCATTTTCAAGACAAATTATATACATAAGGTTTAGATGTATTGAATAATAGAGGGCTTAGATTTGTTCAATGGCCTTATAACAAAACATTTTCATGGTAATTGAAATTTATTTTCAAGAAAGGTAAAAAGTCAATTGTGGTCATTTTCAAGACACAAAATATACACATGGATGGCTTAGATGTATCGAATGATAGAGGGCTTAGATTTGTTCAATGGCCTTATAACAAGGCATTTCCATGGTAAAGGAATGCCTATCAGTGTAATTAACACAAATCACAATGTTCTTTTATTTTGACGAGGTTTTGGGGTCCAATATTGCATATGTCTATGTGTGTGTGTGTGTGTTTACTTTTGAAAGGAAATAGTAGCCTCAGATGACAGGTTGAGTTATTTTGACAGGTACATTTTAGAGACTCGCTTCACTTATCTACACGATGGACTTGGGAGACAAGGCAGTTGGCTTCTTTATGCTGTCATTTAGTTTCTCCCTATTTGCATACTACACGTTCTGGGTGATCATTCTGGTCTCTCTCTCTCTCACACTTGTGTCTGTTGGTGTATGTTTACGATTGCCCATTTAATATGTTTTAATACTGCAATTTATGGCTAATACTCGATATCAAATCAGACATAACCTTTTTGCCCGTATCATCTCTTTGCAGCCTTTTGTGGATAGTGATAACTTTGCTCATAAATATTTTCTACCAAGGGAGTATGCAATTATAATACCTACATTTGCTGGGGTTGCCCTCCTTAGCTTCTTGATGGTTTTTGTTGGGTTCACAATGCTGAAGGCAAAACAAAAAGCATCATGAGGTACTTGGGTTTTTATCATGACCTTTTTTATTTGTAAATTACCAACTCTCAAGTTTCCTTTGTTGAACATCAAAATTATTCTTGAGACGATTCATGTATTTATAAGAAAACAATAAAGGCTTTCTGAACATGCAGACTTTTACAATTAGGACTCCATGAAATGAGCTTTATGTAACCGTGGCCATTGAAAGACCTACTTGGGTTGTGAAGAATTTCAAATATGATGCCAGATTCAATGACATAGAAGAGTTTATTGGAACAAGATTGGAAAGAGTGCGCGTTTCATAAGTTGAGGAACAAGTTGCAAAGATTCATAGTATGGTAGCTGAAGAAATAACAATTTTCTTTTAAAGTTCTTGCATGCTTCCTTTCTTGGAATTCTCCCTCACCTCATCATGGACATTTTTATATACTTATATTGCTCACGAGTTGCTTTTACTTGATATCCTTTGTTGAAAAGTTTACATATGCTTTCGATAGTGAAATGAACTTTTAGTGCTTTAGAGGGGCTAAAGCACGTATGCGCATGATAAATAACAAAACACAAGCATAGCTGTACAGAGATTTAAAAAAATTCAAAAGCAGAGAAGATTTTTTTTTCTTGAAAGAACCTTTTATTGCATAGACTCCAATACCAAATGTGCTTTGCTCTCATGAGCTGTCAATCCCCCTTGAAACTTTCAAAGGGCTCTCATATGCCAAATATCTGGGTTAGCTGCAACAAAAAATAGCTTATACCTTTTAAACAACCATCATTCAAAATTCATGGGTTTTTTACATTGAACCAAATTAATTGTAGGATGCAGGTTTAACATGATATGAATATATACAAGACTGGATGAAAGTTCAATACAATACGAATACAACACAGTGTTTTCATCTTTAGAAGTTACCCATATATGTCTTCTTCTTAAGATATCCATTTACAAGTGGCATATTTTTTTACGTGTTGTGCAGATCTAAGACACTTTTCTCTACTGCTGCATGTCAAATTAGAATTGATGATACATTTTTTAATTGTGAAAATCAAAATTTCTACAACCAGCAATTGGCAGTACTCAAACATACGACAGAGTTTGTAGGCACACATCACATGCATTCATAATTCTATCTAAACATACGGGAGAGTTTGTAGGCACAAATCATATGCATCTACAAATCATATGCATTAACAATTGGATCCAAATTAGAATTAAAGAATTAAGATAAAGAAAGGAAAAAGGAGAAAAACTATGAAGAAGTTAAAAGTATAATATATAACGTGCATGCAAGCTCTCAGGTTATACAAGAGCATACAAGAATATGTAGACATATCTTAGTGGCCAAAGCTCAACAAAAGGGAAGATTTAGAACATCCAATTGGTTCTGAAATAAGGGGGTAGAGGAGAGTGAAGAATATATAAATTTTAACATCAATATTAAGCAAAGAGGAACGACAAATAAAATTGACAAAGGTGACAGGCGAAAATTTATGCATGGAGGGTGAAAGGCTAAAACTTATGCATGTAGGCCATAAGACCTGGATATGGGTGTCAGTGAATGAGGGACAAACGAAGCTAATAGTTTGCTTAGAGATTAACTGGGAAAGTTGATTTACATGTGTTAAAAGGGTTTATCATGGCATCTGTGTGACACAGTCAGATTCAAAGTCAACCAAAATTATTGAATATAGACAACATAAAACCTATTAATGACATTTTGTAATATCTAATTTTGTAAAAACCTTAATGGCAGTTTGTAACATTTGATTTTGGTAATTATTTTTCTGGCTTCTCAGGGGAACATTCCTTACCCCTGCTGTATTCAAACATAGATATTTAATATGGATAAAATAAAACCTGACACTCTGTAACATTTGATTTTGGTAATATTTTTTTGACTTCTTGAGGCAACATTCCTTACCCCTGCTGGATTCAAACACGTGGCTCTCCTTAAAATACACGAGTCTTCATCATTAGACTCATTGAAATTATAAAAAACCTATTAAAGGCACCTTTTTTCATATACTTTTTATAAAAATATATTCACAATTTTCAAGTTCTAAAGTGTATATTTTGTGCTTGTCATATATATATATATATTTTATAGCTGTAAGTCTATACTTCTAATATTAACAAAATGTTTGTAGAGGATTTTGGTCTTCTATTATGAGACCAACATATATAGCTCTCGATCAATGGAACGAAGTACACTTAACTTGTTCGTAGGAGGAATGACGGCGCTAGTGGACATCAGTTGCAGTAGAAGTAGCAGCCCCTAATGATATAGTATAGACAGTAGGGCGTTGCCATATCCATCTAAGGGTTCCAATCACTATGCTACATTCTAATGACGTCATCATAATGGACACAATTCCAAGACCTTGATTGCGCTGTGTTCTCGTTTTTTTCCTGCAATAAAGGTAAAACTTATTCATGATTTTGTACTATTACCGAGGCTTGCATAACCATCTATAACCCAAGTGATTGTATTAGCTGCATTACTTTGTATAGTATGTCATGTCAATATAACACTGCAATATCATTTGTCACCATTTAAACAAAAAATTATCTGTACTATTATTAGTTTGAATATGACGTGAAAAGTAATTGAAAAGAGGCATCAACGCGTGTTTAAAATTATAAATAACATGTTAAAGTTAAACATAAAATATTAATTTGTTTTAAACATTTTAATGTATTTAATTATTCATAATTTTTTTATGGTTTTAAGATGTAATTGTAATATTATATTGTAAATATATGGATATATTCTTATTGTGTACACATTTATCCATATTTTATTAATAGAAAAGAGTATTAATTAAGTAATCGATTTAATTGACGTCAGTTATTAATAGAAAACATTCTACTTTAAAGAAGACTTGTTTTCTAAGTAATTTATTCTCCAAATCTGACCTTAGCCTTCTTTAAGGAAATAATATTTCCAATTCATAATGTATTGAAGAAGATTTATGGATTAAAATATTTTTACACACTTTTATTCATAAATCTTCTTCAATATATAGCCTCCTTATCTATATAAGAGTATAGAGGGCTAGTGGACAAGGTAATATTGTGGAAGAAACTATTATTGTTATATTGGCAAATTCAATCCAGAGTTATCAATCTAAAAGGTAGTAATGCTACTTGGAATAAATTTGTGTATTTTTTTTTAAAAAGCTTTCTTTAGATTTATATATTACGTGTATTGCGAGTATTTGTCTTATGATAGTTATAATGATTTTGGACAATATCCAATACTTTAATAAAACATAGCTTTCAACAAAATATATGAATGAAGAATTAACCATATGTTGGATCATCACTAACACCCTTCTCAATACTAAGAGTAACAACATTACGAATTAGAGGCGACGTGGCCATATTTTGCACTTCCCATTTCAATATATTAAGGTGGTAACCACTGTATCATTGAAATTTGTCGATTTTAACAAACAAAATTTTGTTTTGTATAATTATATCTCCTTGCCCCATTATATTTTCTATGCATCTCAATAGTCATGGGATTGAAACCACTAATGCCTCTTTTGTCTTTAAAAAGGCCAACACTTTTGTTAGCTCCACAAGAGCCTTGGTTATTCACACCTATTTTTCTCATGGTCCTTCATATTCTCCTTGTGGGTCTATAGATCCACTAGCACTTGTGATATTGTCTCTTAACCGATATATCCTTCAAATTCCTTCCACATTTTAAAGGTCCAACATAATCACCCATTCTTGCCTAAGAAAATGATCCAATATTACTGACATTGTTCACCCCCAAAGTTATTGTTGATATTGTTTGCCCCTAAGGTTCAATTCATTTGAGTAGAGAGTATTTAAGGTGGACATGATAAGAGCCAAGTTCTCCTTAATATGTTTTCCCAATAAATTCATTGCACCCTTCAAGTCCTTGTTAGTAGATTCAAAATGCCTTCACTTTCCAAATTCTCCACAACAATGATTTTAGGGTTGGGGCCACATTTTTATTAGGGAGTGGGTGATTTGGGATTCTAAAGTAGGGTTTGGGCCCTCTAATGGTACAACATTTGATAAAAAAGTTAATGTCGATTTTGACTTCCAAACATCAAATCGAAGGATTTGGAGGGTGAAATATGTAAAAATGCATGTAGAAGTTCTTGGGTTGAACTTTCCATGTTGGAGTTGACATCAAAAATTTGATGTACATGTGCATGTCGAAGCTTTGACATAAATATGTTGAAATTTCGTGCATTGATTGCTCTCATAGGTGTCAATTTCCATGTGGTCTCATGCATTTCGACATGCATAAATATAACAAAATTTCAACGTAGTTATGTGTATGTCAAATCTTTGACGTCAATGACATTTTAAAAAAAACAAATATTAACACAACCAAGAAGGCCATGTTGTAGTGGTTTTCATATTTGCTATAACCATGCTTTTCAAATCTTATAATCATTGCATATAAGTGTAGTTACATATGGATGTAGTTTGTCAAAAAATTCATGCCCCTTCTCCATGCTGCCACATTTTGTAATCGAAATTGCATTAGATGGTCTGTACTATAAATAATGTGCATATAAGCACTATCGAAACTGGATATTTTTTATTAGTTGTAGTTGTGAACACCATGATAGACATGTACGTAAAATTTGACAATGTGCACAAGGCACATGAATGGTTTGACAAAATGACTCAACAAAATGTGGCAATATGGATTGCAATGAAGAGGCAAGGATTTCAACATTATGTCTTGATATGTTAGTGACTTAGGTAGATGTTGCTCCCATGGCTTCACATTGGTTATGAATTAGAGAGTATTTTTTAGTTGTTGCATTGGGATATCTTTTAATTCTTGCATTAGTTTGTCAAACAATTCATGTGCCTTCTTTATGTTGCCACATTTTGCAATTGATATTGCATTAAAGTCAACTCACTCATAGTATTAGGATATCTTAACGTAAACATGGCATTAGTTTGTCAAACAATTCAAGATTGCTACATAAGGTTATGTATATAAATTAATGCATGATTGAAAGTAGATGTTTGTCATATGTTGTAGTTGCAAACACCTTGACATACATATATATTGCAAAATGTGACCACAAAATCAACTAAATTTGATAAGATAATAATTGTGGTCTATGTCACCATATTTTGTCAAAATTCCATAAGATGATAATTGTGGTCTATGTCACCATATTTTGTCAAAATTCCATTGAGAAATTCCCTTAGTTTCATAACCAATGTTGAAGCACAATATCATTGCTACATTTACTTGTGTATGGCGAGTAGGCAATGATTTTAGTATTATGGCTTACTATGATGACAAGTATTGATAAGAAATGTTCAAAAATTTGAATGAATTAAAAAACAAAAAAAATAGGCCTTTTTTTGAGAATGTGTAATGTACAAACAAGACCTCTAACTGTCTATGCATCAACTAATGCATTCCATACATACCAACATGTGCGATTGCCAATGTATAGGTGGTCACATGGTCATTGTAATGCCCATGTCGACCTCACTTACACTAATTGACCCATTATGGCCAAGATGGCCTACATGGCTTACATAAGCTTGCGGGCCCCATGGCCCCATAACCTTGGTCTAGACTCACAATCAATACAAATATGGTTCTGCTGTGGGCTAGGGTCGAACGATTCGTTATGATGCCCTATGGGGTTCAAATGGGACCTTGGACAATTCCATCCAATTATTAGGTTCAAATTTGTACTTTAAATCAAAACATAAATCTAATTTCAAGTTGAGTTGCTTTTTCATAGAGGGCTAAGGGAAATTTCAAATATGTTCCATGTGCCCACAAAAAACTCGTAAAATATCCTAGGAAAACCCTTAGTAGATGGAACATCCAATCTCCACTATTGGAATTGACCTATCCTAGTCGTTAAATAGGGCCAGATCTAAAAAACCTTAAAAATTTCTTTGAGACTCTATAAAGATATTTAATTCAACTATGGTTGCTCAAACACAAGGGGAAGAGGGCTTGGGGATCAAAAGGGGGACTATCTCATAATCCTACCCATCTGTCCTCTAAACCCATGAATAACCTCCATTAATGGAACCTATATGCTATTTTATGTTTTGCAAAAATGTCTCAAATTTGGACTCCAACAAGTTTAATGTGTGGTTGGGAAAATTATTGCCCCTTGGCCTCTCAGAGCGTCTTTGCAGTGTTTCAAGACCTCCTATGGATGAGAAGGGCAAAGGGATGAAAAAGCATCCTGATAGTCACTATGGCTGCGCCATGGCCCTCGATTTTAAAATTTGTTTATAAACACTTTTGATGGTTATAATTACATATTGGTTCGAAGGGAGTCCCTCTTGGACCTCCCTTGCATTCCTTGGTCCATCCAAGTACTTTGGCCTTTTTGGGCCTTGGGATCTTCATCGACGATTAATTGCTGCTTAGCCCTAAATTCAAAATTTGAATGCATTTAATTAATTTTTAATAAGATTAATTTTTCATTTTTAATAACTTTGTTTTAATTTATTTAAGTGAAGTTTAACAAAGAAGAGAACGATAGAAGGGGGTCCTAGGGACTACCCTACCCAATATTGAGGTATAGTGTGAAACATTATTAATTTAACATTATATGTTTGTATTAGTTTTATATTTGGTGGTTGTAATATTGTTGGAAGTTACAACAATATTACAAATATAAGTTATTTGTGAGATTGCATAATCATAAAGATATGGTGAGTTAGTTGTGGAGATATGAATCTCCACCTTTCCTATATATATATGTAATATGCCCGAATGATTAAACAATGTGAATACTATTATATTGTGTGTTTTTTATATTCTGTGTTTCAGCTATTGTATTTTATCTGTAAAATGTGCTCAGACTTGAACCAAAATCAATATCTGGTATTGGAGTGGTATTGGTTTTGTGGCCATAATAGAGTTTTAAAGTTCTCTAGGCGCTGTCGTTCTAATCTACAATGCCCATGTACATGAAAGTTTTCTTAAAAAAAAACACGTATTTTTCTATGTATTTGTATATAAGATATTCGTCTTATAGTGATTGAGTAGATGCATGGAGTTTTGATTTATGAGGTCTTAGCCGCATGCATCAGATCGGCTTTCTAATCTCACTGCTCACATATTAGTTTTCATCAGATCGGCTGATCGTAACATGTAGAAGCATGGATCTACATTGCACACTTAGATTAATAAAAGACACTGCAACTAGACGAGAGAGCTCCACCTCTTCAAGCTCGTGATATTATCACCAGAAAGGTGGAACAATTTGTTGAACAACATTGGGCTTATTCATTAATTCAGAATCGAGTTAAGGATGTATGCGTGATCCTTGGAGGTACCACTGTCCCTCTTGAGCAACGCCGTGTGCTGTGTGCGTTATATAGATAATTTCAGCTCGATGCCTTTGCTTAACAGTGACTCCACAGACTCGCTTCAGCCTTCCAACACAGCAGCATACATTCTGTGATCACAACTTGAAGCCCAATACCTTGTAATGATGGCTTATCAAAGGTCTAGATTGCATTATGCTCGCCCTCCATTCGGCCATCCACCACCTGATAAATACTCCCACCAACTATGCTTTGAGTTTTTTCGTCGGCCAACAGTTTTGTCCTTCAGCTTGCCTTCCAACGCATCGAGACAACTCATCCGTCTTGACATATTCTGCCCTTCCATGCATCGAGCTCCCAACCTCACTACATGGGTTTGAAATATAGATTTGGTCTATTTAAAAAAAAAAGTCTTTAAAATTCATTTTTAATATTTAGTCATTCAAACTATATTAAAAATTTGTTTTATTAGTTGGTCAAGTCATGTTTTAATCGATTTAATTTCTAATTATAGTTTGTAACTATATTACAAATTAAATCTAATTCAATTTGAAATCAAGCCTTGAGTCATTATTATTAATTTTGTCTTTATTATTGTTTAATGATATGAGTTTTAGTAAGTGGAGTTTGTGATTTCAAGTTAAGACAAGTTTACTAAAATTTAGTCCCAAGTTTTTTAAGTGCTTTTTGGTTAGATTTTCTTTCTAGTTGTTATATTAATTTTGGGTACAAAGTCATGTACCATCAAGAGTCAAAATAAAATGAGTCAAAAATTAAAAGTTTTCAAGTCATTTTTTAAAGTCTTTTTTATGCCAAAATCGTTTAGGCTTAGGTGTCATAAATAGTCAATGTTAAAATTTTGTAAAAAATAAAATAAAATTACCTCACGGATGCATTTTTGCTTGCATGTGATGTTTGAATTGTGAGGAGGTTTATTCTCAAATATTTAGACATGAGCTTCATCGACACATGTGCTAAGTAAGCAGTATCATATACTGGAGGTCAGAGGTACGGAGGAAGGAAGTTTCTAGAGCCTCTCGTCAATCACTAACGATGGGGCCCAGAATGTTTTGGTGATATTTTTGTGTAGTTTTTTTTTTTGATGTGTGTTTGAGTAAGAACAAAAGGACATCCTTGTTCACATGTGTGGTGTGCTCTGTGCCAAATCGGCTAATGCCAAGGATGGTTTTTCAATGATAGTGGAAAACCTCTATGCTGTTTTTGTTTGGGTGGCAACAAACATTAACAGAGGTTGCATTAGATAACAATGAGGATTGGTTCCTCATGATATATATTTTTTTGAGTTGTGTGTGTTTTCATTCCCCTACTTGTTTGGAACACCTCTGATATTTGGAGAAAAAAGAGAGTGTAGATATAATGAAATGTGATGACAATTGTATAGGAGGACAACTAACTACAAAAATCTTTTGACTGCAGAGATCCTCTAACCGCCTAACTTCTTTATGGTGATAATCGGCCAATGACACGTCCGTTACGGTCACATGGAGTAAATGCAAGATGCTTTCCTTCACATAGTAGTGGTCATATGCAACAGATTCAGACAGTAGTATGCAGACCTAAAATTATGCGTTGGCATATGATTTTATTCGAGACAGTTCTTAAAGATGTATATTTTCCCCATGCTCACATTAAGGGGGTGTAGATAGGATTAATAATGTTCACAAGGGGGTGAATGTTAAGGTATAGTGTGAAACATAATTAATTTAACGTTATACATTTGTATTAGTTTTATATTTAGTTGTAATATTATTGGAAGTTACAACAATATTACGAATATATGTTATTTGTGAGATTGCACAATCATAGGGATATGGTGAGTTAGTTGTGGAGATATGAATCTCCACCTTTATAGGAAAGATGTTTCCTATATATATGTAATATGCCCGGATGATTAAACAATGTGAATAATATTATATTGTGTGTTTTTAATATTCTGTGTTCCAGCTATTATATTTTCTCTATTAAACATGCTCAGCCTGAACCAGAATCAATACCCAAAAGTGGTTTTCATCAACAAAGGTGATAGCTTGGGTCCCAACCCAACCCAAACTCATTGCTCTACCAAATCAGTTTAAAGGAGCCAAGTCCTCCTTAGTATTAGATCGAGTTGAGTACCAACTTGGTTCTCTATATTGAACTGGTGCCCTATGGCCACCTAGAACACCACCTTCACCAAAGGGCACCACCTATTCCTGCCATTGTGATGGCTCTATGCATTTTTGAAATGCAATTAGTTCACTTGAAACTCGCCTCTTCATGACTATAACTTTTATTGCCATGTAGTCACCAATGCTTTCATTACCCTTCTAAGGTTCAACAAACAAAAATATAGGACCTAAAGGCTAAATTTCTTTTCCATGTCCTCTACCTCCATCGACAACTCCACTACCTTTCTCAAGTTTCAATCCCTTGACAATAAACATTGCGAGTTTGAAAAGTAAGGGCCAAGCTCTTTATGAAATCTAAAGTCTTGTTGGGAATAATGACAATCTTTAGGCGCCATTAGCACCGCACCACAGGTGGTGGTCGTCAAACCCACCACAACCAACTAATCCATCTCCTTGTAGACACCTAAATTTGGCATGATCCTTATTTTACAATGTTTTTTTCATCAACTTTGCTTATATGGATCCTCACTAAATGCCTAGTGGTGCATGTCTTTCATGTTTTTCCCTTTAAATTTGTGATTGTCTGACTTTGTGGCCCCCTTTTCCTATTCACGTTACTTAAGTTGTGTTTAAAAATAAAGATCTCTAAACCCTTTTATCATTTTGAGGTGTTGTTCATCCTGAGACAAGACATACCACTAAGGGTCAATATCAACTATAGATCTTGACCTCTTTTAGTTGATCATGACCATTGGTTTTTTAAATCCCCTTTCAACATGTTTCATTTTTTAGCCATTGCTTTTGGGTCCCCTTTTATGTCTTTGGGTCTGTTTTGTGCACCATTAGGCTTTTAATTTGATTTTTAAAAAATTCCTATATATACAGAGTTTTTAGGAGGCATTTATGATGAACATTCTCATATTTCGAGAGCTATACAAAAGTTATACATTGCTTACATTGAATTACTTGAGCTATATTTGAAGTACTATGACATTTCAATGCTCGTGCCAAGGGTAAACTAGGAGAAAGAACATCTAGATCTACATTCATCATTTCACACATACGTAAGTGGGAGAATTGGGTTTAAGTTTTAAGTCCTCTTTGGAGCATTGACAATGTAGTTCAATGCTTGGTCTTTCAACAAGGATCAACCACGACCAATCCAACTCAATCCATTTCACCCGATTCCCATACTATTTGATATCACAAGTGTTTCTATAGGAAACTAGGGTTTAAATGGGATAAGAAGGCGTAAAAAGACATTATTGAAGTAGGCTAAGCATCTGGAAAAGAATCAAAATCTAACTATCACAAGGACAAGATCGACCCATAGAGGTTAAGACCTACTATAGGTATTGTCCTAGGCTAGAACATAGAAAGCAATTATGAGGAGCTTGTATACATAGGGTCAAGATCAATCCATAGATGTCAAGACCGACTGTTGGTACCATCCCCTTACTGATTCTGTTCTAGATGAAAAACAATCCCTAGTTGCAAATAACTTGCTTGCACAGGGGCAAGATTGACCCATATGGGTCAAGACCAACTGTTAGTACTATCCCCTTTATGACGACCCTATCCTATAACTAAAAAAGTCATCAAATATAGAAATAAATAGAATACAATCACTTATATAACTTCAAGTAAAAAAATCAATATGCATAAATTAGGGAAATGTGACAAATAAGTTAAGCCTTTTTTACCCTCTTGCATTTGTTTTATTGTGACTTGTAGAACTTGCCATGTTAAATCCTTCTTGTTGAACTATAATTTTACGTATATTCTACCCATATATTGTTTGCTTTTATTCTACTAGTTTCTATCTAATTGAAGGGTTATAATTTTAGGAAGCTAATTTTAGATAGAACATATTGGTGAACTCACATTTTATTCGAACTTCACTTATAACTTTCTGACTTAGGGTTTGCATATAGGCGTGCATTTTAGGAATAGTTATCATTCCTTTCTCTCTTGCCATTTTAGGGTTTAGAAATCTCAAAATGTTTACCTTTACTAAAAACCCTAATAATGCCCATCCTTTGTATTTTCTATAAGCTAGCAATTTTATACCCTATAATTAATTTAACGAATAGACCAATGATGATCATTGAATGATTAATAATGCTAATGATGTATATGATTGTGAATGCAATGATTATAATTATGATTATGAAGAAGCATATAGTGAGGAAGAAGAAGACTATATAACTTCAAAAATAGAAGAGCGTAACTCCCTTAATCCTTATTTAAAATATTTTCTAAATCATACATTAGAACAATAGGAACCTAATATTAATGCACATGTCCCTACTTCTCCCATGTTGCAAGAATTACAAACTGAAGATTCTTTATTTTATAATACACCTTGCTTATCCTTATAGTTTGCTACTACAATTCATCTCATTCAATATTATAAAATAAAAATGCACAAGAAAAAAAAAACCCATATAAATCAAAGGCTTGATAACACTACTCTTACATGATAGATGCTTCTCATAATATATGTGATGTAACTGTTACAAAAACTCAAAAGTCATTCTTCTTTAGTCTCTCTAGATATGCAAATGTTACAAAAGTAGAAGTCGCTTCTCCTTTAATTTCTTTAGATGACGTAAATGTTACAATAGTCAAAAGTCATTATTCGTTACTTTCTCTATATGATGTAAATGTTACAAAGGTTGAAAGTTATTCTTATTTACTCTCTCTAGATAATGCAAATGTTACAAAAGTAAATATGCTTTTCCTTTACTTTCTCTAGATGATGCAAATGTTACAAAAGTCGAAAGTCATTCTTCTTTACTCCCTCTAGATGATGCAAATGTTACAAAAGTAGAATGTATTTCTCCTTTACTTTCTATAGATGATGCAACTATTACAAAAGTTGAATGCAACTCTTCTTTTCTCTCTCTAGATAATGCCAATGTTACAAAAGTCAAAAGTCCTTTTCTCTCTCTAGATACTGTAAATGTTATAAAGGTAAAATATGATTGTCTTGTTCTCTCTAGAAAGAAAATATGATATACCTTCTCTCTCTCTAAAAAATAGATGTACATGAGTGAACATTTCTTTATTTCCTTTTGAAAAACAATGTGATTATCAAATAGTACATGTAAATCTTAGCAACATTCAAAATGATGTAATTTCTCCTTTACAAACTTCATGTGATATGAATGTTCCTATATCCAATGTTTCCAATGAGGTGGTCTTAGAATACAATGATAGTAGTGGTGATTCCATCTTATCTATGTTTCAAGTAGATGGTAAATTACAACCTATGAGTGCTCCTTTTCAAACTACTACTATTCATACAAGCCATATTGTGCCCATGATGAATGTTATAGGGATACCTTCAAAAGCAAGTTTTGAATCTTAATTTGTAATTATTATCATGCCATGCTAAAATCAAAGATAATATCATCAAATATAAACCTATTACACAAAATGTATTTAATTATCCTTATCCAACAGAGTATGCCATGCCTATGCTTCCTTTATTTGATGGTCGTGGAGATCTTGCTAAGCATCTATCACAATGCATACGTTTTTTAGTCATTGGGTTAAATCCAGATGCATATTGTTAAGGGATTTTCATAGGAGTCTTAACATAAGATTATTGGAATTGGTTCTATAGTCTTCCTAATGGTTCTCTACCTCATTTCAAGAGGTTAGAAGACATACTTATGAGATTATCATAAGCATAAAATGCTTAAATTAACATTTGAATATTTACAAGGACTAAAGTAAGGTCATGATGAATCTATTGTAGATTACATTATATGATTCAAGAATGCCTTACACTCTTTGACATATTGACCCTCTGATTTGGAAATACCATTCATATTCAATAAAGGGTCTTCTTTGTCCACTTAGAGAAAGAGCATTATGGATTCCATACACTTCTTTCAAAATAATTATATATGGATCACCATTATGCATGTGACCTAGATTGTAATATCACAAGTGAATCTTTATTAAAATAATCGAAGATAGTGTGACTAAATTAATAAATTAAAGCTTTCTATTTAGTCTACATGTGCTACTCTAAACAAGTAAGCAAAAAAATGAAAAGTGAATTAATTACTAATAATATGAGTTAATTCCTTTGCTTGAAGAGTATAGGGTTGATTTAGAAAACCAAGTATGCAATTAGTATAGAACAAAATTGACTAGGTCGATTCTATCTATTGAAGCAAGACCTGGCTAGAGAAACATAGATGAAAGACTCAACTGAGTCTTTAGGATAAGAAATCAAGATATAAAACTATCTCGATCTAGTCAACCTAGTTCACTATAGGGTTACACTTTTATAGACAAAAAACTATGAAAAACAAGACTATAATTAAGAAAAGAAATGACTAAGATGGTAAGAACAAACCTAATGATTTTGAAGGTGATGAAATTGATGTTTTTATACTGTGTCATCCAAATGAATATTTTTAGCCGGCTAACAAATTTGACTGGGTTGACTAAGTTTGAAAACCTGTATGTTGAAAATGACCTATTAACAGAGTCAACTAAGTCTGAAAACATGTATGTAAAGAAACAATTTGAGTCAAGCGAATTGATCTAGTTAATTGTGGTTGAAGATGACCTTCACAAAGAAAAATAGAGTCGATCAAATCAAGTGTGTGTTAAACCTGCACATATAAAGTTGGATTGAGTTGATAGATTTGATCTAGTAATGTAAAAATAAAAGAAATAATAAATGAAGGCATGAAAGAAAATCTGAAAGGGTTAGTTTCATGTTGGGTTCACCAAAATGTATAGAAGGAAAAGTGAAGATGATCTACAAATTAATCCTAGCTCAAAGAAGATACATCACTCTATCCCTTTTGCTTGTTGGTACATTTAGATAATTGGGGTCATGACGAATATGGATCTGCGAGACCTAATTAAGGTGTCTCTTACTACACAATATTACTAGAGAGGGTTCCAAAACCTCTAATCAAACAATACCACACAATAACCCTAACTAGGTCCTATGTTTTCTTATCAAAATAAATGACAAAGTAAAGTAAATCTAACCTAGTTCTCACAAAGCATGTGGCACAAAATGGGGCTAATAAACATAAAATTAAACATGAAAAAATAACTCTATTCAAGTAAATGTAGAGTTAATCCTAATGCATGGAGAAAGAAA
The DNA here is from genome assembly GCA_037957365.1 of Torreya grandis. NCBI lineage: Eukaryota > Viridiplantae > Streptophyta > Pinopsida > Cupressales > Taxaceae > Torreya > Torreya grandis. The sequence continues at coordinate 2,137,144 of JARHVA010002112.1, forward strand.
CGTATTCATAAACTAACACATACAAATATATCTACTTCATAAATAAGAGAAAGAGTTAGGAATATTTATCTTGAAGTTAAACATATTGAGCCTCAATCTCTCCCTTGGACAATGGTGCTTTTCAAGATGTTGTGGTTTGTAAGGATAATAAATATATGTCAGCTCTAGGCTACACAAATTATCTTATGCATCTAAAAGACTTTTCTCACAAGATAATTTTTCTCTCTCCAAATGTAAAACCCTAAGCAATGACTCCTCAAGTAGAATGGTAGATAAGCAGATGATCAAATAAATGATTACTTGTATTTATCGTTAATGAAAATGGTGTGTTTATATATGCGTATTTAACCCCAAATTTTTACAAAATTTTTAGCTAAAAATGTCAGCCCAGTTGACCTAGTTCTTTAGGAAATAAAATAGTTAGGTCTTAGACTAAGTTGGTTGGATGGACTTAGTCTGAAACGTGATTATTTATATGAATGGGGTTAGCCCATGTGACTTTTTTAGGTAAATGTTAAATGAGGTTTTGGATTAGGTAGGGGCTATTTGAGGCGGTGAATTGCTTGGAAGAGTGTTTAAGGGAGGTGTCAAAGCTTAGGGAAATGCATAGGAGAGGTTTGTGTTGGTTTTAAGTGGTGGTATAAAGAACAATAATATTACAAAGCACCAATGATCTACTCACCCCTTTCCCGGTGCACCCTTTAAGATGTGCGCTTAGAGAAATTAAGACTCGACTGGTTCCTGCAAGAAAGAAAGCATCAGTAATTGACAAAATTTAAAAATATTGTGTGTATACACATATAATTATAAGTGTCTCAGATATTCTAATTTTCATTATTAGTAAATCCACATAATAAAACCATTAAACTATACTATTTTATCTAGAAATCATTAACTTTATCACAACAATAATAATATGCAACACAGATAGAAATATGGATAATGACATGGGTGAGGGTTATAAAAATGGCCAAAATAGAAAGGTTTTATATGAGAATAATATGTAAGATGATTTCTATTTATTGCCTTCATCATTGAGTAACACTATCACATATGCAATACTAACAAGTACAAATTCTAAATATATAGAGAAAATTGTAAACACTGGACATATACATTTTATGATATGTTGATAACAATCAATATACACAATACATAAATGCAGAAATAAAAACATATAACAAAATCGTATGTGAAATAATCTCACATATATATATATATATATATATAATCATGTTTATAATATACAACTGTCAATCAATGATGGTAACATCCTCATCATATGAACTATCACTACTAATAGGCTCTGTGACATGTGAAGTCGAGGCCCCATCTTGTTTTGTTACTCTACATGATCGTGATCGTGATCTATACCATCTAATTTGGTTCTTAATTACCCCAATCCAAAGCATAACATGCGTGTGATTAGATTAAAAAGTACAAAGTTGATTAAGAAAATCCATAGACAAATAAAAATAATAACTTGGTGCAGGTCATCTATCGAGCTCTGCCTATAAGTTTTCATGTTCACCGATAAATACAATATATGTTAAAATATTAATCACACATGAACCAAAATGATATGTGTGCTTACCTATAATATGGTCAACTCACTCCACTAAGCCAATGCCTTCTATGTCATAGGGAACGTTCTTTGTCAAAGTACAGATGGTAGCATCTACCATCATTGACCAACATGTGTGACCTATGATACCAATTTATATGAATACATTAGTAAATTTTTAAAGAATATCAATTAATACAAAAATAATAATCATACAAATACTCACACTTAGATATTACAATCATAAAAGCTACCATAAACATGTTATATCCATCAATCAACTATGCTACAAGCTAAGGTACAAGGCATGGTTTAGGTGTTGATCTTGATCCATCTCCACCTCCCCCATCTCCATCCCACACACCTTGTGTTAGAGGCATAATTATAGGATCATCTGCCACAATTATAAACAATACAACCCATTGTGCATTAGTCCACCATTGTGTTTGAGTTGCTGTACATCATGCATCATCACCCTCTATCAATATAACTACAACATACCACTCCATCAACATAGAAGAAGCCAAGTAAGAACCTATGGGTCCCAACCTCAAACCTACTCTAATAGTAGATCTACTATTCACATCCATGGGTAGGGTACTAGAGGCATATATTGAATCAACCCAAACTGTCACATAACTACTCATATTGAAATATGTCATATACACTATGGAATCAATATTGTGTCTGTATAATAACTTATATACATTGTATTTTTTTGACATATTTAGGCCATTTCCCATTTGCAATATACAACTACCATCAAAATTTGGGTCTCATTCTATCCAAAATCACCATGTAGTCTATAGTGCCTAACCCCTTATGCCATGGTATTACCAAATGACATGTGAAGACATAAGGATGAACCCAATCCTAGTGAGGGATGTCCAATGGACACACCATATTCATGTGCTCATATGCCCATACATGCAACAATGTCGTTGCTCCAAGACTGCCCATATGAACCTCCAATGTAAGTATGTATAAGTCTTGATATAAGTGGGATTACATGCTATGCCCCAAGAATATATCATACTCCTCTCCTCAGTTTACCAAAAAATATAATAAATATGATATGAGATAGCTAAAAATCCTCCATCTACTATTATAACCAATGCAAGTATACAACATATAAATTTCTACAGTTGTGAAACATATGATTGTATAATATACTCTAGTAAGATTATGCTACCCTAATTGACACCCTATGGTCTACCTATCATATATTTATGACCCCATCACATGTATCCTAGACCCTTTGCATCCATCGCCATGGACATTTTCCCATAAATGGGTAGCCACAAGATACGTCGCATATTTTCTAGTATGATGATCATCTCGCTTATTTGTAGCTAGCAAAAAATTAAGTTTTTATTTCACCTCTCTACCAATGCAGTCATCAAATACATGTTATATGAAACTTGGTCCAATCGGCCAATGTACACTAAACAAACCTCCTCCAATATGTGCTAATTTATGCCATCTAACCCCAACTTTGACAATGTACTCATATATCACCCATATTGAAACTTTCATGCATGCAAATCATGTTGTAAAATCAAACAACACAAATCATATTAGTTTCAAATCAACTACATGAAGTATACATGAAAAATATTTTAAAAACTAAGTCGAAAAAAAGGGATGGTATAAACCCTAATAGGTGAAACATTTTGGACAAAAAAGTCTTATATGGGATAATATCATCCCATTCGGGATAATAACATTAGAAGTGGGGCAATACTATTGTGATAGTTCAAAATTTTCAAATTATTCATTTCCAACTTTTGAAAATTCTAGAATAGTAAAAAACTTAAAAAAATCAAAATTATATAAAGATGACAACATATCATACAGTTCAATGGAAAAATTGAGTATCTTGATATGTACTAGATCATCTGTAGTCTTTGTTAGTGAAGCAGTTTATAAGCACTCAAATCAAAATGGAAATGGAACCCATTGTCTAGGCATCTTGGGAACTCAAAGCTCAATTTTTATGATAAAATGGTGAAAATGAAATTACACAAAGATTTTCATCCCACTATTTACATGAATAAAATTTTAACAATATTAAGCCCTATATCTATTGCATAGTTAATTCATTGATCAAAAAAATTCTGGGAGTGATATTTCGCATCTTGTTTATAAAAAAATGTGTTTTATAAATTATATTAAGACACACATGATACTTTATCCTACATCTTGATATTACTCAGTTACAGTTGCTAATTTTACAAAAGGGTCAATTTTTAAACTAATGATACAAAAACTATTGATTTTACCAATCATACTTAGAAATTGCATGCCACTATCTCCTATTCTATCATTTATACTCTGTTGCGGCTACCATGATTTACATAATGGTAACTTTTAAATATATTACGTGATATTCTAACCATTCTAACTGATTGAACTTATCTAACTTACTATATCTTTCAATCCAATCGATTCTCTAATCTCATCCCTCACCTTAAAAGGGGGCAAACATGGGGAAAAACTAAATAATTAATATAAAACCGATATAATGTATATATTTTATTAGTCATTATAACATAGTACGACCTCAAAATTTTAAATATTGGTGCTATGTTTTGTGGCATATGTCATGCACATACAATCAAATCACAAATAATATATTATAGATTTCAAATGATACACATCACAGTTTCAAAGAATGTAAAAATGTTCAAAAATTCAATCATTGGTACACATTATGGGAGGCATATGCCATGCATAGGCACTCATATTATAAGGAACAAAGTATAGAATCATACATTTTGTGTATAGGATAGAGATTCATGCACAAACTTCAAATAGAGATTACAAAATTTGCATCTATATATAATTATAGATTTTATACAATGGGGTAATGATATAGATTCTTGAATACTACATTTTTCAAAGTCAAGGGCATGATATAGATTCATGCCATATTTTAAATATTATATTCTATTTGCGATCATGGTAGGGAAAGGATGGCATCCATTATCTTTTGATCATGCATACAGGTACTAAGAAACAAAGTGATAATTGAATCAAAATACCATATACATTTATTGATTTAGTTTAAGTGCATAGTGTATATAAGAGAAAGTGAATCTGATCTACAAATCAATCCTAGCTTGGAGAAGATAAATCACACTTACCCTTCCACTTGTTGGTATATTTAGACAATCAGGGTCATGACTAAGATGGATCCACTTAGACCTAATCAAGGGGTTCCTTACCACAATAACATCACTAAAGAGGATTCCAAATCCTCTAGTCAAACAACATCATGCAATAACTCTAGCTAGGTCCTATGTTCTCTTATTCACAAAGTAAATTAAAATCTAACCTAGTGCTCACCAAAGCTTGTGACACAAAATGAGGGTAATAAACATAAAATTAAATATGCATAGGAAATATATACTCAAGTTAATGTAAAAGAAATCCTAATGCATGGAGAGAGAAACATATAAACTAATAAATTCAAATGTATCTAATTTAACAAAGAGGAGTAAGAGTTTAGGAATACTTACCTTGAGGACAAACTTGCTGAGCCTAAATCTCTCCCTTGGCCAATGTTGATTTGCAAGATGTTGTTGTATATGTTGAATAAACTAAGGGTGGATAATGGACTATCATTTAGTTAAGGACCTCCTAGTGAATCCCAAATTTTCACAAGATAAGATTCTTCCCTCCAATGATAAAAATCTAAACAAATGACTCCTCAAGTATAATGGTGGATAAAAAGATGTGCAAATGATGATTATTTTGTTGTCTCTCTTAGAAATGGTAGAAAAGATGTGTATAAATAATTGGATCTAACCCTAAACATTTCCTAAGTTTCAATCGACATAGTCGGACCAATCAATTTAGTCTTTTAGAAATAATGCAGTTAGGTCCTAGACTAAGTTAGTCTAGGCTGACTTAGTCCTGTAGGATGAAAAATTCCTATGAACTAAGCCAACTCAATTGACTGTGTACTATAAGGTCTTAGAAAGGGGTTTGGCTTAGGTAAGGGATATTTTGGATGGGGAGATTACTTAGGGAGTTGAATAATGGCATGAACGTGCTGAAACAAGTAGTATAAATAAAAAATAATCACTCAATTATAAATTGACATTTATTTATTTATGTTATAGTTTATATTTATACATTCAGGATGTTTGACAGTGGTTTTAGACCTCTAGGAGATATAATGCAAATTATAGATTTTGGAGGGTCCTACTAGATTTAATATTTATCCAAGGGTTCTTTGATTTTAGACTTATCCATATTTTAAGATTTCAAGATATTAGGGAGGCATCATAGGAGGTAAATGGATATACACTCTAAATAAATTAGACTAATGGTAGGAATGATACAAATTTACAATAATCTTACAAAGCACCAATAGTCTTCCCACCCCTTTTGTGGTGCACCCTTTAAGGTGTGCACTTAGAGAGATTGAAACTTGATAGGTTCCTACAAGAGAGAAAGTGTTAGCAAGTGGTAAAGTTAATAAAAATATTATGTGTATACACATAGTACATAAATTAGATAATTTGTTCCCTCCAACAATATGGCTTGGGAATCTATTATAGATTCCAACCCATTTACATCTTGGGGTTACAAATACCAACAACATAAATTGAGGTTTCTGTGTCCTTCAATATGTGTTATTTAGTTTATATAAGTAGCTTTCAAAATATGGGCTTGATCACCCTCAATTCTCTAGTTTTAAATAAAAGAAGAAATTTATCCAAACAATAGGGTTACTAGAGTCAACACATTGGGGTTTTTGCATATCTCAATGGTTCTATTCATCACACTGACCACTTGAAAGTTTATCTTTTTCCCTCTCTAGGAATTCAATAGACACTACAAGTTCCTTATTCTCTTCCACAATGATTGGATCAACTCTTAACCCTCGACATTCCTATGTTTCCATGTCACAGATACATGTGTAGTTGTCCCTTAAACAATATTTGTAATATTTAATTTATGGTTTTATATTTTTTTTCATCTTGATAAATATTCATATCTAATTACATGCATGTTGTTTTTGTAGGAACACTTTGGATCATTATGGAAAATGACAAGTCTACACAAAAATCATCTACACAAGTTTTTATTCTCTTTTTTTCCTTTTATTAAGTATTTGTAGTTTTACTAAAATGTTAGATTAAATGAGGGAAATATAGGTAACCAAATTTAACATAATCATTTTTTTAAAATGTTCTTTAGGCAGTTTACTTATATGTATATTAGTTAAGAATTAAATGCTTACTGGTGTGTGTCTTTCATGTTTTTTACTTTTAATTTATGATTTTCTATGACTTTAGCACCCCCATTTCCCATCCACATAATTAAAGTCATGTTTAACAACAAAAATATCTAAATCCTTTTTTGTTTTGAGGCTATGTTCATTTCATGACATGATAGACTAGTCAAGGTTAACGTTAACTGTAGATCTTTACCCCTTCTAGTCAATCATAACCCTTGACATTTAAAATCCCCTTCGAACATGCTTCCTTACCTTAGTCATTATTTTTGGGTACTCTTTTATATTTTTTGGTCTACTTTGCATGTCACTAGGTTTTAATTCAAATTCTAAAATATTTATATATATATAGATTTGTTAGGAGGCATTTTAGGATGAACATGCTCACATTCCCAGAGTTATACAAAAGTTATACTTTTCTTGAATTGAATTCCTAGAGTGATATTTTAAGTATTCTTACATTTTCATGCTTGTGTCAAGGGTAAAATAGGATGTATTATAGTGCTTGGTCTTTCAATGGGGATTGGCCAAGACCACTCTAACTCAATCCCTTTCCCTTGATTCCCCACATTTGATATCTCAATTGTTTATGTAGGAAACTAGGGTTTCATATTTTAGGTACATTCACATGAATTAGAAGGGTTGAAAAGGTAGAAAAAGAAATTACTAAATCAATCTAAGTATTCTAGAAAGAATAAGAATTTGACTACCACAACGTCAAGATCAACCCATAGAGACTACGGCCTACTACAGGTATTGTTCTCCTTTTACCAGTTCTATCCCAGGCCAAAAAATAATAATTAGTTATAAGAATATTGTATACACAAGGTCAAGATTAACTTATAGAGGTCAATACTAATTATTACTACTATCCCCTTTCTATCGGTACTACCACAAATGAAAAATAATATCTAGTTGTAAAGAACCCACTTGCATAGGGTTAAGATCAACCACTAGGTGTCAAGACCAATTGTTGGTATTGTCCCCTTTTTGATGATCTTGTCTTTATTTTATAAATAATTGTCAAATATAGGAACAAAAAAATACATTCATTATACATAGCTTCAAGTCAGAGAATCAATTTGCATAGATAATGAAACTGCAACAAATAAGTTAAGCATTTTTCTTTCCTCTTACATTTATTTTATTATGACTTGTCAACTTTGAAATATTAAATCCTTGTCATCGAACTATGATTTTGAGTATATTTTACCCATATATTATTATATTTTATTCTACTAGTTTATATCTAATCAAAGAGTTATTTCAGTAAACCAATTTTAGATAAAACACCCCTTGTAGATCTAGCTTCATGGTTCGACCACCACCATACATTTGTTTCCCTTTGGGAATTAGTAACACCATCCCCTTTCTAGGATTAAAATAAAACATAGGAGCATAGTGCCTTTTAATGGTGAAAATCCACATTGGGTTTCAAAATACTCATCGCCATTCAAAGTGCCACCACAACTACCACTTAAGAGCCACTAGGAAACTTGATTTCTAAGCTGAGTTTCCAATTCAACTCAAACCCAAAATTGGCTTTCAACTTGGTCTGGTCTTCAAAAATAACTTTACGTACGTAGAAATGAATTGAATCCAACTCATTATGTAAAATAAAACAATGAGATAGTGTGTTTTGGGTGGGGTTGCTAATAACTCCACCAACTTAGTTCATTTTCTCATTCAAATACCAAAATTATCAAAATTGTCCTAAAAATTTCAAGAAAAATTATAAGCAAACTAGATAGATTTATTTTAAAACTTATTTGGTTCTTTTTCATTTCACTAATCCCAAGAAACAATTTCTATAAAAAGGCCTAATAATAAAGGAAACTTGACAAAATCAAGGCTTGGCTGTTAGAAAATTCATAAATTGAAATTTATATGGCCTGAAAATATGTTGTAAAATAACTTAAGATTATGGCAAAGTATACTATTTAAATAATTTTAATTTATAATAATTAGTTTAGGTTTAGCTTCTATAAAAATAATAAATGCAATATTTCCCCTTTATGACCATTAATAATTTAAGTGAAGTTTAGGTGAGCCCCTTTAATAATTTAATCATGTCAAATAATTTTGAAAATAATATTCTAATGCATAAAAACTTATACTTCCATAATCATTTATAGCTGAACTCGAAGAGTATTTTAAATTCTAAAATGCATGAAAATAACTATTTCATTCATTCATTTCAATATAAATAATTTCTCAAGAAAAAGGGTTACAAGGAGAAGTAAGGGTCATCACCACCTAAAAATTGCATTCATGAAACTTATACTTCTTATATTGTTTTTAAAATGATGAAATGTATTTTGAGATGTTATAAAAATCACTTAAAAATTCCACAATGTAATCTAAGTATGGACATGAGTTTTAAGAAGTCATCAACAAGATCTAAAATTATATTTGGGAAAGGAGGGGCTCACCTACCATCCAATTTTCACCATCATGTGGGTGAACTTAGGCTCCCATAAGCCAAGAACTAAACAAGGTCTAAATTTGTGACAAAACCAATGGTTATAAATAAGGGGTTGAGGTATGACAAAACCAAGGGTGCTAAACAAGGATGTAAGGTATGACTCACTCAAAAGTAAAAAGAAACTAGGAAAAACACATCTAATTAAACACTCTTCATTAAAAGTATGTAAAACTTATTTTCACTCAATGAAAAATCACATAACATAATCACAAAAAAACAAAGGCATTAATTGAAAGGATAAACCAATAGGGAGAGGAGGTGGAAGCCTTATGAGTAAAAGAAAGAACATGCAAATAATTAAACTACACTTTCAAGTAAGATAACATGCCTTGACTGTTGGCCTATCAATACATGGTGAAATATTTTTTATAACCACATATTGGAATATAATTTATAGCTTATGTGCATATGGGAAGATGCTATTGGTACTTACTCACCAAGTTGTCACTATAACTGAAGGATGCCTAATAAACACAAAACAATAGGCATATGTCCAAGTTCATGTCTCCCATACATAAAAAAACATGATAACCCCATTTGGAAGCCTAAAAATGATATTTCAAGTCTAACAAAAATCCTCAAAGGGCCATAATAAGAATAATCATCTCTTAGGCCCAAAACAAGCTTAAATAAGAAAAGGGATTGTAAACCAAATGGCCTTCTAATCCCATAAAAGCTTAAATTTTTGAATATAGAGGAGAGATTTTTTTTAGAGAAGAATTAAACATAAAAATAAGATTTTGAGAGATACCCTACCTTTGGTTCATCACTTGGAGAAGTTTATAGCCATTTCCCAAGACTCCATAATTCTAGCTCAAACCCTTCAAGGCTCATTCTTAATGCCTTCCAAGCTAAAGCTACCAAATCCAATTTTCCCAAAAGAAAAGTTTACACAATGATTTCCTTTCTGAAACTTATATGAAAATCTCCAAAATCCTTGAAAAATAGGAAAGTGACACTTGTCATTTCCCTTCCTCAAGATATCTTCCAAAAAGTCCTCTTAATGACTATATTTTACGTATAAAATAACTTTTGCTTTTTTCTTAAATGGATAACATGGTTGTATTAAATCTCATTTGAGCCTTATATACTTAAGACATTAATGAGGTATTTATATTACCCTAATGTCTTTAAATATCCCTAAAATATCTCCTTTGTTCAACCATAAAGTCAATGGACATAAATGTTACCACCAAGAAGTCTTAACTATCACATTACACCTCTTTTAATGAGGTTATTTTATTCCATTCGGATTTTTAAAGTTGGGGATCACTAAATATCTTACCCACACTCCCACTTGGACTTATATAAACTGTTATAACTTATATGAGTGAGGTAAAGGGGTTTGAATTGGAGAAAGGTCCTAAAATATTTAATTTTTCCAACAATGTCTGCTAGATCCCAAATTAGAAAAACACTAGGTGATAAATATTATATACTTAAAATTAAAGGAAATGGTAACTCCATGATAAATTTAGTTTAATATTCCTTACTTTACCATCTCTACCACATGTTTACTTAATGCACACATCAAAATGTACAATTCTTGATATACTCAAAAAACTAAAGTATATGTTAACATAAACAAGCAATGCAACACATATTGTGATTAGTATACTCAATAAAGACCTCAATCACAAATCCACTAAAAGGAGTAATCAATAAACATGTTAATAATTACCTACTCAAGGTATTCAATATCAAATCTAGATGTCTTAATGCTAACTCAACTAGGCAACATACGTAATATGCATACAAAGAAATGACTGATGTAAGTAAACTAGCTCTATTAGTAGAATTGACATATGCTCAGAAGTTATATGTATTTCAAAATAATATTAAGGTAACCATGCACATAAAAATTAAGTACACAATCTATCACAAATGACAAGTGCCATGCATAAGGAATAAAATAAAGTTCTATAAAAACTGGGCCTCATAGTTCATCAAAATTTTCAGGATGTGCATAAAATGGCTATTGCAAGGATGCTCTAAAACACTTAGAACTTATGTGAAGGCATCAGAGGAACATCTCTAAAGTCACTTAAAAAAGTGGTGGCACATAGTGAAATGTTGATCAGTGTCAGACATTCTTACATGAAAATGATATACTTTTGTATTGATGTTTTCAAACTTTGACACTTGAAAATTATATATTATATTGTAGAAGTAATCCATGAAATATAAAAAAATACATAATTCTCTAAAAAAGGTAAATACAATTTCGTATAATTAATTCAGAAGGTTTCAAAATAAAAACTTTAAAATAATTTATTATTTATATCCAAAATGTAAATATTATTCCATTTAATTATGAATTGCTTATAATTATGGCTCATTGGTTCCATTGTGATAGTCATTGTACACTAATTTTTTTTGTGAATTAGTCTAATAATCTTTCCATTCAATGTGTTTGATAACCATAGGTAAACTTCAAGAACACCCTGAAATGTGGGGATGTTGAAAACTATAACAATAAGACATTGAGATTTGCATAAAAAACAATTATATATGTCCTTTCTAATGACAGTGGTGAAAAACATACTTCAAATTTACTTGCAGTAGTTGATGAATAGAAGGTTTATGGAGTTCATCCAACGTACCCTATTTACAAACATGCCTACAATATTTCACTTTAAATTCATTCATTTTTGAAATTATTTCGGGATATGCAAAGCATTTCTATAGCAGGATGACCTACAACATACAATACTCATGTCACTACATTGAATGCAATAATCAAATGATATGGAAATCATGGCTATGGTAAGGATGGCCTACAACACATAAAAATTTAACAAAAATCAAACAAAAATAATAATTTTGTGCATTCCCAAAAATTATTGTAGTCCATGATTCATTTAGAATTTGAGGACATCCTACAAGAATGTTCTTGAGCCTCCATGAAAAATTATTTCATATAAAGGGGAATGGATCCATACACCCAAGCATGACAGTCCATACCCACTTCAACCATTGGCTAACCTATGTATCTATAATACCATAATAGAGAAAAGTGCAAGGTGCAAACACAAAGCCTCATGATAATTGATATCATAATGAAAAACCTAAATATTTGTACCCTCAATATGTGTTTGGCCTAATACTTTGAATGTTACTATGGTGGCACAAATTTTTGGTAGTTAGCCTACAAGGTTTGTGCCCCTCTATCTTCAACATGCAAGAAATCAACATCATTAACAACATCTACAATTTAAAATAATTTAAAATTTAAATGAAATAATAATGGTCATACAAGCAAACAAATCTTAGAAATTAACACTTTATCATATCAGTATGGTTATAACAAGGATGCCCTACATAACATAAAACCTTAACAAAAAACAAACTGAAACAATAATTGTGTACATATCCAACAAACATTGCAATCCATGAATTGCTTGAAGAATTTAATGGTATAAGAATATCTTTTGATAATTTCATTATTTTGTCTAACAATTAAAGTTTTTCTACATAAGGGTATGTACATCCATCAAAGCATAATATAAAGTAGATATTTGTCATATGTTATAGTTGAAAACACCTTATGTTGGAAAATGTGGGAGTAAAATAGGGGAGCATACACAAGGTATGTGAATTGTTTGACAAGATGTATAAACAAAATGTGATCTTGTAGAGTGTAATGATTATATATGTAAAACGTGGGATCATAGACAATCTAAGTCATTTTCCAAAATCTCTCAATGAAATGTTGTATTTTCTCTAACAATTCCTATGTCTTCACCGCATTTTGAAATTGATATTGTATTAGAGGGCTTCCACCTTACATAATATATATAGGTTCATACTAAGGGTATGTAAATCCATCAAACCATAATCAAAATTGGATATTTGCCATATGTTTTAGTTGCATACAACCTATGTATGAGAAATATGTGAGCAAAATTTTGGAACATAACATGATATGCGAACTATTTGATAATATATCTCAATGAAATGTGGTCACATGGAATATAATGATTGTGGATTACAAAATATGGGAGAATACACAAAACAAGTGAATTATTTGAAAAAATATATCAACAAAATGTTGTAGTTTTTCAAAAAAATAATGGATCCTTCAATTTTGCACGCCCAAAAAAAATTAGAGAAAAAAAATAATGTCTTCAAGGAAAAGCTTTTGGTAGAGAAAAAAATAGATTGGATTTGTCCAAAGAGAGAATGGATAATTATCATCCATTAAAGCATAATCTAAAGTGGAGGATTGTATTATATTGTAGTTTCAAACACCCTACATATGAAAAAAGAGCAAGCATACAAAAATAAATCATGAATAATTTGAAAAAAAAAGTTTAATGAAATGTTCTAGTTTGTCAAACAATTCATGTGCCTTCTCTAAGCTTCCATATATTGTAACAATGATTTCATTATAAGATTTTTACCTTACATAATATTTCAAGGTTGATACATAAGGGTATAATTTACATTCATCAAAGCATAATTAAAAAATAAATATTTTTCACATATATGTTATAGTTGCCAACAAACTGATAGACATGTATGCAAAATGTGGACACATACACAAGGCACACAAATCATTTGACAAAATGACTTAATGAAATGTGTTCACATATATAACAATGGTGGAATTAGGACATATAGTTTTCTTTTGTGAAGATTCAAGGATATTATAACATTATGGATGGATATATTAATGAATTTAGTAGATGTTGCTCTTATGCTTTCAATTTGGTTATAAAATTAAGGGAATCTATCAATTTTTAGTCTAGGATATATCATGTTATTATTGCATTAGTTTTTCAAATGATTCACATGCTTTCTGTATGATACCATAATTTTCAATTGAGATTAAATTAAGCTCAACTAACTCATTGTATTAGGAAAAATTGATGCAATCATTACATTAGTTTTTCAAACAATTCAAGGTTTATACATCAGGGTAAGCACATCCATTAAAACAAGATCGAATGATGGACTTAGGACATTTGATTATGTTTTCTGAGTACATTGGGCATGTTAAATATTATAATACGTGGTAGTATAAAAACATTGACATATTTTCCATGGAGGTAGAGTACTCTACCTTCTTGGGCAAGAAGCCCATGACGTGAACTTCTCATTAATTTTAGACTAATTGATACACCTAAAATATACTATAAAATTTATAAGCCTAAAGTTATGTCACATTTTGTATGATATTTCTTTAGGGTATGCCATTATTACATTAAAATATCCTATAATATATAATAAAGGAATTCATGACTGCATTATAATATCCATGAAAAGTTTTCTGACATAGATGGAAACAAATCCATGAATCCAACCATGATGGTCTATACCCACCCGAACCATTAGGTAACATCTATACCCATAATGGCACACCAAATAAAAAATCAATGTGCCATAAAAAATCCTCATGAATATTGATTTCATAAATAAAAGGGATAAATATTTGTACTATCGATGAGTTTGACACAATCCTATAAATGATGCTAGAGTGGTACATATTGTCATTGAATAGTCTACCAAGTTCGTGCCCTTATGTCTTCAACCTTTAAAATAATACACAACATCAATATAATATACAGTTTAAAAGGGTTTAAAATTAAAATGAAATAATAATCGCATGTGAAAGTAAATCTTAAAAAATAATTTTATCATTTTAAAATAATTATAGGAAATATGACCTAAAACATATAAAACCTTAACAAAAACAAATTAAAACAAAAAATTGTACATATATTACAATTATTGTTGTCCATGATTCACTCAAAGAGTTTAGTGTATCATACAAGTTTTGATAGGAAACATTATGACACGACAATAAAATGTTTTAAGGAGCTCGTTGAATTAATAATATGTTATTATTATTATATCATGCTATGAATATGTTGTACTCATTGCATTAAATGTAATGACATATGAATATTATAATTTATCAAACAAATTATATGCCTTCTCTATCTTTTGAATCTTATAATTGTGATTACATTAGAGGGTCTATACATTACATCTTGAAATACACGTATAAAAAAATTGGTAGTATAGAGAATGTACACAAATTATTTGACAAAATGATTCAAAAAAAAAAAGGGAAAATGGATTAGAATGATTTTTAGGGTATTAAAAAATCTATCCAATTACTTATATAAAAAAAATATTTTATAGATATTGGTTTTTTATATTTCATGAATTAATTCTAAAAAATATTATTTTGATTTTAGGAAAAACTATTGAAGTTCAAAATTATCAATGGGAAGCAAAAATTAAGATAGTTCATATGAAAAGGCGATGACGAATGTTAATATGCAATACTATACTAAACCTTGAATGGATATACTTGATATTTATTTGAAATGTAACTATACTTTTTTTGTTAATGTTTTATGTGCTTTGGTAGGGCACATTTTGACTAGAAAAAAAGTTTTTAGGGCACTTGATTAAGTAATAATAATTAGCATCATGATTTGCATATCATGTAATCATTGGAAACATAGAGAATGCACACAAACTATTTGACAAAATGAATTAATGAAATTGTTTTACTCTATTTTTGATAAAATAAATAAAAATTTAATGTGTTACAATAGGTGTAAAACTAGAAATATTAGAATGCTAAAGATGTAAAAGATTTAGTTATTTTTGTTTTGATAAATTTATAAATATAGAAAGTTGTTATTTTGGGAAAACACTAAGAAGAGATATACTTAGCTTGCACATGAATTTATGTTGACTATTATGATTGTCTGAAAGTGAAAATAAGAATAAAAAGTGATAATGTAGGCACAATATTAGAATTAGGAATAGAAATAAAATATATATAGGTCAGCTATAAGTAGACAGTGACACAATGCATTTCAGTTTGTTGACTCAAACTTGTCTCAGTTGACTATGATAGGCTATTTATAGGAAAAGATAAAGAAAGTAGAATTTTAAAAATGATAGATCAAAGGCAGAAGTAGAATATATTTTTAGACAGGTTCATTTTAGGGCGATAAAAATGCAATATACTCAAGTCCATTGTCTGTAGACTTGTCCTAGTTGACTGTGTGTAAAAACCAATCATTGTGACTTTTGCATATGTATATGCTGAGTAATCTAAGATATCAAAATTAGGGGTTAGACACGTATAAGTCATTATTTATCTTCTCTTGTGTTTTAAACTCTTAGGGCATTTTGATAGCTTGAAAATTGTAAGAAAAAGAAGGGGTGTATTCAATTGAGCTAATTTTAATCACCCCTTTGATGTTTGAAAGTTGCCTACGTATCCAATCCTCTAAGAGGGAAATCAAGGCCATGTAATTATCCTACCCATAATGAGTTCATAATTATGATCATTTGAATATATTTATGTATCTTGAACATGGTTTTGATACCCAAAAATGATAGCTCTTGAATTGTTTTAGAGGGATCTTGACTTGGATTATGGTTTCTCCTTGTGAATGATTCAAAATTTGGGTAGAATAGGACATATTTTATCAATGTATAAAAGTGTCTATGCTTGAACCAAGTGAATATAAAGTGAAGATAATAAATGACTCTTGATATGTATTTATAGGCAATAATTTAATTTAGCTAGCCATGTGAAATGTGTGAGAAGATACAAAATGATATTTTGAATTTAAGAAACTAGCCATTATTTGGCATGGGATACAACCACTGTAAGTGGATAAAGACACACTGTGCCCTTGTCCACCTAGAGTGAACCTATCTAGAAGGATTAGAGATAGATGTCCTTTGTTTGGATAATCTGAAGGTGATTTTAGACAATTTAAGAATTTGACATGGAAAGTTCTATATAGTAATAATGGTAAACATGGGTTGAGCCCACATATATACAAATGGATTAAAGGACGTTGATGACCTATTATAATTGCACATTGTTAAACCTAACTTAGGTAGTAAAAAATAATATGTGTATTAACCTTAGCTTTAGCTTATTTTAGTTTACTTCAACATATATTCATCTTTAGTTTATTCTAGGCTTGTGTAATAGATGTGCAACTAATCCATCCGAATTTAGCCTTTGTTGTAGGCTAACTAATTGGCTAATCTTGTGGCTAATGGGAGATAGTGTGCAAGTAATTGACTTACCTATATATTATTATTATTTCATGTATTTTATGTGAACTTAAAATTAGTGCTAATATATTGATATATGTTTTCATCTATTTTCTTCTCACCTCTTTGCATCCTGCAACTATGTGAGTTATGCCTTAAATTTATTTTGTTCTTGGGTAATCCAAATCCAATAGAGGAATGGTGAATAAGAGTAATGTATTTATGTGAAACTCATGTGGTTTGGACTTGTTAATAATTAAATTGCTAAGTACTTGTGACTAGATTTATGTGTCTAAATTTACCCCCTTTATTCTAGAAATGAAATTGTAAAGTAAAAGAGAGAGAGTTGAACCTAATTGTGTACAACACACTTAGTTTTTGAGTAGATAATTCAATTGTGTAGGACATTCAAATTTAGAAAACCCTACAATAGATCATGAAGTATTCATTTTTGCATTTGAAATTTTAAAAATCTTAACTTTAAAGATTGAAATTTGAAAAGAGAGAAAATAAGGAATACACTTATATGTGGGTGAAACTGAATTTCCCTGTAATGTGTAATTGATGATGAATATTTGTGCCCTTACTAAAGCATTTAGAGAATTTGAACCAATGGTGATTTAAGAGGGATGAAGTCCCAATTTAAATCTCTTAAATTGGAAAGATGCATTATTCCAACTCTCATGAATAGATAATAAAACCTAATGTACTAATCCAAAAAGGTGAAACAATGCTTGGTTTGATATAAGTGATACCAAGGTCATTGAGTGTGACTAGACTCAAATGTATATCACTTGCACAATTTGAATCACAACACTATATATGGATTCAAATTCTATTTTGCATTATTGAAATAGAATGAAGTATTTTCATGCCCCCATCATGACTACATTGCTCATAGAATTTGATTTGAAATGAATATTTTACCTTTTGAAATTGAATATTTTTCTCTATGTACTTTGAAACAATATATTTTGAAACTTTGAAAATTTCTACTTTCAAACTTTCAAAATTTGAATAAGCTTGAGAATGAATGAGTATCATGTCACCTTTGAAATTGTGTTAATGATTTAGAATGCCATGTATCTATATGCTCAATTGTAAATATATTTTCAATCTATAACTTTGCTTTTTTAGCTATTTTGTACATGCCCATGAATATGCATTCAAGTGTGTATAATTTTGTGCTTTGAGTCTTTGAAAAATGAGTGTATATATATGTCATATGCTCTCATAATCTATATGAATGTGATAATATCTGATTTTTTAATCATTTTGAATTTGTGAAAAAATATATTTTACTTATAGAACCTAATTTTTAATTTGAATCTTTAAAAACTTGTATTCTTTTTATTCTACTCAGGGGGGTTTGGATATATAAGCAAAGTCCACTATGATGCCCTATTTTGAGATGAAAGATGTAGCCTACAATTCGATCATCTCAAAAGAAGATTTAACTATATCATGTGATAAATATATGTTCATATAGTATTATGCAATCATGTTGGAGAGTATGTTATCATAGAAAATTTAATTATCATTAGAACATGTATGTAATAGGTTGAATATAAGGCATGAAAAGTATTATGTTTAGATAGATTTAACAATGAAACACATAATAAAGTAAGCATATTTGAGGTAGACTATGCCCTAAGATTGCATGATAGAGATCATGACACCGCTAATAAAGTTCAAAAAACACACAAGCGCAACACACATTAATGTCACACAATATAATACAATAATTCCAAGGGGCCATAAACAAGGGACATGTTCAAATGTAAAACAAATAAATATTGCACACATAGGGCCAAGGGTGACAAGAAATGGACATGTTTAAATATTTTAAATTCCAAGCAATGATCTCATAGATATATTCAAGTAATTTTTCACACAAGGGCCAAGAGACTCACATAATAAGAAAGCAATATATAGCCTATTATGCAATAAAGTAAACAATGTTAAGGAGCATAGAACAAGTGAAAACTAGTATATTCCACCCATATGTAAAAAATGTCATATTATTACTAAGGAAACATTTATATGTAGCACAATGTAAAATATGAGTGGTTAGCAAGACACTTTTTAAGATATGTAGCTCAACATTGCATTTGAGCTCATAGATAAATATAACTTGTTATAGCGTAACCTTCATAAATTTAGATGCCCCTAAGATAGGCATGGATACTAAGTAGAAGGGATTTGACCATCTAAAAATTCACATGTCATGTATGTCCTACATCACAATTAAATACCTCATGAAATGCATGTGTGTATAGAAAATAATATGCTATCTATAAACATATGAAGCATCTCATGTCATGTTCGAGTTATGATTTTTTATTTTTTGAAATTATTTTGAATGTTTTTGTATTTTTGAAATATTTGATTTTTTTAATTTTTGATTTCTTTGCATTTTTGAAATATTTTGGAAAATAAACTAGCCTACGATCCCAAAAATAGGAGGACCATGGTGCATGATTGGATCATAGAGTTGAATCTTCAATTTATATGGATGAGAAATACTACGTGTAGATGTATTTGAATCATAAAAGGCATTAGGTGCCATAACATAGATATTGTGATCACTACTTATAGAATTTTTTACCACGTGTAATTGGAGAGGGTTTAAGATATGGTGAAGTCTACTGTATAATTAAAAAAATTATCATTATTTGTGTTTACCTGGAATATAATGAACTATCGTAATATTTTCCTTATGATGAACTATAAGAGATTTAGACTTATTTTAACTTCACATAACTCTATGAAATGAAACTTTTTACTTAGGAAGGTATGCCTTTTTTCCATGAATTGAATGTATAAAAATATTTTGTACAAGTTCCATAATTGAATAAATATTATACTCTTAAATGGGTGCACTGATTTTCTTTGTACTATGATTTGGAGCAGGTAACATAATTATGTTTTATTGGTGTTATTGAATAGGTTCCATAATTAAATATGGTGGTGATGGGGGAGGAAGATAAATTATCATTGACTATAGAGGGTACTCACATGGGATGTAGTAAAATTTGACCACTTATTGCAATGTATGTACTTGAGGCATTTATGCACTATAGATGGTCCTATGTGAATCTTCTATATCCAAGCATGTCCTAATAATATTTTGAGATGCATGTGCTCTGTAATACTAGAAATAGAGGGCCATTGTTTCAAAACCAATTTGGAGAGGTAGTATTCTATGTCCCAAAGTGTCATGTGTATGGCCATCAAATGATTTGACTATTCTTGATGTAGCTTGTAAATATTTATATTTGTATCCAATAATATATAGGAGTGTCATTGTATATACATTTTTACTTGATCCATTGTCTATCATGACACTATTAATACATTGTTTGTTTATGTATGCTCCAAATAAATAGTACATGTCTACCTAAATCTGATTTCACTATCATAAAATGTGATTACTAGACATTGTGATAATGTTCATATAAATGTTCCAATGATTCACTATATTTGGATGCCCATATACATTATGAGGAAGATGCACATTGTATGCATGATGTTATTTTAAATTTTCTATTGAACCATGGTTTGGGAAACGATTACAAAATATTTTTAACTTTGCATTATCACTCTCTTATGGTTTGACTTCCTCTATGCGTGTGTTTACCTCAATAGTATTATTATCGACAAGATATTGTATTTTATGAATTAGCCTATAAAACTTATTCATGGAATTTCAAATGCATCTATGGTAATCATAATATGCATCTATGGTAATAAAACTTTATCCACTTGGTGGGGACATTGACAAAGCCCTTGTAAAAAATAGATAATTATTTGACTTGTTCAGAATCTACTCCATTAATTTCATTTGGATCAATTGTGTTGGATATTTTAAGATTTTCTTGATTATCATGCATAGTTTCATTATCTTGGTTATCATTATCATCACTAACACATCTTCAATGTGGACATAATTTTAGAGAGTTACATCATTATATTGATCATCAATATCTATGTTATCCATTTTAAGAGATCAAGGTAATTTAAATATGTTCAATAGGAGTTATACTTAATATGGCATTATGCCTTAGATGCAAGGAGGGCACAATTTTATTAAATATAATGCAAAAGTATGAAAGAAAAAGGGAAAATGGGTGAAACTAGTCAAGGGTGTGTTTGTTTTGTAGGATCCTAGATATACTAATCCTAATAATATATAATGAATATGGATGCAAAGGCACTAAATACATATGATTCCACCCTTACCACATCCAAACAATCCCATCTCTAGAGTACGCTAAGAGTAACTTCTCAAGCCTAACCACTTATAGGTGTACTACAAGAATAAATTATTGAAGGCTTCCTATGGCTCAAAATAGAACCTTGTGTGTTTTTAATATATTGTGAGGTGCATGAATATTAAAATCCATGAATACTGATGTCTGATGGCTTGAGTATCAAGGTAGTACCCCTTACACCATGAATTAGGTAAAATTGATGACTGCTTTGCCTAGAACGACTATTATTATGAGTTTTAAAACTATGAGAACATACTTTATTGGAAGAAAAATAAAAATAAAATTGAAACTGAAAAATACAAATGAAGACCAAACCAAAGATCAAGGGATTGAAAATAACAGATCTAGTTCACCAATATGTTTCACCCTATTTTTGATAAAATAAATAAAATTTTAATGTGTTTTAATAGGTTTAAAACTAGAAATATCAAAATTTTAAAGATGTAAAATATCCAACTATTCTAATTTTGACAAATTAAAGTTACTAGTTTAGGAAAACACTAAAAAAAAATATACTTAGCTTACACACTAATATTTTTGACTATTCTGACTATTTTCAAGTGTAAATCAGATGAAGAAGTGACTATGTAGGCTCAATATTAACATCAAAATAATAATAATATGGATAGGTCCATTGTAAGTGGATGATGATGCAACACATTCCTGTCTATTGACTACATACTTCTCTTAGTTGAATGTGATAGGCTATTTAAAGGAAAAGATATATAATATAATTATGGAAATGACACATTATAGGTAGAAACATAAGGTATTTTTAGATAGGTTCGTTGAAGGTGGACAATGATGTAATGCACTTGAGTTTTTTGACTATGTACTTGTCTTGGTTGACTATATAGAAATTGATCACTGTGCCTTCTATGCCTATACATGTTGAATAATATAAAATATCACAATTAGGGTTTATCTGCACAAAAAATATTGTTTATCTTGTGTTATATTTAAAACCCTTATAGTACTTTTTTAGCTTGAAAATCTACAAAAAAAATAGGGGAGTATAGTGGGCTAAGATGACCTTAGTCACCCCCTTGATGATTGACAACTACCTATGTATCCAATACTCCAAGGAGGGAAATCAAGCCCATGTATTTCTCCCAACTATAATGAATATGCAATTGTGCTCCTTTGACTATATGCATGTAGTTATAAGATGGATTTGATACTTGAAGATGATAGCTCTTGAATTTATTTAAAGGGTTATTGAGTTGGATTATGGTTGCTCATTGTGAATGATTTAGAATTTGTGAAAAAAAAGGTAGATTATCTCAATGTGCAAAAGTGTATATGCTTTAACTAAGTGAATATAAAGTGGGGATAATGAGTGAATCTTGATATATAGTTATGGGTGAATCTATTGACATTTTATTTTATCTAACTATGTTAATGTGTGGGAAGACCCAAAAAGATATTTTGAATTTTGGAAGCTAGTTTTTATTTAGCACAAGTCACAACTACTGTAAGGGGATAAGGGTGTACTGCGCCCCTATTTACCTAGTACATACCTATCCAGAATGATAATATATATATATATATATATATATATATATATATATATATATATATATATATATATATATGTCCTCTATTGGGGACAATATGGTTGTGATCTTAGAAAATTAATCATTTGACATTGAAATTTATACATGATATCAATGACAAAAAGGGTCAAGCCTGGATATAGAAAAATAGCTTAGAGGAATGATGAATAAGAGTCATGAATGTGTGCATAAGTCATGTGGTTTGGAATGTGTTAAGAATTATCATTGTTAAGTACATGTGACCATATTGATATGTCTATAAAAATGTGGAAATATGGTCTACGATGATAGACATGCATGCAAAATGTAAAACAACATGTAAATGTGCATTGTTTGCAAAGGTACACCTACATAATTTACAAAGGAATATAAACACATTAATGTTCAAAAAATTAATTATACAAGGATAGTCTCAAAATATTTGAACTATTTGTTGGGGAATCCAAGAACAAACACACCTTGTTCTGATCCCACTTGTTAGGATCTTGCTCCTCAAAAAAAGCACAGTATGATTACCAAATGCAAGCAATTAAACATGCGGAAATATACCAGAAGTACAAGTAACTAGAATTCACAAATAGCACAGAATATGAGAGACAATATACAATCTTGTATTAATACTTGTACAAAAAAGAATACAATAAAGAGCCGCCACACTCTTCCACCTTACAGAGGCTTGCCACACCTCAAGTGTACAGTAATTCTTCTTCAAAACACTCTTCTACCAAAAACGGTCCCAACACACAACTCACACACAGAATTGGTGTTCACCTTTCCAACTAGTCAGTAATAACCCTGCCAGTACACCAAGTACTCAAAGTACTTCAAGTAGATCTCCCATGAACCTGCAACCTGCAATTCAATAGACCATACTTACACATGTAGATCTCCTATGAGCTTGCAACAACCTGCAACTCAGTGATCTTACAATGGAAGGATCTTCCTTGCCTTCCTTTTCAGCTCATAATTACAATACATGCCAATGGGTCTATAAATAGATCCCAGACTTAAACAATAACTTAGACTCTTAGTTTACTAATAATAGACACACAGCTCAAGACTCAAAATAGCCTTTACATGCAAACACTCAGTTCAACAAACTAACTATTCGTGCAACGAATAGTTTTGGAACACACAGGTGATCGACGTCGATCCCTGTCTAACTAGTTCTGACCAATGTCAGCTGACTTCCTGCCAACATCGATTGCCTTCTGCATACATCATGACCGACGTCGGTCATACTGTCGATGCCGATTCTTCTGGAACTTCAGCAACCTTCTCTTTTTCATCTGCATAGTTAAAGCTTTTAGCTCCATAACCTAACAATTTCCCACTTGGAGATAAACAACTGCAACTGTACGTATACCTGTACATCATCTAGTTTGTTCCCTTAGCTCTGTATCCCTCTTCAAGATCACTCTTGAAGACCAACCACCACAAAACCTATGGTGCAACACCTGTCATCCAAATCACCTACCACATCCACATCTACAACCCATGTAGAAAATAACTTGAACCTGTATAGCATGTGCACCTGCTGCTGGTCCCTCTAAGAATCCATTGAACTGCCCTCCAATGCTTCTTTTCTAGATTGGCTCCAAACTTGTGACAACTCCCACTACTTGGAAAAACTTAGGTCTAGTACATACCATGCACTTAACCTCAATATGTGAATCAAGACACTGTTATGTGAACTGTCCAACCATCAGCGTGCTAACTGGTCTCACACAATCATCCTGAAACAAAGTCAACATGTGACCTTCCATGTCCCTAAAACACACTCATGCCAAAGAACATTGCTGCTCATAGATTCCTCATGACACACCTCTGAACTAGCTTTACCTTTAGTTCAACAATACCCTGTATATGTAACCCTGCAACAAGCACATCATACAGTAATAGGATAATGTAGCTAATATTATCCAACCTGGTAAAGAGAAACAAAATGATCAAATCTCCATTGCCCTGTAGCTTATACAAGACCATATACCCTGGCCTACTGTCTCACATGTCCATTCCCACTCTTCTTCATTCGGAACATCCATTCATCTCTTAGTGCTTACTTCCAGCTGGCAACTCCACCAAAAACACCTGTTTGGTTCTCCTCCAAGGAATCACATCCGTCATCCATGCCAAGCTCCCACTGTTTCTTGGATCTACCTGCTTTGCTTCTTTAATAACTTCCTAGTTCTTTACCATCAGTGAGCAACAAGTAGTGTAAAGAAGGGAAATGATGAATTTGAGGCTTACATACCTTTTAAGTCCTCCATATGGGTGCTTGAGACTCCTTGATAATTTGCTGTCCACCCAAAATCTGTCTCAGTAATCGATGCCAGTCACATCTCAGTCTGCACCTGACTGATGTCGATTCCCTGCAACTACCTCATCACCGACGTCAGTTCCCCTTACCAACGCCGGTGTTTATCTGCCCTGAGTCACCGACGTTGGGCTGCACATAGCTGACATCAGTCCCTATCTGAATGCTAACATCAGTTTTCTAATCGACATTGGTCTCTATGTTTTGCTTGTGAGAACTGACTTCTACCCGCGAGCTCCTTTTGGATCAAACCCTTGTCCAAATCACCCTTGCTTTGCTCAGAATTCTTCTGCCCCTTGTGCTGAACTCTGACCGTCACCTTCTCCTTGAAAACCAAGGCTTTTCTATTCTTGTCACTGACATCAGATCTCTCAAGAAATGTCACTTTCTTCTTCTACATACAAAAATCTCGATTCATACCCTTTGACTCAAGAACATGCATCTCCTTCTTATTCATGTGACCAAGCCTATTAAGCCACATCTTCGAATCTACAGCTAAAGTAGATAACCCAGAAAGAGAATCAGTAATACAAGTAGATAGATAAATTGTACCTACTTTCTTACCTCTTGCTACAACAAGTGCACCCTTGGTAACCTTCCAAGAGTCCGCTGTGAGAGTTACTGTGCAACCCTCATCACCCAAACTTCTTACAAAAATCAAATTCTACTCCAGAACTGGGACATACATGACCTCCTTTAACACCCATGTGTTACCTATCTACAATTTCAGCTTCACTTTTCTTTTGCCAACCATCTGACAAGGCTTACCATCCCCTAAATAAATTTATCCAAAGTCTCCCTAGACATACTCATGAAAAAATTCCCTATTTGGGGATGCATGAAAAGAGGCACCAAAATCTAAAACCCAAGATTCTACTTTATCCAAAGAACATACTAGAGAATCTTGTGTAATGAAATCTGCAACATCTGCTTCTTCTTCATGTCCTTCATGCTGATCTTCACCCGATTTACAATCTCTCTTTAAATGCCCTTGCTTTCCACATTTCCAGTAGGTTATTCTGCCATACCTGGACTTGGATCTCCTGCCTATCTTTGACCTTGATCTCCCACACTCTATCTTCTCTCTTTGCCTTCCTCTGCCTTCAACACTCAAAGCATTCCCTGATGATTCACCTGTGCTTTTCCTGCGTATCTCTTCATTCAAGATCACACTCACAATATCATCCACTTTTAAGATTTTTAAAGCAGATGCAATATTAGAAACTGCCATTACCAAACTCTCCCAACTTTTAGGTAATGAACATAAGATTAAGAGAGCCTTAATTTCATCATCAAAAACAATATTGACTAAATTTAACTGGTTTATCAAACCATGGAAATCACTAAGATGACTATGAACAGATCCACCTTCCAACATTTGCAAATTAAATAATTGCTTCATAAGAAATACCTTATTCGAAGCTGAGGGTTTTTCATATAAATTTGCCAAAGATTCCATCAAATCTACCATTGTCTTACACTGTGATAAGCTGAAAATCACAGACGATTCAAGACTCAATCTTATAGATCCCAGAGCCTTTCGATCAAGAACCTCTCATTTTTCATCCTTCATATCCTGGGGCTTGCAATCAACCCCACCCAACGGTAAGTACAAATCTTTTTGATACAGATAATCTTCAATCTACATCCTCCATAATTGATAGTTATTTCCATTAAACTTTTCCATTTGTAGCTTACTGTCTTCTGCCATTGCTCTACTCCCACTCAAACAGAAACCCCTGTGAGTAACCTGTAATCAACACACACTAACCAGATCTAATCCAACCTGTTAGTATCCCAACCTAAAGCTCTGATACCAGTTGTCAGGGAATCCAATAACAAACACAACTTGTTCTGATCTCACTTGTTAGGATCTTGCTCCTCAAAAAGAGCACAGTATGATTACCAAATGCAAGCAATTAAACATGCAGAAATATACCAGAAGTACAAGTAACTAGAATTCACAAATAGCACAGAATATGAGAGACAATATACAATCTTGTATTAATACTTGTACAAAAAAGAATACAATAAAGAGCCTCCACACTCTTCCACCTTATAGAGGCTTGCCACACCTCAAGTGTATAGTAATTCTTCTTCAAAACACTCTCCTACCAAAAACGGTCCCAACACACAACTCACACACATAATTGGTGTTCACCTCTCCAACTAGTCAGTAATAACCCTGCCAGTACACCAAGTACTCAAAGTACTTCAAGTAGATCTTCCATGAACTTGCAACCTGCAATTCAACAAACCATACTTACACATGTAGATCTCTTATGAGCTTGCAACAACCTGCAACTCAATGATCTTACAATGGAAGGATCTTCCTTGCCTTCCTTTTTAGCTCATAATTACAATACATGCCAATGGGTCTATAAATAGATCCCAGACTTAAACAATAACTTAGACTCTTCGTTTACTAATAATAGACATGTAGCTCAAGATTCGAAATAGCCTTTACATGAAAACACTTAGTTCAACAAACTAACTGTTCGTGTAACGAACAGTTCTAAAAAACACAGGCAATCGACATTGGTCCCTGTCTAACTGGTTCTGACTGACGTCGACCAATTTCTTGCCGATGCCAGTTGCCTTTTGCATACATCATGACTGACGTCGGTCATACTACCGATGCTGATTCTTCTGGAACTTTAGCAACCTTCTCTTTTTCGTCTGCATAGTTGAAGCTTTTAGCTCCACAACCTAACACTATTGAAACCCAATATAGTTTAAAAATGATAAAATGAATATTGTATACCATAATAGATATGTGGGAAAAATGTAGGAGAAAAAATGTGTATACAATCTTATATAATCCTATTGTATAACTATAGGGTATTGGATATTGATCCATGCCATCTCAAATCCTATCACCCCCCGAAATAGACATGATTCTTCATTCATTAATTCCTTTTACTTATGAATTCAAAAGGAATAGGAATCAATGAACTAATCCTTGAATCATGTCCATGTTGGGGGTTGATAGGAGGTGATGCAACTTGATTTCAATACCTAAGATCCATTATCAAGATCAATGCACAGTTATGGTTTTTAATTATAGGTTAGAGACATAAGTAATGGGCATACCAACCTCCTCATCCCCCTATATATATTGTTATTAGATTTGGTACTAGACTATGTTTTATAAAAAAATGTGAATTAGATACTCGACATGAATTGGACACCAAACACACACATGTATGTATATGTATATATGTATATTATCTAGTTCATGTTGAGTATCCAATTCAATTTTTTTGTTAAACATGTTGTTATATATATATATATATATATATATATATATATATAAGTTCTAAAAAAAGATATATATATATATATATATATATATATATATATATATATATATATATATATATATATATATATATATATATAATCATAATCACCACATTGATTAACCATGTAAAATATTGCTGGATTAAATTTAAATCTCATTTCTTATATGGCTCTATGTTACTTCTTGTGTCCCTCCTTTGTATTTCCTACTATTTGAAATAAAGTATTAAAACATATTTATATTAAATTAATTTAAATAAAATAAAACTTATAACAAAATCAAAGCCTTGTATTCATATTAAATAAAATATGGATCAAGTATATTGAATCTTGTCATACTTTATATGTTATTATTACATCTAAAAAAATTACCAAGTATACCCATTAAAGGTTTAGTATTTTATGTTATTTATAAAGTGTAAAAAAGTGTGATATTATGCCTTATAACCTCTAAGTCTATGGTACAATCTCTCAGCTCATGGTATAACCTCTCAGTGAGTTGATCTTAATATAAGGAGTGAGTTGATCCTAATACAAGGAGTGAGTTAACCTTATTAAAATATTAGTTGTAATATGTGATAATATATAGAATGCACATGAATTATTTGATAAATTAATCCAACAATTACATAATATATCAATGCAATGACTGAGTTGACTGTAACATAATCTTAATGGAAAAATGTGGTAATATAGAGAATGCACATGAATTATTTAAGAAATAAATGCAATAATTACATGATATCCTAATATAATGGTCGATTTAACCCTAATATAATATCAATTGTAAAATGTGGTAGTATAGAGAATGCACATGAATTTTTTGACAAATAAATGCAATTACTACAAAATATCCCAATGCAATGAATGATTTATTGTTAATGCATTATTAGTTATTAAATTTGACATTATAGAGAATGAACATTATATTTTAAAAAAAATAATATGATTATTATAGGATATTCTAATGAAATAAGTGATTTGACCCTAATGTAATATCAACTATGCCAAAATGTGGTAGCATAGAAAATACACTTGAATTTATTGATAAACTAATACAATGATTATTAGATATTATAATGTAATGAGTGAGATGAACCTAATGAAATATCAACTAAAAAATATAATAGCATAAATAATCTACATGAATTGTTTGAAAAAACAATGCAAGATTATAAGATATCCTAATGCAATGAGTGAGTTGACACTAATGCAATCTCAATTGAAAAATGTGGCATCATAGAGGATGCATATTAATGGTTTAATAAATAAATATGATAATTACAAGATATATTAATGCAATGAGCGATTTGATGTAAAGCCCTAATATTGTACATGTTTTTTTCCTCTTTAACACCTCTCATGGTTTTGTTGCTAGGAATTGTGTCAATTAATATCTTGCTTGGATACAAACATTGTTTTAATTTCTATGTTCAAACATTGACATATTAAGTATTTATTGTGATTGATCATATTGTACCTCATTCTTTGATTATTCCCTTTTTTGTATTGGCTATGTTAAGGTGATTTCATAAGCATGGAAACATTGATTATATGGTGGAAACGAGTTCATGATCATAGATGGACTATAGTGAATGAGTTTATATTGTTATTGTCACAATATTATTTCTCATGCATACCTTAGTGGTATCTTATGTATATATATGATAAATAGTTATATTATAATGTTTGATAATTAGTTCAAATATATATGCATGTGTTGATTGGCCCTATCGATGTGTGTACCTGAATATGTATGATACATGTGTGACAAAAGTTAGAAGGGAAACGAGAGGTATCTATAACTCATTAAAACACCACATACCCACTTAACCCTAGCTACATAATTCCCAAACCAGATTATCAACTTAGATCCTGGAAAATATTTTACCTTAGATGTTTGAGTCTTACCAATCTTGTATGTAGTTTTGTCTAGGGTATTTTCAGCATTTATATTCTTATATGTGACCTTTGTCATGAGTAGCATGTAAGTGTTAGTATTTAGTGGTAGGTGTGGTAGACCACATACAAAAATATAAGGATTCATTCACTTTTCATTAATAGTAATTTCAAATTTTGTTAGTTAACCTTATTTAGAAAGTGTATTAACAAAGTCTCCTTAGTGTTAGTATGCGATTTTGGGGTGGGTCAAAGAATAATAGTATGTCCTAATTATTTACATAAAGAGGTCACATATACTTTTAATATTCCCTCAAAATGATATAATTTGGGTGGATAATATTAATATAACATACATGTTTTATCTTATATATACAAAGACGTAATGCATTTACATTTTATCAATATTTTTTTTAAAAAATAAGTATTTTTAATTTTTATTTTTGAGTTATTTTTTAAAAATATTTATTACGCACTCAGTGGGACATAATATTATGTTCTGACCCAAGTGGGTCCTTTATAAGTAAATATAATTAGATGATTTTAAAATGCCTAATTATTCCCTAATACAAATTATAAATTCATAAAGTGTGCTTAAATATTTAAAAAGAGAAAGATAGCCAATGGGAAGGGATACATGTCATCACTTTTGAGTGGGTAGGGGTATTAGGCATGTATATAAAGTGGTAAAATCTTTCATTGTTTGAGATTTTAACATTTTGGGAAAGGAGAGGAGTAGGATATAGAGTAAAAGACTTATCAAGTGAAGGATATTGAGGTAGGACTCTTATCCATGTTGGTTATTGTTAATTATTTAAAAAAATGAAAATTGTGAAGGGTTCATGGTTGTTTGTTTTGTGATTGTTTTTATTTTGAGAAAAAAATGATTTAAGGTTGCCAACAAATTATTGATATTATTTATTTTGTGGGTGTTTATACTTGTTAAGTTCTATTTTTAGCCTTTTTATTTTGGGCCATGTTATGATGCCAATAGTTTAGGGAAATTTCATTGAAGATTTTGGGTGTGGAGAAAGGATGAGTGGTTATGTTAAGTGTAAGGGCTTCATTATTATCTAACTCAAAATTATAGGTGGTTGTTAGTTGATCTAAAAAATTGGTAGGGTTTTAGGAACCATTTAAAGCTATTTTAATGAATAAAATAGTTTTTTGTGAGGAGTTTGAGGCTCGTTGGATCCACTACCTATTCTATTTTATTTGGTAGTTATGATATATTTGGAAGATATTATTGTTTAGTTGAGCATTAAGTTGTAGAATTTTTTTACCATGTGGGTAACCCTATAATGGTATACACAACTATTACTAACATTTACATTAAAAATAAGTCACCAATGTCGATTATTTTTTAGGACATAATTATGATTTTAAAATATTAATTTATTTAAAAATTAATTAATTGTTTATATTACATGTATTTAATTATAATAATAAATTTGGTGTAACCATTTAATGTATAAAAAATAAATCTATAATTAAATTTTATAAAATTAATGAATTACAAAAATAAACATGAAAGATATATGATTGAAAAGAAAAAGATGAACCATACATCTTGGATTTTTAATCTATTTTTAGAATGGGTCTCAAAAAATGGAAAATATTATTTTTGCTAGCCTATTGACAAACCCTAATTACATTAAAAAGCATATTCTTAAGGTTGAGTTGAGCCAAATTTAGAAATTGCACTGCAAATGCATTTGTTTTTTATTTTTTTAATAAATCAAATCATATGCATACCCTGAAATCAAAGCATTCCATAAACAAAATTTTATTTTTATGTCATTTTTTAAAACAATTATATTCCATAAAAAACCATAGTTCTTCATCTAGCTCATTGACAAACCATAGTTGCAATAAAAAACAATTTATTTAGATTGAGATGAATGAAATTTGGAAATTGCTTAAAATTACATACGATTTTTAATTTTTTTCTATAAAATTATATGCATACCATGAAATCAATGCATTTTATAAAATTGATTTTATTCTTTAGGGCATTTTGTTAAATAATTACATTATATAAATTAAAATATTAAACTTCGTATTCAATAGCTCAAATGTAAAAAAAGAGTTGATTTGGTGTAATTTCCTATGCATTTGATGTTGTTTTATAACCTTCATGTTGTTTTTTAGATATTAGATATGACATGCTGCTAAAAGGATGGCATTTTATCCTACAAATATTATTATGAGGATGATGGATAACTTTGTATTTGGGAGATCTAGCATTTATGTTTAGACACAACATGATATAGAGGATGAATTTAGCATGTTGTTTTTTAGATATTAGATATGACATGCTGCTAAAAGGATGGCATCTTATCCTACAAATATTATTATGAGGATGATGGATAACTTTGTATTTGGGAGATCTAGCATTTATACTTAGACACAACATGATATAGAGGATGAATTTAGTGAGCCTTATGAACCACCTTGACTCTCTTTGATAAGCACATGTCTGTCGATCTCTATGCATCCACCACAAAGGTATAAGTGCATATTTTATTTTTAAATTAAAAATATTTATTTTCATACAATAATTATAATTATATATAACTTGATAATGATAGGTCTACTACTTATACAAGAGCCAAATTATAAAGACAAGAGGGTTCATACATGTGGATGCCACTTTACCTCCAGGGACTTGACATAGAGGTATAAATTTTAGTTTATTTTTTAATTAAAAATATTTATTTTCATTTAATAACTCTAATACAACTTGTGTATGATTGGTCTACTTCCCATATAGACTAACGAGAGGATGAGGGAGCTAAAATGAATAGATATTTTTTGTCTACTTCTAAAGAGTCACCTACATAGAGGTATAAATTTAAAATTCATTTTATAATTAAAAAATATGCTTTTCATTGAAAAACTATAATACAATTTGATTATGATAAGTCTACTTCCTATATTGACTAGAGGGATGATGAAAGCACTATGACCACTTAACTCCTTTGTCTGCCACGAGGGATTCACTTGCATAGAAGTATAAATATACATATTATTATTTAAACTAATTCTATTTAATTGAGTTATAAAATCCTAATTTTTTAAATGTAGATCCACATTAGGCATAGGACCCTCTTGTCCTCAAAAAAAAAAAAAAAAAAAAAAAATACAAAACCTAGATGGCAAGAGTTCATCTTAGCTAACATCAACGAGATACTCCCTAATGCATTAAGGGGGATGGATGACAAAAAAGTAGGGTTTCCCCTACCAAGACAAAATGATTCCAAACCCTCTCATCTTACTCATGATATGTATAAACACCAAGTGAGGGGTGATATCAAAATAAAACTCTATCTAAATGATAATATGAAGATATTGATGGATGCTTAGGGAAAGTAAATATTTTAATATGTTTTATTTGAGTATTTTAATTTGTTTGATTTAAGTCTATAATTTTATTATTCTATGATATTTTTAATTAATTTATTTGTTTATTTAAATAATGATTTAGATTTAACATTCATTTTTTGTTTTTAGGTATTTCAAGAAAAGAATAATTGACTGAATCTGAAAATTATTTTCTTCATTTTTCCATATATAGTGGTATAGAATATCAATTTATAAATACAAACAACTAGTTTTAATGATTCAAATAAACTTCAAGGTTTCCAACTATAAAGATATTTTAATTTAAAAATATGCCTCAAAAAGGTTTAGGAGAATAAAGAGTCATTTAAGGGTGCTTATGTTTCATAGAACATTTTTTGTAATGTTATAGTATTTTAATAATTTTTCATATCTATAATTTATAGGTTCAATACCAAGAAAACATTGATGAATAGAGGATAAATATTCAACCTCCCAGAATAAATAGAGACGTATGGAATGGAATATGTGACAAATAGCTAAAAGAAGACACTAATAGGGATACTGGATTTTTAACCATATTAATGATGTGTAAAAATTTGTTTTTTAATTAAATATTTTATGAACATTAAGAATAACTTAGGGAATAAAATTAACTAGTGAAAGTGTTATGAAATGAGTGTGTAAAAAAGGACATCATGTAACTCATCACATGGGGCAATGAAATGTAGATAAACTCATAAAAAAAATTATAAGTTATATATAAGCTATTGTATAGTTATGGTTTTTTTGTGTATATAGGTTTTTTATATAAATTATCAATACATCTAATTTTATCTTATAATTCATTTTACAGGAAGTGTGTTATGACAAACCCATAATAAAGAAAATGTGTGTGGTGTTAGAAGGCATGGGATGGGACACACATGTCTTTAAAAATTGTGCCCATGATAATTAATTTATGCTAGTAAAATATTTTTTAATTAGTTGTGAATTATGTAAGTTATAAATTAAAACATATATAATTTTATCATTAAGTATTTTTAGGTCCAAAGATAATTTGCCATTAGGGAGAAGGATTACTTTTGGTATGACAAGGATGAGGACAATGAATGAGTAAAATTATGATATAGATAATATTTATTTGTTTTATAATTTATAAAGAACATTTTATTATTCAAAAACATTTTTATGTAAAAAATTTAAATTTAAATTTTATCTTCTTTTATTATTCAATTTTAATGTTTGAATATTTTAAATATTTAATTTTACAATAATATTATAATTTATATACTATAAACTTAAAATATTAAATACATAATATATAATATAATAAATAATATATATTATTATATAAGACAATATAAAAATTATAATAACACATTAATGTGTGTGTGTGTGTTTTATTATAATTTTTATATTGTCTTATATAATATAATTAAAAAAATGATTTATAATTAAAAATAATTATATTATATTTATTTTTTAATTATTTCAAACTATATTTGTTCATGTTAGGGGTGACACAAATGTGGCACTAATGTCACATAAGTCTAGTGTAAAAGTGGCACAACTAAAAATGTTTATTTTTTTCACTTTTATGTCACATTAACACCATTTAAAAGGATGTAAATTATTCAAACTTTCACTATGAAAACATAATAATGATCATTTTTCAATAAAAATATGACCCTATTTGTGAAAAAAAATTAAACTTGCTATAATAGTAATAGCTAGGATGTTTCAAGAAGTTTTGACAATCTAATACACTTCTTGATCAAGGAATAAGATAATTTAACCATTTGTGGTGCTCTTAGCTCCCTCAAGTTTGCTCAATCTATTTGTTCAATTATTTTACACAATTATTTTTCTCAATTCTATTTTTCTCAATATGAAAAATATTTGAAAATATCTAAATATATGCTCCCCTTTAAGGTGATGAATTATACATACTTCTGCAATCACTCATCTTGCTTTTATAATAGTATGTAGTTGAAGATTTTTAGAATGCTTTAAAATTTTGTAAAATCACATACATGTAACCTTTAAAAAATAAATCATATGTAACCATTTTAAAATATGATCTTTAAATCTCAACGGTAGGATATAAATGTAACATGTCCAAGTGAAATCATATAGAATAGATAATATTGTGTAAAAATCCATGACAATATATAACTATAGGGAGTATCAATATTAATATATGGGGGAAACATATACTCCCCACTTATATGTGATAGAATAAACATTTAGGACATCCATTTGAAACTAGATAAATATTATCATGCAAATTTTGATATGTGTTCACATCCTACTGTGATGATGAAGTAACAAAGAGTTCCCCAGTGTATAAGAATTAGGAGATATATAAAAATTATACGTCCATATAAAACCATGTATTAAGGATAACATTATGCCAATGTCCATAGGTGATTGCATCCTACTATTGAGGATGAGATGAATTCGGGAAAACTGATTCTTCGATGTGGATATGTGCTCATATATATAAAAATATAGAAACATATATATCATGCATACAAATAAACTATTGATCAAGGTATATGCAAGAAATATCATATATTGATATGTAATATTTTAAAATCGCTAGACATAAGGGTGTGGGAGGATTCATAAGAGATAATAAATCTCATGGTTAAAATATATGTGAGTACCATTCCCCCATAGGTAGTGTATTGGTGTGAGTGATGGAGAGGCATGTGGATTTATTTCCCTCAAATGATAATGTACACACACACACACACACACACACATCTCTCTCTCTCTGTGTGTGTGTGTGTATAACACACAAATATATATCTACACACACACATGTGTGTGTGTGTGTGTGTATATATATATATATATATATATATATATATATATATGTACATACATACATACATACATACATATATTTAATCAATAAGGCTTACAGGAGAGCAAAGTTGGGCATCATGCCCTCAAAGGTTATAGGTGAGCTCCAAGGTATGGAGAAATGTAGTGATGGTAAAGATGTCTTCTTCAACACAATATATGGCAAGTAAATATCTTATGATGAACTTACAAGTATAATTCCCCTATTTTAGTGTATAAATCATGAACGCTAATGTGTATAATATATAACTATGTATGTATCAATCATAATAACCATAATGTGACAAGATGGAAGAGTAATATGCATGGCACACAAGCCCATCAATGTAATAATGCAATGCACATGTGTAACAAAGATCCATGGGATTAAGATAATATAAATGAATCTCAAGGAAATGGATATGGAAATGATTACCCCAAAGGCAATAATAAATGTAAATATGTGGTATAGTCATGTAATGCCAGATTTTTGTAGTAGTTAGTTATATATGAGAGCCTATATGTTGCCACAAATTACAAGATATAGTCAATATCCTATATGGAGAGAGGGACAAATAATATGTTGTGATGTAAGCCATGTATATGTAGTAATATGCTTGAGAATAAAATGAGGGTACAATGTCCCCTAGTGGCAAGGAATGGTAGGGACCAATGATATGTCCCTAATGTATGCAAGGTGGCTCAAATAAGGCTAGGTATAATAGTGAGTAACACATGTGGTAATAGAATAATCATGGATGAAATGAAAACAAGTCATATAAAATAAGTAAATATAAATCACAAGGTATACAAATTAATATGCAAAACATCAAAGTATTAATACAATCATAAACTAGATACATAAATGTTACACACAAGATGTAGGTAATAAAAATATATGTATAATCAATGTAAATGGCTCAATATTATAAATGGAAAGAAATAAAGATATATCCATAAATTTTTATGTATATAGATGCCCCTAAGGTACAACATACCATTAGTATGATAATTTTCCCCAAGGTGTGGGAAAATAATTAGCCACATATCATTTAAAAGTCCATAACCATATATAGCCTATATATCCTAAATCTTGCCCACTCAAAGGAATACAATGAGAAGCATGTGTATCACATGAATATATAAACCTATAACATATAGGTAGATAAAAATGATATGTATCCATCAAAAATATATATATATATATATATATATATATATATATATATATATATATATATATATATATATATATATATATATATTATTAATATAATTTTATATATGATAATTTTCCCCAAGGTGTGGGAAAATAATTAGCCACATATCATCTAAAAGTCCATAACCATATATAGCCTATATATCCTAAATCTTGCCCACTCAAAGGAATACAATGAGAAGCATGTGTATCACATGAATATATAAACCTATAACATATAGGTAGATAAAAATGATATGTATCCATATATATATATATAAAATTAATATAATTTTATATGAAAGGTATTTAAATTATGCAACAAACAAGCCAAGGGGTACATTCAAGAAGAATAGATAAAAAATAAATTAGGAAACAATAAAATCTAAGGGTGAAATCAAAAGGACTAAAAAGAGGATTCCAAATAACTTATCATTTTACTTAGAACCTATGCATTCTAGGATGAAAGGACCTGATATATATCAGGACCTTTCATCTTATAATGCATAAGTTCTACGTCCTACCACTTCACTTAGAACTTATGCATTCTAGGACATAAGGTCATGATGTGTGTGTGTGTGTTTACATCATC
The DNA here is from genome assembly GCA_037957365.1 of Torreya grandis. Taxonomy (NCBI): domain Eukaryota; kingdom Viridiplantae; phylum Streptophyta; class Pinopsida; order Cupressales; family Taxaceae; genus Torreya; species Torreya grandis. The sequence continues at coordinate 2,175,818 of JARHVA010002112.1, forward strand.
GATAAATGTGTGTAAGTGTTTGAAATTATTATATTAAAATTTTGCATCAAAATTTCACTATCAATTTGAGTTATTTTTGATTAATTTTAATTGTCCTAATTTTCATAATGTTTTATTGGAATCTAAAACCCAATTTTTAGGACAAAGATAAATATAGATCTACATAATTTTTTTGAAGATGATGTTCATGGGCCCGAGTTTAAAATTCAATGAATTATTTGTGTTAAATTATATTTAATTTTATATAATTACTTAATTTTATTTAAAGTCATAAAAGAACATCAAAAGGAGCACCAAAGAAGAGAGCCAAGATCAAGCTATGCCTTTGGATTCATTGATTAAATTAATTATTTTTAGTAAATGTAAAGTCAAAATTATATTTAATTTTATAAAATGCACGGATAATAAAATCAAATATTTGAAAAATTTAATTTGAAGATCTAGGTTGAGTTAGTGCAAAGGATGGATTTCCAACTTCTTTTGTGAGTGAAAAACATGTACACAAGAGATAACTCTGGATTATCCAAAGGAGGTTCTTCTTTATATCATCTCTTGGGGAAGGGTTGGTAGAATTGTGTTTTGTGTGATTTTCTAGATTTGATTAATTGATTAGAAGTAAATAGGTGGTATCATTATTTGTTTTTGTGGGTTTTTAATGCTATTTATTTATAAAATTTGTATTATTGTTTGGAGATATAGAATACATTAAAATTTTATATTTTTCATGGCCTGTACAACTCACGATGTTTAAAAAATTTGTGTTGAAACCCATGTGGATGAGATTTGTACCAAGTTCACTCAATCTAATTTTTAAAGGAGACTTTATGATTCCAAGAAATCCATTTATTTCCTATTACATATACTGATCCTATTTCTATTTTCATGTGAGAGGAAGAATTTACATTCATTTCAAGTTATTTAGGTGGCATTTTGTCTATTTCACCATAGGGTTTTCACCTTCACCTCTCTCCTATTCCATTTCAAAATTTTCCATTTCCATTTTTTATTTTATTTTAGTAATTTTTAGTTAAAATTACTAAAAAAAAACATATCTTACAAGTGATTTTACCTCTAAAATGCCAAGGAAAATCACCTATCCAATGGTGATTTATCCAATGTTGAAATAATCATGATGCTTCTTGTTGGGAAAGTTAATAAAATAAATGAAAATAAAAATGACATAAAATTTTGTCAACAATTTTTAGTGATGGAATTAGGGATTGAAATATACATTTGATTTATAAAATCTAAAGGGAATCTTATCATTTCAAATGAAGATTTTATATTCTATTGAAATGGAGCCTGAAAACATTTGGATTTAGTCCACTGTATAATATTTTGAGTTTTGTTACCTTTACCTAAGGTCTGATTTATGGTTGTAAACACTGATAACATGAAAAGATAATAGTAGAAACTGAAATATGCCCACCTTGGAAATATTTGGTGGAAAATGGAAGAAGAAAACTAGGAAAACTTCATAAAGTAACCCAAACTAGCAAATGGTAAAATTATTGCAAGTGATGATGTGGAGGCAAATCATTTCCTCTTTGTTTCTAGATTTAAATAAAATCCAATTTTTGATGAGCCAAAGAAAGTGAAATTTTTGAAGGATTTATATGGAAGTATGTAAACAAATCAAAAATAAATGTGCCCTCTTCAAAACCTACACAAGGTGGACAAAATGCAAAAAAAATCTTCTTGGTGTTGGGCATGAAAATGACAATTTGAGTTCCACCACAGTGAACACTCCCATACTAAAATCAACTTCCTTCATTTGATGTTCCAAAAAATATCTTGACATTTGAGCCCAATAAATAGAAGTCATGGAAGAATGTATTGGAAATTGATTTTCATCCTCCTTCCAAGAGCATGAGATGAATCATGAGCATAAAAATATTCACACTAGTGAAGAAGAGATATGTGACTATGTTGAGCATAACCACAATTTTTTTATGAAGAAGAGCCAAGTAGAAATCAACAAGAAGAAGTCTATGGTAATTTTTAACATCATGAAGTTTTAATTTCAAGCCTATTTTTGGAGCCATCTAAGGAAGATTTGGTTTAACCATTCATGATATAAGATCCATAGGAACAACCACAAATAAATAATTTTAGCAGTATATCTCATGTTGTTTTCATTCCAAATATCTATTTGAAGCATACGCCTTTCATTCACAAGATTTTTTTGTATCATATTTATTTTATGAATGCAAATAATATTTGCATTCTAGATATCCATGGTCAAGTACCAGGATCCATATCTTTTTTCCTAACCATGCCTCATGTTTTCCTTGAGGATGCAATCAAAACAATGTTACAATTGTTACTAATGACTTTTCAAGAGATATCATCATATTACCAAAGATTATCCCATAAGGGATCATATTTTTCATAGCCCCTAAATGACAATATTTAGTTCTAATGTTTTTCCATTTCCCTTGAAGATATTTGATTTTGTTTTCAATTTTGTCTTGTGTCTTTTTGGTTTGTTTTTCTATGATGTGCATGCATTTTTTAAATAATTGTAAAAACATTTTGGTGTTTTCCCATTCCTTAAGATTGTATGTTGTGACCACAAGATGCTGGTGGGTTGTATGCTTTCCTATAAAGCTTTTAGTTTTGGAGAAATTTGTTTTTGGGATAATGTTTTCAAAGCTTTTTTTGCTTTGTATATTCTTGAAATTGTGATATGGAATACATTTACAACAACAAATTAAATAGTTGATTTGTTCATGATACTTAAGGTAATTCACTCAAATGCTGATCTTTTTAAGGATTATAGTGAAATCTTAATGGAGGATATATGGCTCACCAAAGTATTTATTTCATGGATAGTTGATTATAAAATTGATGTGTTTACTTTAAGAGTGTTTTTTCTAAAAATTATCTGTGATTGGATTTGATAAGTTACAATAAAACACTCTTGTTTGTGTAAAACCATTGTTAGAATCTAAAAACATTAGAGAAATAACGGATCCAAGAATTTATTACCAATGTGGATTTATTGATGAAGTCATACATTGACTTATTGAAACAAAATTTAGGTTTATTATATTATTTCATTATTGATATTTCTCAACAAGCATTTGTAATTTAATACAAATCACATGAACTAATAGATATCTATGTGAAGTTAAATTTTTTATTTCTAAAGATGGAGTAGTTATGATTTTTTTTTTTGAAAATATAGTCATGATACATATTAAAGAGAAAGAACAAAAGGAAAATTACCTTTTACATCACAACAATAATTTAGCCATTATCTTCATTGATTAAATCACTAAAGGGTGGAAGTTGTTGGATATTTCATTTGAAAGTTTATAATCTCTACAAATGTAGATAACATGACATATGAAGAATTATTAATAACTTGTAAATTCTATTTTTCATAGACTCTGATTGAGGTCATAAATATCTATCTAAAATTATCTTTAAAAAATAAATTTTGTGCACATCCTACAAACATCACATTCTAGAGCAATTAAGGAGGCTTAGAACTTTACAATACCTTTCTATGGATTCTAATAGGTTGAAGACCCACATACTTGTAGCTCTGCATAATTATTATTTACTTAAGTTGAATTTTAAGAAAATGGAGTTGTGGATATTACTTATGGATTAGAGTTCTAATGAAAAGTATGTGCCCACTATATTCCAATGCTTTATGCAAGGATTCACATTGTAGTGAAATGCATCTGATGGTACTACCTAAAGTAATAATTTTAATATATGGTCTTGGCTTAAAGGCTTTTTAATTTGAATGGAATCATAATTATACAATAAATTAGGCTCCTTAGATTATTATTTGAACATGTTTCATGGTGAAGAAGATAAGAAAACTAAGATGAGAATAGATTTAAATACGTAGACCAAATAGATCAAGAAGTTAAACAAAATCATTAAGAATCTAAATGAAATGAACATGAAGAAATAAAAAATGAATTTTTTGAGAGGGCCATAGAAAATTTTAATTAAATGCAATTGGTAGGTGTAAATTTAATGCCACAACCATTTCTAACTGTATAGACACAAAATTAATCATTAAGCAATTGAAAATGTTTATTCTCAACATCCCTACTTTGCTTGGTCTATATCTCTATTTTACTAACTTAAAATCTATAAGAGAGCCTATATTATCTTATAAAAATTGAAAATATCATATATACATCCCTCTTTTGGCCAGATTCATCCCTATTCAACCTATAAGATTTTATCAGATATGTTTATACAATATCTAGTCTTCTAGGATAATTCTGCACTAGGCAGGTAGGGTCATCACACTATGAACTTATACCCACGATCCAATGTTAAAATTTTAAAATAGAGACATTTCAAAATGGATATCTTGCATATTTTTTAAATTTTATTCATCAAAAAATTCTCCTATATAAACACATCAAGGCTTTGCCAAAGACATATAAATCACTTGGCATTTCTACTACACACTAAGTAAAAGAGAACTATTTCTTCCAATTTTAATTCTGATTTATTCTAATAGTCATAAGCCAAGTCTGAATATTATTTATTACATTTTAAAGTAATCTATTATCAATAATTTAAATCAATATGCTAACTATTTTTATATAGTTGTAAAATCATAGATCACATAATCACTATAGGAGGGAGAACTACATTTGCTTGAGGCCCATTTAGGTTATTTAGGTAGCACTCAAATTACACAAGTTTTTATGAGGGTATCTTAGATATTTATTGAGTCTTACATCCCCTTTGAATTTGATATCTATCTCTTTTATCATACAAGAACAAGGGTTTATCTTTTGCAAGTCTTTGGCGCATCTATTCGGTTCTCGTACAAAATAAAAAATCCCTAGTAAATAGTTGCACAAAACTAGATTGATAAATCAGGCACATAATCAACTAAGATGTGGCTACAATAAGTAGAAAAGGCCATAATAAGGCCCTATCCACAAGTGCACCTTTGTCCCTGCATAATTTATGACTTTATTTTCATGCACGACATTGTTTGCATGCAATTTTAAGTAGTTTATAGTCATAGTCAACCTGTACAGTCAATTTTAAATCTATTTATGAAGGTTTAAACATTCTTAGGCTCACTTAATATTTATATTAAATTTAATATTTTGTAAATTTTTTTAGCATACTCTATGTTAATATCAAATTTTTATATATCAACATTTATATTTGATTAGTTTAACTCTATTTATTGGAGTTCATTCACTTAAAATAGATAAAACAGTAGTATTCTCTTAGCCTATGATAAGATGGGATATTTTAGAAATAGGTATAGACATTTGAATAAGAAGAATTGAAATACTTAGAATACATATATGAAAAATATTAAGGCACATAGGTGGGCAAATGAAACTATTTAACAAATTGCCTCAATAAAATGTAATATCATAGAATATAATGACTACAACATTTACACAAAATGGATTTTTTGAAAAAGTCTTAGATATTTTAATCAAATTAATTTTTTGGGTATAAATTCAATGCCAAAACCTCTGCTCACATCCTCTCATTCCATGCCCAAATGTATCTTTAGGTCATACAGGTAGGCACGTGAAATGTTTAAAAAATTGCCAAATGTGGTCTCACAGAATGCACGACTATAGGATATGCATAAAATGGTTTTTCTGAACATGAATTTGAGTTTTTAAAGCAAATGAATTTGGTATATGTAAACCCAAATTTTAGAACCTTACCATTACCCTCCTCACCCAAACTACCATGGGGGAGTTTTCTTGAGTATGTTGAAAGTGGATCATTTGTGAGCATGGCCAAACCAAATACACTTAGATATTATAAAAAATATATTTTCTAGTTTACATTGCACATGTCTTAGAAGGATTGGTATATATTCATGATCAAGGTGGTATCCATATAGATATCAAGGGTCCAAACATATTGACAATGAAACATGGTTTGGTAAAGCTTTCTAAATGTGGAGTTGCTAAAAAACTGATCAAGGCAAATCATAATACACATTTTGTAGTGGGAACATCATATTAGATGGCCTTAGAGGTTATTGTGATGTTTGGAATCTATGTTACATTTTATATTTTGAGTTTAAATTTCACAATTATTTAACTATTGGCATATGTCCATTCATATTACAATATTCAACCTATGTCAAACATTTTACTAATAATGCAAGATGAGTATCCTTCTATACTTGGGATTTTTTCACCAATGATTCGATAAGGATGGTAAACTAATACTGGATGCAAAGAATCACCTAAATCACTTTTGGATTTAGAATATGGGAATTTATTTTCAATCTTCATGTAAGAGAGGTCACACTAGCCCATGCTGAAATAATGATGTGTTTAAAGATTTTGATGTCTAACATTGAATTATGTTTGGTCCTTTGACATGACTACATGCCATTATGGATGCCTGGTGAAGTTACATGATTTCAAAAGAGGTAAGCTTAGATGAATTTTAAATCATAGAATGTTCACTTATTTTTACAACAAAATGTATCTTCTTGGTTTGCCTAAGACTATATTTGGCATCTGCTTAGATTGTATAATTTATTTATAATTTTAAATTTTATTTTCTTGAATATGGTTGAGCTCCTACTAATAAATACTAAATATTAGTTTGGCAATATTGTAATTTAGAAGGATCAAGTTGGATAGATTATGGATGATTGGTTTCAATCTAAGGTGAGAAGTATTTAGAGGAGCTAAGTGTGGTTTATTCCTAGCTATATATTTCATGGTTACATAATGTTTGCCAAAAATTCTAAAATAAACACATGTAGGTGGTTTATAGAAGCTTGGAAAATTTGCCAATTTTAAGCTAGAAACAAGCCCAAAGATTTAAATGTAGTATTTTTTCATTCTAAGTTTGCCTACAATAGTACAATGAAAATGCCTACAAGTTTTATCCCATTTCAAATTTTTTAAATTAAGGGTCCCTAAGATATGACAAATTAATTAGAATTATTGATAGCCAAGAGTAGTTTCTCACATGTCAGGGCATTTACATAACAAACACATAATTTATATGAGTAAAGAGTCATATTATTTAAGCAGAAAGGTAGAATTTATATCATTAAAGACTCATACTAAAACCATTTTATATGTGTGAACAAGTAACAATTCACTTGAAAAAATATTGATTTCCTACTGGAACATGCAAGAAATTGAAACAAAAAAATATGGGTGTCTGTACAATTCTAATTTTTTCGGATAAATCATGTCAAGATATATGGAAAGTTAGATAAATTTTATTAGGATATGAAAGAAACAATGGGTTCCAAAAAAAATTTTAAACTTTGAATCCCAATGGATGAAGCATTAGTCAAACAATAAGTTCTGGGATTCTCATTTATTCTGCTAGGGAATACGGTCCCATAATCAGAACCAACTATTGTAGTGTAATTTTTCATCAAAATTTCAATATCCATTTGAGTTAATCTCCATTGATTTTAATTTCCCTACTTTTTAGAACTATTTATTGGACTCTAAAACCCCATGAACATGACAAGGCTAGATGCAAATCTAGATGGAACAAATTTTTAAGATGACATTCATGGGCCCGAGATAAAATTATGACTTAGTAGTGTGAAATTATATTAATTATTTTATAATTAATGAATTTTATTTAAATTCATAAAATAACATCAAAAAGCGCATCAAGGAAGGATGCTAAGAAAGAGCGCCAATGAAGAGTGCCAAGATCAAGCTATGTATTTAGAATCATTGATTAAAATAATTATTTTTACTAATTGCAAAGTCATAATTTAATTTAATTTTTTAAAATGCCTAAATAATATAATTCAATATATAAAAAATCTAATTAGAAGCTCTAGGTTGAACTAGTGCCAATGATGGCTTTGCAACTTCATTTGTGGGTGAAAAACATGTACAAAAGAGATAATACTAGATTATCCAAAGGAGGCTATTATTTATTTCAACTCTTGAGGAATTTCTAGCTACAACTTTGTATTTTCAATGTGATTTTATGGATTTTATTAATAGAGTAGAAGTATTCAAGTGATATCATTCTTTGGCTTTGTGGGGTTTTAATGTATTTATTTGTAAAATTTGTATTGTTATTCATAGATGGATAAGCCATTAAAATTATATGCTTTTCATGGTTGTGTACAACTCATGATTTCTACAAAATTTGTGTTGAAACCACTATGGATGGGCTTTGTACCAAGTGCACCCAATCTAATTTTTGGAAGAAACTTTGCACTCCTAACAAAGCCATTTTGTTCCCATTACACCCACTGATCCTATTTCTATTTTTCATTTGAGAGGAATAATTTACATTAATTTCATCTAAATCTGAGTTATTTTGGTAGTCTTAGATTTTTATTCCATTATGGGTTTCTCACATTCACCTCCATCATCTTGCATTGTTCTTCTATTATCGGCTTTCTCCATTTCCCTTTTTTGTTTCCTTTTTATGATTTTTGGTTAAAAGTACTAAAAAAACCATAAAAAACCACATCCTATGAGGGAGCTTCCCCTCTCAAACATAGAGGAAAATAATCTCTCTAAGGGTGATTTATCCAATATTTCAAAAATCATGCTACTACCTATTGTTAAAGTCAATAAAATAAACAAAAGCAACATCAACATAATTTTTCCAATATGAATGAGATCAAAAATCAAAGGAAAAGGTCCAATATAGATGAGAAATAAATATAAACCAAGTAGGTAGAATAACGTTGAGGTAAAATAAAAGGAAAGTGATAAAGTGTCAAATCTATAAGAAATAGAAGGTATGAAATCAACTCAATGGTGGAAATCACATGAAGGATACAACATATAGAACACATATACTATGTATAGTAAGTATTTATGGTACAATAAGTATGTATCAATTAAGCACTAATTATTAGTGAGTATGACTAATTGGTAAATTCATATACTATAATGTCATAGTCATAAACAATCACATACAACATAATAAGTATCAAAAATACTATTCAATATGGAAGCATGAGATATATGATAACATAAGTCATCAATATGAGATAGTTACCATGGAAAATGGGATTTAATAGCCATAAGAACTTCTCACAAGAAGTGAATGTAGTTATCTAGATATGTCATATGTAGTGTAAATATAATAAAGTGATAAAAAGACTCATGTTATTGATGATTAGGATTAACAACTCATGATAGTGTAATTATAAAGGAGGAGATATATCATAATAAATTATTATAAACCAATACAAGAGTTAAGTGTTGTAGCATGTAAATAAATAAATAAAATGTGACATATATTATATATGATGTCTGATGTAGGGGAATCTTCAATTATCTTCATTTTGAGTTATTTTAATTGGTAGAGGTCATTTAGAGTGTGGTTGTATAGGTTATAATTTTTATGAGTTTATAAAATTTAAATTTGGGTTCATATGGAATTTTCCTGCCATTTCTACAAATTTGAAAATTTGAATTCTTGTGGCAAGTTTGGATCCTTAATCTTTTGTGAAAGAGCCTCAAAGTGTGATCATGTTGATTTTATCTATAGAAGGGGTCAATGTCACAATAATACATGTTTATGTCACTTAATAACTCATTCATATTGGTGAGTTAGGTATATTTAGTTTAGCGTTGTTAATGTTGTTGAGAAGGATCAAGAGCCATTAGAAAGGTAGTTATAGGTTGCATATACTTGTAAATGATGATGTTTTGAGTAAGTTTTTAGAGATTTTTTTCAACTATGTATAGGTTTTAATATTAATTAATTTTGAATAATACCTCCATATTTAAGTAGAAATATATATACCCTATCATACTCTGTGTGTTCTATTTTTTTGAGCTAAAGAAGAAAACTGAGTTGCAATGTAAGAGTGGAAAAACTGTGTATGTATGCAAAGAAAGAATAGACAATATTTAATGTTGTGTTTTATTCCCATGGGAAGTGAATTATAATGGATTAGAAGAGAAATTTATGTTTATTTCAAGAGAAATTTCTTATTCAATAACCTACTACCTGTGTACCCTATATTTTGTGTTTAAGAGGAGAGTGAATGTGCACTATTTGAGAAGTAAGACTCCATGGAAAGTAATGTGATCATACGTATCATTAGGTAAGTCATATTTATATTTATATTTACATTTATCCAAAGTTTCCTTTATTATCTTTTAGTTTTTTTCATACGTCTTGGTAAGGAAACCAATACTAAACATGCAGACAACTATGAACAAACACATAATTCAAATAAAAAATCCTATAATAGTGATAATAAATGAGTATTGGATGGTAAGTGATGATTATATAAGGTGTGCCAAGTTTTTTTAGAGGTTATTCAACCTTCATAATGTTTTGAAACCTATTTGAAAGTCAAAAAACCTCAATGTCTCCTTGGTTCAATACAGACCCGTGTCTATATACATAGTCAAACTTAAACTCATACTAATGGTGAATAAAGGCATTATGAAGGACAAACAATGCATAAAAATGTGTAATGAGGTTAAAATAACATTGACCAAGAGTTATAGTGGTTTGAAACAAGACATAAGGTTTTAGGAATCAAAATAACCCTTATCAGGTTTACTCAGATAGACCTAACCCTATATTAGGGGTTTCAAACTAAAAATTACTTTGAGAACATTCAAATGATCAAAAAATCACAAAATTTGGTAGTTAGTTTTGGCTTGAATTATACTAAAATATTTTGAGATTTATATAATGGTGTGGTAGAACATCATAAGGATAAATTGTATTTTGCGTATAAAAATGTGATAAAGACCTAATGAGGTCTAAACAATGCATAAAAGGTGATGAGAAGGGAGGGTTATGAGTGGAGATAGATCAAAAAAATTATTTATGATAAATAATACCATAGATGGTATATAATAAATGTCTTGGTTTCTCAATTAATTCCCTATCCTATTTGTACAAGGAGGAAAGGTGTAAAAAAAGGCTAGTAGGAGTATAGAGGGGAAAGAGGTAAGAAGTGTCAATTGCAAAGCCAAAGTTTTAAGATTGTGTGGAATGGTGGAAGGATATAACATGAGGTGTATCAAAGGTCTAGAGTTAAGGTTTAAAATAATTCAAATAAATTTTTTAATATGACAAATTGGATAATGATGTCAAGCCTAATAAGGGAGTTGACAAACAACGAAACAGATTGAGAAGATTGAGGGGGACTGAGGAAAGTGAACATGATAGTTACATGAAGGTGATAAAAGGATAAAGTGTAAATGCATAAAAGGTTACTTCAATAAGGATAAGAGGTTTAGAGTCTTAGAAATGTTTTCAAAACCAAGTAGAGGGAAACAAGTTTATTAAGAGATCAAAGACAGATAAACTTTGAAGATAAATAAACATGACAAGTCAGAGCTAGGTGATTGAAGGCAGATGTAAATATGTTCATGATTCATATTTTTATCCATAATAAACAAGATTATTAAAGACCTCTACATCATTAGGTATTAGAGCAAGAAGTCCTTGGAAATAAGATAAATAACGTTGCAAGCAAAAGAAGTTACAATTTTGTTTTTGTTTTCATTCCATGTGTTTGATCATTTCATGAAAGAATGTTGACGGATGTTGTGAAATTGCTAATACAAGTTGCAAGGAAAAAAGTGAGAGGCATAAATATAAGGGAGAAATAAGATTGTGTGGTGAATCCCTTAAGCTAAGGAGGATTATAAAGAGAAAGAAGAGAGCTTGTGAAAGATCAAAAGAAGAAATATCAAGGAGAGATTGAAGATAAAAAGAAAGAGACCAAGTGTAGTCAAGGAGACAAGTAGTTAAGTTTTTCAAGAAGAAGATAAAGGTCAAGGTGAGACCAAGAGAGAGAGTGAAGATAGAGAGAGAGTGTGAAGACTGAAAGAGAAATGAAGGGCTTGAAGAAAGAAGATTACCACAAGGAAGTGAAGAAAGAAGATTGCCACAAGGAAGTAAAGATAGAAGAAGATGATAAGAGGGAGATTTCTGAGTTGAAGGCAATATTGGCAGAGTTAGAGCAAGCTTTAGAAGAGTTAGACCAAAATTTTAAATTAGAATAAAAAAATAGTGAGATGGCCTCTCAAAGAAATGGTGATGAAGAAGAAAAAGCACGTAAAAGTGTGAAAAGTGAGGAGATAGTTGAAAGTATTGAACAAACAGCCTAAGAATAAGGAGAAGGGGGCAGTCAAGCCTTTTGAATTTAAAACTAATGATGTTTTGGCATATGTGAATGTAGGCATGATACTTGATAAAGAGGATGATTTAGTTGGGATAATTCATAGGCTCAAACAAGAAGAGGAAGCATTTGGCTAAGTGGTGTTCAAGAGGAACCAAGAAGTAGAGGCTCAAGATAGAGTCTTGATGTTAGAAGAAGAATAAGTAGGTCATCTATCTATGAAGCAAGATGGTATAGAGCATGACATGATACTCACTCAAGAGGATGCAAAGGAAGATAAAGAAGAATTGGGATAGTAGAACAAGAAAAGGTATGAGGATTATTCTAGTGTGTGTGAAGCCATGAAAAAGGAAAATAACTTTAATCCTCATCAAATGTACGAAGAGATGATGAAGGAAGTGACAAAGGAGAACATAGACCTATGGCATGCATTAGTGGTGTTTAAGATAAGAGCACTTATGAAGGTAAGGATCAGTAAATTAAAAGAAGACACTCTACATGATGAAGTTATAAATGATAAAATTTAAGAACATGTTGTAAATGAAGGAGAAACCATACAAGAAGAAGAATAAGATGAGTTGGTGGATAGTGCAAATAAGAAGAATGATCCATACATGATATAGGAGGATGCTTGGTAGCAAGAATAACATGCAATCAAAGATAAGAATTGGAGTATGCCTCAAATGCATGAGGAGAGACATGTTTTATTTAATGATTTGTTGTTCATTTCAAGTATAGCTTGGATGAAGATAGCAAGAGGAAAGACAAGGCACACGTGTGTATCAAGAGAGAATATACATTTGCATGAGAGACTAGTTGTATTAGTATTCAAGAGACAAGGAGGTATACAATCCTCAAGTAGGCCTTTGGATCTAGGAGGCCATGCAATAAAGATCAAAGTTAAAAAGGAGAGTAGCTATGAAGCACATCAAAGCAATATTGGTTATAACTTTCAAGGAAAGTTTATTTTCCCCCTTGGTAGGATGATGCAAGGGCATCTACAATTATCTCCATTTTGAGTTTTTTTAATTGATATACATCATTTAGAGTTTATTTTTCTAGGTTATAAGTTATAAGAGTTTATAAAATTCAAATTTGGGTTCATATGGCATTTTATTGCCATTTTTACAAATTTGAAATTTGAATTCTTATGGCAAGTTTGGATCCTCAATATTTTGTGAAAGAGCTTCAAAGTGTTATCTTATTTATTTGAGATATATAAGGGGTAAAAATCACCTTATTACATGTTTAAATAACTTAATAAATCATTCATATAGGCAAGTTAGGTATAGTTAGTTGAGCCTTGTCAATGTTGTTGAGAGGGATCAAAAACCATTAGAAAGGTAGTTATAAGTTGCATATACTTGTAAATGATGATGTTTTGAGTCTCTTTTTAGAGAGATTTTTTGAATATGTATAGGTGATAATCTAAAGAAATATTTAAGAACACCTCAATATTTAATTATAAATATACCCTGTCATACTCTGTGTTCTATGTTTTTGAGCCAAAGAAGAAAACTGAGTTGCAATTTAAGAGTGGAAAAATTGTGTATGTATGAAGAGAAAGAATAAGAAATATTGAATGTTGTGTTTGAGTCCCATTTTAAGTGAATTATAATGGATTAGTGTATAAATTTATGTTTATTTCAAGATAAATTTATTATTTGATAACTTACTGCTTGTGTACCTTGTATTATGTGTTTAAGAGGAGACTAAATGTACACTGTTTGAGAAGACTCCATGGAAAGTAATGTGATAAAATGTATCATTAGGTAATTCATATTTATATTTATATTTAAATTTATCTAAAGGTTAATTTATGTTCTTTTGGTTGCTTTCATACGTCTTGGTAAGGAAACTAATACTAAACCTGCAGACAACTATGAACAAACACACAGTTCAAATCAAAAATACTATAATAGTGATAACATAGGAGTATTTGATAGTAAGTGATGATTATATAAGGTGTGGAAAGTTTTTGAATAGGTTATTAAACCTTTAATATGTTTTAAAACCTCTTTTAAAGTTAAAAAACATCAAAGTCTCCTTCTTGGGTTAATACAAACCTGTGTCTATATACATAGTCAAACTTAAACTCATACTAATGGTGAATAAAGGTGTCATGGAGGAGGTAAAATGCATGGAAAATGTGTAATGAGGTTAAACTAACCTTGAACAAGATTTAAATTTGTTTGAAATAAGATAAAAAGTCTTAGGAATCAAAATAACCCTTCTCAGGTTCATTCAGATATACCTAACCCTCTAATAGGGTTTTCACACTAAAAACTTCTTTGAGAACGTTTCAACCATCAAAAATTACAAAATTTAATAGTTATTTTGGGTTTAAATTATATTAAAATATTTTTATATTTATATGTTGGTGTGGTATGACATTGTACAAATAAATTAGATTGTGTGTATAAAAAGGTGACAAAGACCTAATGAGGCCTAAATAATGCATAAAAGGTGATGAGAAAGGAGGGTTATGAGTGGAGATAGATCAAAAAATTTCTTAAAGATAAATAATATGATATAGGGTATTTTATAAAGGTTTTGGTTTTTCAATTGATTCCTTATCCTGTCCATACAAGGAGAAAAGGTGAAAAAAAGGCTAGTAGGAGTATAGAGGGGAAAGAGGTAAGAAGTGTTAATTACAAAGCCAAAGTTTTGAGATTGTCTGGAATGGTGAAAGTATTTAAAATGAGGTGTATTTAAGGTCTAGATTTAGGTTTGAAAATAATTCAAAGAAGTTGTGTAATATGACAAGTTGGAGAATGATGCCAAGCCTAGTAAGGGAGCTGACAAATAAGGAAATAAATTGATAAGATTGAGGAGGACTGAGGAAAGTGAACATGATAGTGACATAAAGGTGATAAAAGGACAAAGTGTAAATGCATGAAAGGTGACTTCAATGAAGATATGAGGTTTATAGTCTCATAAAGGTTTGCACAACCAAGTAGAGAGAGACAAGTTTATTAAGAGATCAAATAGAGATAAAATTTGAAGATAGACAAAAAATGCAAGTCAAAGCTAGGTCATTAAAGGTAGAGGTAAAGATGTTCATGATTAATGCTTGTATCCATAATAAAAAATATTTTCAAAGACCACTACATTAATTTTTGAGTGATAAAATATAAATACATTGAATATCATAATAAAATGCATAAAATTCTAACCTCAAATGTAATCAATCCTAAAGAATCATCAAAATGAGGCTTATTATCCTTATATTCAAAATATATAGTTGTTTTGGTTCTATCAATTATTCCATTCATTTTTTGTGATCATGATTATCCCAATATAGAAAAATAATGATCTAATTAGAGGATCCTCTTGCAATAATTAATAAAAATACATGAAATAACATGAATTAATAACATGAATTAACAGATTTAGATAATTAGCAGAACACTTGAAAAGATTGAATTGATCGCAGGCCACTTTGAGGGGGAAACCTCCTTTGATCAAGCTCAATAAAATAAATTTGTGGATGCCTTCCTTGGCCTCAACACTTACTTATATACTAAGTCTAATATAATCAACTCTTACTTCCCTTGAATGTGGGATAAAACAAAATGCTCATGGGATGACTTACAAAGCATATACATCCATAACAACTATTACACCAATAAAATAAAGAGAAGGGGTAGCATGGGTTCCTAACATCCCATCCCTCTTATAAAAATATTTGTCCTCAAAGCTTTAGATGTGGGAATTGATGTTGAATTTGAAATAGTGGTTCTCATGTTGCATCCTCTAGTTACATTCCGTGCCACTGAATTAAAACCTCTGTGATGGAGTGGGAGAAAATAGTTTGCACTCTGATGTTTGTGCCAAGAAATTTCTTTAGACAAGAGACATGAAATGCTGGGTGAACTTGAGAAGAAGGTGGCAACTCCAAATTATAAGCAATAGAACTAATCTTATGGGGAACCTTATAGGGACCATAGAACTTGGGATCTAGCTTATGATTCCCTTTGATTTTTAGAAAGGATTGCTTTTATGGATGTAGGTGAAAAAAAACATATCACCTACTTAAAAAGTATGCTTAGAATAGTGCTACTCAACCTATTGTTTCATTCAATTTTGTGCCATATGAAGATTGTCCTATAGGGTGTTAAGGATATGATACTGGGTGTAGAGAATCATGTCAACCAGTTGAACTGATAAGTTACGAGGGGTGCATGATAGGATCACTAGTGGTGCTTGACCATATACTACTTCATATGGAGTCATTTTCATTGAAGTGTGGTAGGAGATATTGTACCACCATTCAGCGAGGGGAAGCCGCTTGGCCTGTTGATGTTGTTGTTTTGAGTTGAAGTAATGAAGAAAAGTTTCTAAGCATTTGTTGATAATTTTAGTTTGCCCATCCATTTGGGGATGGCACCCATAACTCATCTTCAGTTGGGTATTGGTATGAAGAAATATTTATTTCCAAATATGACTAGTGAAATTTGCATCATGATTTGAGATAATGGATGAAGGAATGCCATGAAGATGAAAAATTTTGTCCAAGAAAATTTATATGACTGTGGAGGTGGTATAAGGATGGCTGAAGGAATAAAAATGACTATATTTGGAGAGGTGATCAACCATAACCAAGATCAATATTTTACCTCCAAATTTAGGGAGCCCCTCAATGAAATCCATAGAAATATTAGTTAAAATCTTGGTAGGGATGGGCAAGAGTTTGAGCAACCCAGGGATGAGTGTCATTTCACCCTTGTTTTATTAACAAGTATCATATTTAGCCATCATCTGTTGAATTTCCTTTTTCATTCCTTTCCAAAAGAAGTTACGTCATGATTGCTCATAAGTTTTGAGGAAACCTGAGTGCCCTACTAATAGAGAAGCATGGAGTTCATAGAATATAACCTACTAAAGATCTATGCTTTGGGGAAGCACCAGATGACCCTTATATCATAAATAAGCACCATCCCAAGAATAATGCAGTATAATATAAGGGTTAGTGGCCAACTATTGAATGATTTGAGATAATGAGGAGTCATTAACATATTCCTAATGTATAGTGTCTAATCAATTTGGAACAAACATGGAAATAGATGAAAGGGAGGCTTGGTTTGTAAATGTGTGAGATAGAGTATTAACCACAATATTGTCCTTACCTTTCTTGTAAGTGATCTCATAATCATACCCATGAGTTTAATGACCCATTTATTTTTTGATGGGGTAGAGACCCATTGTTCTAAGAAATATTTTAGACTCTAATGATCAATTTTGATGAAAAAATGATTCCCTAGTAGGTATGGATGCCACTTCTATATTGCATGTAAAATAGCCATCATTTCCTTCTCATAAGTAGAGAGTACTAAATTCTTTCCAGAAAGGGATTTATTGGTAAATTGAATGGGGCATCCTTCTTGGAGAATAACAATACCAATTCCATTTCTATAAGCATCGATCTTGATAGTGAAGGTCTTGGCAAAATATTGTATAGCTAGAATAGGTGTAATACACATAAATTGTTTCAATTTTGCAAATACACACTCAACATCTTGTGTCCATGTAAAATCATATTTTTTCAACATATATATGGAGTTGTAATATTCTCATAATCCTTGAAAAACTTACGATAGTATCCAATCACCCCAAAAAACCATGGATGCTCTTAAGTGTCTGAGGATGAGGCCAATTTGTCATGGCATTTATTTTTTTGTAATCCACTTGAACCCCTTGTGTTGAAACAATATGCCCAAGATACTTCACTTTGTCCTAGCCAAAAGCATATTTAGACCATTTTGCATAAAGATGAATGTCAAAGAGAAGTTTTAGTGTATTTTCCAGATGCTGGATATGCTAAGATCATGTTTTACTATAGATGAGGATATCATTGAAGAAGATCAAAAATGAATTTCCATAGGTAGGGCTGAAATATTTTATTCATCAATGCCTACAATGCTGAAGTAACATTAATGAGGCCAAAGGGCATGACCAAAAACTCATAATGGTCATCATGTGTGCAAAAATCTATCTTAGGGATATCATCCTCATAAAGCCAAATTTGGGGATATATATCATCCTCATGAAGCTAGATCTAGTGATATCTAGAGTAGAGATGTAACTTAGAAAAAAAAAGCACCATGAAGCTCATCAATAATAGGGATCAAGAAATTATCCTTGATTATGATGTGATTAAGTGCATGAAATTCAATGTAAAGGCACCATGACCCATATTTTTTCTGGAAAAGGAGAACTAGGGAAAAATATAAGATGGTACTAGGGCAAATAATGCCTTGCTTCATTATGTCTCGAATGAGCATCTTGATCTCAATCTTTTGATGAAATGGGTAGTGATAGGGCTAGATGTTGGGAGGAATACTTACAGAAAGGAGCTAAATATGATGGTCCTCTATCCATGAAGGTGGAAATATTATGGGTTTGGCAAAGACATCTACATACCTATGCATAATGGTTTATAGATCAAAAGGAGTAGTGGAGACCATTGATGGTTGTACTTGAATAAAATGGAGATGGGAAATGACACTGTGTGAATTTTTCTAAAGAAGCTTTTCCATGTGATGTGAACTTATGATGTTGAGAGACCCTAGTTCTAAGCCTTTCAATGTGTGTTTTTACCCATTGTCTAAAAATTGCATCCAAAGTTCAATAAAATCCCATTAGATAGGTCCAAGTGTGCGTAACCATTGGGCTCCTGAAACAACATCACATCTACCTAAGGGCAAGGAAAACATGTCAAAGCATAAGTTGAAATCTCCAATAGAGATACAAACAATGTGACACTTCCCTTTACAAGGTAATGTGACCCCATTAGTAATCATGACTTCAAATTTAGAACAAGGATAGACAAAACAATTAGCCTATTTGGTGATTCGAGGGTCAATAAAGTTGTGAGTACTACCAGAATCAATAAGTATTATGAGAGGAAATTTATTGAAGTAACCCTTGACTCACATGGTTTTTGGGGTGGTGACTCCTAAGGCATGGAAAGAGATATTTGGTTGGTCTTCTTGAGAAGTAGGTTCCACAATCGGCTGAGCTTCTTATGGATCATTTGTTGTATCATGAACATCTTCCCAATCTTCAATTTTGGGGGGAGAGTACACATCCAATAGGTAGATATTTTTATCAATGCATCAATGTCTCTAAATGAATTTATCATCACAATTGTAACATAGTCCTTTTTATTTATGGGCTTGCATTTCTACTTCAATAAAATTCCTGATAGGAGTGGTTCTAGGGGCTAGCATTATTTGAGATCATTATGGAGTTGTATTTTTAAATGGAGCAAAATTAGATTTGAATTGATATTGAGCTATGATCTTGTCCTCTACCAACTTAGCCAACCTTAAGGCTTCCATCATCGTGTTGATTCAAAACATTTTAACCTCAGATTGAATTTCATCCTTCAGTCCACTGACAAAGCAACTCCTAAAGAATTCATTAGATAATCCCTTTATGTGATTGGCCAACTTTTCAAATTTTGTTTGATATTCTATCACAATTACTATTTGGAAAAGTTTAGTGAGTGCTCTAGTGAAGTCATCAAAAGCACTAGGGCCAAACCATTACAAAATGAGGGTGCAAAAATTGGTCCATATGGTCTCATCATGATCCTTGGTATACCAATGATACCATTGAAGGGATCCATGTTCCAAGTGAAAGGATGCAAGTGGGACATTTTTGGCGTCAAAATTATTATGTAGACTAAAATATTATTCTACTTGATAGATCCATCTAGTCGGATCTGCACCATTAAATAGAGGAAAATTAAGATTCAACCCATGAAAAGTGCTGGAAGAAGAAAACTCAGTGTTTGAAGAGGACTCTGGATGCCATCTATTGTTCATGGTGGTATGTTGAAGACTAAGGCTGAGAATGTTTTCATCAAGATCTTTGATGTGGGTCTTAAGAGCAGCAATTTCATCCTCCATGGTTTTTGTTCCTATTCAGGTTACTACCATGACTAGAATAAGATTTTTTTAGAAATGGGTAAGAAAACTAGAGTTAAAACTTGTTTAGTAAAGGATTTTTTTAATTTGGGAAAAAATATAAGGGGTAAAGATACTTTAGTTAATTTTTTTATATAGTGAGAGTATGATTGATGAAGGCGAGGGCAATTTCAGGAGTGAAAATGGAAAAAATGGAAAATTTATCAAAGAGGGACAAAGGAGTAGAAAAGAGAGATGAGCACTGTGAATTTTTTTTGAGGAAAATAGACAAAAATAAAAGTTATGGCAAAACTTGAAAAAAGGGAAAATTATGATTGTGAGAATTAAGAGTGAAATTGGGATATGGAACCTCAAGGAAGAAAATGTGGGTAATAAAATTTCATGTGTACAAATAAAGTTTGAGGATCAATGGCGCTACAAAGGAAGAGATATGGCAAAAATAATTTTTTTTTGATTTTTTTTTCTATTTTCTGTCTGGCAGTAATCCTCTAAGATTCTAATAATACTCTGTAGATGGTTTGTAGATTTTGGGTCCTATCAAATATCTGCTTGTAAGTCCTCTGATAGTCTACAAATACTCTATTGATTGATTTTTTTGAGTCTATTGGAAATATTTTAAAATTGATAAAAAAATGGACCTTGAGTTTTAATGGCTACCTAAGGGTTTTAAAAATATCACTCTAGCTACCAATGCCATCTAAGTGAGTACCGATCTTCATATTTTTTTGGCCATGAATTTACTCCTAAGTGATAGCTCTTGGTTTTCCTCACAGATGGGAACTACTCAATCGGGAAGGGGCCATTTCTTATTTTTATGGTAGGTCCTCTCAATGGACCAACTACTTTGTTTGGGGTTCCTATGGTACTCCTCATGATGAGTTTTAGGGCTTTCACCCAAGCACTTATCACAGTTATGCGGTCAGGTTTTTACCTTGATCCAAAATAGATTATAGAAAAATTGAGCTATGTAGTAGAATAGAGTTAAGATTTTTTGAAAAATTATTAAAATGATGTATGTAGTAGAACAAAGTTAAGACTTTTTGAAGGAAGAAAAAAATTGTGGCCTTGGAAAGTGATCTGATACTAGATGAGAGGACCCTCCTATAATAATTAATAAAAATACATGAAATAACAAGAATTAACTAAAATTAACAACAAAAATTAGTAGATTTAGATAATTAGCAGAACACTTGAAAAGATTGAAGTGATCATAGGCCACTTCGAGGGGGAAACCTCCTTTGAGACAGCTCAATACAATAAATTCATGGATGCCTTCCTTAGCCTCAAAACTTATATACTAAGTCTAATATAAGCAACTACTACTTCTCCTGAATGTGGGATAAAACAAAATGCTCATGAGATGACTTACAAATCATGCATCCATAACAACTATTACACTAACAAAATAAAGAGAAGGGATATCACGGGTTCCTAACATCTAAGGATGGTATAACATAGAATAAAGTCATGCATGATAAAGAACCCATAAATTTTATTACCCTAATATTTCCCAATATTGTTGTAAATGGTGCCAATGTTGATAAGTTTATTTTTCCATATCCATACATGTGATGGAAAGTAAGACTCATGATATTGTGTTGAGTTGTATTATCCACCAATATATTATAATTTTGTTTCCCCTCTATTGAAAATATAATGAAAAAAGGTTTTGTATAAAAATAATTTATCAATAAAAGATCATTTAAAAACATACTTGGCACATCATGGTGTGTGAGTGGTGTATTTTTTTAAAAGTTTATTTTTTTGTTACTTATTAGTCTAGGCTTTAAATAATCAAAATTGATTACATCTTGATTAATAAGATCTTGTATTTTGTTTTGAAAATAAAACACATTTTTATGATGTACATTGATTCTATGGTAGTCACAAAATGTATTTTATTTGTAATATCTTCATACATGTCATAAATTAGGGAGTCAAATAGGTTACAACTCAATCAAGTGCATGTTTACTAATCTCTTTAATATAATGTCTTGATTTTTGAAAAACCTTGGAGGGTGTTGTGGTATAAGATTTGATAATGAAATTCCTTAGTAGATTGAATTATATATATTCCATGGTAGGTATATTACTAGTGATAAGTTGTTATTAAAAAATGGGACATAGTCCTACCACAATATCAATAAACTTAGAATAGTTCATGCTGATCAAAATGTGACAACATAAATATATAATGTGTATTATGAGATAAATATGATTACAATTATCTCTCTTAAATTACATATCTCCTCAATGAGCTGTCATTTTTCATAGCTCTCTCACTATTCTACCACACTCTCACTATTTTGTCCACAAATTAAAGTGGGAGAGGCTTATATTTATTGAGCTTAAAGGGCCTCATAAAATCAAGTGGCTGTATAAATGCATTTAGATACATAAATATTAGTGGTTACATAAATATAAGTGATTTCATAAAGTCCATTTTGTTGTACAACTTAGTAACATTTACATTTCCAAATAGGATTATTAAGATAACCTATGGAAATTATCCTAAGTAAACTTAATCACTAAGGTTTAATTATAAATTTACAATAACACCCCTCATTAAGTCAAATGAGGCTAAACCTCTGAAATGAGTCCCATGTCTACCCATGAAAGGTACCCATGTATAGTGAAATCAATACTACTCTATAAAAGAGACATGTCACAAGGATGAGAAAGTAGTAAAAACATATAGATTATCTACAACAAAATAAATAGATGTACCTCAAGGATATAACCAAAAAATTAGTAAAAAACACCTCCATTAATATTGAATTATGTGAGGTCGATGAAAAATCTAAAGAATAATAGGATGGAATGAAAACATGAGATACCTCACAAGGATATCATTATTGGTGCTAATAAATCTATTACATGGATCCATAAAGAATACCAAAGAATCAAACTAGATGTTAATGAGATAATAAATTTATCACCATAAGGAGTAATCTATCTTCAAAACAAGCCACCATAAAATGTGATTTTCTCTAGGAAGAGAGTAAAACAATAGTGAATATAGCCTATTCAATATCTGATACCATATTGAAAAAGGGGGTAGAGTCTAATCACATGATCAATAAATTGAGACTAACTCACACTGAACAAAATGTGACAATGATATAATTCAAATTATGAGACAAATAAGCTTACAACCTGATCTCTTGCATCATATAACTCAATGAGTTTTCATTTGTCACATGCTCTCAATTTTATTCCACTCTCTCTCCTTGTTTTGTACACAAATGATAAGGAGAGGGGCCTGAATTTATAGATCCTAAAGGTCCTCATTAATGAAAGTGGTTGTATAAATTTAGATTGTTACATAAATACAAGTGATTGAATAAATACAAGTGGTTGCATAAATTTCATTTTGGTGTGCAACTTAGACTTTAGTACAAGTTGCATTTCTAAATAGGATTATTAAGGAAACCTAGGGAAGTTAGCCTAAGTAAACTTAACCACTAAGGTGTCATTAGAATATTACATCAACAAATGTGAATCCTTGCGAGTTAATATAAAATCCATATGTTGATGTAATATGTATTCCATAAGTGTATTATTTGGAGCACAAGGATTAAGAAAATGATTTGGGATTTTTCATGAATAGTTTATATTTAATACGTGGTAAAAGAATATTGGTAAAGATATGTTGTATTTAAAGATCATATGGTTAATATATTAAGGAATGAAAATGACATTAAAATATAAATATATAATAATGTATATCATCTTTGGGACCTTGTTTTAGGGTTTAAATACTCTCAAATGTGGTATGAAGTCCAATATTGGTAATGAATTGATCTAAGACAACTTCTTGTAAGCATTGAAAAGAATTTAAGGATTCAATAACTAAGGAATTGAACCACTCTAATGCATCAATAATCAAAGTTCTAGGAAAAGTATAATTAAACCATGCTCTTTTTAGTCTTCTATATAAATAAATATGGAAGAAAGGTATGCTTGAGGATCTCCATGACAATCAAATAATTGAAAGTATGGTTTGATCAAGTCAGCTGGGAGAGGCATAGAAATTAAATATGTATGAATAATATTTGAAGTTATAACATTGTCCATAATCCCAAAATTAGAAGTATCTAAATGGAGGGTAGTAATACACACTTGTCCTTTTAAGTTGCCTATGGAATGCATCATAGTCACTAGCTCTTATTTATGAATAGTAAAAAAAATAAGAGGTTTGTTAAAAAGGGTCCAAATAATTATTAAATTAAATTATGGACATGCTAGGATAGATAAGAGTAGAAGATGAAAAATATCAACATTTGTATGTGCACTACTATTTTAATGAAAAATAACTACTTCATTTAACATTTACATGTAATTAGGAAGAGAAGAAGGGTTTTTTCTAATGTATTATACATTTGACTAAAAATTTCCATATTTTTTATATTCTCACATGTAGCATCAAAAATTTCATCATTAAAAAAATTTATATATCTTAAGAAGTTATACTTTGTTTATAAGCTGGGAAGCAAGATAAAACAAGAGCAAAAATAAAAAAATAAACCAAGGCAAGCCTTAATAAATGATATGATAAATATAATGAATAGCATAAATAAACTTAGAGGAAAATACGTCATGAAACCTTTGGTTTAGTGATAGAAAGGGTTTGGGTGATCCAAATATGGGGCATATATGTAAATCTAAATGAAAATGTAAGTTAGGGTTATGCTTAGTGAAATGTATCCAAATTTACCTCAAACTCTAAAATAAGTAATGAAACCTTATGGAAACTAATATATTTCATGTATATGGTGCCTTAATTTGGGTTGAGTTAGTGTGGACATTTGATTTTATTGTTTTCAATATTTTACTCATTTATAGTGCAAATGTAGTGCATATTCAGTGTAATATAGTGGCACATCTACATCGTAACTTGCACCAAAAAATCTTAAATTAAAAATAAAAACTAAATTAGTGAGGTAAGTCATGGATATTATATAATTTATTTTTATGCAGATTTATTTATCATTGGTATTTATATTATGCACGAGGACAAGAGGAGATGATATGAGTGACCACTAATTATGTAGGGCAAAGACAAATATAGAGATAAAGGTAGGATAATCAATGCTTATTCTATGATTTGTACTTACATTAGGGATTTGTTTACATTTTTATAGTTTATTCATTAAATATGTAATATCTTACATAATATTTTAAAGGGTTATAACATTAACACTTTATAGAGAATATATGGGTTTTAAAATTATTCTTTTTCTTCTCTCTATTTTTTTTTCAAGGTTTATGGACTTTGCTTTAGAATTTAGAATTTATTATTATATAAGGTAAATGCTTTTGGTGAACTGAAGCTATGAACTAGATAACACTTCTGAAACTAGATCTATGAACTAGACAAAGAGAGGATTTTGATGATAGGTCCCACAACTTTTAAAAAACATAATGGTGCACCCACATAGAACCAAGAAAGAGTACCCATCCAATACCCATAATAAAAAAAGAGGAGAAAAAAAGATGAAGTGAAAAAGGGTTTTGAAGTATCCCTTAACCTCAACAGAGGAACATAAAAATAATACCTATTTCAAAGAAAAATTAACAAGAGAGATAAACCCACAAATTGGTAAATCAAATAGTGTAGACTAGATACAATCCCAAAATTCTATAAAGCATCCACAAGTAACTCTCCTTAGCTACTTAACCAAAACCAAGTAAAGGTTTGACCAGCCTTAAAATCCCTTAGGACTAAGGATCTTCTCATAATATCTCTTCTAGTGGTACTTAGGTAGAGATTAAACACCAACTTGTTAACTAAAGACAATTTTAAACAATTGTGAACCATAATAGAACCAACTTGAAGCAAACTTGGGATAAACCTAAAATATAAGGGAACTATCCTCAAAATAATTAGCAATATACCTTTAAGACTTACAACATATTGAATCATAATTTTCAGTCCATAATAGATGCCCCTCACCTCCACATCATCACCCTAGGCCCATGAAATAACCTTAGAGCATAAAAATAACACAAACCCATTGCGCATAGAAGTGTAAAATTCCACATGGGGTAAGCAAAGTATTAGCTTAGGGAATTCCCACCCAACAAGATTTTTAAAAAAATCATAGATACTCATAATAAAACTAGTCTCCCAATCTCCTCCCATGGAAGGGAAAACAAGCTTAAAATCCATCAAAAGGTGGAGCAACCCAGTAATACAAACTAATCAAAGCTCAAGTTTAGACATCTAATCTTTTAGTAATTTGATTACAACTTGGATTAGGGAAACAACCTCCAACCCATCATTAAACACCCTTGCCTTCATATTATGAGTATATATTGAGACCAAGATCCAATATCTATTTCTCAAAGTCAGAATGGGGCCTTTAAATAAAGGGTTATGGTGGGAAAAAACCTCTTCTTCAAAGAGACAAGATTTAGTGTGTCTTCCACTAAATCTAGATTCATGAAGTTGAGAGAATTTGGAATATTCTCCTCCCTTGAATCCTTCCATAGTAGTGGGATAGCCAACATAAAGCATGCAATTAATAAAAACCCAAGATGAGGTAATCTAGGGCATAAAAAAAGGGTAAGCCTCAAAATAAACCCCATCTAAAGCAGCGATAGTTCAAGAAGCCACCCATGTAGCTGTTAAGATAGACCATCTCATGAGGCCATCCTCCTTAAGATAGTTTAGGCCCATTAGCACAACGGTTGATGCTTGGTTAGGAACATGGAACATTTATTAGTGTATAGACATGAAGGAAAGAACCCAGATTTTGGTTGTAGGGTAATTTGGATTAAATATATACTTTACTTTTCATCAAAAATATTAAGGCCAATCTGATTGTAACATATCCAAGTGATGCTAGAGTCTAGACCCCAAGATGAACAAATATTATGGACTCTATTCTGAGGTCAAGTAGAATAATTGAATCCATAAAAAATAGAAACAAAATGAAATGTATCTATAAATAACATGAAGGGTTACCACAAAATTAGGCCATTCACCAAAAAACTACCTTATGAATAGGATCCAATAAGAGAAAAGGTCTTGGGAGATTCAAAATGAGGAGCGGAAAGCACACAATGATTGAATCTCATTGCAACTTTTTTTTTAAAATTTTAAATTGTTACTAAGGTTTAGGGATGTTAATTTTTCTTTGGATTCTATAGGATTTAGGGCATTTTATTTATAAATCATGAATTACATACCAGTAAGGAGTTTTTTCAAAGTATACATACTTTTGTACTTGGAAGCAATTTTTGGATATTATTGGAAATAGCATTATAAGTTTAAAAAATTTATGTCAAAGAGCCTTGAAAAAATAATTTTTGTATATTTTTTCATTTACTATCCTCTAAATAAAACAATGAAATAAATTTGTAAAACCCTATGAAGAAAACCCTATAAAACATCATTAAAAACCTTTAAAAAATTGAAAAAAAACTAGGGGTTGCATGAACAACAACTATGTGAGTTATGTGTGGGTGCTAATAAAGGAGTTACATGAGGCATGAGGTATGGACTATGTTGCATTGAGGGATGATCTTGGATTGCATACTAGTCAATGAACATAGAGAGAGGTAAAGTTAAATAAAAATTATATCAAAGTTTTTATATATTAAAAGATATATAACTTTTGACATAGATTTGAATTGATACTTGGGCCCCACTAAAATATTTTATTACCCATAAAATGTTAGTGGAATCATTGATGCTAAAAGAACATCCCTATGATAGTTTGGACCACCAACCCCATGAATAGTCTAGGCCCATCATGATAAAATTTGGTTGTGAATGATATCTAGACATGTTTTGGGGAGATATTAGCCTTTTTTTTTCATTTCAAAATTTTTAATATAACATATTTGGTGTTGATTTGATTTCAAATCTACATTTTTAATGTTCAAACAACTCATTTTTGGTATTCACTTTATTAAAAATGGAGTTCACGTGGTGATTTCATCACATTTACTATTTTAATTTTTTAATTTTTAGTTTGGGCCCTTTTAAAATTTTTCAATTGACCATAGAATTCCTAAGTAATCATGAGCTGATAAGTGTCATGGTCCTGGTTACTCACTTCAATATGGCTTCTAGATCTACAAACTTGAGTCGTAGACCTTCCAGATACATAATATAATGCCATGTGGCATGATATCACTTCATCATGACCTCAATATCCTATGTATATTTCCAAACACCAATAAACCTCTTGGATGCCAAAGATCATGCCCTGTGGCACAATCTTATTTACTCACTCCCTCAATAACATTGGTTTTCTTGTAAGTCTTAGGAAAGGTGCTTGATGAATGAGATTATGACAAGTGTCAATATCTTGTTGCATCATAATCATACAATTCATCAACCAACTTAGACATAGAATTATACCTCAAATGGGTGATTAATGCCATGTGGCGTTGACTTCCAACTAGATGGATAAGTGGCATATGCATCAACATTTCACAAGTTTAAATTTGATAGTCATTTGACCCATCAAGACTATCAAAGAACTAGGTGATTTTACTCTAGATTAAGTTATTTAAATTTGTTTAAGTCTTTATATTTTGGTCTATTATAGACATCTTAAGGGTGTAAAAGAGTAAGTTATCTAATCAAGATCTATAGTGGAATAATTAACATCAAAAAAATATTATGAGTTTTATAATTTTAATTGGGAAACCCTGTGAAGAAACATGTATTATCATAGAGTGACTTCATCACAACTTTTGGTTCCATTGGCTATTTGGTCTTGATGATGTTATTAAAACATTCTATTTCATTTCATCCCATAAAAGGTCTGAAATTAACTCTATTTTTTATGCTATTTGATCCTTAGTTTTAGTTTTTTGTCTTTTGAATAGATTTGGTTGTGTGATTAGAAAATGCCATTTTTTTATTCATGGCTTCTCACTTTTCTTTCAAGTTTTGCCTTAGCCATTTCTTAGTTAAATCTATAAATTTAACTCTTAACTTCTAGTTTTTATTTATTATAGTTCTAGATCACATGAGGGGTCACCACCTACCATCAACTTGGATCTCCACTACTCTAGAATGCTTTGGACCAATAAATCACCCTACGATCCTATGAGTGCCTGGGATAATGCCACATGGCATGACCCTACTTTCCTAGTCCCTAGGGATAATCAAGGGCAATATGGTGAAGTAAATATCAAGAAAGTCCTTAGGATGATGCCACATGGTATAATATCATGGCTCTAGGGTATTCATAACATTGAAAAATGAGAAATACCCCACAAAGATCCAATTGAGTGTGATATTTCCACTTGTTAATATCTTGCTACATCATGTAAAAATAAAATTTAAGAGAATCATGGACCTCAACACAAAATAGGTTAATGTAAAATTAACACATAGTAGGATCCCTGTATGTTATTGACATGCTAGCTTTCTTGATCAGTGATAAGGGTACATGTGGAGTGACCTTTGCAAGGAATATACAAGGACCTCCATGAATAAGATCTAAGCCTAAAATTAACACCCATATTACATTTTTAAGCCATCAAACCCCAAAAATTAGATTATGATTCCAATTAGATATGTCTACTCATGAATTATCTTGACTTATAGCAACAAAAATGGTTGTGTGAAATAGATTCCTAGGAAAATTAGATATTTCTATTAACCATAAGATTTGGCATGTGCCTTGGGATTGAGCCAAAGCATAAGAGATAAAGTGTGGTCTTAGTTAGGCAAGGCCATCACCAAGTAGAGTATGGCCAACTAATTAACACGAGGGGGTATTCAATGAATCCATCCACCCAAAATTCAATTCGAAGATAATTTAAAATGGAATTTATTTTTATTTCACCAGGATTGTACATGGATTAATTTAAATTTGAGAAGATATGGTCACATTTCAATAATTATTTACAACTCTAGTTAGGTGGTTGGCTTTATGACTCAATAGACCGAGTCGGCTGTAAAAGATCAGTTCTTTATTGTAATGAGGCATAGTCCATTTAGAATTAGAGATAGAATAGAGGACTTTACCATTTTCATTTTCTTGTAATTTACTATTTTATTACTTTATCTTTGCATTTTTTACATGAGTTGAGGTTGTATGAAAACATTCTTGTAACTCGTCCAAATATTGATGAATCTTTAATTTATTTTCCATTAATTATATTTTATATGAAATATTTTATAATTATATTAATTGTTTACACACATTTATGGTGGATTTTCCTCCCTCTTCTACTTAGCTACTCGGTCCTCAAACTCTTGTACCATCTCTATTTTCTGGTTGTGCTATGTTGGCCAAACAAAGACTAGTTTCTCAAGAGATTTATCTAATTAATAGAGCTATAATTATCTTCATTATAAATCAAGCTCATATTTCCTTTCTCACTACTCTCTCTCTATTTTACCATTTTTAACATCTACATTAGTTTAGCATTAGAATAATCTAAATTGAATTCAGTTGTTCAAGTTTTATCTAGATTACATGTTCATCCTTTCATTTGTCTTTTTATGAATTGTTGAAATTATTAGACTATGGACAAGTTCCAACCAACAATGAGTTCACTAAAAAATATGATTGATTTAGTTATTATAGATGTAGGAGAGACCTAAATTTCTTTCATAAGTCTTATAGTGTATTCTAAACATTCCCCTTATATAGAATGGCTTGCATCAACCAATTGAGGTATCTAGTTTTCCATGAACTGGTAAACAAAGACCTTGGGGAATTTAATTCCAAATTTATTCCTTTTAGGAGAGGCACAAAGGAAGAGAGGGAATACTCAAAGTCAATACTTTCCTCTTCTTTTTTCCTCCTATAGTTGGTGTGCTGTGCCAAATGGACTACCAATAGATTGGCACTAAAAGGAGGGCATGATAAACTAGTCTTTGATATTTATGCTTGATTGTGTCTAAAAATAGAAAACAAAAGAGATAAATAGATAGGAACATTCCAGGTTTATATAAATAGAAAACAAAAGAGATGTCATAAGGTTAAATTCATTTGAGGGTGACTTTGAGCAATTTAATCTCTCAAAACATAGGAGAAATAAGACTAACAAAGGTAAGTCTCAGCCCAAAAAACTTCCTCAATGAATATCTCCCCCACTATTATAGTTGATTTCATTACCCCTTTTTCTCTCCCTCAAGAATCCAACAATGGCTAATCCTACTTGGTTAAGAGGAGGTATTTATCATTTAAACATTCTAGGGCTTGCCCATGACCTACCCAAAAATATTGAAAAGTTATACCTAAGATATGTTCATGGTGGGGTAAGAACAACTAAAGAAAACATACAGACCCTTAAGGATACCTTGATTAGAACTTAAGTCTAATATGAATATATCACTTAGAGGCTATTTTATTACACTTTAGATGAATCAAAATATGGTTGGTACCTAGGTCTCCTAGATGGATCCATCACCTCTTGGGATGACCTTCAGATTGTGTTCATTAACCAATTTAGGATACTAATAGACCCTTCCATACTCTATCACTACTTTGATATTGTCCATAGAGATCCCAACAAGCCTATGAGTGTCTTTAATACCAGGTTTCATAATCTATACAAAATATTAAAGGACCCATACACACAAATTGAGCTAGATGCTATACACACATACTTGAGGGCCTTAGATCCCATAACTTCCATGTTCCTTAGGAGGGACCAAAAAACTCTTACATCTGTGTCTTTGTCCTATAATAACACAATCCATATTGGATAATAGATGGTACCCCAATGATATGGTGTTCATTAGGACAACCCAATCATTGTAACTAAATTCCTATGGTCAACAAGGCCCTTATGCATAACACTACTTTAATGAATCCAATCCTAGGAGTTATGTATTCAAGTCAAAATCCAATCTATAATCTGATGACCTTGACCTCCATGCCTAACAATCAACCCTATGTCCCCCAAATAACATCTTGTCACAATCTATGAGTCAATAAGTCATTTAAGTTGCCTATAATAACACTGCTACCACATCTAATTCAAGAAGTTATGCTACCCCAAACAAAAGAAACTAGGCCATCCCTTCATTCTTCCATAATCAGATGCCTATTAGTAATACCCATAACATAGTGCATCCTACTGTCCCTATATTTTTAAATGTTATTATACTAATGGCTTACTCACCACCTCAATCAAGAATTAACCTAAGTTCCATTGTGAACCTTAAGGTAGATATTTTGTAGTAGATGGTTCAAAGATTAATTAATAATATGGTAAAATTGTAAATACAAGTGCCTCAAAACACCAATCAAAATATTAACAACCCACCTCAACACTAAAATTACAGCTTTCAAAGGCCTATTAGGCAGTGGAACACTAGGCCAAATAATGGAAATGTGCCTAGTCCCCTAGACAACACCAATAAGAACAATAATAGTGCCTCAATCTCAATAAACATGGTAGACCTATCCTTACCCACTTGGTGTAGATTGCATAATATAATAGACCATGCTAAAATAAATTATGTTTAGTTTTCATTAGCCTCAAACATTTACCAAAAGAAGATGAATAACCTTGAAATAGTGTCCATAGTAGATGTTATCAATCAAATTTGTACCCTTTATAAGGTAGTTAAAACCTTCCAAATTTGATGTAACATAGAAACACCTCAAGGTTATGGGTAATCTATTGGAGAGGTGAATCTCTAGGTTAAAGGGCTAGCTCCCTTTGATGAATCACTTAGGATAAAACACTACTCTAACACTTGCTAGGAAAAGGGAGAGAAACCTAGTCTAATGGAGGAGATGCACCAAATATGAACTAATCACTTTTAACCAAGTACAATTGCACTTCAAACAAGAGACTAACCTACACATGACACTAATCTAAATTTGTATCTCTACATCAATGTTTCTCATGAAGGTTTGTGAATCAAGATTGAGCTAGGAAGACTAGTCAAGTGGTCATGACATGACACTAATGAAAATATAAATCAATAAAACCATACAAATTCCATTTGAACACTTAAATAGACCTACAAAAAGGATTCCAAATTGAACATGAATGTTAAATAAGGACAATCATGCCAAATAAGTAAACATATCACTTATCAAGATCAACTAATCAAGCATGTATATTGAATCTGGTCCATGGATAAGGTAAAACCGGGTTATTATTCATTGATCAAAGGATACAAATGGATAGGGCTTTTCCATACCCAAGTGGAGGATTCCAACTTAGCCAATTAAGGCTCAATTTATAGAAAAAGTGAGAGGAGAGAAGGGCATAGGAGAGAGAGAGAGAGAGAGATCCAAGTGTCCAAAATTAGTTATAATAAGAAAGGAGTTTGAAGCTACCCCATCAAGCCCTTAAATATAAATGTTAGTATTATGAAGATGATTTTATTCTCCAAGTGTTTTGAAAGTTTCAACTTTGATTGACACCTTGACTAGCTCTCTAAAACTACACTTTACTTTGGCTTGTGGAATGATAAGTGGAATTTTTGATGGTCATATCATGTTAAATTACAAATTTCATATATTATTTACACCTTTCAACTGATGTCTTTATATTTTGTTTGACACATCACTTTATTCTCTTGTTAGGTGTTTAGAAGTCTCTTCATCTCATTATGCTAATCTTGCTCACAATTGTCAAAAATTGAATTCATCTTCTCCAACTCATTATCTCTCTATGGATGGTATATTCACATCATATTAGACCTAAAAAAACTCATTTGGAGGTATCAAACTACTCTCAAAAATTCATTTTGCACCAAAAGCTTCATTTTGGCCTCATTCCTTATAACCCTAACATCATACAAACCTCATTGTATAGAGAAGTGTATAGATTTTAATAGGAAAATGAAAAAATATTCTAAGACCAAGTATGGATTTACATCTCCATGCCAAGTTTCAGGTCCTAAGAGTGAGTAGAACTATCTTTTTCATCTTTTTCTCTCTCCTATCTAGGTCTCAATAGGCCTCCTTACTTGGAGACTAAGTTTTGGCTCCATAGGTTTACCACACATGTATAACCTCAAATAAACTTATGATTTAGTTTTTTTACCTCCTAAGGATCCTCCATGTCAAATATAAACTTTTGACACCTTGTACAAAACTCCCAAGTAGCTTAAAATAGTCCTTTTTGGCATATTCCTTATAATTCCATACCTACAAGTATCAACCAATGGGATGTGATTATTATTAGGAGAGTTTTAGATATGATTAAATTCATTTCATAGGTCACCCATCTCATTTGGATGCATGTAAATCCTCTTCTCTCTCATTGAGTTGAAAATGGCCTATTTGGGAAGCATGTGAGTGCCTCAAGTTCTTAAGGATGATTCATAAAGGATAATATTTGGATGAACATCCAAATGCCATAAATAATGAGTATACATGGGTTTCCTATTATTCCAAATATTTTGAGCCACCATACATCCTTTTATGGAATATATGAACATGTTTAAGAGACCCTCGACTAGTAGGTTATGTGTTTATAAGGTCTAGAGAGGGATGTGCCTTGTATGTGATGTTCTAAGTTTGAATTTGATCTGAAAATTATGTACATAGGTCTAAGACATAAACCATGACATAATAATATGATGATATTATCACATTTATTCTTCAACCCTGCTATACATACCGCTAATTGATGCTTAGGGTTTTTAGCTAAGAATGCCAAACTAACCCTAAAATGTTCTTTGTGTCATTTCCATCAATTTAAAGGATTAAAAATTAATTAAATTATTATCCATTCTCATTACCATCTCTTCAATGTCCTAAAACTTCTCAACTCAACTCCAACTAGCCACTTTTTTTATGATTGCCCTTGTAGGTTTATGTATTTATTTATATGCTTGTCAGGTCTAAATAGAGTTTTGTCAACATTTATTTACATTAAAGTTAAATTTAAGGCCTTAAGGAGTTATCATATTTCCTTTAAATCATATTAAAATACTTTTCTTTCACTTAGTCTTCCTACAATCCTTTAAACCTCTCAAACAATCAAATGCTTCTCAAAAGTAGGCAGACCTGTAGCTTGCATTGGTTGAGTACACAAGGTTTCCACTATTTGGCTATTGGATTTGAGAACCAAAAGAGTTCATATTGTCTATTTTAAACCATATTAATTTTTTTCCTTTCCTCAACCTCTCACAAGTTTTCAACTCTTTTCTTGCCTCAAGCAAAGTCTCTCATGAGGCAAACAAACCTGTAGTTATATGACTATGTGTGCAGGCGTAAGAGAGCTTTGTCTAGTCATCCTTTTGAGCATATTTTTGATATATCATGAATTTATATATTTCACCATCAACTGATATATATTATAATGTTTCATATGCACTCTTCCCCTTCCTTAGGTTTGGAATTAGCTTGTTCTTCCTTAGCAACCTATATACGTTCATTCCAACTCCACAACTAAGCTCTCATTCTTTGATGCTGAAGCACCAAGGCATTTTTAAATTGTTTTATATGTGTCATGAGTGATTAAATCATGAATAATTTCCACTCAAAATACCATTCTCAGACCACATTGTCTGCAATAAATAACTTTTGTTGCTAAACTAGCTGTGTACACATGTTTTAAGTCACTTAGACCATTCTACCTTTAGGTCCTCAAGAGTTTAATACTAAGAAAGGATCAAACTTAGGGTTTATCCTATATATCCTATTGATTCTCATTAATTAATTCATGTCACTTTTTCCATTCACTTATTCCCAAGTCTCATTACTTCCTTTCTTTGCAATTAACATGCACATGTTTATGGATCTTTTCTAACTGTAGGTGTCCATTTTTTAGGTCTTGTCTATACATTAGGATTTTATCACCTTGTTAAAAATCATTTTAAAATTCACTAAAATAATAAGGGTCCAATTAACCTCTACAAATTCATCAAATCCTTGAATCCAATAGCACATTCCCTCTTTCTCTTGTCTGCATATATATAACTGTAGGTGGCCATTTGAAGAGAGTTTGAAGATGTAGTCTTGAAATTGGTCTTATAAAATCCATATTGACACTTTAAATCATTCATACCTCATTGATAATCTATTTATACTATACTAAATTTTCCATATAGTATTTTCAAAGCACTTACAGATACATCTGTCTTCTTTGAACTCAGGCCTGTGCATGAGTGTTAAGGCCTGTGAACTCTCTCTTCATTAACCCTTATATGACTTAGATATATTAATTTAATTGTGTATTATTTAATTAATATATTTAAAATTATTAAATATTATTTAGGCTTAAAACCAACACCATACAACCTCAAATTTCATCATTTGTATAGATAAGCATGTAGCAAGTTAACAATCCACATACAAGATTTTATGTATTGAAAGTGAGAGTCTAACATGAAATTTTGAAATCCTAATGAAATTTATAAATGATTTATAACTTATTTAATGAGGTAAATACTATCACTCCTCCTATAATAATGCAATACAAAACTTTTACAAACATCCTTATGTAACAATCCTCACACAGAGTCATCAAATGAGGTTTACTATGAATTGATTAGAGAGAAAGGTGTTGGGAATTGAATGGAGGGTAATTAATGAAGTTTAAATTTAATTTATGATAATAAAAAAATTAAAAAATACCTTCATTTCACCTCTCCAACCATTTCAAATCTAGAACAAATAAAGGCCATGATAGTCCACTTGTATACTGTACAAGAGAGTAAATTTTTCTGAGAAATAGCTTCCCACACGTGCCTATTTGGTGGATTAAAATTTAAGATGGTTCATTAGACCTATAATAACCTTTTAAAAAAAATTTCATTCAAAAAATGAGTTCACACTTGCATGGGAATTACACAAAACTTACCCTATGGGGATTTAAGCCTACAAAATGCACCTTAGATCCTTATAAATTATTCTTAAAGATAAGGATATAAATCCAATGAAAAATTATAATACGATAAGGGTCCAAAACTTTTGACAAATTCTTATCCTCTAACTCTACATGTATGACCCGTACCATGCATTTGAAAACAGTTTTCATGTGTTTGTGAAGGGAGCGATGAGAGAGAGGAGGATTTGATTGCACTTTTGAGACATAAAACCTATATCCATGTATGATTATAAATTATATAATTTGAAAAGACTCTCCTTTAATGTTTTTACTTGAAAGTGAGCTTTGTAAGTTTGAACAAGTGAGTGAAACTCCTTATTTGGAATTGAAATCAAAGATTCTAACTTTTATCTGACTTGATGATAGGTGTGGAAGTTATGTAACTACTCAAAGGTGTAAAGTTTATTTTATTTATTTTTCACTTGGGGAGCTTTGATATACATGAAATTTATCCAAAAATCACCTTTTTCCTTATAAAACACTACCTTAAAGTCCATAAAAGAAACTTAAAGTTTTCAAACATGCATTAAATGTTATTTGAAGGTGATTAAAGCATGAAAAGGCCTTGAAGGACACCTAATAAACTATGACACTTCTTGACCAAGTTTCATCACTCCATGACATTGCTAGACCACTATAAGACCATAGCAAGACCTTACCTTAATTTCTCCAAAATTACCTTAAATAATGCTAATAAGGTTTTATGATTTTTTTTTGAAACCTATATAAGACATGAAAATACCTTGAACTAGGTTATCAAGACATGACAAAAAATTTTCACCTATAGGGGTTGGCATTTTGACCTTGGGGGTCAAAACTAGTCAACAATTGATGATTCATGGGGGTAGCATGCCTGCAATGCTAAATAGACTAACAACCTTGTACTTCCATTGGGCAATGAAGTAATTTTCACTTAATTTCAGACCTAACTAGAACTTGATCATGATAAGACAATATTATTTGACCTTCAAAACACACCAAACAAAAACATCACACATAAAGCAAAGCAACAAGACTCACACATGTGATATCAAACACTTAGGAAACACAACAAACAAGAAAACAAACTAACTATATAAAACCAACCTGAAAACAAATTATTCCTCTTGGTTTAAAGGGGAAACTTAGACAATATTTTGCTCCATGAGATGATGAAATGCATGAGGCAAGCTACCTCTTAGACTTTTGTCTTGTTGACTTCATCTTCTCCTTTTTTGCCAACCCTGTTGGAATGTTCTCAAGTGAAGTGGTGGTAGAAAAATAGTCCCCTATAAGATGAACTCATAATATGGCTCAAACTCCTTCTCATGATTCCTTTTGATGCTTGTGCCTATCTCAAACATGAACACTTCTTGATCCATAGGAGTAGCTTCAAACAATATACCTTGGATATTATTGCTTTTCCCTTTAAGAAGTAAGGCATGCTATAGAACATCCATAATCTATCCAAAATGAGCTATAGACCCTTGAAGAGTCTTAAATTCATCACAAATATCCTTAAGCTTTTGCCACATATCATCTTGGTCTATGAAGGTAGAAACAACTTTATCCTCTATTGGTTTTTTATACTCAATCTCTTGATCATATTCAAGAGTGTTATAGTCATCATAGATTACTCCATCATGGAATTGAAACTCTTGGTGGTGTTCTTCAAGACATGCTTGCTCATTAGGAACCTTACATTCCTCATCAACAATCTGATTTTGCTCTTCTAGAGGTGCTATCTTCTTAAAACCTTCATATCTTTGAACATATGTAAATAGATTTGCCACATGTCCTTCAAATTTTCTTGAACGTGATCATGAGACTAAAAAAACTTAGTGAATATGGTGCTTCTCTCAAAAGCCTTTTCTTCCATGTCTTGATCAACATCTTCATTAGATAATGTAGCAATCTTGGCACTCTCTTCATGAGCAGTTGCAAGATCATCAATATCTTCTCTTTTTACATTCAATAAGATTGATTTATGCTTGTTTTCACCAAATGGAGTACAAATGGTGAATTCTTCATCATATACACATGAATCATCTTCACTAGTTACAACTATAGCTCGATCCTCTTCACTTATCTCCCATAGGAGAAGTTATTCTTTAATAAGGGAGATGATGGGAGGGTTATGGGCAAGTTCATGAGTTGGAGAGGGAGTATGACACATTTTGGATGGTTCATGAATGGGCTTGGAAATAGATGGAGTGATTTTGAAACTTGAAACCTTGGGAATGGTGGATTATTGAAGGAAATCTTAGAGGGAAAGCAAGTTGAGTTAGACAATGGAAGGGACATTCTCTTCAACAAGAGATTCATTTTTTTCATAGCCTTCTTGAGGATCTTTATTAGATATAAATTTATCCTCAACCTTCTCAATTATAGTCTCATTCTTATTTTGAATACACTCTTGGATATATCTCCAAGATGAATAAGCTATAAGTTCTTGGATAGAGGACAATGGGCCTGATTAGGCACAAAGATATATTTTTCTTCACCCTCTTGATTTTTACTTTATTTAAGTCCTTTCATCTTCAAATCTATCTCTTTGATTTGACTTTCTATTCTCTTTAGGAATAACTTATCTTTAAGGTGGTTAGTGGATTAATGAGGATAAGGGACACAAGAGGGATGGTATGACATACAAGAGGACTCTTGAGGAGGGATGAGAGAGAATTAAATAGGTTTATATTCTTCTTTGAATTCAACTCCCCAATTTATACTTGTCTCACCTTTATCACTCCATGACTTCACCACTTGATTCTAACTTGGAATATTTAAATACTTCTTAGGGGGTTATTGAGGAAGAGAATTATCATTCTAGTTTTCAACAATGTGCTGCTCAATAACAATATTTTCCTTTTTTTGAATGCTCTCTTAGATTGAATTACAAGAAGGGAATGTTTGAGGAACACATGGAGGACTTGGAACACTTGTAAATTCACTTGGGATGGTCTCTTAGGGAAGAATGGGTGGCATATATGAGGGCTGAGGTGGTATATATGAAGACACATGGGGATGATATGATTGAACCTACTTTCCTTCGTGAACTCTTAGCTTATCTTCTATTTTTTGAATGAGACCACTTACATAAAACATTTAAAATGAGAGGTTTTACCTATTTACTTTCTCAATTGGTGCCCATTCTTATTTCAATAATTGTAATGAATCTTTGATGTCATGAATGAGGTGATCAGGGATATCTTTACCATACTCCCTTTATGTATGAAGGTCTAATATGTACATCTCATAGCCTAAGATAATTTGCTTCAAAATTTAAATGGATTGGTTTGAGAAGTAAATATGTTGGATGGGAACATCATGAGATTAATAAAGCTATCCATATGACTGGTATAACTCATGAAAAGGTTGATAAGGATCATAGGATTGATATGGATCATAGTGAAGCTAGTATGGATGATCATGGGGATGAGATACTTAATCAAATTGCATGAAAATAAAGTTCATCTCAAATTCAAGCATAATAACTTCATCAAGACAATAAAATGAAACACAATTTACTTTGAATAGTTGACTGGGCTACTAAAATTGGCTAATTATGTACAAATTCACCACTAATGTTTTGAATGCCTCCAAAAGCTTATAGGTAGAAGAAAAACACCAAGAATTCTTCCATAAATTTATACCTTAGTCCCATTGATCATGATAAAATTATTATCAATCAAATTTTCACCCTTTAGAAGGTAGTTCAAGCCTTCCAAATTTGATGTAACATGGAAACACCTCAAGGTTTTGGGTATACTATTAGAAAGGTGAATATCTAGGTTAAAGGTCTAGCTTCCCTTGATGAATCACTTAGGCTCAAACACTACTCTAACACTTTATAGGAAAATGGAGAGAAGCCTAATCTAATGG
Source organism: Torreya grandis (assembly GCA_037957365.1). Lineage (NCBI taxonomy): Eukaryota > Viridiplantae > Streptophyta > Pinopsida > Cupressales > Taxaceae > Torreya > Torreya grandis. The sequence goes on from JARHVA010002112.1 coordinate 2,216,486, forward strand.
AGGTGATGCACCAAATATGAAATGATCACTACCAACTAACTATAATTTCACTTTAAAAAAGAGGCTAACCTACGCATGACACTAATCCAAATCTACCTATCTACATCAATATTTCTCATAAAGGTTTGTGAATCAATACTGAGCTAGGAGGAATAGTCAAGAGGTTGTGACTTAACAATAATGAATATATAACTTACTAAACCCCTATACATACCATTTGAACAATTCAAGAGACCTACAAAAAGGATTCTAAACTAAACATAAATGTTAAACAAGAATAAACATGCCAAGCAAATAATCATATCACTTAGCAAGATCAACTAATAAATAATGAATATTTAAAATATTCCATGGAGAAGGTAAAACCAAGTTTTTTTTTCATTGATCAAAGGTTGTAAATGGATAGGGATTCACCATCCCCAGGTGGAGGATTCTATGTTAGCTAATTAAGGCTGAATATATAGATAAAAAGAGAAGGAGAGAAGGGAGAAGGAGAGAGATATAACCAAGTGTAAAAAGGGAGTAACCATAATAAAGGAGTTTAAAACTACCCCATTAGGTTCTTCAAGACAAGTTTTAGTATTATGAAGATGCTCTTGTGCTCCTAGTGGTGTGAAAGTTTCAACTTTACTTGACACCTTGACTAGCTCTCTAAATCTACCCTTTACTTTGGATTATGGAATTACAAGTGGATTTTTTGATGGTTAGATCATATTAATTCACACATTTATTCTATTCATGACACCTTTTATTTAATCACTTCAGGTTCTCTTTGACACATCAATTCATTCTCTTGCTAGGTGTCTAGAAGTCTCTTCATCTCACTAGGTCAATCTTGCTCGCAAGTGTCAAAAATTGAATTCATCTTCTCCAAATAATTATCTCTAAATGGATGGTCTATTTGCATCATATCAGACTTGAAAAAACTCATATTAAGGTTTTAAACTACCCTCAAGAACTTATTTTGCACCAAAAGCTCCATTTTGGCTTCATTCCTTGTAGCCCTAAAATCATGCAAACCTATATGTGTAGAGAAGTGTATAGATATTAATATAAAAATAAAGGTATATTCTAGGAAATAGTATGGATTTATAGCTTCATGCCAAGTTACTGGTCTTGAGAGTGAGTGGAAGTGTCTTTTTCATCTATTTCTCTCTCCTAACTAGGTATCAATTAGGCCTCCCTATTTAGAGTTTGAATTTTGGATCCATAAGATTACAAAACATGTGAAACCTAAAATAAAATTTTGATTTATTTTTATTACCTCTTGAGGATCATCCATGTCAAATTTAAACTTTTGACACCTTGTACGGACCTCCAAGTAGATTAAAATAGTTCTTTTTGGCATATTATGTATAATTACATACCTAAAAATACCAACCAATGGCATGGGGTGATGATTAGGAGAGTTTTAAACATGATTAATTTCATTTAATAGGTCACCCAACTCATTTAGATACATATAAATCCTCTTCTCTCTCATTGGGTTGAAATTGGCTTGTTTGGGCAGCTTATGAGTGCCTTAAGGTCTTAAGGATGATTCATAAAGTGAAAGATTTGTATGAACATAAAAATTAAATGAATAATTATTAGATAGGGATTTCCTATTATTACAAATATATTGAGACACCATGCATTTTTTCATGGAATATATGAACATGTTTAAAAGACCCTTGGCTAGTAGGCTGTGTGTTTGTTAGGTCTAGAGAGGGATGTGGCTTGTATGTGATGTTATAAGTTTGAATTTGAAAAAAAAATGACATAAATAATTCTAAGACATATAACATGACCTAATCATATGATCCTCTTGTCACATTTATTCTTCAACCTTGCTACACATACCACTAGTTAATGCCTCTAGTTTGTAGCTAAGAATGCTAAATTGACCCTAGTAGGTTCTTTAAGTCATTTCCCTCACTGTCAAGGATTAAAAGTTCATGTAATGATTTTACATGATCCTTAACATATCCTAAATGTCCTAAAACTTATCAAATCAACTCCAACTAGCCACTTTATTATGACTTCCCTTTTAGGTCTATGTATCTAGTTGTATGCTTGTTAGGTATGAACAGAGTTTGTCAACATTTGCTTTAATTAAAGTGAACTTGAAGGAATTAAGGAGTTATTATATTTCCTTGTAATAATATTCAAATAATTTTCTTTCCCTTAGTCTTCCTATAGTCCTTAAAACCTCTCACATAAGCAAATGCTTCTCAAAATAGGCAAGCCTGTAGCTTGCATTGGCTGAGTATGTAAGGTTTCCACTATTTAGATATTGGGTTTGAGAAAAAAATGAAATATTACTATCTATATGGAACCATATACAAATATTTTACTTTCCTTAACTTCTCATAGGTTTTCAACTCTTTTCTTGCCTCAAGCAAAGTCTTTCATGACATAAGCAAACCTGTAGTTATATAACTGTGTCTACAAGGCTGATAGAGCTTTATTTAGTCATCATTTTGAGATTATTTTTGATCTCTCATGAATTAAAATATATTTATATCTTTCAACATCAATTGATCTATATTCCAATGTTTCATATTCACTCTTCCCCTTCCTTAGGTTTGAAACTAGCTTGTTATTCCCTAGCAACTAGTAGATGTTCATTCCAACTCCATAACTGAGCTCTTTATTTGATCCTAAAGAACAAAGTTAGTTTTAAAATATTTTATATGAGTCATGAGTTCTTAACTCATTACTACTTTCTACTCAATCTACCATTCTCAGATCACATTATCTACAACAAACAACATTTCTTGTTAAACTAGCTGTGTATATAGGCTTTAAGTCACTTAGACCATTGTACATATAGGTCCTCAAGAGTTAATAATAATGAAATATCCAACTAAGGGTTTATTATTTATATCCCAATGATTCTCCTATATGTAATAGGTAATGCATCAGATTTACAAATCAATCCTAGCTCAGAGAAGATAGATCCTACTTACACTTCTGATTGGGGATACATTAGATAATTAGTGTCATGACCTATATGGATCCAATAAACCTATCCAATGGATATATACCATAATAATATCACTAGGGAGGGTTATAAATCCTTATCTCAAGTAAAACTATGCAATAACCCTAACTATGTCCTATGTTTTCATATTCACTATACTAATAACAAGTAAAACAAAATTTAGTCTAGTGCTCACCAAAGTTTGTGGTAAAAAGTAGGGGAAATAATCACTAAAAGTAAAAATGCATAGAAGACATATAATCATGTCAATAAATAAAAAATACTAATGTATGTAAGATAATTAAAAATGCATATCTATCTACTCTTATAAAGAAGGAACAAAGTTAGGAATACTTACCTTTGAAGACGGACCTGTTGATCTTCAATCTCACCTTTGGCCAAGGTGCTTGGCAAGAGGTTGTTTTGGTATGTAAAGATGAAAAGGATAAATTATATCTATGTTACATAACCTATCATTGAATTCAAAATACTTTTCCATAAGATAAGATCTATATCTCCAAAGAAAGTATGAAACCTTAAGCTTTCTCATCAAGTAAAATGGTGGATAAACAAATGCACAATATATCTTCTTATTCTCTTATTTTAGAAATGGAGAAATGATTGTGTTTATATAGGTGGATCTAATTCTAAACCTTTCCAAAATTTTTAGTTGACAAGGTCGACTCAATTGACCTAGTATTGTAATTGACAAAAAACATACTAGATAATGAACTATGTCAGACATGGCTAAATTAGTTCTTAGTAAGCTGTTGTAAATAATAGTATAGGGATGATGTGGCTGACATAGTCATGTAAATTTCCAAAAAGGGGTTTAGGTTAGGGAAAGAGATAGTGAAGGTGGAAAATGACTAGAAAAGGGTGCAAAATAGGAGGTAAAGCTTAAGGGAATAGTTTTTAGGAGACAAGTGTGTAGATAACAAGTGGAAAATGGGACAATAATCCCATGAAGCACCAATGGTATGCCTACCCCTTTCTCGATGCACCTATTAAGGCATACACTTAGAGAGATTGAGACTCGATGGGTTATTGTAAGATAAAGAGTGTAAGTAATTAATAAAAGTTTGAAAATATTATGTGTATACATATGCCTCTCTCAAATCTCATCATGTCTCACATAGGTGTAACATGGGATGGTGATTTGAGAAAACAACATAGTGATTGTAGTCATATAAAATGTCTAAATTGGTAGTTTGGGTGTGGCTTGTGATACCCCATCCATAGGTCCTTTTTTCATGCTCTTGTGACCTTTATAGACACCTTTTTGCTCATTGTTAGTCATCCAAAACCTTTTGAATGGTCATTCCACCTCAGCCAGATAGTATTCTTCATGCCAATATTGTTCCCATAGGTTCCGAGCCTATAGGATAAGAGTGACCCATTTGGAATATAAGACCCCATATAGCAGTGTCCCATTTTTAGTGGTCTTGTCCATCCACACTTTGAGCCCCAACAATCATTCTCATTTGGTACTTATCCTTAATTAGGTTAGTCTAACATGAATACATCTGACCCATGACCAATTGTTCCCTATAAAATCCCACTCGAATCTAATTTACAAAAGAGGTGACCACCTTACAAAGAAATAAATAATACAAACAAAGCACTAAGGAAAACTTCCCTATTCTTTTCACACAATCACCCAACATAGCTGCAAACCTACTCAAATCCTCATACCAGTCCTTAGCCACCTCAAACACTATCAATTTGGAATTTGCATCCACATCACACTTTTTCACAAAGCACACTAGGTGGGAGAACTACATATGTCTTGATACCTCTTCAGAGTATTGGTATGTAGGTAACATGCCCACGTAAGGGGTGTGGATTTCACATTCAGTACATCTTTCACACTAACCCCCCTCTTTCTTAAATGACTCTAATGTCATTTTATCAAGCATAATGGAGGGTTAGGGTTTGAAGACAAAATTAGATCCACATTGAGTTCCACTAATGACCAATGCTCAATTTTTCATAGGCATGCTCACATAGACACAATACAAATACCCAAAAAGTTTTAGGTCTCTATGATCAGTTTTGAAAACAACAATAGGAATGAATAACAACATCAAATATCAAATCATCCACTTTTTATCACTCTTGTCCTTTCACCCAATGAAATCTAGATTCAAGTTTACAACACCTTCCCATTCCTGCACAATCATTTTCAAACTCTGTATTAGCCATCTTAGTCTATTTTTAGCTAAGTTATATTTCTTCTTATTTATTTATATTTTTAGAAAAGTGAAAAAAATAAATAGGTGCACAAATTAGGACTGTATTTAGTACTATATTCTTTACTCATTTATTAATCTAGACCCTTAACTAAAATAGAAATAAAACTCTACTATTCTCAAATAAGTTAAATCATTTGGTAAAACCAACTTACTTTGTTTGCACATAAAAACCCTAGAAACCCTAGGGAAAATTCTTTGCTAATTTTAGCAATAATTTTCTAATTTTTCCTACATATATAAATCAAAATTTCACATTAAATTTTAAAAATTCACCATAGTAATTTTAAAAATCATTTCTTTCAAACCCTAGTAGAATATACTAGGTCCCTATGTTTTTGGAGGTATCACCTTATATGTTAATGAGCTTCGTATCCTTTTTATGCATATTTAAGTTTGCTATTTTTAAGACTTTACATTTCCTTTATTTAGTACTTTCCTTCCATCATAATTTTCTTATTAGAACTTATTGCGAAAAATTCAATCCACTTTCATTTTTTTCTACTTTAATAATGGCCTAATATACTAGATTTGGAAAAATTAATAACAGGAAACTTCAAGACCTTTTAACTAAAAATAATGATATGAAAGATTATATGCTTAAAATACTAAAAGAAGAACAACAAAAAACAAACAATGGTCAATCACCTCAAACCATAGAACAACTAGTTACAAATGATACTATGGGGCAAACTATGTCTCAACAACCCCTATAGCAGTGTAACTTTCAGATGTGGCACCACCAATTAGAGATAGCACATATTCACCTATTGATGTGGATGCCCTTGTGAAAGATATGAAATCTCTTCAATCCAAGGTGATACATCTTGAGTAAGGTGCCTCTAGACCAACACAAGATTTGGATTCTTTTGCTCTACTTCATACACCATTGACATGCCATATTGCTTCTACACCCTTAACACTACGTTTTTTTCAACCCAAGCTCACTCTATATGATGGAAAAGGTGATCCAAAGACACATGTGAGATATTTTAATGCAACATTCTTGGACTATGTGCCAAATTACTACTTACTAACCATGATATTTCCATGGAGTTTAAAGGATTATGCTCTACAATGGTTCTATAGTCTATTGAATCAATTAGTCAAAGCATTCAGTCCTTTAAATGACATGTTCCTAGCTAATTTCAACATTAACATATGTGACAAGGTTTATTATGCCCAAGTTGCATAACATAAGCAAAGGTGAAATGAGTATCTCACATATTATGTTATAAGATATAAGACTATCTTGGCTAAAATGACTAGCTCCATGGCCAATCAAGAATTACAAAATCTCTTAAAATAGAGTCTTTTACCAACTTTGCATGAGTCAATAATGTTCAAATTTTTTTCTTCCTTTATTGAGTTGTCATACACTAAAGGAAAGGGAAGTTAAATTACTTTCAATGGGCAAACTCAAGTACACAAGCATATCAAAAACAATAAATTAGAGTAATAGTAAAGTCCCATACAAAGTAAAGGTTAATGATAGAAAAAATCAAAATCAACCTATAGTTATTGCAAATTTACAGCCCCCTCAACAAGTGGTTTTATCATTTCCTCCTCAATGAGCCTTTACCAATCTACCAGTATCTCTAGCCAGAGTCTTACAATAACTATTGGACTGTAATGTCTTATCTCTCCCTCCTATTTGGGAAGTTGATAAGATAAAGCCTCTTCTATGTGGATATGATCAAAATGTGTTTTGTGATTTTCATAGGTCACCAAGCCACATAATGAATAAATGCATCAATTTTTGACACAAGATACATGACTTGATAGATGGAAACTTTATTGATCTTGGTACTTCAGTTGAGCCTCCTTAGGAAAAACAAACATAAGACAAGGCTCTAAAAAATTTCTTAGATCCTTTCCCATAAAATTATAAATAGGAGATAAGGGGCACATCAGGTGTTAACCATGTATATCATGCACACCCTCCACTAACTACATATCATGCAACTTTAATTGAGTCACATCCTTTGAGCAACATGATTGGTGTGTATAATTCTAGAGTTCCAACTACACCTTCAATCTCCTTCTCATAGCAAGAGATAGTTGAGGATGATTTGGATTACTATGTACTCTTTATTAGAACCTACATTGATCACCATCCCATCCATAGTATTCTCATAGATAATGGATCTAGTGTGAACATATGCACTATGACATTACTTTAGCATTTGGGATATTCAGAGCAAGATATCACCCTGATGAACATAGTTATCAATGGACACATACATAGTTTATTGGGTGAGATTGTACTTCCTCTATAGGTTGGTCTAACACATGTGGCCACACCATTTACTATTGTTCCTAGTGCAGTAGTCTTTGACATGTTTGGTAAACCATGGATCTAAAAACTTTGTGTATTACCTTTTACAATTCATAGATGCATGAAATACATTCACACTAATTAGGTTATTACAATTGGTGGAGTTATGTATGAGTTAACACTCCCTGCTTTAGAGCCATCTCCTACTCTATAGTCACTAGTTTTAGCTCCTCCACCAGTTACAATTCTTCCTCTAGTTGAGATTTAGACATAGTCAAGGCCTCCCTCGCCAACACAGAGAGTTCATACACTTCCATGGAATCCTCTCTTAGAGTGACCACTATATTAGTGATAGTTTTAAGACTATAAACAATTTCTAGCTATAGTATTCACACCCAGGGTATTATCATTTAGGTCTCATGCCTCTACACATACATCACATTTTTAAAGATCTTTTTCTACTACTAGATGGGTCCCTAAGAGCCCCATAGTTGCATTTACTTCTCAAAGTTACAGGAGGAGCCCACAGTTAGTTTACACTATAGATATTTTAGAGCACTTATAGTATACACAACTTTTAGAGTCATAGTTTGATCCCTTCCATCATGTGCCATGATCATGCACAATCCCTCTCCTTGATATAGGACACCATGATAGAGAGTCTCTTATGAGACTCATCGATTAGTATTGTTTCTTCTCAGTATTTCTTGTACATAATTTCTTAGCTTACTTGTACATAGTATCTTTTTGCTTACTTGTAAATAGCTTATTTCAAAATACCAAAAACAATACAATATTTCAAAATACTAAAAATGATATAACATGTCAAAATATAAAAACATTCAAATAACTCAAAACACCAAACACTTTTCAATTGCATGCATTATCTATGCTTTACAATTCTACTACCATGCTAGACATACATTTTGTTATTCTATGCTATTATTTACTGATTTATCTACATTACCATGTTTCACTTGATCTTCTTTCAGTGTGTGTAGTGAAACCTAGATCCTTGATTGCTTCACTCTACCCATTGAGGGGGCATCTTACTTCTAAATTCGAGACACACATCAAGATATCTACCCACCATGGGCATCTTCTACATGACTACACCATCTAGCTTATGTCATTCCTACACCATACACTCTAGTTATCATGTTGATGTACATTACTTACTAGCTTACATAAATTATTCTATTGACACTCCCTAGTATATAGCACTTGTGTATTTCTTAGCATCTACCTAGTGTTGTACTACATGTTTTTCATACTTTCACTTCTTTCTTTGATCAGTTAGATGTGATAGTATTTAAACCATTTACATACCTTCCTTTCTTTCTTTGAATAGTTATCTGTGATTGCATTTATTATTTTCTATTTTGTTACTTGTGTGTTCTTTAGGACATTTATAAATGTCCTTTGTTTGTACTCTTGTATGTGCTTGTAGCCCTCATGCCAATCTTGGTTGTTTACAAATGTATGTGTATATGGGCATTTGAACATGCCTTGTATGCTTGATTTTCCAGTTTGAATGACATTTACCCATGTACCTTGTTTGCTTTCCCCCTTAGCCTCTTTTGTATGCTTCTTGCTTCTTGCCTTGCATTCTTGTTTGTATTTGATTTTTAGTTATTTGTAATGCCATGATCTACATCATGCATTATCTTGCCTTATTGGATGACATGATGGACATCATGCTCCACCCCTCTTTGACAACTAACCAAAATTTCTAGTTTTAATTTAGTATACTACACATACTATTACATTGTTACATCTATCTAGGCATACCCCTATTGATTTAATAATCTCCAACATAAACTATGCTATATCTTGCGACATCTTTTCAATCATCACTGCTATATCATGTATTTCATAGCATAAATACACTTGTAGGGATCTTTATTTTGAGGGAAGTCATTACAAGGTCTTCATTCCTACCCTCAAAAGAGGGATCACTGAATGGGGTTTTATCACAAAGATCACTCTCTACTAGTCAAAATCCATTTTCAAAACACTTAGAACAACAATCAAAATTCAAAACATGTAGAATAGATTTAAAAAATTAGGGAAAAACACAAAACAATGATAAAAAACATTAATGGACAAGAGTGACCCATTTGGACTACAACACTCTACAATAAAGTGTCTTCTTTTTGGTGCTCCTATCCAAACAACCAAAAACATAGAATTTTTAGAAATAGACATAAAGGTAAGGTTAATTACAATTTTTTCAACTATAGTCTAGTTTAGATTGGGAAGTTTTACTATAGTTTTACTTAGATTATCCATATATAGGGGGCATCATATGTGGCATGATGGCTCTCACTTCCATTTTTAGATTGGGTAGTTGGTACAACTTTCAGATCATAATCCATGTTATAGACACTAGTGATTGGGGGTAATGTGTGTGGCATATTTGACTTCTTTTCTTTCCAGTTCATTGTAATACCCAAGTTTTATTAGTAACTGTATGCCTTATTTCATCTATAGGTGGTTGAAATCATTTTAGAGTGGCTTTCATATAAGCATAGTTATAAATTTTAGAGTGGCTTTCATACAAGCTTAATCTCCACCTTTTGGAGTGGCCAAGATTGGCCTATTTCTTAGTACACATTTAGCTATCCATGCCACATTGTCAGATTATAAAGCATTCATGGGATTCATGAGTGATATCATACAACAAACATTCTATTAGTATCAATTCATAGTTCACTTAGTGGGTAATGATGGAGCCAAAGGACTAGTTACCCTTTGTATTCTTGAGCCACCTACTCAGAGGGGTTGCACACACAGTCCAAACATCGATTAACATATGCATGATCACATAAATTCACTACATAGTGGGTGATGATGGAGCCATAGGGATAGCCTTTTTATTCTTGAGCCACCCTCAGAGAATTTAGCACTCAACTTCATTCATGATATTACTCTGAGTATATCACATACCTAATATCACTTAGCATCACTCAGCATCACTCAACATCATAATAGGTTTTATATTAATTCATGTACCTAGTGAGGTGTATTCATTCCTTTTTCCTCCTCTCTCTTTTACCTAACCTTTGTACATTCTTATTTTAGATATAGCATGTCTAGTAAAAACTGATCTACTCCTTGTTTTCTCTTGAAAATTTATGTTTCATGTTGTGCTCTCTTTATGCACACTCAACATCACACATCTTCATGGGCTTCACCCTTGCAGGTAAGTTAAGGTACTCTTTTTATTTTTCCTTTATTTTAGTATTTATATTTGCTACATCACTAGAATAAAGGGAAGGTAAATGTAGTCATATAAAATGTCCAAATTGGTAGTTTGAGTGTGGCTTGTGACACCCCATCCATAGGTCTTTTTTATATGCTCTTACAACCCTTATAGACACCTTTTTACTCTTCACCAATCATCCAAAACCTTCTAAATGGTCATTCCACCTCAGCCAAATAATATTCCCCATGTTAATCTTGTTCCCTCAAGGCCCAAACCTATAGGATAAGAGTGACCCATTTGGACTATAGTGCACCATAGAGTAGTGTCCCATTTTTGGTGGTCCTATCCATTTACACTTTGAGCCCCAATGGTCATTTTCATTTGGTCCTTATCATTAATTAGGTCAGCCTAACATGAATACATCTAAACCATGACCAATTCTTCCTATAAAATCCCACTCAAAGCTCATTTATAATAGAGGTAACTAAACTCACAATGCAAACAAGAATATAAACAAATCACTAAGGCAAACTTCCCTATTCTTCGCACACAGTCACCCAAAATAGCTACAAACCTACTTAAATCCTCATACTAGTCCTTAGACACTTCAAACACTATCAATTTGGCATTTTCATTCGCATCAGACTATTACACAAAGCACACTAGGTGGGAGAACTACATATGAATTGATAACTCTTCAGAGTATTGGTATGTAGGTAATGTGCCCACATAAAGGGTGTGGATTGCATGTTTAGTACATATTTCACACTAAACTCCCTCTTTCTCAAGTGACTCAAATGTTATTTTATCAAACATGATGGAAGGTTAGGGTTTGAAGACAAAATTGGCTCCACAATGAGTTCTGTCGATGATCAAAGATCAATTTTTCATAGACACACTCACATAGGAATAATGCAACTACCCATAAAGGTTTAGGTCTATGTGATCAATTTTGACAATAGTGGTAGGAATGGATAAAAACATCAGACACCAATGCATCCACTTTTTGATACTCCTATATTTTTACCCAACAAAAGCCAGATTTAGGTTTAAAAAACCTTCCTAGTCTTGTATAACTATTTTCAACCTCTATATCAGCTATCTCAGTCCATTATCTAGCTAAGTTATATTTATTTTTATTTATTGTTATTTTTAGAAAGCTGAAAAAGATAAATAGTTACACAAATCAGGACTATATTTATTATTATATTCTATATTGATTTATTAATCGAAACCCTTAACTAAAATAGGAATAAAACTCCATTAATCCAAAATAAGTTAAATCAACAACACATAACGCTGAAACTAAATAAAGTGCAATAGGTAACAAGTAAGATAAATAAAAGGAAATAATTAAAAATAACATACCTTTAATTACCTTAGTGATGTAGACAAATAAGGAGATGTGAGAAATGTGAAGATGTACAATATGGGGAACATTAGGTGGACCTGTATAGATTAGTGAAAAAGAACAAAAAATTAATTTTTTTGAAACATAGGCATATAACAGTGGAAAGTAATCTTTATTATGTCAAGATTCTATAATATTTTATAGTTTGAAAAAGGGTTAGTAGAGACAAAGATATGAGCAAAATAATAAATTTGATGGTAAAAATTTTGAAAGGTATTTTTAAAATAGTGAATATAAATAGAGTAAAAAAGAATTCATTTATCATTATTTACTATTCTAAGAATAATAGAGAGATCTGATAGATCAAGTGAGATATATAAAGAGAGAGGATGGTGAGGAGATGACAATTGAGATGGGGAGGATACATAATGGTCACAATGGGTGCAACACATGTAAGCATCTAAAAATTTCAAAATTTTGAGTATTTTTATTTGAAATTGAATGATTTATAAAAATTTGATAATTAGGAAAAATTTAGAGATTGAAATGAACCCTATGTAAGTTGTAGGGGCACTATGTAAAAATGGGGTATTGGATTGAAAAGAATTGGGCCAATAAATTCCCAAAATTTAGGTAAAAAATCAAGTTGGGAAAGAACAAATCAACTAGGTCGACTTAGTTGGTAGAAAAAAAACTAGTTAGCTGACTTAGTAGGAAGTCGTTGACTTGGTTGGGGATTGAAATAGGGGTTGATTTAATAATAAGTGGCCAACTGAGTAGTAAGTGGCTGACTTAGTATTTTCAATATAAACATGGTTAAAAATTGAAGCAAACTAGTTTATTTTTATGAGTTTTATAAGAATGTATGGTTATTATGAATGACATAGAGGTTTAATACATCCATTGTGGTTTGATATTATGTAGAGGTGCCATATGTTGTGGTGATTTATTGATGCCTCATGGTTACATAATTTTTTGGAGCAATTGACATGAGGATAGAGTGAAATTGGTAGTAGTGGTCTTGGGAGGAATTATGGAAATGAGATGTATCCCACTAAGTGTTGATCTCATTATCATGTTCCTTAGAGAATTGGAATGGTTGACATCACTTTTTGATGGGTGGTGGATGGGGATAACATAGAGGAAGGTATTACATTGAAGAATGTCCATGCATTGTTTAGACCTATAGGAGGGACATTGATGATCACAGGGACATTAAATGATCTGGAAGAGAGATGATCACTAATTAGGTGGGTGGTGAGCTTAGAGAGGATATATCTAAGGCTGAGGGTAATCTTATTTAATGTTTATATTGCACATATTCTAGATATTCATAAGGATATGATAGGACTTATGGTAGTATGAGTGTTGTGTCACAAGTCAGATGGTAAGGTACCCCTATATATGATAGCCTTATGCCAATCCATTTTAAATCAAGGGGTACTCTATGATTTTGGGTTTGTGATTTGGGTCTAGCTAATGCATGATATGTATGGGATGCTATCCATAGGGCATAAGATGATGGGACTAGTGGTGTTACTAAGTGCATGGAGTATGAGAGGTTTTTGATGTATTAACTAATGAGGATTCCCCATGTAATTTAATGATAGTTTACCTTGAGTTATGAGATGGATACATGACCAGGTAGCATGGGCCATGCCCCATGTGCTAACATTATAAATAGTCACACAAGGAAAGATCACGTGATATCCCTATGCATGTATTAATATAATTTGGCTAAGTTGGGTGACCATGGTGATAGGGATAGCTCTAGATTAAATCATAAGCCACTATACCTATTGGGTAGAATCACAATTGTTGGCATACTTACCAGGTCAATTTGGATTCCCACACCTAATAGATCCTATATTAGTGCCCATGTTTTTAAAATTATATGTGAGAGAGCCAAAGGGGAGAGGAGGAGGAGTGATATTTGAAAGATTGGAGATTAGATCATGGTATGTGAGACCATAGACTAGTCAGGTATAATAGCCAACAATCAAAGGAAGAGAGGGCATGGATGTGGATGTAGGGATGTAGTAGGTACCAAAATATGTACCACAATAGGAGGGGAAATTACCACCTTAGTCATACCATTGATAGAGATTCCAATGTTAGGATCAAGCACAAAGGATAGTGATATATGATGACCTGATAATTAGCCCAGGGTAGAGTTGGTCGATAGAGGCACCACTGAGGAGAGGTCCAAAATGAGCATGGGTGGTGATTCTAGGTTTTGATTTGAGAGGGAGGCATCCAATGGATGAGCTGATCGAGGGATGGGTTGATGGAGAGATTGTTCTTGATGGACAAGAAGAGGGGGAGGTAGTGGTAGGTGACACTAGGACAAGTAATAAATTTTGTAATTTATTAGTTGTTGAGATATACTACTAGTTGTATATGGTTGTAGATAGATTTTGATATATATATATATATATATATATATATATATATATATATATATATATATATATGTGATATGATATCTATCTAGGTTGAATTTTTTATATCCCATGACTGAGGAGATTATATGGGGATCCTTAGTCATGGTAGCAATCCATGAGATTTTAGATGGAGTGATGGCACCATACGACTTCACCACACTAGATGATCCTATGGTACCATCTACCCCAACTTAGGTGAGTTGGTTTAGACTGGTGGGGGTGGTCATGAAGTAGATACATGCATGAAAAGATGGATTACAACCACCAATGGGGGTGGAAAAAAGAGAGGCACAAGCTTGGTAGGCCCTAGCTTAGGAAAGAGCTGCACACATGGATACCTCTATCTAGTTGGGATAGGTACATGCCTAGGTGGCCAACCTATAAGGACATGTAATAGGGTTGAGATTATAGACAACCTCATTACAACACAATGTGTAGAGGGGAAAGTTTAGCACATCTATGGGTAGCATGGCTAGGCCATGAGATAGACATGATGGGGCCTAACCATAGAGCCAAAGCAATGTATTTTTTTATTTTGGAGAAAAACACATGATATATAGAGCTATTCAATTTTGATAGTTGGATTTTGATCTCGTGGGTTATATTTTGGTTGTGGTTTTTGATGCATGGAGATATTTATTTATAGCACATGTATTTTTCTTTTGTTGTGTATGATATATGAAATATATGTGTGGTGTTTTATTTTCTAGCATTATGTAATACACAAGCATTACTAAAAATAAACAGACAAAAAGATTTGGAAAAGTGTAATTAATAAAAAATGCACTACACACTATATCATGATGGAAAATGTGTAAAAACAAAAGATGACTAAGTATAATAAACCAAAAATATGGTACACAAGAGGGAAAATATGTTTTGAAACCCTAAAAAATATTAGTACCAAAAACAAGTAAAATCATAATATAATCACATTGGGAATAGAAAATAACGTAATAAAATGTAAAGCACGTGAAAGACTAATGGTATAAAAATAAATCAATTAAGTCAATCAATCATACTAAAAAATGTTGGGAAGTATAAAAGAGGAAAAAAAATGTTAAAATGGTCTTAAATTAATCATACTAATTCAAGTTGGGAAGTATGATTTTTTTTTTAGACAAATGGTTGGATTCTTACATGTAATCAAAAAATAAGAAGATAGAAGATGAAAGATTAATGAAGTAAGTATAAAAAATACTAAATCAATATGAGAAGCATGTCAATGACGTGTAATTCATAATCAATCACATCTTATCTTATATTTGACACATGTAATTTCATTGTGACTTGGGTTTTAGATAATGTTGTGAGGAAGGATAGGTCTTATCCATGGTATTACAATACAACTCACAAAGGGAACACCAATGAGGAGGAAATAATGTGAAAATATGGAAAGAGGGGATGTTTGGAATGGTAATGTGAAAAATTTGGTAATTTGTGAGGAAGGCCAAGTCCTATCCATGGTCTTACACTGCAACTCATAAATGGAATCCATAGGGGGAGTGATCAATGAAAAAAATAGTATTTCTCAAGTGGAAATATTAGGGTTATAGGTAGTGAAAAAGGGAATGTAAGAAGCATAACATAGGCATTTTATGAGAAGACCTTAGGAGACATGAGGCACAATAAGGACATTAGAAGACACTAAATGACTAGTGACAATCAATCTATAAAGGACACCTATTCACTACAGGCACAAAGCTATATAGGAAAATAAGTGTGGTACTAAGATCAACTCATGTTGGTAGTTTGGAAAAAGAAAAATTAAAATGGACCTACCTTCTCATGACATGTTCCCTGTTCCTCTAGACCCCTTACAGAGCCATTGATCTACTATGAATATTGGGTACTTGCATGAGAAAGTAGGTAGCAATAAAATATTCTTTTTATTCTCATTTTATAATATTCTAGCATACCACACCACAATGGACCTTAGATTTATCATGAGGCCAACTGTGGAGTTTGAGATTCGATTAGAGAAAGGAGATGTGCTTAGAATCATGTCTTTTGTGTGATTTGACTTTTGAAAATTTTAAATGTTTCATTTTCGATCATTTCATTTTATTAAATGATTTATCTTTTGAATGTTTTATGGATTTTAATATTCCTCTCCATACAGACTTGGAATGACCAATCATGAGAGATAAAGTGATTTACATGAATGAGCTTTAGGCTTAGGCTAAATGAAGCTAAGTATCTAAAGATATGTCTGACTAGAACACCTAGGCCTAACTATGAACAAACATGTTATCTCAATTCTCAACCATGTATATGCTTAGTTTGTGAAGGATAATAATGGAGAATAAGGGGATACCCAAGGTGGAGTGGTAAAAGGAGATTACAATGAGATGAATTATTTGATAACTAATCAAAAGGTAAATGAGGAATGACTAAAGGGAGAAAGTTTGTACAAACAAGTCACAATAATAATTATCCATATTTATAGAGATAAGATAAAAAACAATCATGAAAATGAACAAGATAATCATAGAAAAGGAAATCTAGAAGAGTAAGTATGTCATTATGAAAAAGAATCCATAAGAGAATGACATCATAAGAAATATGTAGTGTGAAACAAAAGTCATATGTAAGATACATAAGAATTTGACACAATGTCAAATAATATAAAATTGATAAATGTAAAGTTGGAGCACACACCTAATCCAAAATGAAGAAATAAATGTAAGAACACCATGGTTGTGATCATAAGTATATATATATAAATATATATATATATATATATATATATATATATATATATATATATATATATATATATATATATATATATATATATATATATATATATATATATATATATCCACTCAAATTATCCATTATATCGGATAAACCTCTATGAAGCTAAACTCAAATTACAGCCAAAGTCTCATATATATATATATATATATATATATATATATATATCCACTCAAATTATCCATTATATCAGATAAATCTCTATGAAGCTAAACTCAAATTACAGCCAAAGTCTCATAGATTTTTAAGGAAAGTTGAGAAATTATTTCACATCAAATATCCTTGATAGAAAATGTAGGAATGCCTAAAGGATTGAGTTGATGAGGGGTATTTTTTAGGGTATGCTTAAGAGGATAAATGGGAGTAGA
Source organism: Torreya grandis (assembly GCA_037957365.1). NCBI lineage: Eukaryota > Viridiplantae > Streptophyta > Pinopsida > Cupressales > Taxaceae > Torreya > Torreya grandis. Next base: position 2,234,112 of record JARHVA010002112.1, read on the forward strand.
ATCTATGGGGGATGAAGTGGTCACTAAGGAAAAATAGGTCATAGGTGAAGGAGGATCCATGAGTGAAGGAATCACAGGTGGAGAAATGGTAGGTGGAGAAGGGACCATAGGTGGTGGAGCCATGGGGGAAGAATGCAGAGCCTTCTTATGATAATTACCTATGAGAGGAAGGGTAGTAGGTGAAGGAATGGTTATGAGGTGATCCTTGAGATGATACTAAAGGATATGGCAATGATTAGTGTGATGTCTACCACATTGCTACCAAAGACAATATAACTCTCCATATTTGGGAAGATATTTAGGTAATAATTTTGATGGAGGTATAGCCTTATATATGGGATGAAGAATGGTGGGATGCAAGGTGTCAATTTATTGCCACAACTTATGATAATGTGTGGATGAATGATTATCTATCCTGTGAAAGCAACATATACCCTTGTTAGTAGACTTTTTAGGTATACTAACAAAAAGAGTATAAGTGAAAGCTAAGGAATATTGGTATAGTGAATCAACCCATTTAGTAGATAAGGAAGCAAGCTATGATAAAGGGAGAAAAACATCACCTAGGGAAGGTGGAGTTGTAGAGAGACTGGGTAGGGCTCAACTGAAGGAACTATAAGATCAAAAAAGGAAGAGACTCAACTAGAGAGGGAGTGGGAATAGGATCCAAAATGGGCTCAGTTGAGGGAAGGGTGGGATGCATAGAAGATTAAAATAAGTTGTAAGTATATTAGGGATAAGTTGGCTAGAGGGGTCCTAGTATATAACAAAGCTATAGGGACTAGTCATATAAAAATCCATAAGCATACTACTATGAGGCTCTTCAAAAACTAGAGGTATACACACCATATATACCCTATGATTAATAGGAAAAATGCTAAAATTAAGA